>CM019181.2:8173762-8773762 GCA_009739505.2 Apolygus lucorum | reverse complement strand
AGTTGTGTCCACTAGGAAATTTGGATACAGGTTGCTAAGGACGCAAAACTGAGTATGACTCGAAGAAGTGTACAACAACTAGGCGGTATCTGTAAGGCAACTCCCGCTAGGTTGTCAAAGTAAGTAGTTGCCTGTGCGTCCAATAGAGAGCCGCAGGGTCGCGAAGGACGCTAAGTACTCGTTCAAAGTGTTTCATCTTGATTTTAATTGTAAATTTTCATCTTGATTTTAATTGTAAATTTTCATTTTGATTTTAATTGTAAATTTTCATTTCAATTTTATTTGTAAATTTTCATCTCGATTTTAATTGTAGTTGATGCGATCATGCAAAGGGAATTTTAATCAGAGCACTCTGTTGGACGTACGAGAAACTACTTTACCACCAGCTCGCCAGGCGGAAGTTGCCACTTCCTTTACAGATACCGCCTAGTTAAACAACGATTGCATTTTGGTCAAATAAAATTTCAACGGGGATTAGGCTTCTTTTGCGATTCACAATCGTGTTTTTGATTTATCGTAAGTTCTCCCTAAGTTCTCGCAGGGAGCGAACAGTTTGTCCTGTAGAGCTCTGGGAGGTCTCAAAAAATTCTAAAAATGCAATACTATTTCAAATTGATAAAAAATACCTTTATATCAAGATTTTTTGAGCTAGGGCACTCTTGAAAATGTCAACCCTTAATTTTCACCCCTTAGAAGTGACTGACATCAACCAAAAGCGGACGGAAAATTTTTTAATTCGATTTTCGGATTCTACGTACCTTGAAACGTAAACCAACAAATTTTGAAGGGGGAAGGGTTAAATCTTTTTTCTTGGTCGATTCCGAAGGTTCATTGTTGAAAATAATAAACCATAATGGAGTAGAAGTAGTAGTTAAGTTAATTTAATTTCCTCTAAATACATTAGTTGACACTAAATACGTTTTAAACAAAGTAAGAAAGTAAATTTAAATACTTAAGTCGTATTTGAAAATGAACTTTGAGATACTTACCTGAGAGAGAGCATCGACATTCATTTCAGTAATATCTGTTCTCGACTCTAAAAAAAATAACAAGTTAGGTGAATATGTGATGAAGAGGTTCCAAATGTTCCAAAATGTTCAAATTGAACAGAGCACTCGAGGCAGTTGTTCTAAGAACGTTAATATATTGATAGTAATGAAGCATTTTAGAGCACTAAAATGTTACGTAAAAACATACCACTTCAAAAAGAAGCATTTTTCAAAGATGTGTAGTAACTTTGATGCATTATCTTTCATATGAAAAAGGCCAAGGAACACCTTCAAGAGTTAATTGAATGGTAGTTCTTGCTGGATTAATCATTTGAGTGCAAGAGAGAGCTCTTTAAAATGTTACATTGTGCGAGATGTTTTTATATTGTTGTGTGGGAAATGTTTGTATGGTTGAAGGCCATGTTACCTGCACATTGCTTAATAACTTTTAGCTCAATAGTTCAAGATACAGACGTTTCAAGCTCTTAGAAAGAATTCATTCGTATGATTGCAAAACTTTGGTTTTGCGCTCGTAAATCCTTCCGAGTCTACCAAGGTAGCGGAAGGTTTGTTTTCACTTTTCAAGGCTGCAAAAAATTAACTCCAGAGTCAAAATTTCCACTCGCGTTTTACTTAAGCTTTCCTGAACAATTTTGATTCCGTGTCTGTCTGTCAGTCGTGAAATCTTTGTAAAGGGCAAAACTGATCGAAGTTATCGTCCGACGTGTAGATGGTCCCCTATGAAAATCTTCGCCTCCGGATTGGTAGTAGGTACGAGTTTTTTAAGCTCGTAAACGTTTTACGGTTTCCTAGTGGCTACGACTAGTAGGGCCGATTCGTGGGATTGTGAATTTTGAATAAATTGTGCTTTTCCATTGAGGGGGTTCCGGTAGCAGTGATCGTTCGCCGGCGCGTTTCGGGGCCGAGATAAGAACCAAGCTCTGCGGGAAAGATCGTGAGTTCGAGTCTCGGTCACCGGGCGTTTATAAAGTATTATTGAGTAAAAACTTCATCAGTGGGTTGCGTCAAATGAGAAAGAGGTTTCAAGATAGACTGTGTGTTGCCTTCGTGTTGTGTGAATACAGTATATAAAGAATAATTGTTTCAAAATAGGTTGTTATGTGTTGTTGTGTGGTGTGTTATGTTGTAAGTGATACGTTGTAGGAGGAATATTTGGCTGTTTGCAGGCCTTAAAGCTGTGAATGCACCATCAGAACAAGAGTTCCAAGATATCCCCACTAAATATTCGCGGTGGAATTTAATATTGGTGGTTGGTTTTGGTTAGAGGTCGTTCGTCGTCTTTTCAGGTAAAGCGTAGTTTGGCCCATTCTAAGAACTTAAAAACTCTTTGATATCTTCATTTCCTCTGTAAAGCTCGGAGCTCTCGTGATTCAAGACAGTTTACAAAGTACGAAGAAAAACAAAGAAAGCCTTCGTTGACACACAAATTATGAACAATATTTGAGTGTATAAAACATGGCATCCCGGTCACACAAAATGACCACTAAAAGTGCTCGTCGGAGAAGAAAATTATTCAAGTAAGTACCTATCAAAATTCTCAATCTTTCTTTTTCCGCACCTATCTGTTTCTTGAGAGCCTCCTTGATTTTCACTTGCTCTACGAATTGACGGTACCCCTCCGTATCAAGGTGCTGGGCTTTTTCATCTGCAAAACCAACCAAAAAGGCGTTACGGCATGAATATATGAATACAGGGTGTAACACGAGTGGTGCGAGACCTTTCTCCCACGTGTTCTACAACTAATTTCCGACAAAAAAAGTGTTTCTTGACATTTTTTGGTATCCCCACTCAAAATGCCTTTTTTTCTCTCTTGAAACTTTTTTTCTTGTTTTTGATCTTTGCTCAATAAATCTACCACAACTCTCTCAAATCAAGAGTTAGCTCAAATCTGAAGAAATCCGTTGGAAAGGGCGTTAAATTTTCAATGTTTTTGATGCCCAAACATTTTTTCAAGTGGAGTTGAGAAGTGCAAACGTCGTATGAAAAGGAAAACCCGTCAAAATCTTGAAATCGCTCGTTTTTTCAGTTCCTTGGTACCCATGTCAATGAGGAATTTCACCATGTCGGAATTTCCTATTTTTGACCCCAAAATCGGATTCAGCACCTCGAAAAACCCCCTTCTACAAACTTTCAGCTCGTACTTCCTAATTTACGAATAAACAAAACAGTGTAGAAAATATGAACTTTAAAAAAACCGGGAGGATGACGTCATCCTGGAATAGTTCATTTATGGCCGCTTGAAGCGCTGAGATCGTGAAATCTCATCCGTATACTCCTTGGAGGCAACATTTCACAAAACCAGTAAAGTTCGAAATCGAAAAACTGAAGAAAAACATAGAAAAAGCAAGATGAGGAAAATTAGGTTTCCCCTGTTTTAGTTTGATAACTTTCCTCTTAGATAACACGATTTTGTCGAACCATCGGCCAACATTGAGAGGAGACAGCGATCTGAACAGCCAATCAGCGAGCGTTCCATCTTCACATTGAAGAGGTCCGTTTTCCCGGTTATTTTTTGAAATCATAAATTTTGATTGTCTCCCAAAAATAACAGGAGACTTATTTTCCGAAACCAACCCGATTTTCATCTATCCCAATAAAAATGCAAACAGAATTCGGTGAAATTCCTCATTCTTGACGAAGAAAAAATTGAAACTTCCCTAAAAAGTGCGCCAAAATATCAGCTTTCCAATGGAATAATCAAAAAATAATTTACAATCAAATTTAGGGAAGAAATGTATGTTTGAACGCGGAAAAACGTGCAATTTTTTTAAACGAAATTAGCGCTCCGGCTAGACAATCTCAAAATTATGAGACGATGGAAGTGGGTGGTGTCGCAACTAAATATTTTTTCTAAATAATTTCTTAAATTAGACGTTTGACTACTTCAGTATTTCACTGTCCACATTCACACAGATTTCAGGTGTGGAGAAAAACAAAGTTATTTAAGTTGTAAACTTCAACGGAGTTTTTTCTTTCTATAATTGTAAAAGTCAGAACAATATTCGGATCAACAGGCTCCACAGAGAAAGAATTAGTCAGTTTCAACAGGTGGGTCTGCGCCTCAGTAGACCCCGACAATTTCGGAGGCCGAAGCGATAATTTCGTTTAAAAAATGCACGTTTTTCCGCGTCCAAACACAAATTTCTCCCCTAAATTTGTAAAATATTTTTTGATTATATCATTGGAAAGCTGACATTTTGGCGTACTTTTTAGGGAAGTTTCACAATTGTTTGTCAAGAATTGATATGGTTACCAGGCGACTGAAAAAAAACAAGCGATTTCAAGATTTTGACGAGTTTTGCTTTTCGTGCATCTCCACTATACTGGAAACACTGATTCATGGTCACCTTATTCATAATAGCGCACTTTGAGAGCGTATTAGAAATAAGATAATCGCGGGAAATAACGATCTGAGTAAATTTAAAAGTCGATATTAATTTGTTAAAAACATTCAACTTACTAGATGGGTCCTCTTTCATCAGTATTTTCAATTCTTTCTCCAATTTCTTACTCTCCGCTTCTAATTTTTTGTTGTCTTCCTTGAGAGCATCCCTGCGAAATTAAAAAAAATAGGTAAAACGCTACCTTCAAAAGCGGTGGATTGGAGGCAATATACAGGGTGTGTCCCGACCCCCCCCCCCCCCTGGTTTCCATCGTCCAGGTAGTGGTTAATTTTTTTTTTTTTAAATCTTCATGATTTTTCCCAAGGATCTCAAATATGAACACAGTTCGCAACGCACACCAACTTTGTTTTTTCAAATGAGACCCCCCCAATTTTATTGCAGATTCGGATCCTACGTGAAATTTCATGAACAATTTGTCGCGGAATCGCGTTTTCAGTTAATTATTTTATTTGAATTTGTTGCTACTACAATTTATATTTCGTCATTTGGCAACAGGTGATATTTTAAGACCTGTTGCGAACTTGAATAAAATTCATTCTTCGTGCTAGAAACTGGAAAAGTGCACTGGAAGTTTATATTTTCTAAAAGTTGGAAAACTATAGATAGAGATAGAATAGAAATAGGGCCGAGCAATAGTTCGAGGATAAAGTTTCCACACAATTCACTCCTCAACCGATTTGTTTTATCGTGCGCAACCCGCTCAGCGCGCGCTCAAAGATGCAACCACTCGGTTGCGTCAAAATGTGCATGTACAAAGTACCCAAGTGTTTTTGATTTTAGTATTTATTACGGTGAATCACGTGATGTTAGTTTCTTAATTTGACTGCATTTTGATCAAATTATCGATAAAAAAAATTAACTGTTTACAAAATAAAATGGCTTTTTTAAGGGCAAAACCAACTTGTCTACTTAAAAACTCTACTTGTAATTTATCGAGGGAAAAAAACATCCTGTCTACTTAAAAACCTTTTCCCGATTGTCGTGTTCTGCGTGTAGTCGAGTGAGGGCGATGGTCCTCTCAATGCACTGAATTGTTCCTAGCCTGAATCCTACTCAATGGAGAGATTGATCTCTAAAGTCTAGGGATTTCGCACTCCATCCACGGCCCCTTGCGGCCGACCATACGGATAAGTGCTCGTAGAATCTATCCGTCAACCTCGGCGTCTGATAACAGACTCACCAGCGGGAGGCAGAACATTTACCTCGTGAGGCCTGCTGTTCTGAGGAGGACCCTAAGGGGAGCTAAAGGTTCGACGCCTTTATGGGGCAAACCGTTCCCTTGGAAGAACTGGGCTGTAGGTAAGATGGTGATAAGTTGGATAGACGAGATACAATTGCATGTAGGAAGACCCCTCAGTGTGGCTTATATACTCAAGTTAGTATGGTGAGGGGAGATGATGATGACTCATGCCACTCTGGGTTTTCCTACACATCACTTTATTGGAGAACTACTGAACATAGATGTATGACATGACACCGATTATCTTGGAAAAAAGTTTTTAAATAGACAGGATGGTCATGCCCTCAAAAAAAGCCATTTTCTTTTTTAAAAAATTAATTTTTCGTCAGATAGAAACGAGAGTCTTCGCACAATATTGTTCCTGCACCCCCCCTTGCCGCTGGAGATGTGGCGCTCACCTCGGACAGGAGATGTACCAGAGGGGGTAGGTACCAATTCTCTGCCTGATCGGACACCTGAGGAAAGCAGGATTAGCAGGAAATGGCTTATGGTCACCTGCCAGCTCCTCAGTTGAGGTTGAAACCGCGGTGGTCGTAGTTGAGAATACTCAGGCTTCAAGGGGAGAGCTGGCATCCTCATCCCTTGGAAATGTCACTCGGCATGCGAGATCTGTTACAAACTCAAGCACCAACCTGTCTTGTTGGTAGAACTTCAACTAATGATTTACTAGTAGGATAGTGATCCTTCTGATAAGTTATGAATTGGGAATTTTAACTATCAGAAGGAAAAACAGGTTTGAGTAGGCAAACTGATTGGGATAATAATTATCCAGAATAAAATGAAATTCTGAATTATTCAGAATAAAAACGTCAGCGTTTTAGAATACTCGTATATCATTCGCCACACCCACTTGGCAGACGTTTTGGTTTATTATTTTCAATAATGAACCTTTGGAATCGACCAAGGAAAAAAAATGTTTAACACCCCCTCAAAATTTGATGGTTTACGTTTCAAGGTACGTAGAATCCGAAAATTGAATAAAAATTTGGCCGTTCGTCCGCCGTACACGGCACTTTCCCCACTTAGCATTGACCGATTTTGATGAAATTTGGTATTTAATTTTTTATTTTTTTTTTTTATTTTTTTTATTTTTTTTATTTATTTTTTTTTTTTTTTGGGGGGTCTAGTTGTGCCCCGAAGATTTTGGTTGATGTAGGTCTCTTCTAAGGGTTCAAAAATGAATTTTTTTCCTTAAATTTGTTTTTCCTTCAATTTAAGATTCTATAGAATTTTTGAGACCACGTGGAGCTCTGTAGGACAAACCGTTCGCTCCCTACGACAATTTAGGGGTTGGACTTACGATAAATCAGAAACACGAGTGTGAATCGCAAAAGAGGCCTAATCTCCGTTCAAATATGATCGATGTTTTTCTTTATGATGGATGGTTGGTGGCTTTGCAAACGAGTGATAATATCACTCGTTTATAATAATAATAATAATAAAATAATAAAAATAATAATAATAATAATAGTAATGGTTTATTATTTTTCTATATATTATATAGAAAAATAATTAACCATTGTGTAATCATTTGCAGCGTTTTTGCTTGGGATACAACTGCAGATATGTGGAGACGAGTGTAGTAGGTATTTCTGGTGGATATTGGCTGTAACTTGATTCTACACGTGGTATATTCGGAATTAGCGTGAAGTTTCCTACAAGTAATTAATGAGTACCAAATTGCTGAAAATCTATTGAAATAATTTTTAGAAAATTCGTTCAT
Organism: Apolygus lucorum; assembly: GCA_009739505.2. NCBI lineage: Eukaryota > Metazoa > Arthropoda > Insecta > Hemiptera > Miridae > Apolygus > Apolygus lucorum. The sequence continues at coordinate 8,766,385 of CM019181.2, read as the reverse complement.
TAGCTCATGCTTCACCCACCATTGGAGACCTATGATTTGTAAGTCATGCTGTTAAAAAAGCCTTTCAAATTATTGTTCTAAATAAAAAATTTTTAAGCTCACACTTCAGGAATCGTTTTAAATGGTTGAAATATATTTCGAGGCAAAAATCGTCAAAAACTGGTCTGATTAAAATTTTGAACTAGCAATAGCAAGAGGTCAGTTTATTTTGAAAATTCATTAAAATATAGTAGGTAACTCATATTTTGGGTTAGGTTTATAATGTTGGATTCGAACTCACCTGGCGGCTTTATCACGTTTCAATTCTACGGCTAATCTATCGACATTGACGCTTCCCATGACTACACTGAAGATCAACTTTACGGAAGAATCTTATTTATTGATCAAACAGAACCAGTCGCTCGGGGAGCTGTCGGGAAAGTGATTCACGCTCGAGTCGAAAGGCAATTGGTATTTTTGGCTAAGGTTTCCTTCCTCGACACCGCGTACACGGCAAAGGAGGGGAAAAGTGGCTGTCAAGGTGGGATTGGATAGAACAGGTACCTCTACCTACTTTCGAGGCCGACCCGTCATAATGAAATCGATATGTGCTCCCGATGAAAAATGAGAAAGGAGATAACGGGGGCGAAACCCCGAAGTATCGATGACGAAGACCTTTTCGATGTTCCCGTCAATCGAGTCAACAGACGCTCTAAGAGGCGAATTCTCTGTTTAAAGTCGAAACCAGGTCACCGGTATAAAGAAGGCTTCAAGCCCAAACTTCCCTCGTACTTACACCGCTCGACGAATTGAAGAGGTCACCTTCGAAAAACACCTTCTATCCGCTCTTTATGGCAGTATGGTTGCTGTTTGGTGCCTGGCAAGCAAATCCCGAATCGAACGAGTTCAAACTCAGCAAAACCGTATAATTCGCAGTATAAACACCCTGGAAGTTCCTGAGGTAGAAAGTGTAATCAGGTGTAGAATGCAGGGATCTCATCACATCAATCTGCAGTATATTTAATGCACTGCTCTCCTCGCGGGACAGAACAAGGCTTCCCCGACGTCTTAACTCTAGAATGGATTCGGTATTACCCTACAAATGACACTTGCCAAACATTGCCTACTTTTCTCTTCTTTTACCAAGCGCTTGTTAGACAAATGATGAAAACAACATAGACCAAGTGAAAAATTTGATTATTAATACATTATTATTAAAAACGTAGCAAATTATTACACAATGGTTTATTATTTTGCTTCCGAGTCTACCAAGGTAGCGGAAGCTTTGTTTTCACTTTTCAAGGATGGAAAAAAAGATCTCCAAAATCAAAATTTTTACTAGCGTTTTGCGTTTTAGACCTTTCTGAAAAATTTTGGATCCGTGTCTGTCTGTCTGTGTGTCTGTCATGAATTCCTTGTAACGGGCATAACTATACGATGTCCGATTTCGATGAAATTTTCAGGGATTGTGCGGGTTGGCGTGCAGACGGTCCCCCATAAAACTCATCTCCCCCGGACTGATAGAAGCGACTGCGCATGCGCAAACGTGAATTACCTTGTAACAGCCATATCTTCTACATTTCTCACTCGATTTTGATGAAATTTTCGGGGATGATGTGGATTAGGTTGTAGATGGTCCCCTATGAAAATCATAAAGAATGGTTTTTCATAGAAGGATTCATTCATAGAATCTCCCTGTATAATAGAATAGAAAATCCCTGTGAGAATCTCAAATCTTATTCATTACATTACTAGAGAATCGAGATTGAACGTTGAAATCGTCGAAACTTGCTCGTTTGCTCGAGAGAAATTACCACTTCAAAGGCTTGTTTTCACCTTCGATTGTTCGAAAAAGTCGAAAATGAACACCAAAATCGTCGAAACTTGTTGGTTTGCTCGAGAGAAATGACCACTTCAATGGCTTGTTTTCACCTTCGATTGTTCAAAAAAGTCGAAAATGAACACCGAAATCGTCGAAACTTGTTGGTTTGCTCGAGAGAAACGACCTCTTCAAAGGCTTGTTTTCACCTTCGATTGTTTGAAAAAGTCGAGAATGAACGTCGAAACTTGTTGGTTTGCTCGAGAGAAACGACCTCTTCAAAGGCTTGTTTTCACCTTCGATTGTTCGAAAAAGTCAAGAATGAACGTTGAAATCGTCGAAACTTGTTGGTTTACTCGAGGGAAACGACCACTTCAAAGTCTTTTTGACCGACTTCAATGGGCCGAGGGCCCACGACGGAGGAGGTTCTCTTTCTGGTGTGTCATAGGAAGACGATTATTTTGTTTCTGCATGTCCGAACACCTCGCTTTTCTTTATTGTGGTACCAATCTTCCTTGTTCTTCTTGAAATGTGTTCTACCAGTGTCCGTGGTGGTCCCATTCCAAACAGTTTTCTTTCTGCTTTGTTTAAAGTGTCTAAAATTTGTGAAAGAAGATGAAAAACGAGGTTGCTGTTTTCGGGAAGATTTTTCCGTATTCATTTTACTTCCCCTGTGACTTCCACAGTCGATGAAGGACCATTTGCGTTGATTCAAATTAAAGGTCTGATAGTAAGCTTCAAAATGAGATGCTAAATGAGGGGGGTTCCGATAACTGAAAGGTGCTGCGGGGGGGGGGGGATGACAAAGGGGAAAATTATGGTGGGTTATTCACCATATTGATTGATTGATTCAGCCGTATTAAACGTGTTTACGATTTCCTATGTATGTGAGTTTTCCTACCAAATATGAGGGATATACCTAGTACAGTTAGGTGTAGATAGTGGATGTACCACATAGCTTCCTCGTCATCCACGATATACTTGGGTAGGTAATGGTATAGGAGATCGTAAGAACTGCATAGTGCCGTAACAATAATGAGGGTTATAGTACAATCAAGTGATGAGAGGGTATTCTACCAAGTGGGTGTAGCACATAGCTCCCTCGTCATCCAAAATGTAGTTGGGTAATCGAAATCGGATGAGAAATGTAGAAGCTATGGCTGTGGCAAGGAATTCATGACAGACGGACAGACACGGAAGCAAAATTTTGATTTTGGAGAACATTTTTTTTTTACCTTGAAAAGTGAAAACGAATCTTCCGCTACCTTGGCAGACTCGGAAGCGAAATCATATTCATTCGAAATTATTAACCAACTCCTGCACATTTTAGAAGATTAAATGTGCCAGAACGCAATCGCAATAAGAATGTATGGAAATATAACACCAAGATATGTCAGGTACTCACCATATACGGATTACCCGGCTTTCTGCTCACAGTAGGCGTTCAAGGTCACGAGCTCGTGAACGATAGACCGTAGAGGGACGATTTCAGTGTTGAATAATGATGTTTCCTGCGACATAGCTTCAACGAGAGGAAATTGCTACAAACAAAAATCAATTTCAAACAGATAAGTCCTCATAGCATAGTTAATGGTGATTCCAAATCCTATAAGTAATCATACTTGATGTATTTGTAATGGGTAATTTGTACCAGAGATGAGCGTAAATCGATTAACAAATACTTTCACGAATACAATCACGATTAAAAATTATTCTTAAAAGTAACCGAATATTATCTTTTCGGGAGTGGGGAAACTCTTTAAGAGCGAAGGGGAAGTTCACCCCAACAGTGTTGGACTTACCGGCTTGGGCATACCAACTAAAACCCCACTCCCTCACCTTAGGACTCACCCCAGAACTAATTGTACAGTATTACTTCAGGGTGAGCCCTTTTTTGTGCCAAAAGGATGCTCCTACTTCTGCTCTCCAGTCTGATATCCGATCTCTCCATCAATCCTATCCCTCTTCTTCTTCTTCCTATCTTCCATCCAGCGTTTTTGCTTTGAGGACTGCTGTGACAAATACTGCCATTGCGTCCCAACTCGACTTGTTCCAAATCATCTCATGTATGATTGTCTGTGGACGCAACGTTCCGATGACCTCTTCCGCACTCCTCCCCTTATCTTCCCATTGTGGGCATGTGAAGAAGGTATGGCAGACATCATCCTCCTCTGTCCCACAGCACCTGCACTCTGGGTCGGTGGCTTTCCCAATCTCCAAATCCCTCTCCCAATCCATGCCAAGAAAGGAATTGAGTCAGGTAATAGTTCACCTCTCCAGCCAAGCCCCCATATACAGGGTGTCTACACTTTCGATGGGCATAACTTCAGGGTTCGATTCTACAAGGTATTTCCAACAAAAAATGTCTCATAGCAATTTTCTTTTAACCCACTAAAAATTCCTTTTTTTTCACTTTACAGTTTTTCTTCGCGTTTTCGACCTCACGGCACTGATATGGTCATAACTTCCCTTATTTCTCCTCAAAATTCAAATCTGACTACACCGTTAGAAAGAGCGTTAAACTCCTAAGGTACCTAATGCAAAATCAAAATATTTCAGCAATAAAATAGTTTCAAAAAATCAAGTTAAAAAGCCAACTTTAAAATTTTTTCGAAACTTTGACTTTCTTCGACCAAAGTTTTCACTCTAAATCCCTGCCCATTTCGATGGGCGCTCTTCTCAGAAAACATGCTCAAATTGTCAGCTTTTCAACGGTTTATCAATTTTTCTTTTTAACATTCAAATTGGAAGAGTAAATTAAGTTTGAATGCCAGAAAATGTGTGTTTTACAAGCAAAAACTTCAATCAGCTAGAAATTCGGTGTTTTTGTTGAGTTCAAAGGTGTTACTCTATGCTCACTACCATATCTACGAATAATGCGTATTTTATGTACGAAAAACGAAGGTTTTCTTCGAAAAATCCACTTTCTAGCAGTCAGATTTATTTGGAAGTATCACTATTTGATTCAGCGTAAAAAATTACATAGGAAATGATACCAAAATGGTCAAGCCATCTTGAGATCGAGGGGGACTATAAACCGCTTAAAACACTGGATTTGCTTGTAAAACACACGTTTTCTGGCATTCAAACTTAATTTACTCTTCCAATTTGAATGTTAAAAAGAAAAATTGATAGACCGTTGAAAAGCTGACAATTTGAGCATGTTTTCTCCGAAGAGCGCCCATCGAAATGGGCAGGGATTTAGAGTGAAAACTTTGGTCGATGAAAGTCAAGTTTCAAAAAATGTTTAAAGTTGGCTTTTTACTTGATTTTTTGAAACTATTTTATTGCTGAAATATGTTGATTTCGCACTAGGTAGCTTAGGAATTTAACGCTCTTTCTAACGGTGTAGTCAGTTTTGAATTTTCAGGAGATTTAAGAGAGTTATGACCATGTCAGTGCCGTAAGGTCGAAAACGCGAAGAAAAACTTTAAAGTGGAAAAAAAGGAATTTTGAGTGGGTTAAAAGAAAATTGCTAAGAGACATTTTTTGTTGGAAATACCTTGTAGAATCGAACCCTGAAGTTATGCCCATCGAAAGTGTAGACACCCTGTATAGTCAATTATGAGGGCTGTCCACCTTCATCCACCTGATTGTTCTCCTTCCGCTCTTCCTTCTTTACAAACAAAGTAAGCGAATGAAAAAGTACCTACCTAACCCAACTGAATAAACGGTTTTTCCCACATTTCACCGGCAATTATTGTTCAATTTTGATGATTCCAGCGGCAATCTTCTAGTTTTCAACGAAAATTAAGCTATTGCAATGGCCTCAACATTTTTAGAATGGACTTTTTCGAAAAAATTTTACACTGAAATCCGTTTTGAAACATTCTGAAACGATCCCTGAAGTTTTTCCAAAAATCATATGTACATATATATATATTTTTGATTCCCTAGGCAGATACACTCGATGCACAATGAATTTCGAAAATCCTTGAAAATTTCATATTTAGGTACAACTTTTAAACTCTGAGCGCCGGTTCTTGAAAGAAATACTAACCCGGAACAAGGAACGAACGATGACCGACTGAGACCCCTTAACTTCTCCGATTTTTACTTACTTGAAAGTTAGGATCTTCATTAACAAGTATGGCAGTTGATTCAGTGGTGTGGATCAGGATTTTAAAAGTAGTCCCGTACGGCAGGGCGGCGACGTAGCTCGTGCTCACGCTCAATTTGAGAATGAAAGCTCGGAAACATTCCCTCAAATTGAGAAGGTAAGGGTCAACCACAGATCTGGCAAAACAAGGAGAAAATCGCTTATAAACTAGTAAAATATTATCGCTGGGTGATGAAATAAAACTGTCTTCAATCAGACTATCGCAAAATTGGACTGAATGAATTTAAACTGGAAATGTTACTTTGTTAATCTGCCTTGCCAAATCTACGTGAAAATACTTTGACAATGAAGATTGAATTTGGAAAAGAGGTGGATGTACAGGAAGAGTACTTGAAGGAATAGCGGGGGATGCGCCTGATTTTTTTTTCAAATTTTTAATCGAAAGTAGACCTCATTCCGAGAATTTTGACACCAGCCGTTCTCTATTTGGATGAGTAGATCTTTTTCTGTGATTTTAAAAAAATTCGAATGTTTATGACGTCACGCGCCCCTCCTGCCTGGGCGGGACCCCCCCCCCCCACGTCATAAACATTTGAAACTTTGAAAAATCATAGAAAAAGGTCTTCTCACGCTAGAAGGTCGCGGTTGGTGTCAAAATTCTCGGAATGAGGTCTAGTTTACATTAAAAATAACAATAAACAGTTTTTCCCACTAATGCGCACACCCCATTACATGGATGTTTCAAAATTCTAATCTTGTGTTCTAATCGAAATGAAAAAGTATCTATTGATTTTATAGAGCTTCGTCAATAAGATAGAATAAAATAATATTACATTCTATTTCTTATAGGCTATGGGCGTCAACAATATAATTAGACGCAAGAAAGACCAGACGCAAAAAAACTACTAAGTATGGAAAATTTGCACAGAGGCTCTATTAACCCTTAACTTACCAATGTGCACTTAAGTGCACACCCATTTTGAGAGGCTCTAAAATGTAAAGATTTGACTCATATCAACTTCTTGATCCATCTACGTGTTCCCTAACTAATCTGGAAGAGATTGCTCAGTCGTTCATGTTAATCAGTGGCAGGTTATGTTTTGTTATCGGCCTCTGAACACGAAAGGTTGCACTCATCAACACCACCTCCGGGGCGGGTGAGTTCATACCAAGCCTCGGGATATCCAATTCCTATAGCTTGGACAAATATGCAACAGAATTCCAAACAGAAATTTTTGCAATTAACGAATGTAGCATGACTATCAAACCTTGGTATCAGCAATAACAAAATAAACATCTATACTGACAGCCAAGCAAGCATAAAAGCCCTTCACAATCCCATCACCACCTCGAAACTGGTGTGGGAAACAAAAAAGTCTATAAATAATCTGTTTCTTGGAAATAACAAAATTTCCATAAAATGGATACCAAGGCATACCAACCAGGTTGGAAACGAACAAGCCGATTTTTTGGCAAAAGAGGGTTCGAAAAAAGGGTTTATAGGAACCTCGCCAGCAATTGGCATTTCATAAACGCCTGCAAAGAAAAGGTCAAAAAATGGGAAGCCCAAGATCTTAATATACTCTGGTCCAAGGAAACTGATCGATTTTTTTTTCTAACTCCCTTCAAAAACAAATTGTCTTTTGTGACGGAGGGGGCACGCCATAAATAAAAAATAAATAAATAAATCACATATAATGGGGAGGAATATAATGGGCCCAGGACTCACCCGACGCCGGCCCTAGGGATGAGGGAAGATGGGGGTGGGAGAGAGGGATGAAGGGAAGTGCCTCTATACAAAGACCACCAATTCAGATACGAGCCGAGCAGGATATGGGTGGTGATACCACGGAGTACGACTACTGAGATGGTTACGTTAGGGTCGATACGACTCGGGTTGGGTCCTCTTGAAATAAAAGGCTCTTGGATTTTTCCTTTCTTTATAATTTAGCGACAGTTTCGCAGAACAACTCGTCTGCATCTTCAGGCTAAAAATTTTATAAAACAAAACAACGAACTATAAAATGGAACAGACTTTAAAAGTGTGATTAAAAAATAATAAAACTTAACAGACAGATCAACAATCCTATGCGCTATGCCACTATGTCATAATTACCTTATATTCTGTAGTGTAGCTTTCATACATGTGGGTATAACATTTTTCATCAGTCTTATCAGATGGGCTATCCAGAAAATTTCAAGTAAATCTTCACGACTGGAAAACAATTATTAACTACTTAGTAACAACACCGTGGCGTATTTCAAATTGAATATGCAACTACAAGAGAGAACCAGAGCATCCCAGGTAAGTTCAACCTCAGGCTGGGTCAGCCATGACAAGTTCCCATATGGGAACTTGTCATGGCTGACCCAGCCTGAGGTTGAACTTACCTGGGATGCTCTGGTTCTCTCTTGTAGTTGCATATTCAATTTGAAATACGCCACGGTGTTGTTACTAAGTAGTTAATAATTGTTTTCCAGTCGTGAAGATTTACTTGAAATTTTCTGGATAGCCCATCTGATAAGACTGATGAAAAATGTTATACCCACATGTATGAAAGCTACACTACAGAATATAAGGTAATTATGACATAGTGGCATAGCGCATAGGATTGTTGATCTGTCTGTTAAGTTTTATTATTTTTTAATCACACTTTTAAAGTCTGTTCCATTTTATAGTTCGTTGTTTTGTTTTATAAAATTTTTAGCCTGAAGATGCAGACGAGTTGTTCTGCGAAACTGTCGCTAAATTATAAAGAAAGGAAAAATCCAAGAGCCTTTTATTTCAAGAGGACCCAACCCGAGTCGTATCGACCCTAACGTAACTAAGTTCATGCACGACTCTGATATCCACAACAACTACTGAGATGCCCAACTCGCGCAACTCTGTGGCACTTTTTCCACACCACACTCCGCGCCATGACAATGTTGCAGCCATCACCCTGATGATGTTGGGTTCCACTCCTTTCAGCTCTGACACCGCTTGTGTGAGGTTATCAAGGGTACAGTTGTCAAGAAAGCCGTCGTCCTCGACGACGCCAAAAGCCGGCATTTGGCGGGGTCCAAGACGACTGAGCTCGCCGTCCAAGTCATCACACATGCGCAGTCACCATTTTTAGACGGTTGCATGGATATTACACGCGGACGGTTATCAATATTTACTACCGATCGTTGATCGATTTTCCAAGGTTTTCTGAACTTTTGAAATATTTATACCTCAATTCTTTTTTTTAATCTTAAACAAATTACTGTGATTTAAAGAGCAACTTACACGTCTCCTGACTTATCAAAGGCGTCAAACTTGAAAACTACTTTCTCGATAGGAAGTGAGGTAGAATCGTAGAAACAAATATCGACTCTCATCAGTTGGCCACTTTCGAGTACTTTCTTGATAACAAATAGCGTCTCGTTGATGTACTTGTTCAAATCTGGGTACAGGGAGATCTGAAATAAATCAGGAAAATCTCTAATCAATTGATGATGAATGTTGCCGCTCCAAAGCTATGTTAGAATGGCTGTTTATTCTCCAGTAGAAGACCAAGTGGACAACGCCAAGAAGCCTGAAATTCAAGAAGAAACATTGTTACTCCTTGTTGTGTTCTGCGTGTAGTCGAGTGAGGGCGATGGTCCTCTCGATGCGCTGAATTGTTCCTAGCCTGAATCCTACTCAACAGAGAGATTGCGAGAAGTGCTTATAGAATCTATCCGTCAACCTCGGCGTCTGATGACAGACACACCGGCGGGAGGCGGAACATTTACCTATTGAGGCCTACTGTTCTGAAGAGGTCCCTAAGGGGAGCTAGAGGTTCGGCGCCTTTATGGGGCAAACCGTTCCCTCGGAAGAACTGGGCTGTAGGTAAGACAAGAAATGATATGTCGGATAGACGAGGTACGAATGCATGTAGGAAGACCCCTGAATGCAGCTTATATACTCAAGTTAGTATGGTGAGGGGAGAGTGGAAAAGAGGTGACGTCAGATGACGTGTTCTTTCCCTTCCTAAAAATGGGCGGATGACGTCAACCTGGAATAGTTCATGTACGGCCGCTTGAAGCACTGAGATCGTGAAATCTCACTTCATATAGTCCTCAAATGCAACATTTCACAAAACCAGTAAAGACCGAAATCGAAAAACTAGAAAAAAATAGGAAAAGCAAGATGGGGAAAATTAGGTTTTTCCTGTTTTTGTTTAATAACTTTCCTCTTAGATAACACGATTTTGTCGTACCATCAGGCAACACTGGGAGGAGACGGCAATCTGAACAGCCAATCAGCGAGTGTTCCTGCTTCACGTTGAAGAGGTCCGTCTTCCCGGTTATTTTTTGAAATCATCAATTTTTATTGTCTCCCAAAAATAACAGGAGATTTATTTTCCGAAATCAGCCCGATTTTCATCTATCCCACACCATCAACTATTCAGGAAAAATGCAAACAGAATTCGGTCAAATTCCTCAATTCGAAATTTGGTCTTACAATCAAAAGTTCTACACAACTTCCCTCAGCATGAAATTAGTTTTTCTCAATTTCCCACAAAACATTCCAAGTGTATATAAGCCCGTTTGAAAGAAAACTCCTCATATAATGTGTATTGGACCAAGGAATGGGAACAGTTGGAATCAACGTATGGAATACCATTGAAAAAAGATGAACATTAGGAAGATTGGAAGAGGTTAATCGCGGATAGCTCAGCTATCATTGCCGACAAGATGTATATATAATATATAAATAAAAATAATATATAAAATATATACATATGAATATGTAATAAAATACTGACGCGAGCCTCAACTTCGAGAATACCGGTGAATTCAGGAGTTCTTTCACATGAAATTGCCGGAGTTGAGACTGCACCTCCCGTCTGAGTATTATCACAGCCTCTACAAATGCTGAGAATTTCAAATACAAAAAAAGTAAAAATCTATCGATAGTAATATCAATAGTTAAGAACTATCGATATTTCGATAGTAAATATTGACTATCGCCCATCCCTACCCCAGCTCCATAATTAATAAACGATTTTTTAATTGATAGGCTTAGATTAAGAACACTAAGTTAATTACAACATTAATAATTACATTAATCCAGGAATACACATCAGAACGGAGAACAAACATCAATAACTACTCACATGCACAGGTACGCCGTATTTCTTTTTCAGCGTAAATATCCCTTCTGGATAAATTTTTCGATAAAACAGGACTCCATGAATCGCAACTTCCAAAAATTCTACGACGAGGGACACAGCATCTGCGGAACAAATTGAAATAATTAAAACGCCGTAGTAAACAGGACTGCTTGCAATTTGTTGACAGAGAACAGTCCCAATTTTTGTATCATTCATCAATAATTTTTTGTATGTTCCAATCTTTGAATCCATACGTACTCGTACATACCAACCATCCACACGTGGCTGCACCCAGCCAGCAGCCGTTGGTTACATTTCGAGTTACAAAAATTGCAGCCAATTGTTCTTTATTCGAGTCATCTTTGTAGATTACATACTAGGGCTGGGTATCGATACTCGATGTTTCAAAATATCGATACGTTCGTACCAATACTCGATATTTTAGTATCGATACTGCACTCCGATATTTTTGGATATCGATACTTTGGATCCGATATTTCTAAATATTGAATGTCTATACAGTTCTCGCGGAAAATTCAACATAATAGCTAAAAAATGAAGTAGGTAGAGAGGTTTATGAGTCATAAACACAAATAACGTTTATATCATGGAGAAAATTACTCTGCTTGAACTCTTCTTGATAGTAAAAAATGAATAAATTTTTTTTTCTTTCGATTATTGGATAATATTGATAGTTTGTGACACTAAAGTATCAATATCAGATATTTTAAAATATTGACACTCATGCCCAGCGATACTTGGGATATCGATACTTGGATTTGATACAAAATATCGATACATTTATAACGATACCCATCCCTATTACCACAGATGGGCGAAACGGTTATATTTGCGTATTAGGTTCCACTGTTACCGCTCTAGGTTGGTAATAGGTTCCAATAACCTGTTATTTATTAATAGGTTACTTATCTCAGGGACCTTCTCAAAGCTCATTCCGACATACCATTCCAAGGTATTGTTTCTTTGATTTCTACTTTTCATTCCCGACCTACGTTCGTTTGTTTATCATGTTATATTGTTATTCCATTCGAAAGTATCATTCAGTTGATCTCTAGTTTTCGTTTCCTACTAAGTTAGGGTTTCTATCAAGTTATTCCCGACATATATACGTGTTAGTGTATTTTTACTCTTTTTCGATTAAAAAACATAAGCTATTATTCTGGCTCCACATGTTTTGGAGCCTTCCCAGAAACGTTATTTAATAAAAAGGTTATTTTGGTAATAGGTTCCAAACGGAATTAACGAAACCCAGTAATAGGTTATTTTTAACTGTTACGTTAAATACCGCCCATCTCTACCAATTACATACTTTAGTACAAGTAGTGTTTAGTATCCATGGTAGGGATGGGCGAAATGATGACATTTGCGTATTAGGTTCCACAGTTACTGCTCTGGGTGGGTAATAGGTTCCAATACCCTGTTATTTATTAATAGGTTATCACGGGGACTTAGTATCCCTAGGGATACTGGGTTATCTCAAGAACCTTTTCACTAGCTCATTCCGTCATACCATTCCAAAGTATCGTTTTCTTCTTTTCTTTCCCAACCTACGTCCGTTTATCATGTTATATTGTTATTCCATTCCGAAGTATCATTCCATTGATCTCTAGTTTTCGTTTCCTACCCAAGTTGGGGTTTCTATTAAGTTATTTCCGACATACTTGCGTGTTAGTGTATTTTCACTCTTTTTCAATTAAAAAAAAACCCCATATCATTCTATCTCTATGCTATCATTCTAGCTCCAGACATTTTGGAGCCTTCCCTGAAGCGTTATTTAATAACAGGGTTATTTTGGTAATAGGTTCCAAATGGAATTAACGAAACCCGGTAATAGGTTATTTTCAACTGTTACGTTAAGGGGGTCTCAGTCGGTCGCCGTTCAGTCCTCGTTCCGGGTTAGTATTTCAAGAAATCGAAGGCGCAAAAACAGAAAAAGGTGTACCTAAATTTGAAATTTCAAAGGATTTAAGAAATTCATAAGTGCACGGACCTAGGGAATTGAAAACTGAAATATTGCCGCTGGAATCATCAAAATCGAACAATAATTGCCAGAGATATATAGGAAAAACATGAAAAAACCTGTTTATTAAGAAGTTTTTCCCATTTTTCTTAGGCAATTATTGCCACTAATGAAAGCACTAATGAAAGCACTAATGAATTTCAAAATCCTTTAAAATTTCAAATTTAGATACACCTTTATATGTTTTTGCGCCTTCATTTTCGTCAAATACTAAGAAAGAACGGCGACCGACTGAGACCCCCCTAAATACGGCCCATCTCTAATCCATGGCGGCTATGTTCATCAAGGTACCCCCCACCCCTACCCCATCACATGAAAAAAATAGGATGTGGGCCAGGGTAGGAAAAACTGTTTATTGTTATTTTTAATCTAAGGTACGAGGTATGAGGTACTCGTAGACCTCATCCTGAGAATTTTGGCACCAATCGCGATCTTTTTCTACGATTTTTCAAAATTTCGACCGTTTATGACGTCACGCTTCTTCTCACCTGGGCGGGACCCCCCAGCCCACTGTGACGTCATAAACGGTCGAAACTTTGAAAAATCGTAGAAAAAGATCTACTCACGCTAGAAGGTCGCGGTTGGTACAAAATTCTCAGAATGAGGTCTACTTTCGATTAAAAATCTTTAAAAAATCAAGGCGCACCCCCCATTGAATCGACTATATTTCTCAAGGTGAAATTAATAATAACTCATCATCGTAGGAAAATTAGTAATTCAGTGGTGAAGAATGTTGAAAACAAGTCACTACTTTCACCCTTAACTTCTACAAATCCATAACAAATTGTAAATTGTGTTCGTCAGCACTTTTAGAAGACCCTGACGACTACAAAATGTGATTAGTTTACGGGCGCAAACATCAGAAATTTTCATGTTGTCTGACAGGAGTGGAAAATGTCGCAAAATGATGGTTGGCGCCTAATGAGTAGACCCAGGTTCAGTTCAAGTCTATTCAGAACACGTCGTGCCAACTGCCCTATTTCAGTCTGTGACTTCTCCTTGTCCCACTAAAATCGACTTCGTCAAAGCCACGAGAAGGTACAGAGCAGGTAAATGCCAACCAAAACCCACGAAGAACCAAAATGTTCTTCCGTTGGATTAGAAAAAGCAGTTATTGAGAATTTTCCAGCCTCTCCGGCTGCTCTATACCAGGACCTGTAAGGTAGATCCTTCCACTTACAAAACGACCATAGTAATTTTCAAAGATAAAAGTAGAAGTAGGATTATTGTCACTTACCAATTTTGGTACCCAAATTTTCCAAACTAGTCATTTCTCGAAGTGAGGTTCGAAGGCTACAGCTGTAGGTACTTCTGTGCTAGATTTTCCAAAACCGAATTTAATTTGTTATTTATTATTAATATGTTATTCAATGTTTCACACCACGTAAATAACCAAAATTTGGTACGGTATTTAATACCGTCCTCTTTTTAGAGCCACTCTACCTGCATCCATTCCCTAGAAACCAAAACAATACAAAAACCGAAAGGTGGTGGTGGTGGATTTCTGGTTTAACAGTGCCGGTGTTTATACCATGTAACACTTGGTGTTTCGTGTTGATTTTGCAATATTCTAAATTTTGACTTTGGCGTTCGTTGTTTTGTCGTTGGCGTTCTATATCTCTATTTGATTGTTCTCAATAAACTGGATGATGTCCTGCAGAATCTCGGTGTTCGTTACAGGAGATATCGCCGTCCTCAGAAGTTCTTGAAAGTTTGTTATGTTGTACTTGTTGAACAATCGTATCCTCTCATCAGCATGTCTGGAGCATTCATTCAGTGTATGATCCAGGACCGCAACCCCCTTCTTGCAATCGCACACCGGTGACTGTTCTGCTCCCATCAAATACTTGAAGTATCTTGTATTTCCGTGTCCTGTGAGAAGTCTGTTTATGCACGTGATCAATTTGTTACCTTTAACGCCTCTATACCATGGTTCCTTCAACTCGGTGAGTCCCAATATCTCCTCCGTCCACCCTCCAACAGTTCTCAATCTCGTGTGATGCTCCTGTGTATGTTCTGTCTCTGACGTCTCATCTATGATGCACCCTGCTTCTTCAGCTGATGCTGATGGTAGTATAGTTCTGGTTCCCCTCTCAGCACAGAATCGAGCGAGTTTGTCACAGACAACGTTTTTTGGGACATCCACATGAGCAGGAATCCACTGAAAACATACATTTTTATTATTATTGGATTTGTATTTGGTTATTAGGTTTAGTATGTTTTGTACCATGGGTGTGGGGTTATCTGCATGCTTGACATTCTTTAAGAGCGTTACTAATGATTGCGAGTCAGTAAGGATGCATACATCAGCGTGATTTTCGTTGATATGAAAATTGGTTAGGTGCAACATAGCCATGTATACCGCAAATGTTTCTGCTGTAAAGTTGTTGCACAGGGGGCTGATTTGGAAAGCTTCACCAACTTTATGAAACTCGCAGAAAATAGCAGATGCTGCTCCCCCACTAGCAATCTTGGACCCGTCAGTGTATACGTGAATGAACTCTTTATACTTATTGTTAATGTGTTCCATTGTCCTGGCTCTTAATTCGGCTGTTGGAACATTTTTCTTAGAAAGCACATTAGGTATTTTTTCGGCTGTTACAAAACTCCTTTCAAGAGGGGCTCGGAATGAATTGTTATGCTCATTATGGGTTACGATGTTATTTTGTGTAATTAATTCGTTCACGTACAAATACTTTTCTCTGATGGTTCCAATACTTCTGGGCAAGGATGTGTGGTATCCACACAGTTTGGTAGCCATCTCTCTTATGCAGGGGTCCTGGCACATCATGCGCAAAATGTTTTGGTTAGTAGTAGCAGATATCGTGGCTTGCAAATACCTCGTGTTTGTTAGTCTGTGCATAGATGGTATGGGGGTAGATTTCACTGCCCCAAGGATTTGTCTGAGAGCTTTATTTTGCAGAACCTGCAGTTTTTGTCCGTTTTTCCTGTTCCCCAAGGCAAAGATGTGCATTCCGTACTTCATTTTTGGCAATATCACAGTTTTGTACAAGTTGGTTTGAGTTATTGGATGATTGCCCCACGTGGTTCCTTTCGTCATTTTCATAGCATTGATATCTTTATTGCATCTCTGGATGACATATTCAGTGTGTTTTACCCCATTGAGTTTGGAATCTACATGTACCCCCAGATATTTGTGGTTTTCAAGAACTTGAATGTCTGGCTGCCCTTCTACTCTGATTGCGAGGGTGGACCTTTCGTGTGCTGACAGCGAATCGAAGAATGACACAGCTTTAGTTTTGGTGAAATTTACATGGAGATTAAGTTGATCCAGTGACTTGAAAACCAATTTTACCATCCTCTCCATTTTGATCAAATTGTCATTAACATCTTTGGAATTTGTTAAGATTCTTATATCATCTGCATATGATGAAATTGATGCTTCGCTGTCTGGTATGCTGGTGTGTACATCGGCTATGTATAGATTGAATAGCATGGGAGACAGAACGCTGCCTTGATCCAGTCCCTGAGTGCCTGTGATCGACTGTACTCCATCAGTATATATTTTTTCTCCAAAGAACAGCTGTATCCACGCTGCATAAAATGGATTGATGCCTTTGTGCATTAATTGGCTCACCAAGGTTTTGATGATGACTGAATTGTATGCTCCTGATATGTCCAGGAATGTTACAAGAGACGTGTGCCCAGATGCTTTGGCGTTAACTACCTGTAATTGTAGAGATGTAAGGCTGTTGCAAGTAGACATCCTCTTCCTGAACCCGTATTGTTTGTTCGATATTATCTTATTAGGTTCTACAAAAACCTCGAGTCGTGTCTTGATCATGGAGTTCATTATTTTAACCATAACAGGTATCAGAGCTAAGGGTCTTATGGTTTTCGCTGTTACCTCTTTTACACCTGGTTTTTTGAGGTATATAATATGCACTTCCTTCCATTGAGTACATATAACGTTACGATTTAGACATGAATTATAGACATCTAGTAACCATTTTTTTGCGTTCATTGGCATGTTATTGATCATTGAATACGTGATGGAATCAGGTCCTGGTGCAGTGTCTTTGCGTTTCCTATTAATTGCCGCTTCCAGTTCTTGTAGAGTGAACGGAGTAGGGGATTCATGGTTTGATAATAGGATAGTAGTAGAGGGTTCTTTATTCCTGGTTATTTTTTCCAGGACCTCCTTACATGCCTCAGAATGTCCTTGTGGAACTACTAGTGATGTTCCCGAAGTTTTGCCAGTAAAAATTGACAGTAATTTCCAGGCAGATGGACAAGAGTGCGGGGTGGTGTCTGCTTCTGCGCACAGTTCCTCCCAAGATTCTCTCTTCCTCTTGAGTCTGATGATTTTTCCTTCTTTGGTTTTCTCCTTGAGTATTCTTAAGTTGCCCAAAGATTTGTGCTGTCTGTAGTTGTGAATGGCCGTTTTCCTGTTCTCCACAGCTCTATCACAGTCTTCATTCCAGTATCGATTGCACTTGGAGAATTCAGAGTATTTATTTTCCGGTATAGCGATATTGGCTGCTTCTAAGATATTTCTCTCCAAGTGATCATACATGTCTTGTGGGTTACTATTGAATGTATTCCTGTCGCTATTTTCTATGCTATTATGTATTAATGTTGCGTAAGCTGGCCAATCAGCCTTTTTCACATTCCATTTTCTTGTGAGTCTGTTGGGTGCCTGAGTGACAGCCTGTATGGTCAGTTTCATGATGTGGTGATCGCTTCCCAGGGTATCCAGCAGCGTAGACCATTGGCTTGTTGTCGATATGTTGCAATTAGCAAACATAAGATCCGTTACCGATTTGTTTTCGTTTGGTAGTGTTATTCGGGTTTCCTCTCCTGTGTTCAGGAAGTAGAAGTTACTTTCCATACTTTTGTCCAAGATAACTTTTCCTCTGCTGTTAGTAGTTCCAGAACCCCATGTGCTGTTTTGGCCGTTAAAGTCCCCTGTTATTATACACTTTTCATTTGGAAATGCATTAAAAAGTTTCTCCCAAAAATCGTTTGGGATATGTTGGCTAGGAGCATAAATGTTAACTATTTTTAAAGTAATGTTAGGTAATTGTAATTCTGAAACCAGTAGTTCCACTGGGTTTTGTGAGATAGGACTGGCCATGGTTTTAACTTTTATGTTATTTTTAATGATGTTTATTAGGCCCCTGCGGCCACGTATATCGAGGTTGTCCAATCTGAAGACTGTGTACCCTGGCACTTGAAAGTCTTGGTCGTCCTTGAGCCAAGACTCTTGGATCAGTGCAACTGAAATTTTCTCATCGTGCAACATTTTCCTAAATTCGTCTTTTTTGTTGTATATTCCTTGGGAATTCCATGACATTATGTGAACTTGTTTGTTATTATTGTAATTATTCATGACCATTTTCGTAGAATTGAGTTATTAAGTTTGAAATAGTTGCACTGATTATTTCCCATAGATTTTGTGGGATTAATCCGATGAGATTTTCTGGTACTTGAGGCGGGATCTGGAATTTGGATATGGTATGAACATAAGGCTGGTGTGAATGTTTTTGATAAGTTGTCCTGCTAACGTTGTTATATTGAATGTTGTTCAATGAT
The DNA here is from genome assembly GCA_009739505.2 of Apolygus lucorum. NCBI lineage: Eukaryota > Metazoa > Arthropoda > Insecta > Hemiptera > Miridae > Apolygus > Apolygus lucorum. The sequence goes on along the minus strand of CM019181.2, from coordinate 8,747,807 downwards.
TGGTGAGTCTTTCCACCGAGCCCTACGAAGCTACGATGCTGTTTGTTGAATATTTGGTTAGGTGTAGCATCATTGTAGCACGTTGACCTCTGAGTAGCTCCCTTCAAGTCTTTCCTTTTGTTATGTTGCTGCTGTGAATTGACTTCTTCAGCAATCGGATGATGGTTTTCAATCCTACTGACCTGGTTGTAATACTTTACCGGTGAAGACTCGTCAACCTGTCGTTCCCGGTTGAGGCCAACATTTAGACTCAATTGTTTTTTGTAGGTATGTTTATTTGTGGCCTGTGCGTATGTCATTCGTCTGGTTCCCTTACTTTTGAGATATTTACTTATCAGCACTCTTGCGTTGATTTTCCTTGAGTGTATGTCTTCAATATTCTCCTGTAATATTTTAAAAATGGGGCAGATTTTACTTCCCACCAGATGGTTATGATTATGACATTCCAGACATTTTATTTTGTCCACTTGACAGATGTGCTGTTGATTTTGGTTGCCGCATTTACGGCATCTTGGTTGAGCTTTGCATGATTTATGTAAGTGACCGAATCGGTAACAGCATTTGCATAGTTTAACCCTGGGTATATATTTTTCAACGCTGTATCTGGTGTGTCCGATGTACACATGTGTCCTAGTTTGTGGCCCTTGGAAATGAATTTTGAGTTTGTTTGTATTGACTAGACCTTCTTGTGTATTTTTGCATATAAAGAATGCAGCATTTATGTCTTTTGGTTGGCTAGTGGCTATTTCTGTTAGTATATCCTCTTTTCTTTCAACAGATATGACTCCTACATACTCATTTCCTAGTGCCGGGACAGTTATATCAAAAGCTTTGAGTAAATTGGGATTATTCAAAAGCTGATCAGCTGTATCAAAAGATCTGCTTTTGACAATGAATCTCTGTCTCCCCGTTTTTTCTATGCAAACTTCTGGGTCGTCAGTCTCTTTACAAAGCATGGTTCCAACTTCTATTTCAGTGTGGTTAGCCTGATTTTTGCCGTCGAAAATCATAATGTATTCTTCCGCAGCAATGTTGGAAAAAACTCTGTGTCTCAACATTATTCCGTGTTTTGTTAGTTTCAAGTACATGTTTGAAGTACCTGATAGCTCTTCGGTATTCTTTTGAGACAGTATTTCACATTGAGAAGCCAAAATGTCTAGATTGTGCATTGGTGAGGCGTTAGCTGGGGTGGTGAAATCAGAATGGAGCGCTATCTTCCTAACAACATCGTCTATATTGTAGGTTTTGTTGTGTCGAGGAGTGTTAGAATTTGCCATAGCAATATCTCTGTTAGATGCGTATGTAGGGCCTTCGGTTCCCTCATTAGTGCGTGAAGGTGATGGCATTGAGCTGAGGTTAGTTTCATCAACGCATTCAGCAATAGGCACTCTTTGTGCAGAGGGTTTTGTATGTAGTTCTCCATCGAGGGCTTTCGTTGGAATGAACGGAGAAGCTTTAATAGGCTTTTTAGGTGTGAATATCAACGTAAATGGTTTTTTGGAAGCAGGGGAAGCTTGTTTAGTACGTCTAGTCATGCTTCTAAGCAATCTCCAATGTTAATCATGCAAATTACGATTCTTATTGCTTTGTTAGTAGTCCATAAATTGTGATTACGCGGTGCGGTGAGTAGAGGTACACTATTGTCATGCTTCTATTCAATCTCCAGTGTTAGTCACTCATACTACGATTCTTGATGCTTTGTTAGGAGTCTATAGATTGTGATCATGCAGTTCACTGAGCGGATGCGCTATGTAATGTATGAGATATTACCTTAAATGCAGAATCAGGCCACGTGATTGACGCAGGAGGGGGGGGGGGGACGTTCAGAAACGAATAGATTCGTAACCGTGCTTATAATTTGCGAGAACAAATTCCTGATTTTACTACTTTCTTCAAATCACTTCCGTCCTAGAACTTCTGATCATTCGTATTGAAAAGAGAGGCGAGAAATCCGAAAGAAGTGTCTTTCCCGGTAACCCGGCGAGGTTATGCCGACCTGGCCGCGGCCTATCGACGCAAAAGTTTCCACTTACTCACTCGCGAGTCACTTCCTACTTAAAATTGAAAGTACTACCTAAACTTCCACTGATGCTATACTAGTTTAGATTAATAGTATTTAGAAAACGAACGCGTTTTAAAGAAAGGAGAGCAAGAGATCGGGACAAGCCTTCAGGCGGGTAAAGCCTTTCAACAGCGGACCGGTTTCTTCCAACAGTTCGAGTGAAAAAAAAAAAAAAAAAAAAAAAAAAAAAAAAAAAAAAAAAAAAAACCGAAAGAAACCTGTTGCCACGACTTCCTCTTGTTCTATTTTCTAGTTAGATGCCCTGGCCTCAGCCATGCCGGACACAAGTAACTTCTTGGTTGGATGGTGATCTTGAATTTTGTTATTGTGATGATTATGGAGGAGATGACGTTCTTGAAGGCGATGATGGATGAGCTCATGAGGGTCATGAAATTGTTGAAGTTGTTGGTCCCTTAACCCACTCAATGCCAGCACTGAGTCCACCGATTTCGTCCCAGGCCACGTATCAAAGATACCGCAAATTGTGCTTCACATAAACTGGCAAAACGCTTCCCTGAAACTACGTTTCTCCCAGCCAAATCTTTCTGGTGGTGGGGGGGGGGGGCCTCCTCTTGACGTTTGTGGCAAACCAGAAGCATTAGAGTGGTTTTTGGCAACAGGCCACCGATTCGACTGGACTGAAAAATCCTCAAAGGGGAGGCTGTCATATGACAACACCGGCACAGCGGGACAGGTTGGCATGTTGTCATCTGACAACGCTGGCATTGAATGGGTTAAGGGGGTCTCAGTCGGTCGCCGTTCTTTTTTAGTATTTAGCGAAATTAAAGGCGCAAAAACTTGAAAAGTTGTACCTAAATTTGAAATTTTAAGGGATTTTAGAAATTTATTAGTGCACGGCCCTAAGGAATTGAAAAACTGAAATATTGTCGTTGGAATCATCAAAATCGAAATTCAAAAATCAAAAATTTTGCGTCTTCAATATCGTGAAATATTGACCCAGAACGAGGAACGAACAGTGACCGACTTAGAAGCCCTTAACCCTTTCACTATATGTTCAGCATGCCCTTGAACAATAATTACCCTTACCCTTGAGTCCAACAAATGCGCCAAACGATATCCATAAATTAAATACCTACCGTATTGTTTGCACACTAAATTTTTAAAAAACGTCGACCAATTTCAAGTTACCTTTAGAACTGACATCTTTTAGACGCTTCTGAAAAGTTATTATTTACCAGGCAATTGTAAAAAAAGGTATAATTGATTAGATAAACCTAAAACTATAGAGGGTAGTTATTCCCTCATTCCAAAGGGGTAGTTGTTTCCCAATAGAGGCTCTTCCCTCGACAGTTGGGGTACTTATTCCCTGACACCAGAGGGTAGCTCTTCCCTCGTCCCTAGTAGTTGGTATTCCACAATACCAGAGGGTAGCTCTTCCCTTGCTCCTAGGGGTAGTTGAATAGGGGAAGTTATTCCCGGGGGTGCAGTTTTCCCCCAACCAGCCTCCAACTGCTCCTTAATTGCTGACCCAAACTCACTGGATGGTGTTGTTAGCATCAAACCAAGAGTTCATTTGCACATCCACGATGATCTACTATAGCTTGATCATCATATATAGTTAGTTAACCAATTGTAAGCTCCAGGTCTAGTGATTAAATTGATTATTTAGCTGAGGGCTCTGATTTACTACTTGAATTTTTAATACTAGATTTCTGTTGGAAACCAACCCATAAATAGGTTGAGAGGCTATTCTGACATAAGTAAGGTAATATTCTAATAAAATGAAATGAAGTTAAATTTAGATATTTACCTGGTAGGTGGTTGTAGCGGCTCGAAGGTACGTAATATTTTCTAAGATCAAATAAAACCTGAAGGGCCTAACTACTGTGAGATCACTGAGTGTGACTCGGTCTGAAGGACTTACGATGTTGTTCCTGAAGGGAATAATAAATGCACGATAAATGTGCAATGCACGAAATGAGTATAGTGCACGAAAGTGTAATTGTGCACGAGGTGAAGCCAAGTGCACGAAATTTATAGCTGTGCACGAACCCTAAAGTTGTGCACGTTCAACCTGTCTGATTACGGAATTTAGGTAGAGTAAAAAGAAATGCAATTTTACAACTAATAGGAACTTTAATGAATTTAAAGGTTGCAAGGGTGACTCTAAACAAACATGTACAAATTAAATTATATGTGAAAATAAAAAGCTTATGATCAAACAGGGTGTTATTCTTTCCTCTCTCCTTTCTTACTGTGAATTTAGACAACATTCAATTTTGAAGTTACAATGCAAAATGGTTTTCTTGACTGACTGACTCTACTCGAAATGTTTATACCTTTTTTCAACTACTAACTTTACACAACTTTTAACACCTAACAATTGGCCAATTTAATTAGGTTTAGTTTTTGCACTCACATCGTCGGGGCCCGGAGGAAATCCTTGATGGTGTTGTGAAGATAGCTTCGGGAGATCGTTCAACTGGATGCCGAGGACTTTCCAGCTGAGGACGACTAAGGGAACGGACTCAATCAAGACTCGTGGGTATCTGACTCGCTGCGGACTTGAATTGAGGGGGAAATCCACGATTGATAGCTTCAAGGGGTAACGATAAACGTTTAACTGAGAGTAAGGGGAGCGTGGTGATAGCGTCAAAGACAGAAGGGGTTATGGCCGCCCCACGCTGCTACATTCAGATTTCATCAGAGGTGTCCCCACCCTCAGGCTCCAGGCGTTCGGCAGGGTGAGAATGGCCGACCCTCATTGGTGGAACATGACGTCAATGCGCCTTGAGCGCTTCTGGTGGTGGACGCCGTAGTTGGTGGTTGGCGTCCGGGAGCGGGGATGGTACTAGCCCGCCCCCTCTGGTCCCACTGCAGGAAGGGAGGGTGATGGAGTCCCTCAGCCCCTCTCACTTTTGAATTTCAACCGTGAGCCGGGGGCTCACATCCTCCGCCCCTTTGTAAGCCAGAGTCATCGAAGATGACACTGGGTATGGGTATGGGGACGGAAGGATGTGCCTTCCTGAGTGCCAGTTCATAGGCATGTCTGCGGCAGCCGCGGCATCCGATGGGGTCCCTCTTTTTGGTGTGGTCCTGAGAGCAGCTGGGAATGGGTTGGCCTTGATGGTATTTGGCCCGCAGTCTGTGCCAAAACTCCTTGCAGGCCGGACATCTGAAACTGTGGAGTCTAGGTGCCGGCCTGGTGCACACGGGACAAGTCAGCTTCTTGCTTTGGCGGGTTAGTCGCACCATCAGTTTGGGACGTTCGACGGTAGCTGGTTCCTCAATCACCCCTGACTCCCGCACCGGGGTGTGCTCCCACTTGATGTCCGACTCCGATGACGAGGAGTAAATTCGGTATGACGGTTTCCGTTTCGCGTCGTCGATAGGCAGCTTGGTTGGGGATGCCGACGGGGAGTTTGCCTCTCCACAAGGTTCCTGTGCCAGAGTGGGCGAGGGAATTGGTGAGTCGGCCACTTCCGGATTCACCTCTGCAGTCAACGCCGCAGGTGGCTCTGCGGTCACGGGCGAGGGAGCCTCAGAGTCTGCAGTTCTCGCCGCAGGTGGCTCTGCGGACAACTGTGCCATGGTCTTCCTCAATTCTTCCCTGACGGCGTCACACTCATGGGCCAGATGCTGGAGATCCGCGGTCCACTTCTTTTGACGATCGAGAAGCGAGTCTCTCTCCTCAATGATGCGCTGGTAGGTGGGTATCCAGCGGGCAATCTCCAACACGGTCATCATGGCGGCATGGCTATTGGTTTTTCGTGCCAAGTGGGTCTCCGCACAATCAGCGAACCTGATGTAGTTGGCCAGCGTCTCGATCTGAAGGAAGGGAGTAGGCGTTGGCTCAGGCGTTTCAAGGAATCCCGGGGGTTGGTCATAGACCCGGTCCTGCTCCTCACTCACTCTTTCTCGGATCAGTTGGATAATGGGGTCCGGGTCGGGTGATCCTGCTCTTGCCAACCACTCGTCGATCATCTCCTGCGCCATAATATATCTACAACAGACAAATAACCCTAATGTGACATCCTGACTTTAGGAAAAGTGATCATAATTAAGGGGAAATTTACGGCCTTGTTTTAAATTTTGCTTGTTATGTGTTCAAAGTGTGCAGTGAGTATCATTACATTTCTCAGCAATAAGTTACAGGTAAGCATTTTTGATCTGAAGGATCCAATTTAAATTTTGCGATCTGAAGGATCTAGTTAAAAATTTACATTTAGTACATTCCGTCTTGTGTTAGTCCTATTAGTTAGTAAGTAAGTTTTTAGTTCTTCCCTAGGTGGAGTTGACGGTAGTTTATCGGTGGTGACCGTCTTCGAAGCACGTATTTCTGCACGTTATCATCGCGTTCACCCCGACTTTTCTTGGTGGGCGGGTCCCCTAGGGTGTCCTCGAATTCTTCGGAAGACGAGTCGATATCCGGGTCATCCTCCTCATCATAGATTGGATTCGGTTCGGTGGGCTCAACGGGTTGCTTTGTGGCATCGTGCACTTTCGTGCATTCGTGCAGCTTCGTGCGATCGTACGGCTTCGTGCATTCGTGCACCTTCGTGCATTCGTGCAGTTCCGCGTGGTCGTGCACCTCAGTGCGTATCTTGGGTCTGAAATGCTCGCGTTGTGTGTCGTCCGGTGTTTTCGGCATGGAGACCGGCTTCAATCGGCTCCGATGCACCATTTGTCTTCTTCTGTCAGGTGGGTCTCGTATTTCGTACATGGAATCAGTGCGCCTTTTTGTCACTATCCAGGGTCCGGTCCATGGGCACCAACACCGTCGTGTCGTTCCGGGAGGTGGTTGGGCCTTCTTCAAGTATACCGTCTCTCCCTCATTGAATGTTCGTACGAGGTGTTGTGAGTTCAGTGTTTCGCTTCGCCTCCTCCATGCTTCGAAATGCTCGGACACGGGTGCGGTTCGAGGTGGCTCGGTCAGCCGGGCGTACTCCCTCGTTAGCTCGCCAAGTCTGGGCACTCTTTCACTTACGACTCCGATCGTCATCTCTTGCCTCAAATCGGCATGATCGGGTGCGCCTCGGTACTCCGGTGAGGGTTCGGCGACGTGCCAGGTAATGACCGTTTCCGCATCCATGTTTGCGTTGGTAGTAGAATCATTGCAGAAATCGGGGATTGTTTCGTCATATTCGTGCACGTCTCCGTGCAGGCACGTGCAGCCTTTCACCGCCCCGCCCGTCACAACTCGAATCCGATCTGCACGTTCTTCCTCTTCTGGGCAGTCTTCCATGAGCACATCGGGAACAATTTCTTCCATGGGTTCGGCGTACGATACCCTTTTCGCGGGAGGATTTGATTTTTGCGCAAGCGCCCCCTCATCGATGTTCACCGCGTCACATTTCGTTGGAGTGGTTGTTACCGCCGAAAAGGTACTGGGGAAAGGTGTATCTGGTCCGTACTTTGGTTTCCGAATTGCAGACACCCATGTTTCCCGCCCTTCCGGCCGTAACGCCATCTCCGAAGGTCTCCAGCCTCCATCAGTTTCGGCGGTTAGTGGGGGTTGTTTCTGGGTCGCGCGCGCCTCTATGTTCATGTTGGGACCTGTCGTCAAGGTGAGGGGGATCCTTCTAAGAAGGTCCAACCCGAGCAGGTCCAAGGTCGCGCTTCTTCTCGCAAACACCAAAAAGGTATGTTCAAACTGGAAATTTCCAATTTTTGTCAGAATTCGTTGTTCTCCGGCGAACGGCAGCATTACTCCATCCGCGCCCCACGCTACCGCGCGTGTTGGTCGTATCGGGACTCCCTTCACGGGTGACGATAATACTGAGAAGGCGGCGCCCGTGTCGATTATCATGTCCCTTGACTCGGGACCCAATTCTACGGGGATTTTGAGGTTTCTAGACATCTGGGCCTCCACCACAGGTATGTGCGTGTCTTCCGGGGGGTTTTTGTATCGTGCGATTTCCATGGTATGCGTCGGTTCCATTACGGGCTGCGATACTGGGAGGAGAGTTTTCTTCTTATTGCAATCCTTTTCCAGGTGTTCTCTCTCGCCGCAGAAATTGCAAAAGATTGTCATTTGCGGATTATACGGGCAGTCTATTGGAAAGTGCGTGCGATCTGCACAGAACATGCACGGGAAACGTGGTGTGGGTTTTTGTCCGTCGTTTCTGTCCCGGGATCGTTCTCGGCGTCGCTCCTCGTCGTTTCGTCGGTGGTATCTGGGAAGTGGTTCGTTTTTCTTCGGGCATTTCGCGGCGAAGTGGTCCAAACTGCCGCAGCTGTAGCACCGTTGGTCTCCACTAATGGCCGCCAGTTCCCATTTCTCGTCTACGTCGGGGGTCGTTTCGAGGGTTTCCTCGAGTTCCTCTGCCTTTTTCAGTGCCTCCTGGATTGAACGCGGGCGGTTTGTGATGAGAAATGCGCTCACCTGCTTTTCCACCCCTCGGATAAAAGCGTTCAGGGTTCTGGTCTCGACCCAGTCAATTCTTTCGGAACGGCGAAGTGTTTTTCCTTCCTCCCTCACAGTGCAGCGTGCGAGGTTACGCACTCTATCGGCGAACTGTCGAAGGGTTTCGCTAGAGCTTCGTTTCACCGTCCACAAGAGTGCGGCTGCGTGTTGGGGGTTCTCTTTCTGGAACCACGTGATCATATCTGCACGGGCTGCTTCGTACACGTTGTCGGTGTCGAGGGAATCGTCCCGGTCAATCAGGAACTGTTTGGCAACACCCCGCGTTTTGGTACGGAGTAGTCGGTATTTTAGTCGTGAATTTAATTCCGCGGCCACCATATCAAAATTTGCGAAAAATGAAGTTACACTCATCGCGCCAACGGTATCTGGGTCCCATGGTTCGATTTCTGAAAGTACCGAACGCGGGATTTCGTCTCGGTTGTTTTCGGTCGAACTCGTGCTTAGACGTTGAAGGAGAAGGTTCATTTCCCTCATTGTCTGCGTCATCACCTCAACGGCTTCGGTGTTTGCCGTTGAAGGTGTGTCATTGTCATCCCCATCTCCATTTCCCACGAAGTTGAGAGACATGGTGTGAGATAGGTTTTGTACGTGTGGTTAAAATTTGTCAACAATACTTCCACTGGAAGGAAAATTCTGTCTAGTCTGTCTGTCGTGTAATTACAAGGCAATCTCAGCAAACGAAAGGCAAAATAGGGAGTGCTGGTGTCACTTTTCCTAAGTCTTAACAGAAATGGATGCACATCCTACCTACTTCTACCTGTTCCGTTCAGACAGTGCACTTTTAATTACGTTTTTGATTGAATTTAAATTTAATAAAATACTTATGTCGGATTGGTTTGCTTACTTTTATTTTTGTGAGTTCGTTGCAAGTGACGCCTGCAAACGTAATCACTAATTCGTAAGTTTCGAATGTGATAATCCTAACGCGCTGCCACCATTTGTAAGCTCCAGGTCTAGTGATTAAATTGATTATTTAGCTGAGGGCTCTGATTTACTACTTGAATTTTTAATACTAGATTTCTGTTGGAAACCAACCCATAAATAGGTTGAGAGGCTATTCTGACATAAGTAAGGTAATATTCTAATAAAATGAAATGAAGTTAAATTTAGATATTTACCTGGTAGGTGGTTGTAGCGGCTCGAAGGTACGTAATATTTTCTAAGATCAAATAAAACCTGAAGGGCCTAACTACTGTGAGATCACTGAGTGTGACTCGGTCTGAAGGACTTACGATGTTGTTCCTGAAGGGAATAATAAATGCACGATAAATGTGCAATGCACGAAATGAGTATAGTGCACGAAAGTGTAATTGTGCACGAGGTGAAGCCAAGTGCACGAAATTTATAGCTGTGCACGAACCCTAAAGTTGTGCACGTTCAACCTGTCTGATTACGGAATTTAGGTAGAGTAAAAAGAAATGCAATTTTACAACTAATAGGAACTTTAATGAATTTAAAGGTTGCAAGGGTGACTCTAAACAAACATGTACAAATTAAATTATATGTGAAAATAAAAAGCTTATGATCAAACAGGGTGTTATTCTTTCCTCTCTCCTTTCTTACTGTGAATTTAGACAACATTCAATTTTGAAGTTACAATGCAAAATGGTTTTCTTGACTGACTGACTCTACTCGAAATGTTTATACCTTTTTTCAACTACTAACTTTACACAACTTTTAACACCTAACAATTGGCCAATTTAATTAGGTTTAGTTTTTGCACTCACATCGTCGGGGCCCGGAGGAAATCCTTGATGGTGTTGTGAAGATAGCTTCGGGAGATCGTTCAACTGGATGCCGAGGACTTTCCAGCTGAGGACGACTAAGGGAACGGACTCAATCAAGACTCGTGGGTATCTGACTCGCTGCGGACTTGAATTGAGGGGGAAATCCACGATTGATAGCTTCAAGGGGTAACGATAAACGTTTAACTGAGAGTAAGGGGAGCGTGGTGATAGCGTCAAAGACAGAAGGGGTTATGGCCGCCCCACGCTGCTACATTCAGATTTCATCAGAGGTGTCCCCACCCTCAGGCTCCAGGCGTTCGGCAGGGTGAGAATGGCCGACCCTCATTGGTGGAACATGACGTCAATGCGCCTTGAGCGCTTCTGGTGGTGGACGCCGTAGTTGGTGGTTGGCGTCCGGGAGCGGGGATGGTACTAGCCCGCCCCCTCTGGTCCCACTGCAGGAAGGGAGGGTGATGGAGTCCCTCAGCCCCTCTCACTTTTGAATTTCAACCGTGAGCCGGGGGCTCACACAATCAATCAATAAGGTCTAAGACTTAGACCTTATTCTACTTAGTAGAAACTAGTAGAAATAAAGAACCAACATACAATAGGTAAAACAACAAGGAGTTTAGTTATAAATCATTATTAAGTATAGTAGAACTTACAGCCGCCAAGTTTGAGCACAAGTCTGTCCGGCCTTTACACGTTTTAGACTCTTCTAGCCTTGGAGCACTTCTCCTTCCCTCCCTTGGGCTACCCCCTCCCTCTCCAACGTTTTACCCTTTCCCTACCTCTTGCTCGCCTTTTGCGGCACCTCTTAAGCTGGATTCACATGGGATGCAAGAGGGCAGAATCAGAAAAGATGAAAAGACGAGAAAACCAGTGGAGGGGGTAGCCAGCAATCGATAGTTTCAATGGTTTTTTAACACATTCAGTGCGGCCGTCCCGGATCCGGGACAGCAGCTACCCTCCAGCCATGCGTCTGTCCCGGATCCGAGCCACTTACCCTTTTGTTGTTATCGGCTGGTATAAGGTTCACGCACTGCTTCAATCGAATTTGTTTTCATCTGTAGGCGGGCTGGAGAGTCTCTGAAGTGTAAAACTAGCCTCAGTTAATTTAACTGATAACTAACAACGCATTTTCCTACATCTACAATGCCAGACGAAGTGACTAAACGCAAGAACTCAAATCAGGTTGGCTGGAAGTTCCCCGATCAATGGTCCAAAGTGAATGTGTTAAACAAAGGAGTAATAATACTCTTGGAATTTTCTATTTACCCACATGCTCATTCATTTTTACAACTGCCAGCTGAATAATGTTCCTAGAAAATTCACAGTTGGAATTCTACAATAATTCTGGGAATACATAATCACAACTCCTCAACGCTTCAATTGTATCAAAACAATCGATTGTTGGCTTTTATCGACAGTTGGCCACCCCCAGTGCAACCTCCACTCGTGGTTATCATTCTTGACCAACGAACATTAGAACGAGGATTAGGCCTCTTTTGTGATTCACACACGTGTTTCTGATTTATTGTAAGTCCAACCCTTAAATTCCTGTAGGGAGCGAAGAGTTTGTCCTACAGTGCTCCGCGCGGTCTCAAAAAATTCTATACTATCTTAAATTGATGTAAAAACAATACCTTTATATCAAAATTTGTTGAGAGGGCATTTTAAAAATTTAAAATTTATTTTTCTACCTTTAGAAGTGACCTACATCAACTAAAATCTTCGGGGCACAACTAGACCCCAAATGGAGCCTACATACCAAATTTCATAAAAAATTGGTCAGTGCTGAGCGGATAAAGTGCCGCGTATGGCTGACGGACGGCCAAATTTTTATTCGATTTATGGATTCTACGTACCTTGAAACGTAAACCAACAAATTTTGAGTAGGGATTAAAAAAAAATTTCTTGGTCGATTCCAAAGGTTCATTATTGAAAATGAGAAACCAATACATGTTAACTAGATGACTTGTTGCGATGATGTTGAGAGAACGCTATCAGTTTTCAGCCCAGTGGTTAGGAGGTATACCCTTCAGGAAGTCGGCCGCATGCTTTCATTCAATACGATTTCTTTCAACAGTGTACAATCGGGTTATGGATACGAGGAGGCTATGTGCCATACCTACTTGGCAGATGTGCACTTTTTCCGTTTCCTTATAAAATAAAAGGAGCATCTAGGGGAAGAAAGTCGTGGAACAGCCTGAGCGCTGCCTAGCAAAGATAAAATGAACCTTCCAGAGCTCAAAACCCTAGGTTATCTCTTATCAGTTGGCTTGTAAGATGTAGAATCTACATATCTGATATTGTGTGCTTTGTTCCCAATTCGTTCCAAACTAATTTTGTTTACCTACGAGTACGTAGATTTTCATTTCAGACTGAATGCCTTTCTTATTGATGCCTCAAACAGATTTGATTGCCTTTTTCTTTGAGGGCAAATTTCTGGTTTCCTACAGATTTGGAAGGGACCTACAGATATTACCACCGGTCGATAACAGAGGTGGATCTTACCAAAAAAAGAAGAGAAGCTTCATCTAATTATCGCCAGGTAGCGTTCGGGCCGTTCTACAACTTTCTTTCCCTAGATGCTCCTATAAAATAAATTATTGCATCCGATTCTGCTGGTAGGTTTCTGAACAACAAACAGGAATTGTAGGGTATTCAATAAAAATTAAACTTGCAGGTAACTTACATTCATATATTTCATAACCAATTTTCTGTACATTGTAGAACAAATAAACTCACTATACATATCAATTGAAATGCAATGAATATCTTGACGTTGGTACCTATATGTTCTGGTAAATTAAAATTAAAATAGCTGTAATAGTCGAGATGCTACACCTTAGCTAATATCAGTTTGTCGGATAATAGGTAGGTAGTTCAAGTACCTACCACTCGAGTAGATAAATACATTTTTTTGACGTCAGCATTTTTCGTAAATACAGTAAGAGAAGTACTCTGTTGGTGCATTTCCACTAGTAGGCACACATACAACAAAATATCTAAAATTTAAATTTGGTTTCAAATCCGTAGATCTAAATAGGTACCCTTGAAAGAAGGAGCAGCAATGCGCTAGGTTCAAGGTAGGGTTAAAGCTCTAAAAACGATTTAATTGCACTAGAAAAGTTGGGTACTACGTCATTCTTAGGAGAGGGGATAGACACTGATAGTAAGCTCAAAGATGCAAAACGTTCGAGAAAGTTTTACTTCAAAATGCAATATTTACCTATTTCATTATATAGTTTAACGGACCGAAACAAAATGGTAGAAATAAGGTAGTAGAAACTTCAATCCTCTTATTTCAGGACCGGCCGAAGTACTTCGATTTCCGTTGATGAACTCAACGAAATGAAGCCTCCAAAAGAACAAGAAGAAACGCGTTATCAGATCACGAGAAACCCCTCTCTCAGAAATAGAAGTGACAAATGGAGGTAAGTGCACTCTAGAGGCGTCAGATCGCATCACCGGTAAAATTGTACCAGAAAAAGGGGGTACCTGCGGGAGATTTCCAGAAAGCTGGAAAAGGTATTAAAACCTGCGGTAGGTGTAGAATACATGTAATCTGAGTTTGCACCGTCACAGGAGGTGAGCTCAACTTTTGGTGGCTGGACAACCTCGAAATTTTCCTACACTAAGCAAACACCTCTTTTGCATTTGTAAGCTCTTTCATAATCATAACCTTGGGTTTAGTGGATACCCCTCACCAAAGGAATCAGGAGGACAGGCGATGCTTCCCATAACTAGGCATACAAGTATCGTTCTTTTTCAACCTGGCAACATCGTTGACGCATTTTACTGAGAGTTCTAGTAAGTACCTAGTTTTGGCTTTGCTGATCTGTTTTTTCCTGATTTCATGAATCCCCCTGTACGATTACAGTAGCACTTGTGGAAGCACTTGTGCGGGCTCAGTATCAGGTGGAGCCTTTAAGGACTATGTCCACACCTGTAGACAAATTGGAGACCATCTCCCTCAGTCACCCCCCTGTAATGCTCGGGATAGGATCTTATCCTAGGAGGCTGTAAAGAGGTAGGATCAGACTATCTACTAAGACTATCTGTTCCGGGCCTGTGACCAGTCATGGCTTCTGGGGCACGGGCCGTGCCAGCACACTGGTTAATGGCCCTACCTTTACACTGGTACCGCGGGTGGGGGAAGCCCCAGGCCTTTGACGAAAGTCAAAGTGCCACCTGTCCGCCCCCCAATCGAGGTCGGATTCGCGGGGGTCGTTGTTTACAAAACCCAGGCTGCAGTGCGGGTTCTGCAGAACTGGGTAGGGATCCGAGGGCCATGGCCAACATGTTGACTTGGCACTCGGATCCTGGCATGTGAGTTTTGCCAATTACCAAAAACTCGGGCGCCAGACCCCCTAAGTCTGGAAGCATGAGCTAGTATATGCGGCTTCTACCTGTAAGAAGTAACAGGGAGATGCAATTATGCATCGACGCTGATTGTGTGAACAATCCCTCTCCAGAGGAGCTTTTCCTCTGCTGCTTGCAGTGGAGGGGGAGAGCATAAGGCTTGGCCTCAGTCCTCCTTTAACCAATTTCCACTTTGGAAAGAGGTAAGACATTCAATGTACGATTACAGTGTATCTGCAAGGAGAAAAATTGAGACCAGAGATCGTCATGAAAACGGAACAAGCGCGAAGGACTGACACTCGTCAGGGATTGGCCTGGTTTGTTTATAGTCAAAGCCTGTCCTCCCGACAACGCCTAGTTTGAAAACCTCGAGTTTGGTAGCTTTTAAACCTAACTCTACTCCAAGTACTTCGTCCTCCTCAGCTTCCTCTACTAAAAATTTGCAACGCCCGTCTGGCACGTATCCAGACTTTTTGGGATTCAAAACACCTACTTCTCAAAGCACCCAGAGAGCTTAAACTGGTTCCAGCCCAGAGGTCTGTAAAGCCGCGTCCAACAACTTGCAACATTCAGCCGCTCTGAACCTTGCTCTGATCCTCTGTTTGGGGCGGCAAAACTTCAAAAGAATGAGGGTCTGAGCACAGTCAGATCGCTCCGTTGGCAGTTTTTTCATCTTGCTTCAAAGAAATATTGGGAGTGGGGTGAGCTTTGTATGGGTGGAGTGAGGTTCAGAGCGCTGCGATGTTCAGGACAGAAGAGCAGAGCAGGTTTGGAGCAAGGATTGGAGCAGCCAAATGTTGCAAGTGTGGACCCGGCTTAAATCCCATTGCCAAAGCTGTCATCTTCCACCTTTCGAACTCACTATGGCCATGCAGTCAAACCCCCACAAAGACTCGACTTCGAATAGCAGCTTGCTTAATTCAGAAGACAGATTTATTTTTGTTGTAATTTGATCAGCTAGTGTGTCGCCCACGATTTCTTTTCTTTCTTTCATTTTAAATATGACGGAAAAGAAGAGGAAGATCAACGTTCTGGAGCCTCAATTTGAACCTGCTACCAGTGAGAACATTCCAATCTCTTCTCTGTGCATGGATACTTTTTTCAAAGATAGTTTTGGCTAGCTACGTCACACCATTCAAATCTTCAACTTTCCTTAGCTTCTCTGATTTTTAAAAACATTTTCTCGACGAACAGCACCGGTTGCCGTTATTCCTGAGCCATGCTCTTTGGAAAAAAAAAAAAAAAAAATTGACTGAAATACCCCATTGAGGCCTGGGCAGAGTAGGTACACAAGAAGCTGTCACTCACACATATACGCGAATTTCGATTTTTTTTCTGTTTTTCGAGTGTTGTCCACCTTCACCTCAGATTAATCGCGTAAGGACGCCCAAGTCTAACTGTGAGACGTCCTACAGAGCGAATTCGTCGACACAAAACCCTCGGCATCCATCGAATTCATGATTTTGCTAAGCGATCCGACGAAGGCTGCCTCTAGCGTGCGCTTATCTCAATATAACGAAATAACAATAATGACTCGAAAAAAACCGCACGGTCTAATTTTACCTTATAAATATTTATACATCAACCAAAAAACTGCTCTTAGAAGCAGGAAACAAAATTAGACAATCTATTTACAAAGAATAAACTGTAGGTACATTCACAGTAAAAGTAGCTTCAATTATATAATTACAGTCTTTGAAGATAAACCACGAAAATATTCTTCTTTTAAGTATAGGGAGATTCTTCATTTAAGTCAGCCTATAGTATTTAACCAGACAAAATACTTTATTCCTTTTCAAATCCTTTTCAAAAACACGAATCCGATTCATGTTGACTTTTAATATTGCAATATTTTCTTAAATAGGCTTTTTCCCGTATCACATACCATTGAAATGATGAAACCGTGGAAAACTCCAAAATACGAAGAGAATGACTTTTCTCGAGAAACCAAATATCTCAAAATTAAGAGTTGGGTTGAATCATTCCGTAGGAGGGAGAAAAATGAGTGTCCCTTTTTTATCGTTTTGAAAGAAAATGACGCTCCACGACGATAAGAGTCGAATGATGAATCTCAATGAGTTTTTCGAGTTTGAATAAACGATTTTTCAACGCCGTAATGAAGTTGAAACACCACATCAATTATTGCCCTTTTCTACGTTAAGACAAACGTGGATCGAAATTAAGGGGGGGGGGGGGAAGGTCTGCAGTCGATTGAGGAAATTACGGAAATATCTGATGAATGTTCGATGAAAATGAGATTTAGAGCCTACTAAACACAGTGTGGAGGATATTTGGTGAAACAAATGATGATTTACTGTATTGGGAAGTGGAGGGAGTTGTTTGGAGAGCAAAGTTTGGCATGAAATGACCATTTGTTATGTTGGCACACCTGTCTCTGCAGGCATCTCCACCTGTTCAGTGGATGCATCTCCAATATTTGTTGGAATATCTATAGTCTGATGAATCCTCGAAGGCACTTGGGGTCTTGGGTCTGTTACTAATACACTCACAGGACTGACAGCTTGAGGTGGTCTTTGGAAAGGTTCGACTACCCAAGTTCAGTTATCCTTCGTTACCTCGTAGTTGTGTCAGTGTACTAGTAAATCCAGGTGCCATTGAGGTTTGACCAGACTACACCTTCAACTACGGTGAAAATAGGACTTCTCCAGATCCTCATGGATTTCTTTCATTCTAGACTAGCTAGTAGAAGGTTTATCACAGAAAATCTGCATCCCTTCTGGAAAATATTGAACTATTTATTCTTATCGTGTAAATCCCCGTGCTTGGAGATTGCTCTCCTCAAAGGGACATAAATTCCCTCCTATAGCAGCTAGAAATTCGTGTATTTCCGATTCTAATTTACTTGCAAAGTTTTCACCGTTTTGATCAGCTACCTCTTCGCATTTCTGCCCTGCTCTGACTGGCTGCCTCACTTTGTTAAAAATTAACTTCCCTCGCCTGGTGATTGATCTCGAGACTTTCCGACTACTCTAACTACCCTAACCTGAGTTAGGCTCACTACCACTGAGGTTAAGGAAAAATCTTAGAGTTTCCTTGGAGTTAAGGATTACCTAGCCAGGCCCAGCACTTCACAACTAAGTGAGAATGCTCTATTTTTGACTGATATTTTGATGACGCCACAACCGAGGACCGTGGAACCTCTTCACAAAGCTTGGGATCCACAAGGGCCCATGAAGTTGCCTCCTGTCAACAGTGGGCGATGATAAAAGAGTTCCCCTGACAGTCCCCCCGCACGAGCACCCCCCCCAGAGTCCATTGCTAACCAGGCCTCCACCTTCAACTAGGTAGCATCTTCGTTGCTCGCGCTAGTCCCCTCCTAACAGGGCCCTTCAAATTTTGGTAGCAAAAACTCTCTATTGAAAGTCAGGCTGCCAGTAAAATTATGCGAGGTTCATAAGAGAGGTTTGAAAGGCTGTTCTTGTAATGGAGTGTTTAGTAACCTATCTACCCACCAGATGCCACCATTTTCGCCTGGAGACAGAGGTTGAGCTCAAACGTCTGGAGCAGTACATTGAAGTGATATGACTGATAAGGTGCTCTACTACTCAAAAGTTACCAGGAGTTCTTCAACCAATTCAGTCCCGCATTGAACGTGTTAATGTCGCAAAATTTAATCCTACTGTAAGCTGTTCAGAACATTGGTGATAACTAACTACACAGCACTACAGGCCAACGTGGCCCTTGGCTTCCCAAACTCCCTTCTGCCACTGGGCACAGTCACCCACCTGAGACCTCAGCAACCCCCCACCTGGAGGTCCCTCAAGACATCGTCAAGCCAGCAACTCCGAGGACGACCTCTTCGTCTTCTAGTTTCCATCCTAGCTCACAGCATCTTTCTCGGGCAGGCCTCCATTGGCATGCGGTCGACATGTCCCAGCCATCGGATGCACCCAGCTTTGATGAATCGGACTATGTCTCCATATTTCAATAATTCATCAATTTCTGCCTTCTATCTTGCTCTCTACCCTTGGCCCCCTCTGACCGCTCCACAGATCCTTCTTATAATCCTTCTCTCAAATATCCACAGTCTAGCCTCATCCTCAGCCCGCAAGGTCCAAGCCTCTGATCCATAACAAACCACAGGCCACACCAGGGATCTACATAACCACATTGGTGATACCAAGGGCCAATAAATTTCCCCAATCGACTGACCATTTTCACATAAAGCAAGATGAAACGTGAAAAAGGCTCATTTGGTACACAAATTTTGTATTTTAAAATAAAACTAATCCGTACCAATGACTTCCTTTAACACTACAATCATACAACTTATATAACTTAAAGTATAGAAATGTACAACTTTTACAGCTACTATCACATATTATAATGTTCAATATAATGTAATATCCAGTTTATAACAATGCTATAATCCAAAATAAATAAAAAGTCAAAAACAATATTTACAAAGGGAGGAGCGCTAAAAATATAGAATGGTAACTTAACAGTAAATTGTCTCGCATGATATGATTTACGATTGGTGAATTTTCCTACGTAATACAGCAACAATATTATTTTTCTAGTCGCGGCAACTAAAATATTCAAGTTTCTTTCGCCCCTGCGGAAAAATGTCATCAAATGATAATAGAAAAATATAACAATGCACAGCAAGCAGAAGCGAATTTCACAACCCCACAAGAACAACCACAAGGCTTGAATTCACCCTAAGGGGCACAAGTCACTAATAGTAATGAAGAATGCAATTCAAGCTATGCAATAAGATGGGTCACCTACACGTCGTTTCGAACTTCTTCAGAACTGGAGCAGTAACGCGGAATGAGTGGATTTTGAAAAAAAAAAAAAGGCAGGCACTATCTGTCGAGGTAAGCTTTCCCCTAGGTAGGTTATTCAAAAGATGGAGGGTGTACGGCTGTTATTGCCTAGGTTTTATTGTCAACGATTCTGGAGTTTCTAGATAGGAGGTGTGCTGAAATGAACTTGCTAGGGTATTCAGACTGAGTGCCGAAATGGAGCACTGAAGTTCCAACTATAGACGCTAGGGTGTGTGAGCGTCGAGTTGGGTTGCCAGGGTATTTGGATTGAGTGCCGAAATGGAGCTCTGAAGTTCCAAGTTCAGACGCTAGGGTGTGTGAGAGTCGAGTTGGGTCGCCATCTTCCTCCCCTCTTGCGAGATCCCCCCGGCCGATTTTTTACTGTCAAAATTTTGATAATGAATTCTGATAGATTTTCTAATTCTGGATTGAATGGCACCAGGTTTAAGTCTTCCATTAGTTTTGGGCATAAATCTATTTTAAAGTAAGAAACAAAAAAAAATCAAGATTTTTTCGATTTTTGTAAACATTTTATAGATTTGTCAACACAGAATTGAATGATGCCACATTTAAGTCGCTGCAATCTTTAGACACACATCAATTTAAAAGTGAAAAATTCGAGATTTTTCCGACTGAGGCAATGAATCTGACAGACTTTTTAACGCTGAATCGAATGGTGCCAAATCCAGATTTAACTCGCTATGATCACCAGTTCCTAAGATAAATCGTTTTCAAAATGGAAAAAAAACGAGATTTTTCGGATTTTGGCAACGAATTCTGACAGACTTTTCAACGCCGAATCGAATGGCACCAAATCCAGATTTAACTCGCTACAATCACCAGTTCCTGAGAGGAATCGTTTTCAAAATGGAAAAAAAACGAGATTTTTCGGATTTTGGCAACGAATTCTGACAGACTTTTCAACGCCGAATCGAATGGCACCAAATCCAGATTTAACTCGCTACAATCACCAGTTCCTGAGAGGAATAGTTTAAAAAAAGAAAAAATCGAAAATTTTCGAAAGGTTCGAAAATTTGATAGATTTCTCAACGCTGAATCGAATTGCGCCAGATTCAAGTCACTACGATCATCAGATTCAGAAATAAATTGATTTAAAAGTGAGAGGAACCGAGATTATTCCGATTTGAGGAATGAATTCCGAAATATTTTTCATCGGTGAATCGAATGGCGCCAGATTTGAGTCGCTGCAATCGCCATTTCCGGAGATAAATCGATTTAAAAATGAAAAAAAATCGAGTTTTTTCGGGTTTTGGCAACGAATTTTGACAGATTTTTTAAACGCTGAATCGAATGGCACCAGATCTAAGTCGCTGCGATCTTCAGTTTTTGACATAAATTGATTTCAATGTGAAGGGAATCGATATTTTCACAATTTTTGCAAC
Organism: Apolygus lucorum; assembly: GCA_009739505.2. Classification (NCBI taxonomy): domain Eukaryota; kingdom Metazoa; phylum Arthropoda; class Insecta; order Hemiptera; family Miridae; genus Apolygus; species Apolygus lucorum. The sequence continues at coordinate 8,727,069 of CM019181.2, read as the reverse complement.
GAATTTGATAGATTAAAAAAATTGAATCGAATGTTGCCAGATTTAAGTCGCTACAATCACCAGTTCCGGAGATAAATCGATTTAAAAATGAAAAAAATCGAGTTTTTTCGGGTTTTGGCAACAAATTTTGACAGATTTTTTAAACGCTGAATCGAATGGCACCAGATCTAAGTCGCTGCGATCTTCAGTTTCGGAGATAAATCGATTTTAAAGTGAAGGGAATAGAGATTTACACAATTTTAGCAACGAATTCTGACAGATTTTTAAAATTGAATCGAATGTTGCCAAGTTGACAGATTTATGTCGCTGCAATCACCAATTCCTGAGATAAATCAATTTAAAAATGAAAAATAAATTGATTTTTCGGGTTTTGGCAACGACTTTTGATAGATTTTTTAAACGCTGAATCGAATGGCGCCAGATCAAAGTCGCTGCGATCTTCAGTTTCGGAGATAAATCGATTTTAAAGTGAAAGAAATCGAGATTTTCACAATTTTGGCAGCGAATTTTAAAACTAAATCAAAAGGAGTCAGATTTTAAGTCGCTCCCATATTAGTTTCGGAAACAAATCCATTTTAAAATTTAAAAAAAATCGAAATTGTATTTGTATATTTTGGTTTTTTTGGAAATACTTGACATTTTTCGGATTTTGGCCCTGAATTTTGATAGAATTTTCAACGATGAATCGAATGCAGTTCCATGAGAAAGCTCCACTTTGGCATTCAACCCGAACACCACTCAAGTCAAAATAGGTAGCTAAGAGATCAAAATAGGTCAAATGTAGATTTGAACGTCTGAATATCAAATTCTGTGCAGGCGAAGTTCGAAATCCATCGATTTGATTTTTAATAGTGAAGAACTACACTCTAATTTGAAAAACTACCCAAGTGAATTTACCGCTCATGAAGAACAAAACCCGACCACTTTCCGTATTTTATGTCGTCGAAACATATTTAGTTCGTTCGGTAAAAAACTGAATTTTAAAAAAAGGACGGCTTTACGAGAATTCCATTTAAAACGATTTCCACGTTAATCATGTCTCGATTACACAAAAAAAAAGTCGTTTGCTCCTTCAGGCAAACATGAAATGAGAAGTTCAGATGGACAATCTGCTACCAACCTGAACTCAAAAATAAAAAACGATCCAAAATGGGTCCAGGAAGATGTTTTAGTTCGAGGAGTTATGAATGTTCACCTAATTTTCATGGGAATTAACCAGGTACTTTAACCATCATTGAAAAGTCCCATCGATCAAGAAATCTTACAACTTCAGCAGGTTAAGAAAACCTTCAACAAAAGGAGGCTGAGAATCGGCAGCAAAGTCTCAAGACTAAGGAAATGCCTGTAAAACATGTACGCCCTATTCAAGTGTATGATACAGCAGAGGCCTTCTTCGGTAGGTGCCTTCCTTGGTGCTCCGTAGTATACAAATCAGTACAAAATATAATGCCCTAATCCCAGTTCTAGTTCCGAATTTGTAGGTTCTTCATTATTATTAATGAACACATTCCCCTGATAAATCTATGTGCTGCTAGTCTGCCTTTACAAGGATGCATGTTTAAGAATATACATTGCAAAGTAGGCAACTTAAGAACATCGATTTTTTTTGTTTTATTTACTTATACTCGTACTTAATAACCATTTATTATTTATAATTATTTATATCATCTTAACAGAGTAAAACAATAACAAAGCTTTACTTAGCTGGTGTAGAAGAGCCTGTTGTGGCGGGAGAGACGCTCAAGGGGGCTGTTCGTGCAAGTTTTGATCTGCAACACAACCGTGAAAACCAAATGTTATTCATGCTGAGTCTATTTAGTTGTTCTTCCTCTTTCTCCGAGATATTACTATCCAGAGTGTCCACAAGTCGCCTACTCAACCTCGTTGAAGGTTAGTATAATCTTATACGAACTGGCGCTCGGTAGCCCCTTCCCCCCACTGTCTAAAGGAGCAACATCGCCATACCATTTCAAAATTCAGAAGCGCGCCCTCCGAATACTGCTGGGCCATCCACCAAATTCTTCGTGTCGTGGACTATTTCGTAGAGAAGGGCTTCTAGCTCTCCCTTCGCTGTACATCTACGAAGCATTATGCTTCATAACTAGACCTCAAGGGCTATTTAGCCATTGCAAAATTGACCACACGCACGACACGAGATTTGGCTCTTGCATGCTGCCAGTTCCCGAGCACCACCTTGAATTTTTAAGCGTAGTTTTGAATACAGTGCAGTTAGACTCTACAATCATAATACACAATTTCTCCAAAAAATTATCAGCAAATCTACTCTTCCGATGTTCAAAAGACAACTAAAAGCTTATCTTATTAACCATTAATTTTATACAGTTACCGAATTCCTTTCTTATAAACCATAGCCTTACTCCTACCTACTTTACTTATGACTTATTTATTACTTACTTATGACTTGTTGCTCTACTCTGTGATATTATGTTAATACTAGCTGAAAAGCCTACTAAAAGTAGGCAAAAACGATTCCTCCGGCTCTCTCCTCCACCCACTCCCTCCGACTCCTCCCGCCACCAACTCCGACTCCTCTCGCCTCCAACTCCTCCCGTCTCCGATTCCGCCGACTCTCCCCACTCCCACGACCCCTCCAACCCCTCCGTGCATAAGTACGTACGCACGTATGATTGGCGTTTTGAGCTGGGTTCACATAGGTGCGTAATTTCCGTAATCCGTAATGCGCAAAAAGAGAAGTGGGGGTGTTCCGTAATCCGTATAGTCCGTAATGAGTAAAAGAGTGTTCACATGGCCAAATGATTACGCGATTACGCAGAAGCGCGCAGTAGGTTCTGCACAGAATTGTTTTTCCCGCTCTCCTTTTTTCCCGTGTTCAGCTGTTTTGCTGTTTCGCCCTGTTCATCGATCGAATAATTTCTTATCAATTATTAACTTCGAAAAATTTTTTTTTCATCGTCTTCTTGGGGATTTGCCTACTTGTAGGCCTGGGTGAATGGTACACCCAGTGTTGGGCAAAAATTAGCTATAGCTAACAGCTAAAAGCTACCACTAAATTAGCTACGATTTAGGTGAAGCTAGCAGCTAAATTTATCTTTTAGCTATTAAAAAAAAGCTATAAGCTAATTTAGCTATTAGTTGAAAAATTAACTAGCTAATAAATTAGTTAGCTAATGCCCAACTCTGGGTATACCCATTTTGGAAAACGAGGTAAGAACCTTTGATGTAAAAAAATAATGTTATTGAATTGTTGTGAAGAATCGCAATGTTCAAAACGACCAAATTCTCTCAAAAATGTCTTTTAACCCAGGTTTTCGGAAGTTGAATCAATTGAAAAATAGGTTTTCGGAAGTTGAATCAATCATATTTCCCCAAATACGCAGACTTCTTTCATGCGGTTATTGGAGAATGATTTGATTTCTGAGGATTTATTGACATAATTTGATCAGACGAGATCAATGAGGCTCTCATTAATATCACTTAAATCCATATCCAGCAAAGCACAATGCAAAAACGAAAATGAAAACCAAATAACAACACGGAATCCGGAATCGGCAATCGGATTGTTTGGTCAATAAACCAAAAACGAGACCGAGTCAACAACGAACAGCTGAACGACGAACAGACGACAAGAGCTTTCACCAAGTTTGCCAAAATTTATCAAAGTTTATCCGTAATGCGTAAAATATCTAATTTTTCAAAACGATACACTCCGCTCCAAAAGTCTTCGTCCGCAAAGATTGTTCCTGGCCCCTCAATCGGCTCCAGCCAATAGCATCCAATTACGCACTACGGATTACGGACATTACGCACCTATGTGAACCAAGCTTTATGTATATAGACTTTGGCAATAAATATTATTATTATACCACCCCCAGTGTCTCCTCCATCCCCCAGCCTTCTCATACCTATACATTTTAAAAGTTTCGACGATTATGACGTCACAGTGGGCTGGGGGGGTCCCGCCCAGGCGAGAGGGGCGCGTGACGTCATAAACGGTCGAAACTTTGAAAAATCATAGTAAAAGATCTACTTATCCAAAAAGAAAACGGCTGGTGTCAATATTCTCAGGATGAGGTCTTCTTTCGATTAAAAAGTTTTTAAAAAATCAGGCGCACCTCCCATTTTGGTTTATTATTTTCAATAATGAACCTTTGGAATCGACCAAGAAAAAAAAATTTTTAACACCCCCTCAAAATTTGATGGTTTACGTTTCAAGGTACGTAGAATCCAAAAATCGAATAAAAATTTGGCCGTCCGTCCGCCGTACGCCGTCCGCCGTACGCGGCACTTTTGCCACTTAGCATTGACCGATTTTGATGAAATTTGGTACGTAGGCTCCATTTGGGGTCTAGTTGTGCCCCGAAGCTTTTGGTTGATGTAGGTCACTTCTGAGGGTTCCAAAATCAATTTTGAAATTTTGAAAACGCCCTAACTCAAAAAATTTTGATATAAAGGTATTGTTTTTCCTTCAATTTAAGATTCTATAGAATTTTTAGAATTTTTTGAGACCACGCGGAGCTCTGTAGGACAAACCGTTCGCTCCCTACGTAAATTTAAGGGTTTATATTGAAATATATATATATATATAAATCAAAACACGAGTGTGAATCGCAAAAGAGGCCTAATCTCCGTTCAAATTAGAGCTGACCAAAATGCGATCAATGGTTGGTGATTTTGATTTATTTTTGATTTTTTTTTTTTTTTTTTTTTTTTTCTTCTTCATATTGGATGGTTGGTGATTTTGTAGACGAGTGATCTATATAGAAAAATAATAAACCATTGTGTAATAATTTGCAGCGTTTTTTTAGGAAATAATCATCAAATTTTCATGTTTCTTGTGGCATTCTTCTTATTTTCGTAATCTCTACACTAATGCACTTGTTTAATTCCAAAAGTAAAATGTCAGTAAAAAATGGTACCTAAATTTGACATTTTCAAGGATTGTGTGGGTTGGCGTGTAGATGGCCCCTATGAATGAATTATGCGGTTATGCGTTGGGGCATTTGATTGGATGTGCCTAACCGCGTACAAATATCTGCATTTTCATATCGCGACAGTCCACTCAAAAAGTCCCTGGGCAGCTGAACGCGACCAATCAAAAGCCCCAACCCGTAACCGCATAACTTTGTCAACTGCGCCCATGTGAACCCAGCTTCATAGCTCCGGATCGATAGTATCCGCTGCGCGTGCGCAAAAGTAAAAACGTTGTAAGAGCCTTAACATTACATTTTCACCTAATTTCAATGATATTATCAGGGAATATGCGGGTTGGTGTGTAGATGGTCCTCTATGAGGGTAGTACATGGAGAGTACTTGAGATTAAGAGGCTAGTCTTGAGATTAACTACTATGCATCGGATCATCAATATAATCGGGTTATGTATACGAGGAAGCTATGTGCCACACCCACTTATCAGACATTTTAACATGGAACATGTTTTAGCCATAGGGTAACTACCGGAAAAAGTTACACTGGAGGGGCACCCAGGTCACGCGCCTTTTTATCAAACATTATTTGATGATTTGTGGCTGGTTCAATCTACAGAGTGTCCACAAGGCTTTTGACCTTCTAGGGGTCGATTCTACAAGATATTTCCAACAACAATCCAATTTTTTTCACCCCTTAAGTTTCCAATTTTTTTTTTCAATTTTGATAATTTTTTGGCGTTATGTTATTAAAACTGCCATAACTCCCTTATTTACCAAGAAAATTCAGATTTTAGAATATCGAAAGGGCGTTAAATTTCCAATATTATCGGTTGTTCCTTTCAAACTGAAGAACGAAATTGGATTAATATACATTATGATAGGAAGGCGCCAAAACATACCTGATTTGTCCAGCAAGGAGTGGATTAATAGCGTAAAGCCAGTCGTGAACTTCCTTGTCACCCAGTGTCTGCATCAGGTAACCTCGGTGCTTGGTAACAACACTGTAAAGTAAACATCGTCAAAATTGAACGTGTAAGATGCGAACAAATTGGAGTATATTCATAATTTCCTCTTTATGAGAGGACAACTTGTAAAACAAGAGCATTGAATGAAATAAGGATATAGGTTGAACTGTACCTATTTTTAGTGAACAATGTTTTACCAAAACAATTTGACTCCCTGCGATGAACGAGAACTTTTTAATGATACCACAACTTTCATAAGTAAACAAATTAACAGGTGTCAAAAACATGATTCAAAACAAAAATTAACCGTAGACCGCTACAAGGAGACTAACGCTAAGTGCACACTGGGGTAGGCCGCATCGCAAAAATCCGCCTGAATAAGTTCAATGGGATTTAAACTGAGGTGCTCACACTGCAGTCGGAGCGGAGCGCATTTCTCAAGGTGGTTTATCCCTCGCACTAATGCGACCCCTTGCGATGCAATGCGACCCCTTGCTCCTCTAGTGAGTCGGAGACCAATCCCCCTACATTACGTGGGGACTGCGAATGCTGAAATGTTGGAGAGTTTTCGCCAAGTCTTTTGTGACGACCGTCCGCGAGTAATATCCATGCAACCATCTGAAAATGGTGACTGCGCATGCGTGACGACCGTCCGCGAGTAATATCCATGCAACCGTCTGAAAATGGTGACTGCGCATGCGTGACGACTCGGCCGGTGAGCTCGGTTGTCTTGGACGCCGCCAAATGCCGGCTTTTGACTAGACGTTAGGTGTCAGACCGGCGCTAGTTCTCCCTGGCTCCACGGGGAGCGCAGGATAAATGGGAGGACCAATGTTATCGATAATTGGAGCGCAAAAACCAAACAACCGCCAATTTATCGTTATTAGATAAAATTACATACATCTATAAATTATTATTATTACCTATCTATAACCAAGACGACTAAGTGTTTTTGCCCTTTGTATCATTTTACATATTGTACAATGGTACCTAATGGTTTACATAACTCTTTTATAACTTCATCTTCATACTTCATAGCTCATGTTTCATGGCTTGCCCATACACTGCGAGTTCATTAATTTAGCTGTTTCAACGAGATACCTACCAAAATACATAATACGAAAGAGTAAAAAGACGCACTCGCAGTTGCTCCAGGGAAATAGATACATAAATCCAAACTAATCACCTATATTCATATGTCGTTTGTTTGGTTATTACATAACTTTATCATCGTGTGTCGTAGGGAATTGTGAAATTCAAAATGCCTTTTTTAGTGAATGTCGCTTAGTAAGTACTTATATGAGGAAATAGTTCGATTTTCCAACAAAAGGAGGGCGCAAGAACCCAAAGAAACCGATTCTACTTAGCGAGATGAATCCTTTTGTATTGTTGGTACGACAGGTACTTTGTAATTTAAGAGGTATTTTCGCATAACGCGGTTTCATAACGCATAACACGATGTTTAAGCGTGATTAACAAGACTTTGATAGTTAAATAGGTTTGAGATCAATATGAGAAAATATGTCTATAATTTGCCTCTGATGCTCTCTTGGGGCTGTATTGTCAATCACTCATTAACACCAAATTTATCGGTCATTCCAATTATCCTGCGCCCCCCGTGGGGCCCTCCTCCAAAAATGACAGTTTCTCCGCTTAATATCGAATTTTTTCTCTGCAATTTCGGAGGAATTGGCGTAGTCATACGACTAGTTTTATAACAGAAGCTGCCATTTCTGGAAGTACACTATTATAGGAACCAGAATAGAGCGAAAGAATATAGCTGGAAAAAGCTTCTGAAGAAAAACTGAACAGATCCGACTAAAGCAGCAGCTCACCTGAAAGTGTTTGGCACTTTGACCATAGCCTGCTGGTCTTCGGAGTATTCAACTTGTGCTGTTGTGAGGTTGATCAAGGCCCTTTCCACTGGATCTCGTTCGTCTCGGAAAATGAAAACGTAAGGTCTCCTGACAGCCTGAAAAAACGACATTGATTTATGTACATACAATATTACCAAAAACTGTAGAGGCAAATTCTCATAGTTGTCAGGACTGAAGTGAAGTAAGCAGTTACTTACCACCCAACGTTTCTTCCATCCATTGGTCTTTTGTTCGAGAATATTAAGGTATCCCTTGCGAGCAATTACGGGGCTTATTCTAATCTCTTCAACCTCTGGAACGTAGAGGATGAGAGTCTGGTCAGTGGGCGTCGGCGTTCCAGCGTCTATTCGACCCGAGTTCGCCAGGAAACTCATCTGCTCGGGCAAGATAGGCCTGTTTAACCGTTCGGGAGACACGATGCTGCACAAAACCAAAAGAACATGAATATTAGTATGAATATCACGTGAATATTAAAATCACGAACTAAATGATTTCACTGCTGATACTGCTGTGGGAAAAACGCTACAAACTGTGAGGCTATTTTTAACACATTGGAAGCAGATTGCGTCTACGTCACGCAAATCCCGGGATCCCTGTGGCGGACTGCGTCTATGTCTCGCAAACACCTCTCGCGAAAGGTTCAAGAATATCTGCTCCTGATCTTTCGTTCTCAGTTTCCACTCTTTTCTAGCTTTTGGTTTATTATTTTCAATAATGAACCTTTGGAATCGACCAAGAAAAAAACATTTTTAACACCCCCTCAAAATTTGATTGTTTACGTTTCAAGGTACGTAGAATCCAAAAATCGAATAAAAATTTGGCCGTCCGTCCGCCGTACGCGGCCTTTTGTCACTTAGCATTGACCGATTTTGATGAAATTTGGTATGTAGGCTCCATTTGGGGTCTAGTTGTGCCCCGAAGATTTTGATTGATGTAGGTCAGTTCTAAGGGTTCCAAAATAAATTTTGAAATTTTGAAAACGCCCTAACTCAAAAAATTTTGATATAAAGGTATTGTTTTTCCTTCAATTTAGGATTCTATAGAATTTTTAGAATTTTTTGAGACCACGCGGAGCTCTGTAGGACAAACCGTTCGCTCGCTATGAAAATTTAAGGGTTTTACGTACGATAAATCAGAAACACGAGTGTGAATCGCAAAAGAGGCCTAATCTCCGTTCAAATTTCAGCTGACCGAAATACCATCGATGTTTTTCTTCAAGTTGGATGGTTGGTGGCTTTGCAGACGAGTGATCTATATAAAAATAGTAAACCATTGTGTAATAATTTGCAGCGTTTTTTCCTGATAGATGAAATGTTTATGAGACGGACGGTTCAATCCAGAGCTGAATCGGTCGAGGTTGAAGACCATGAGCAGTTATCAAAATGACCTTATCTTTGCGCGCTTTGTGAAAGAAATGTCTTTGCCACGGTGGACCAAGGTGTATTTTTCCGGATTCAACGTGTTAAACAACAAAAAGTAACCATTTTATTCATAAATAAGTTGGGATACAACTAATGGAATAACTGATCATCTATGGCCTCCAACTACGTATCTAAGATCATCAACTACCACCTGTCTAAGATCCAACCCAATTCAGAATGGAGTCCGCCTTTTCATTGTCTTGCCAGAGTGGGAGCAGGTTTAACTGAGGGGTCTGTTAGTATCAGAGCTAAAAGCCATTTTGATTGACCACGAGCTTTATAAAATCTCTTAAAAAAAGGTAATGCAAACAAAAAGAATGTAAATATAATTAAACATTAAAAATGTAAAGTAGAATAACGCAAATAAAAAAAAGTAATGTAAACAAATGTTGGCTTCAGGTTGGATTTCCGTCCGACTGTAATTCCTGGCATCGTGGATGTTATCAGCTGTCTTCCAAAGGGGAGATACTTCCTACTGCCTCACCGCCAGGGTTGGGAAAGGGGGGGGGGATGAGAGCCTGGACGCACAAAAACGCCCGCTCCTGGCAGTGAGACTTGAAACCACGACCTCCGCAGAAATCTGTCCAAATCCCACCATCAAACAACGCACGCCCTAGCTTCTACGGCTACTCCAGACCCCCCTAATTTCAATTATAACGTTAGAATGTACATGTTATGTATTTTTTACTCTTTGCTGCATTCAGTCGTTTTTTGGCTTTTTGGTAGGTATGCTATGTACCCTTGTGTCTTTTGTATGAAAATTGTATCACCTTGTTGGTTATTGTAATAAAAACATTTAACTAACTAGATAAGTGGTAATTCACTCACTCATTGGCTGACGAGGGCGAAGTAATACTAGAGCACATGCTGACTGACATATCGTTGACATCTTCAGCAGGAGACACATCTGCAAGTTTTGGTTGTTCCTGAAAACGTCGATATGAATCAATCCAATACAAAGAGCAGAGTGATTTGAGAATATAATGGGACAATTAATACTGTAACCAAGATGGAAATGTCAGCAACATTGTTGTATTTAGCTCCAGTGATTCTTATGTAAGAATATACAGGTTGCTTATTGAGGAGCCATACAAGTTGCCTTAACCCTTAATTTCCCACTAGTCCAAAACAATTGTTGTTTTTTTCTCGGCATTTTCCCCTAATTTTGGTGTATTTTGACTAATTAAGAGGCATAGAATATCTGATTTTGATTGAGTGGCATATGATTTTTCTTAATTCGATGAAAACTGGGTGTTATCTTCTTGTTTGCCTCAGTGTTTGTAGTGAGTGAGGCTGTCGGTATTAACCAAGAAGATACTTCAGAATCGCAGAAATTACTTGAAAACAAGGAATTCTTGATAAAATGAACACCTATTGGATGTCACAAAATTATCCCAGGAGTTGATGATTAATACACGTTTTCTAGAACAATCTATATTAACGATAGTTCAAACAATCGATATCTTGTTAGGCAGAAAAAATCGTCTTAACAGTGGATTAACAGGGTCTCAGAAAGCTTGAAAATCGGAAATCCTAAAACATGCCACTGGGCATTAAGGGTTAAGCTGCTTGTTGAGGATTAGATCCAACTTGCAGATTTGGATCAAATACAAATAGTTTGGATGTTGTTGGCGAGGCACTTCAAGCCCCTCATCACAGATATGGACAAAACTTGACTCACCATGGCTGAGAGGGCACAGAACAAGAATTGGAGTGGTGCATAGAGTCCCTGGCAGAGATGGGCGAATTCTTATACATAAATACGATTATGAATACAAATCATATCTGCGATTTCATGATTATAAATACGAATACAGGTATGAATATGAATAGGAATACAATCGTATTCACAATTTGAATATGATTTTTCCCCGTATTCGTATTTTGAATACGATTTTATATTTTTTCTATGATTTCCCTAAAAATCGAATTTTTGTAAAGATTTTCCCTGAAAATCATACTTTTTTTTATGATTTTCTCCCGAACAATGGACATATTTATGACCTAACTTCGTCAAAATAATCAATAAAAAATCGAAACACTCGCCAATTCTTATAGTATTTTTCACGCAGAATCGAATGAGACCAACCCCAGGTCGCTACGACCAACCGTATAGAAACTATGACGTAATTTCTACTGAATTTTTTGTATTCATGATTTTAGCTGAAAGTTTTTGTTTTACTACAACTTTCACCGAACGTTCTTAACGCTAAAAACATGATTACAAAAATTCAGAAGAAATTACGTCGTAGCTTCAATACGGTTGGTCGTGGCGACCTGGGGTTGGTATCATTCGATTCTGCGTGAAAAATCCTATAAGAATTGGCGAGCGTTTCAAATTTTGATAGATTGTTTTGACAAAGTTAGGTCATAAATATGTCCAGAGTTCGGGGAAAAATCATTTAAAAAACGTCTGCCAAGTTGGGTGGGCAGTATAGCTTCCTAACTCATTGTAACATGGACGTATAGAATCAGTTGGCGAAAACTCTGCGCTGCGCGCCTCGGCGGGGGCTTCGCCCCCTGCACCCCCGGATGATTTCCGCTTAGAGCCTAATGGCTAAAATGTGACATACCTTGAAAAGGTTTTTGCTCCCTCTCCCTCTTTATCTTTCTTCCACTGTAATATTTAAGCTCACTCAGCTGATCAGTGACCACTCAGGCACCTTCAGCATTCTCCATTGACCCGCCCTCTCAAATTTCAGGTTCCTGCGTTCAACAGGAGAGGAAATGGCCTTGGAGCTCACTCAGCTGATCAGTGACCACTCAGGCACCTTCAGCATTCTCCATTGACCCTGCCTCTCAAATTTCAGCTTCCTGCGTTCAACAGGAGAGCAAATGGCCTTGGAGCTCACTCAGCTGATCAGTGATCACTCAGGCGCCTTCAGCATTCTCCATTGACCCGCCCTCTCAAATTTCAGGTTCCTGCGTTCAACAGGAGAGGAAATGGCCTTGGAGCTCACTCAGCTGATCAGTGACCACTCAGGCACCTTCAGCATTCTCCATTGACCCTGCCTCTCAAATTTCAGCTTCCTGCGTTCAACAGGAGAGAAAATGGCCTTGGAGCTCACTCAGCTGATCAGTGATCACTCAGGCGCCTTCAGCATTCTCCATTGACCCGCCCTCTCAAATTTCAGGTTCCTGCGTTCAACAGGAGAGGAAATGGCCTTGGAGCTCACTCAGCTGATCAGTGACCACTCAGGCACCTTCAGCATTCTCCATTGACCCTGCCTCTCAAATTTCAGGTTCCTGCGTTCAACAGGATAGAAAAAGGCCTTGGAGCTCACTCAGCTGATCAGTGATCACTCAGGCGCCTTCAGCATTCACCATTGCATGCGCAGCGGCTATTGCTTGACCAATTTGATTGAAACTTATAGGGTGTCTCTTAGAAGTTAGTCCCTAACTAACCTCCAAATTTGAGCAAAATCGGTTCATTAGAAACCAAGAAACCGAGGTTCCAGGAAATTCACGTTTGCGCATGCGCACTCGCTCCTATTGGTCCGAAGGTGCTGAAATTTATAGGGGACCGTCTAGGACCTAACCCGCACAATCCCTGAAAATTTCATCAAAATCGGACCAAAGGTTAGTATAGTTTTGCCCGGGACAAGGATTGACCACAGACAGACCGACAGATAGACAGACCGACAGACAGACAGACAGAAACGGAACCAAAATTGTTCGGGAAGCTCTAAAACGCAAAAAGCAAGTGGAAATTTTGATTTTGGAGGACATTTTTTAACACAGAATGTGTTTTTGCGATGACCTACCGAAAAAAAATCGTCACGAAAAAGCGACAGAAAAAACATCTGGTGATATGTTTATTGGTTGTCATGTTAATGTCAACTCCACATTTATTATTGTTGTTTTTTATTTAACGGATGACTAGTATCGCAAAAACACATTCTGTGTTCCTATGATTTCATACAGAGTATGGAAAAAGAAATAAACCGGGGGGTGCAGGGGGGCGGAGCCCCCCCCCCCCCCCCCCCCCGAGGCGCAAAGCGCCGAGTTTTTCACTTCTTTCACGAATACAAAGCTTCCCTACCTTCGGTAGTGAGGAAGCAAAAAGTGTGATTTTCAGGGAAAATCGTTAAAAAAATTTGACTTTTAGGGAAATCATAGAAAAAATCATAAAATCGTATTCAAAATACGAATACGGGGGAAAATCATATTCAAAGTGTGAATACGATTGTATTCGTATTCATATTCATATTCATACCTGTATTCGTATTCATAATCATGAAATCGCAGATATGATTTGTATTCATAATCGTATTTATGAATAAGAATTCGCCCATCTCTCGTCCCTGGGTTCAATTCTAGCCAGTAGATAACAATTTTTTGTAGGACATGTTGGTTTCCGCAATAATCTAAAATTCCTGTAACGGCAACAACTCCAACTATTGGCCTCCTCTGATACTATTTATTTACTGAACACGCCAGAGTAGAAGAAGATGGGACAGTAGAAGGATGGGTAGTAGCAGAAGATAATATCTTCTTCTATCATATTATGATGTTTTTCCAGCATGCTTCCTAACCTTCCGCTTCTTATTCCATTGTTCTACGATCTGAGCTACTGACAACAAATAGATTTTTGCTGGTAACAAATACAAGTAAAAAAAACCTCATTTGGTTTTACCTTGGAAGGTATTCTTCCTTGGATAAGTTTGAGAATTTTGGTGGACAACTCCCTTTCTCTGTCCGTCATTTCCCAGGGCTCGTAACAGTCTTTTGGAACAGTTCTGCGCACAGGGCTTCCTCTACCGTCGGACCCAGTGGCTTTGGCCACCATGTTGCAGACCTCCTGAGAAAGTAAATGTCGAGTAAGCAACGTAAACAATTATAATGCAATTATCGTAAAATGTGTCGATGCGAAATGATTGAGTCACCTTTTCACTCTTAGTGATGGGCTGCTTGTCGATACCGAGGCGTTCTCTCAGGAGCAGCGTGTGTCGAACTCTGCTCACTTCCTCCAACCTCGTTAGTTTCTCGAGTTCCCACTGGTGGTCGAATATGAGGCTGTCGCCACGAGGCCTCCATCCATCGAGGTTCTCTTCCCCTCGCACGTAAGTCGAACTCGTGTCCAGTACTCGCCTTTGACGTCTTTGCACTCCTGATGAACATTCCAACGAAATATGAAAAATATATTCCAACGAAATAAGAAAAATATATTGTTGCTTCGGTTACTTCTACCACATTATTCTAATTTTTGCCTCAAATGCGTGGAAATGCAGCTTTACCTAGGTTTGTACACATAGGTAGTTCTTTGGTAACAAAGTGCATGACAATACCACAATAAGGAATTTGCCTCTCATTAAAAAAATTTTTTTTTTTCGAAAGAGGGTTTACTGATATGGAAGAAAATCATGGTGTACTGCTCAAAAAAGCATACAAAAAATTTAGAGAATTTAAGGAAGATGGAAATGTTAAGTGTAGTGGCAATTTATGGGGACAGCCATGATGTGACGTATCTGCCTGCCTAATGCTGGATTCACATGGGATGGAAGAGGGCGGAATCGGAAAAGACGAGAAAACCAGTGGAAGGGGTAGCCGGAGTCGGCAGAAGGTTCACATGGATGATGGACGGAAAGGGCAGAAGACAGACGACGGTATGAAAAATCCTTCCGCCAACGGGTTCCGCCAAGATGGCGGCCACCATTCTCAACCAGGGAAAATCAGCCAATCAGATTGTGATATTTCTTTCCGTCTTTTCCTTTTCCGCCCTATTCCGTCCCATGTGAATCCACCTTAACCAATCTGATTCCATTGCTCAGTGATCCTCCTGTCTCTGGGGTTATCCACAGGAAGGTTATGTTAACAAAGAATCAACGTGAGACAGTGTTCATTCAAGTGTATTCAGTCATGATTCACGTAAAGCTCAAGGGAAACCTCATTATGGGGAGGAAGAAAAAACAGTGTTTTATGAAGGGGTGGGCGAATGTTGACTCTATAGAGAAAGTAGTTGTCAGTGTATCGAACGTATACCAGCGAGAGAGAAGGCAGAAATGGTTGGAGGCAGCAGAACATCCACCTTCAACAACCCAGTTTTCTTGTTGTTAATAACATTTCAATGCAAGTTTTTGATTTACTGTTTTATTTCTTATTGCTTAATTTCTTGGACTTGGGTATGTAACAGCCAAGACGTTCGGTTGACACGTTTTTGAGCGAAGAGGAAAGAGGTGAAGTCAATGTTTGCGTCGTTTTCGCAGGGGTCTGAACTGAGTTTTTGCTGTGGCAAACTTGACTTGAGACAGCAGCAGCTTGGCTTGGGCAGCAGCTTGAGGCAGCAGCTTGGCTTGGGCAGCAGGCCCTCAGCCTCCCTCGATTTTCACGGTGGTTTTTTACAGCGGCTTCACTTGTTTAGGCATTTTCTCCTACGGTAATTTTTTCCCCTAGGGTATTCCCAGTGTTCAACGTTATTCTAGTGCCTGGTTATAGGATTTGGCTTGAATTTCCAGAATCTAAATTTGAGGCAAATTCCCCATTGTAACAATAAAAAAAATCGAGCATATATTATTATTTCTTATGTTTGGATACGGATTCGTCTTCATAGGTCAAAATCAAACACATTACTGAGAAAAAAAGAATTTAAAAAGGATACTACAGCTTTCTCCGTAGTAATTATAATTGGAAATTACTGATTGCAATTTACACTGTTTTTCTACACAATGATAATTAAGAAAGTAATTATTTTAGGTCGACTGGGACATTGTAAACATGCTAGAGACTTTCACGATGCAATACTTTTCTCAACATGAATAATATACAATGTTCTAAGAAATGGTGGCTTTGACGTAAGTTCCTACATCTCCGCTCGAGCGCTGCCATCTTGCTTTGTTACCTTCTTATTGTCGCGATAAATTGAAACTGATCAGTCCAAGACACGACTACGACTTGCTTATTCCAGTCCAAATGGAGTCTCACCAATGACTGAGGTCTCACCAATGACTGAGGTTCAATCACACTTTTAGGTGATTTTTTCACGATTTTTTATTGTTTCAGATCTGTTACTTGATACTTTGGAAGATGGTCCTTCTTTCAAATGAAAACAAGACAAAGCTTTTAAAAGTTTAACTTGAGATCGCCAATAAAAAAACAAAATTACGACAAGGATTACGAACAATTATAAACAAGGATTACGACGCCAATAAAAAAACAAAAAAAAAAAAAAAAAACCTGTGTTGTTGCCTGTAAAGTCGGTATACGGGCAAAAGTTTTACGTGACAACGACTTTGAGTGGTAAAATAATTTTAATGTTAATATTCATTCGTATAGTAGGAAGAAGGATAAAATAAAATTCTTTGTCAAGTTGCACAGAGTAGGTATTTCCCGTAGGTAGTAGGTATTTCCCATGGGTGGGGGGGGGGAGTGAGTGCCAGGGAAGGGGGGCGGGGCGCTCCCGCTTTTGTGAGCGCCGGGGAAGGGGAGGGGCCGCCCGCCTTTAGGGAGCGCCGAGCTGCACCCCCTCCGTGAGCGGAGCGTAACGCAGTTTCTTGAAGTGTCTCCCGGTAAACCAATTTATAAGACGTTATCACGTCAAAAAAAAAAAACTTGAGATCCTTCTAAATCGATTACAGTGTCGCGGGAAGTGTTTGAGAAGAGACATCAATAACTTACTAATACTTACTGTTTATCATACACATGATAATGATGGAAAAAATTGGTTGAAGGGCAAATTTCATGGAAACTTACTGAATGTCATGCAAATAAGAAAAGGAGCGCAGAAGGAGAAATTCATACATTATGAAGTTTTTTCAAGAAAGACTACGTTTCGATATGGATGAAGGTTACATTTTTCCTTCAAGTGTTTCCTTCGGTTTCATAACAGAGAAATTAACTCGGAAACCCATTGGAGACGACAGAGGAGGTATTCCGAAATGTAGTAAGTATCGTAGTAATGATTCATTCACGAGTGTTCTGCTTGACACTGACTTTCTTTATGGAAAAGGTATTGGTTATATGGATACTGTAGGTATTTTCTCATTGAGTTGAGAGCAGAACTCGTTTGAACCTCATTTTCCAAATATCTTTATTCGAAAGTGAGAACGTCGTGGGTTCTCAGCTCTACACAACAAGGCACCTCCGTGGGGGAAATTAGGGAGGATCCGACCAGGTGGGTTTGGATTCATGAGCTCCGAAGTTATTGTTTATATTTTGGCGCAAATAACTTCAATTTGAAGTTACCTGCCATATCATTTACATTTTCTGTCTGATTTCGATGACATTTTCAGGGATAATGTGGACTGGGGGGTGTGGATGGTCCCCTATGAAAACCATCGCTCCCGGACTGACAGTAGCCACTGCGCATGCGCAAACGTAAAATCCTTCCAAGATCGGCAACTTCTACAAAAAAAATCCCGAATTCGATGAAATTTTCAAAGATTGTGCGGGTTAACGAGTGGATGGTCCCCTATGAGAGTAGTGCAATGCATGGATCATCTATGGGGTGTAACACTATAAGAACGTCAATCCGAAGAATTTCGATTCTACAACTAATTTCCGATCGAAAATGCCTCATCAATTTTCGTTTAACCCCTTGTTTTGCCAAGTTTTTTTCAATTTAAAGATTTTTTTCCGTTTTTTGACCTTATGTCACCAAAACGTCCGTAACTCACTTTAGATACAGTAGAAAATTAAAACTAATTATACCGTTGAAAATAGAGTTAAATTTCCTATCTCCCTGAAGGAGAACCCAAGTTTTTTAAATAGGCGATAACGAACTTGGAGAGGAAGAATTGTCAAATCTTGAAAATCTCAACTTTTTTGAACCGCTCATAAGTCCTAGCTTTCCAGCGTGTAAATGCTTGCCTGTAAGCCTAAAAGTTGCACCAAAAGCTCACCTTTAAAACGGTTTAGTCATTTTCATTTTGAAAGTAGGATTTATTACAGAAATTTGAGTTTGAACGCGGAAAAACGTGAATTTTCTCAACTGATTTGGCGCACTGGCTAAGGCGATCTGGGGGTTTTGGGAGGCCTCGCTGGCTCCTGCGCCTCCCGCCTCCACCTCCCATCGGCGAACCCCTCAAATCGCCTTAGCCGGAGTGTCGATTCCGTTGAGAAAATTCGAGTTTTTCCGCGTTTAAACGCAAATTTCTGTAATAAATCCTACTTTCAAAATGAAAATGACTACACCGTTGGAAAGGTGAGCTTTTGGTGCAACTTCTAGACTTACATGCAAGCATTTACACGCTGGAAAGCAGAGACTTATGAGCGGTTGAAAAAAGCTGAGATTTTCAAGATTTGACAATTTTTCCTCTTCAAGTTCATTTTTCACTTCGTTTGCCTATTTTAAAAACTTTGGTTCTCCATCAGGGAGATAGGAAATTTAACTCTCTTTTCAACGGTATAGTTAGTTTTAATTTTCAACTGTATCCAAAGGGAGTTACGGACGTTTTAGTGACATAAGGTCAAAAAAACGAAAAAAAATCTTAACCCATTTCAAGCCGAGGGTAGAAATAACAGAGTAATGGGAGGAGGAGGATGAATTATTTTACAGAATTCCGGCCAAAATAAGGCATCACTTGCTCACCAATCGAGAGCAAAAATGCTCCAAATTTTATGAATTTTACATTTTATAGGATTTGAATGGTCTCAGTTTTCTAAATCGGTATAATTCATCCATTTCATTGTTAAAAATCTAAAAAAAAAAATCTAGATAAAATGTAAAAATCTATTTACGGACCAGAATCTGTTTTGACTCATGGCCCAGGATGCTCACGCGCCCAGGATTGAATTTGAGCCACCATAATCACGCTTTCGGCCAAAAGGCCTCTTTTTCGACAAAATTTCCCAAATCTTATTGAGCTCCCGAATGTCGAAGAACATTTTTTTTGAAAAGTTTGGGAGCAGCATGAACGAGAAAAAATTCTTCTACAAAGATATTCCACGAATTCAATATTCAAAAAATCATTATTATGACGATGCAAAAATGCATCAGTGGCCGGAAAGGGGTAAAATTGAAAAAACTTGGAAAAACAAGGGGTTAAACGAAAATTGCTAAAAAGCATTTTCTATCGTAAATTAGTTGTAAAATCGAAATTCTTCAGGTTGACGTTCTTATAGTGTTACACCCTGTATACAATCAGGTTATGTGCCACACCCACTTGGCAGACTTTTTTCGTACATTCTAAGTGGGGTAAGTTTTCTGATACCAATCATTCGGGATAAATAGGTACACCGATATGAGTAGACTCCTCCATACTTCTTGAATTTCTGTTTTCATAATTATAATAAGTACCTACTCCATAATGGGGTATTTCCGTCAATTTGTTTAAATTTTTTTTTCAAAAGAGTATGACTTAGGAATAACGATAATCGGGTCTGTTCGTCGAGAAAATGTTTAAAAAAAATCAGATAAGCTAAGGAAAGTTGAAGATTTGAATGGTGTGACGTAGCTAGCCAACTGTCTTTGAAAAAAGTATCCATGCACAGAGAAGAGATGAAACCCTTGGAGGACCTCTTGGATACTACAAAATACTACTCACACATGCGCGCGGCATAGTGTGTGTGCATTTATGGCGGCCTGCCTTTTTTTCAAACGTGTGATCTCTTTAATTATTTTTTCTACCACATGTTATAGTATCATTGGGCTTAAAGTTGTAGTATATAGGTTTTCAAGGGTGCTGAATCCAAATTTGAGGTCAAAAACCTGAATTTCCGACCCACTGAAATACCCCATTATTCAAACTCATTGTCATCAAATAAAAGGTTTATAAATCAAAAATTTTCCCCTGAAAATTTTTGGAGAAATAAATGTAAGTCGGGAAAAACCCTATTCCGTCGTAGCCCTAATGAGTAAGCAGGACGCCCGTCTAGAGGGCGCTAGTTTAGGCGCTAACTAGGAAGCCGGTACCGGGAGAGCGTCAGTCTACATTGTGAAGGCGAAGCCTAATTACACCCCTCCGAGAGTCTTGCCGAATTATTGCTTTTATTTCAAATAAACCTAAAAAGGACGTCAGAATACTTGTGGGTCTGTTAACAGGCCACTGCCCACTTCTATATCACCTAAAGAAGATAGGCAAACTAACAACGGACATCTGCCGCTTCTGTGATATGGAAACGGAAGATGCCGAACATATTATGTGCTACTGTGAAGCACTGAGTCGAGCTAGATTCACAACCCTTGGAAGTGATGTCTTAGCGCCTGACACCGTTTCTAAGGTGACCTACACTGATCTTCTTTGCTTTGTGGGAAGAAGGGGTTTTCAGTAAACCCTTCTTAGACTAATATAGCCTGGAGGCACTCCACAATAGACCTCGTTAGGTCGCAGTGGGAGGAGTCTGAAGATAAGCTTGCAAAAAGACCTCCAACGGGGGAAAAAAAATTCAAATAATCAACCCTTTACCCACATGTATAATGATGTATTTGTACTACACCATGGTTGGCACTAGGGAGAGGCACACTTGCACACCAACAGGTTCGAGGTATTTTTTTAACAGTTAAATATTGCAAAATAGTCTACTGTTCATTTCACAGGTAGAAGAGAGCTACGAGAGACATTTTCTACATACAGCAGTCATGAACGTAAATGTAGAGACTACGAACAACGTGGGTACGGATTGCGACAACCTACTCTAAGTGCTTGCTCTACTCATCATGCAAACTATCTGTAGCCTAACCAACCTGTCTTACTCCCACTGTTTTACTTTTTTAATGTACGAAGGAGGAAGATATCTTACGCACTGCACAACTTCTAAACATCTTGTACAGCTAAAAAAAACTCTCGTAATTCTATGAGAATCACTAAGAAATACGATGGAAGTTTACTTTTAAGAAGAGGAAGAAAACGATAGGTAACCATTTTGGTTCTACAAGAAGAAATAGGTATCGATAGAATTTTAGCAAGAAGAGATAAGCGGGAAAAGTGGTGAGAAAACAATACAGTGACAGGTTGGTTTTAAAAGCAACAGCTGAGAATCTACCTGGGCTACCTGCTTCAGATGCTCTCTTGAGTACAAGTTCGTAGACTCCAGAGAGTCTGTTGGCTTCAGCGTTTCTGTATGAGCCGGTGAACAGGTGTTTGAGGGAACGAGGAGCCGTTCGCGCGTCCCTGCCGTAGATGACCATGCTCAAGTCTTTCGTGACTATTGCCAGGCGGCCACAATTTTCCAACTGAAAAAATCAGCAGTTTAATACAACGTACAACGACGAACGCTTCAAGACAAAATAAGATGTACAACAGAAATTTCGACCAAAATTGAGCAACTTCAGAATTCATAATTCACCTCGAGATAAGCGGAGATAGTCATGAATATTTGGTCCCCGCTGGAGACCCGGTTCAGGAGAGGTGAGTTGTGGAGAGAGCTGTCCCAAGCTGCTTCGAATCTGAACATGCACCGATCATCACCAGGCAGCTGGACGACTTCGCCAGGGAATAGCCCCAAAGACAAAACACAGCTGTCATTGTCCTCGTCTTCTGGTTCAGGAGTGGTTCTTATTCGACCTGGAAATAATTCAACCTAGTTAGTTGCTATCCAAGCTTTTATATATTGGTGAATGGAGCAGGAGCTGGGGCAGAGTACACAGAAAGCATCGTGACAAGGAAGATACTCTTAGAACGAGAAAGAGAGAGGAAGGAGCATCTGGTCCGCCCCCTCACTCAGAACTGATTAATCGCCCCAGGACTCAGCCCGAAGTGATGTGTTAAACGGTTCCAGGCTGAGTTCCAACGTGGGAGAAAAGGAGGAGCTTTTCAAAGTGGGTTTGAATCCCACATAAACGGAAGACGCGGACCCTTCCAGGTATCTTACAAGATCCAACTCCACCTGTGGATCTTCAAGATTTTCTCACCTGCCTGCCGAAAAAAAAAGCTTTTATACATTTGTGAGGCTCCTCGCCTCAGGGCATGGAGTGGGGGATTGTCCCCTCCAAGCCCCCCATTGTATAAATTGTATAAAAGGCCGAGGAGCCAACAAAATACACATTATTTCTTCTCTAACTCGTCTTGAGTTCGAATCAATCATCTACCTTGATCCTCACACTTCACTGGTGACCCTAACGTTCTCTGAAGCCTGCAGTGACCTGCACGGCAGGGAATTCGTACAAGTCCAACTCTGACCATTATGATTCAAGGGACAGTCACATCCTCCTCTGAGCTGAGAATGACAGCTCTAGAGACCCTCAATGAGGTGTACCCTGCCCCCCTCTGGCTGCGAGTATACACTGATGGCTCCGCAAAAGATGCAACGAGAAATGCAGGGGCAGGGGTATTTTCCTCCGCATTCCAGGTGAAAGCACCAGTTGGGGCCGTTGCCACCAGGCTTGCTTGGACGAGAAGTCAGTGATCCAGTTCACCGACTCCTCAACTTGCCAACAAAGTTGGGAGGTTTGGCCATTGACGACCCTACTCTAACATCTCTGGGTGCTAATATAATTTCACGAGACGCAACCCAACACTTGTCCAACTGCAAATGAAAATGCATCACAATGGCTATCTGTCCTTCCCATCACCGCAGACAACCTGGACCTAACCTGCAACCAATTCCGAGATGCCATCACCATGAGATATGGATACGAGCCCAGCGGCTTACCAGCCTCCTGTGATGGGTGTGGGGAAAGCATGAGTCTGACCCACGCCTTAACAGCAAGAAAGGAGGTTTGGTTAAGTGGGGCCTCAATTACGTATGCGATGAGTGTGCTATGCTGGCCAACCTTGCATGGGGAGGGGTGGCCACAGAGCCAGTTATGAGAGAGGCAGCTAATGGTCAACCAGCACTGATCGCTGACATTCAGGCCATTGGTGTCTGGGACAGTGGGAGGGTGGCGTTCTTCGACAACCGCATTATCAACGCCGACGCTACTTCCTACTGCGCCAGAGAATGGTCAACAGTATCACAAGAAGCTGCTCGTGAAAAACATCGCAAGTATGACCAAGCAGCAGAAGATATTCGTGGCTCGTTTACACCATTGGTCGTTTCGAGTGATGGAGCTCTTCACAAAGAATTCCAGGCCTTCCTGAAAAGGGCAACTAACAGGCTGTCTGAAAAGTGGGGAAGAGATCTGTCTGAGATCAGCGGCTTTCTGAAAGTTAAAGTTCAGATTGCAGTGTTAAGGGCTGTGTCCATGAGACTAAGGGGCACCAGGAAAAAATAAGAAGCCTTGGGACGGAAGAAGGAGCAATCCTGCCACTCATTCGAGACTAAATGACGAGAGAAGCCAAGGAACTCTAGGATACAGTACTCGTCCAACGACTCTGAGAATCGGCTAACTTCAAGATCCACTCCGCCCTCAAATCATAAATAAATTATAAAATCAAAAAAAAAAAAAAAAACTTTGATGGTGAGGTCAAGGCGATACAGTTGGCATTGAAGGAGTGTCTACGGCTGGAGCGAGTACCAGACACAGTCATCCTGGTAGACTCACAAGCAGCTATACATGTGATAACAGGGCCAGGACAGGCCAGTGACACCCTGTCTGTCCGTGAGTGCAGGAGGCTGGCGGATGAAATTCTGAATAAAGGGTACCACCTGATAATCCAGTGGGTGCCATCTCACTGTGGTCTGTTTGGGAATGAGATGGCCGACCGGTTGTCAAAGGAAGGCTCAGAGATGCCCCAACCAAATATTCCGGTGACGCTGCACTCTGCTCGACGAGAAGCTGAAAAGAAAATACTGGGATCTACGGCCACAAAACAAGCCGAGCGCGCCAGGGTAGAAAAATGGGAAGCCCTGGCAAATGAAAACGGCCGAATACCAGCTAATCTCCCTAGGAAAGTTGGAGTCGCATGCTTCTGCTCCTTGACAGGCCATGATTTCCTCCAGAAGCATCTGCACTGGATAGGCGTGAAGCAGTTACCGGACTGCGAAATGTGCGGGACTGGTGAGATGGACGGAGACCACCTTGAGAGCTGTGAAGCCCTGCAGGACGTCAGAGCTGCACAGACAGGGGAAAACCAGTACCACCGGACCGCGCAATGGGGGGTGCGCCTTGATTTTTTTAAGATTTTTAATCGAAAGTAGACTACATACCTACTAAGAATTTTGGCACCAACCGCGACCTTCTAGCATGAGTAGATCTGTTTCTATGATTTTTCAAAGTTTCGACCGTTTATGACGTCACGAGCCCCTCTCGCCTGGGCGGGACCCCCCAGCCCACTGTGACGTCATAAACGGTCGAAACTTTGAAAAATCATAGGAAAAGATTTACTCACGCTAGAAGGTCGCGGTTGGTACCAAAATTCTCAGAATGAGGTCTACCTTAGATTAAAAATAACAATAAACAGTTTTTCCAACCCAGGCGCACACCCTGTTATACTGGGCTGTGAGAGGTTAGATGGCCGAAGATACGGCGTAATTTAAAAAAAAGATTATGATTCAATTGTTGTTATTCTTGTTCAAATACTCTGCCTTTCAGACTAATAATGAAACTGAGAAAAGCTAAGAGCAACTTCAACCAAAAGGGAGTGGAGGACATGAGGACTTTGTTGTAGAGTTTTGACATTGTTCTTCATTGAGCCACTCTTTCAGTCAGCTGCCATGTTTTGTAATTTTAGAGGACTTTGGTAGTTACTTGACATGTGGTCCTCCAAACCAAGCTAAATCTTGGTATACTACTAGTATCAGTAGGGACTGTCTAGGATTAATCTAAACGCAGGCTTGCTAGAGGATACAAGTTCTTCTTTAGAATATGTATTTACAAAATTTTGAACATAAATCAAACATAAATTTGTAACTCACCGACAACCAATTCTTTGACATCTTTCCATTTGAGTTCAGACGCTTGTTCATGAACCAGAGTTATTCTAATACGCCTTTGAATGCCCTGATGAAGGGAAAAGAGCCCTCGACAAGGCAGCTCGTCGCTATGTTCAACCACTGCAGGAACATATTCTCCGTTGGGTGCTGAAAATGGAATCAAAAGGACCATTAATTTATTATTGTAATTGTAAAATACTCGTAATAAGTATGGAGTGACCAGATATTAAAACTCACCCAGTTCACAGATTTCAAACCACACCAAAATGTCATATTTAGCATGGACTTGAGAGGTACAGGGCAGAGGCAGTTCTCCGAATTTGGGTGATCTGACAGGTTGGCTGATGGGAATGGAGGGCGGGAGCATCCTTTTTGGAGGAGGTCTTATTCTGAAAACAACAACAACAGCCATGAACTCGTGAACTACTTGTGAGACCATAGCATGATTTTACTGTATCGAATGGAAAGGTCGAATTTACCCATTGACGTCCTGTTTTGCATCTTTGTGGAGCGGGTGTTGCTGATAGTGTCCAAACACTTCAAAGACGATGGGCTGGGTTTTCATGTATTCCAAAAACGATTTCGTCACAGGCACAGTAATCTGAAACCGTATCACGTTGAATGAGTAATTACCAAAACATTTATGCTGTTATTACCAGGAAACTCTGACGGAGAAACAAATAATTCTCAAGAAGCAATTAACTTAACAAATAAATAAAATAACAGGAACAGAACTTCAATGACGGAACAACTATTGTGATCAGCTACCTCTTCGAATTTCTGGAATACAGGGTGTCTCAAAAGTTGATAGCCCTAGAAATCGTTACGTGACGAGGGAAAAAAATCTATCTTTTTGGAATCTGTATTTTTTCCGAGGATCTCAAATATCGTATTTTGGTTTATTAGTTTCAATAATGAACCGTTGGAATCGATCAAGAAAATTTTTTTTTAACACCCCCTCAAAATTTGATGGTTTACGTTTCAAGGTACGTAGAATCCAAAAATCGGATAAAAATCTGGTCGTCCGTCCGCCGTCCGCGGCACTTTCCCCACTTAGCATTGACCGATTTTGATGAAATTTGGTATGTAGGCTCCATTTAGGGTCTAGTTGTGCCCCGAAGATTTTGGTTGATTTAAGTCAATTCTAAGGGTTTAAAAAAAAATTATCTCAACTCAAAATTACTCAAAAAAATTTGATATAAAGGTATTGTTTTTCCTTCAATTTAAGATTCTGTAGAATTTTTAGAATTTTTTGAGACTACGTGGAGCCCTGTAGGACAAACCGTTCGCTCCCTACGAGAATTTAAGGGTTGGACGAACGATAAATCAGAAACACGATTGTGAATCGCAAAAGAGGCCTAATCTCCGTTCAAATTTTAGCTGACCGAAATGCGATCGATGTGGTGGCTTTGCGGACGAGTGATCTGTATAGGAAAATAATAAACCAATGTGTAATAATTTGCAGCGTTTTGTGCTCGTGGGCTTGCGCAAAACAAGCGCAATGCGCACCTACTTTCTTATTCCAAATGGGAACCCCCATTTTTTATTGCAGATTCGGATTCTACGTACATTTTCATGAATGTTCGACTCCTCAGTCGATTTCTTTACTGCCTGCAACCCGCCTCCCTGGGCGCTCAAAGTTGCGCAAACCAATGATTGCGCCAAAAATAAGATTTTTGAAAACCCCAAGTGTGGCACATGTTTTTCCATTATTTTTCGACGCTAAATCACGTGGTAGTATCCATTTTTGAATTTAATCGGAATTTTTGAAATGGCGGCCGAAATTCGGTTGTTTTTAGCGAAAAGTAGCTATTTTAAACAGAAGAGCAATCCGGGAACTGCTCTTCTCAAAACGGAGTTACACTGGTAATAAATCCAGACCTAGTTGTCCTCTCTTCAGAATAACGGGCTGTATTAGCACGAGGCACAATTCCGTACTCACGTCTTCAAGGTTATAATGAGAATAAATCGGATCTGAGATGAGTTCAGATAAAAGTAAATAGGTTCATCGCTTATCTCGTTTCAGGGTTCCACAATGCTTCAAATCTTTCCTGAACTCTGTACCATAACAAACTAATCTAACTAATCCTGTTTCCAAACTAATTGAAATCGCTTCATAACTCATGAGTACGAAAATTAGAGCGACGTTTCGCTAAAAACAACCGAATTTTCGGCCGCCATTTCAATCAAATTCAAAAATGGATATCACCACATGATTCAGCGTCACAAAATAATGAAAAAACATGTGCCACGCTATTTTCAAAAATCTGATTTTGGGCGGAATCGTTGGTTTGCGCAACTTTGAGCGCCTAGAGAGGCGGCCAACATTCATGAAATTATACGTAGAATCCGAATCTGCAATAAAAAGTGAGGGTTCCAATTTGAAATAAGAAAGACGGTGCGCATTGCACATGTTTTGCGCATAGCCACGTGCACAAAAATACAATATTTGAAATCCTTACAAAAAAAAAAACTTAAATTCCAAGAAAGATTTTTTCCCCTTGTCACGAAGGTAATGATTTTATCAGGGGGGTTAACAACTTTTGAGACACCCAGTATAAAGTCAGACAGATTTGAGATTTGACAAGGATATGACAGTACTGATTTGAAAAGACAAGACAAAGCAAGTAAAAGAATGAGGAATTCCAGTATTTTCACTTTTTTTTGAGGACTTATTGGTTTAGAGTTAATCAAAATTACAACAAAAATCTTACGTTTTGAACGTGGTAGAACTGCAAGGGGTTGTTTTTTCCAGTATTTTTTACTGGCTCCGTGGAGAACGCCTCGTCGTGTCGATTTAAAAAGCTAGAAAACCAAACAGAGTAAAAACATTTCCATTAGATACAGAAGTACGGAAAAAACGGAACTTTTTTTAATTTGGCAATTTTTGAATAAATGCGGTATTTAAGGCACTTTATCATTTCTGGTGGGTTATTGCAATTTTTAATTGAGGTAGGTTGATTAAGATGACATCATGAAGGGAAGTAACAGTAACTGGTAAAATAATGAGGAATTTCACCATGTCAGAATTTCCTATTTTTTGACCCCAAATCGGATTCAGCACCTCGAAAAACCCCCTACGCCAAAATTTTAGCCCGTACTTCCTAATTTAAGAATAAACAAAACAGTGTAGAAAACATGAACGTTTAAAAAAACCGGGAGGATGACGTCATCCTGGAATGGATCATGTATGGCCGCTTGAAGCGCTACAAATTCATAGCTACAATCAGTGTCTTTAGTTTTCAATATTTCACTCGTAGACCAACCCAACTCATTCAAAATTTTCCAATATTACTCCATATAACGATAATGGTAACTTTGTGCAGACATAACTCACTTGAATTGGCAGAAGATATCCGAGTACTCAGACGGGATGCCCACAGCCTGGAGAACTGTGACGCGGAACTTGAAGTCAGTGCCGATCGCCAAATGAGCAGGAGGTTCCTCCTCTCGCTCTTCGATGTCGTTACAGCTCTCACCTTTTCCACTGTCGCTGTCTTCAACTTCTAAACAAAGGAGTCCAAACATGAGGCATAAACAATACCGGTAGGCAATACCGGTAGGCACCTCCCGCTGTCGGGAAGACAACCCTGTTTGGGATCTGCGTTGGTGATGAAATCGCCGTTTTGGGACCCGCGTGGAAAGTGTTAACTATTCAAAGTTAATTTTTTATATGAAAGGTTTAAACAATGAATAATGATGGTAACCAAAAGAAATGTCACTAGGTACATACTGTTTTAACGCATTCAATGACGATATTAGGACTAACCCAAAACAAGCCACCAATGGGGAATTTGCCTTAAATTTTTGAATTTTTTTTCTTTGAAAGAGGGTTCACTGATATGGAAGAAAAACCAGCTGCTCGAAAAAGCATCCAAGAAATTTCGAGAATTTAAGGAAGATGGAAATTTGAAATGTAGTGGCAATTTGTATGTGGGCAGCCATGTTGTGACGTATCCGTCACGTGACTGCCATAATATTCTGATTCCATTGCTCGGAGATCCAACCAATCCTGAGGGCCTGATCCGAGTTTTCACTGCGGCAAACTTGACTCGTGACATAGCCGCCAGCCCTCAGCCTCCCTCGACAGAGGCTTCACTTGTTTAGGCATTTTCTCCAGAGTAATTTCTTGCCTTGGTGTTAACACATTCAACACGAGTCATTGGCCGAGAAAGTTGCCAAAATAAACGGAGCTGATTTTCCCCATGTTGAGTATGAGCGGGAAGTGGGATGGTATTCGTGCTGAGAAAAATTCTATTGGAAAGAAACCCTTTCGAACTTGGCCCTCTGGAAGTCCATCATCCTACGGAGGTTCTTGGAAGTTTACAGGACGATCCAACCACTCTTTTTATCAAAATGCAACATTGAAAGAAAAACAGACGATGACGCGGATGTTTTTGGAAAGAGGAGCAAGACGCAGATCAGCATCATGCCGTGTTGAATGTGTTAAACGTTATTCTAGGGCCCAATTATAGGATTTTACTTGAAATTTCAGAATCTAAAACTGAGGCGAATTCCCCATTGAGGGTGGCTGAATCCCTCAGCTGAGGAGTTGACTTTGACAGGCCGATTCTGCGCTCGTCAGGGCTACCAGTAACTCCACGTTGTAAGGGTTAAGGGTTTCTTTGGCCAGAGAATAAAAAAATCATGCTTTGAAATTAGCCGGGTCTGGTCATTAGCTTGGGAGAAGGGAAAATTTTGGGGAAGCGTTAAGTTGGGAGAAGGAAAAACTCTTGACTTAAGGATCTGAGGCGGAGGTTCTCCTGTTCATCGGAGGATGTTTTTCGGGTTGCCACCAACAAGCTGTTTGGATCGCCAACCTCCGATAGGAGTCGGCGAATTAACACTTTCCACGTGGGTCCCAAAACGGCGATTTCATCACCAACGCGGATCCCAAACAGGGTGGTCTTCCCGACAGCGCGGGGTGCCAACCGGTAGGCACTCTTTCGCCGCTCTACTGCCTTCTTCTTAGTTGAACCAGTTGGTAATTTTTTTCAACAGGATTTCTCCATGTGATTTCGTTTACTGATACCCGTTCTCCACTAGGTTGCGTTCCAGGTACAAAACGGGTTGTAATTTCGCCCGAAATTAGTAGTTCATACAATGTATAGAAAGCACTCGAAACGTTCAGGGGGTGGGATTTTGTTTGCCTACCAGTAGGCAATCCGCGCTGGCGAAAGAATTACTTTTGCCTGCCGGTAGGCAATCCGCGCTGGCGAGAGAATTACTTTTGCCTGCTGGTAGGCAATCCGCGCTGGCGAGAGAATTACTTTTGCCTGCAGGTAGCAATCCGCGCTGGCGAGAGAATTACTTTTGCCTGCTGGTAGGCAATCCGCGCTGGCGAGAGAATTACTTTTGCCTGCAGGTAGCAATCCGCGCTGGCGAGAGAATCACTTTTGCCTGCTGGTAGGCAATCCGCGCTGGCGAGAGAATTACTTTTGCCTGCCGGTAGGCAATCCGCGCTGGCGAGAGAATCACTTTTGACTGCTGGTAGGCAATCCGCGCTGGCGAGAGAATTACTTTTGCCTGCCGGTAGGCAATCCGCGCTGGCGAGAGAATTACTTTTGCCTGCCAGTAGGCAATCCGCGCTGGCGAGAGAATTACTTTTGCCTGCCGGTAGGCAATCCGCGCTGGCGAGAGAATTACTTTTGCCTGCCGGTAGGCAATCCGCGTGGAAAGTGTTAAGAAGAAGAAGGTCATTAGTTAGACCATTGGGACCATTGGGAAGTGTTACGACAAATTACACAATAAACGCGCATTCTACAATTTTTGATCGTCTGGGTGGTACCATTCGTTTCTATAAACTGAACAGTATCTTAAATTGATGAAAAACGTCATAAACATTCTGTAATAGGTTATTCATCCCAGTTTTGAAGGAAGTATAGAAGTGATGAATTCTCGAACCTTCTGGTTTGTCAATCTGTCCTTCCACAACTCGCTCAGAAAGGGATTTCTTTCCACGGGGCGGATCAAGAACCAGTTGATCATTGAAAGCGATTTTCGCTGATTGTCTCACACCACTGGAGTGCTCGTTCGCTTCCTCTTCTGCGAACAGAACGAAAGAACCAAAATATTCACACAATGTTCAAGAAGCAGATATTAGAGAGTCGAAGTATGGTTTGTAGTTGATCAAACTTACCAGTGATTGCTTGTACGGCTATTCTCAAGTATCCTTTAACATCGCCTTTTTCATTGACGATCGCCACTTTATGTACCAAGGGAACAGGGTACAACAAATTACTCAAAAACACGAAAGACCTGGAAACACAATTCAAGGTGAGATGAATCCGTCGACGAACCAGTAAGGAATATAACCAATGAAAATTCAACGAACCTTCCGACCATTCTAAACCAAGGGAACCGATCGTAAAAGGGATCCCCTCTGGTCAGAGACTCAATGTTGAAATCAGGCGAAGTTGGCGAGAGTTCGGCCTCATTGTGATACATTTCCCTGATCAACTCCAAACGTTGTCTGAAACAAAAGTCACAGTTCAGGAGTGGAACTTTGAATTTTTCAATAGTTCCCACCATTCACGCTAACTACGTAGGAACTGAGCTCTTATTGAAATAAGCTTTTTCCATGAATTGTACGGATTTCACGTTTGTTTCGTAACATTATGGAGGTACCTACTGTTCGCAGACAGAAAGAATGCGGTTGGCCAATTTTCCGAAGGGCATATATATATATATATTTTTTTTTTTCTTCAAGAAACTCCCCCGAAAGACGCAGGGGCACGCCATTAATACAAAATAAATAAATAAATCAAATATAATGGGGAGGACGCCCAGGACTCACCCGACGCCGGCCCTTGGGATTATGGAAGATGAGGAAGGTGGGGGTGGGAGAGAGGGATGAAGGGAAGTGCCTCTATAGGATGATACCACGGAGTACACCTACCGAGATGCCCAACTCGCGCAACTCCGTGGCACTTTTCCCGCACCACACTCCACGCCATGACAATGTTGCAGCCATCACCCTGATGTTGTTGGGTGTCACTCCTTTTAGCTCCGACACCTTTTGCCGTAAATCATTCGTGTCATATTTCCTTATCTTAGCCCGCCAAGTCTGCTCCATGTCCAAGCTGCCATTGACAACTGCCCCAAAATCTTAGGTTGAGTCAGGCTGGGGAAAGGGCCGATCCTCAGTAATCGTAATCCAGGGATCAAGCAACTCGATTCATAATAAGGTAGAGAGCCTCTCCACTTAGCCAATTGTTAGGCAGGATTATTTTTATCTCGGATGTGAGTTCACTTGCCTTTCTGTTTGCCTCCCTCTCCTGTACCCCCTTAATGTTAGGGCTCTGGCACATGCCTCTGACAGGAGTAGAGCAGTTAGGGAGCAGGTACAAATTCTCTGCTTCCGGGCCTGTTACCTGGTCGGGCTTCCGGGGATAGCAGTAATGCCGTAAAAGGCTTATTACTCATCTCAATTACCAGTACCACGGGCGAGGGGAGCCCCAGGCTACAGATGCACCGACCTCGGTCAAAGCATAACCTGCCTGCCCCTCAGTTGAGGTTGGATTCGTGGTGGTCGTGGTTGAGCAAACCCTACTTCATGGTGTACCAAGAAGGCTGTAAGGGGAGAGATGGCATCCTCAAGGGCTAGCCCCCTGAAGATGTCTCTCGGCATGTGAGTTCTGTTATGAACTCGGGTAGCAACCTGTCTAGTTGGTAGAACCTTAGCTAGGAGGTTCGGCCTAACCTGTGGTGTTAATACAAACAGGTACCTAGAGGAGCTGATAGTTATGACTAGCTCCCCTGGGGCTCCCGGGTGGTGAGTTCCTTCCACTCCCTTGATCACCCTCCTAGGGTTTTTGGGGTTCATCTATCTGCTTGCAGATGGAGGGGGTAGCGAAATCCTGTTTGGATCGGCTCTCCTTAAAACCAAATAGTAGTTATTTTGCCCTTCTATTTACCCTTCAGTCACCTTTGAAATTTGAAAGAAGCATCATCCTTTAGGTACTGGAAGCGTGATTTTATTTTTTTAATGAATGAATGTACATTCTCTTAATTGATAAGACTTTCCCAAGGGCAAGGAACCTGCTATTAAAGAATGCATCACAACACTGATACAACTTGGTGTCAACAACAAGAAAATTAACATCTCTACCGACAGCCAGGCAAGTATAAAAGCCCTTCAAAATCCCATCACTACCTCAAAACTGGTATGGGAAACGAAAAGGCAAACAAATAATATATTTTTAGGGAAATAATAAAATTTCTATAAAATGGATACTCGGACATTCCAATCAGCCCGGAAATGAATATGCCGACAACCTTGCCAAAAAGGGTTCAAGAAATAATTTCATTGGACCCTCACCAGTGATCGGCATTTCGAAGAATGCTTGAAAAGAAAAGGTAAAAAAATGGGAATCCCAAGACCTTAATATACTATGGTCTAAAGAAACTGATAGATACAGACAGACCAGAATGCTCATCACCTCGTATGATGCAAAACAGGCTTTATGGTTGACCTCAAAAAGTCGAAACACGGCTAATGATAGGCATTCTAACGGGACATTACGACTTCCGAAGAATGCTGAATATCATGGACAGTCGTATTTCATCAATGTGTCCATGCAAACAAGAAGAAGACACAGCTGAACACTTCTTATGCAGATGGAGATCCAGAACAGAAGCATTTGGTCACCACATAGTGGAGCGCGCATCTTTGCGTCTAATTTCGTGGAAACGCATAAAGAAATTTGCTGATCTCAGCAAAATATTTACAAACTCTGAAGTGGGGTAGCCGGCGGAATCCTCTTTTAACATAAAGGGGCCTCAAAAGAAGGAGAGTATAAGCCATCAGAGCCTGAATCTCTTTTCCAATGGCAACCCCAAGCAGTGAGTGAGTGAGTTAGTGAAGGAACCTGCTTCATTGTTTATTAGTGTTCTGTATTTGTTTTGTTTTGTTGTGTTGTTTTGTTTTTTGAATCGATCCTTTCACTTCATCATCGGTCAGTAGTCAACAACCCTCAGTCTCATTTTCCCTGACTTGAGTGGCAGGTAGAAGAAGGACGATGTTTTTGGAATTGTAATACACATGGACACCTCCCCAAACCATCCGCATTCTTTCAATCTGCAAGCAGTACCTAATACGAGTAAAATTTCAGCGTTTGCAACAAAAATATGAAAATTACGAATACCTACAGGGAGCGACATCAAGGATACTACACCAACAAAAATCTAGCCACAAGAGGCCTCTTACACTTCATAACACTCTTATTTACAACATTTAAATTTAAAATATATGTTTTGTCCCGATGTAATGTCTCTACATTACATAGACATATTTTGCGATGTTTCAACATCAAAAGCAACAATTGTTCGTTGTTTTAATAAGCTTGATATTTACAATTTAATCTTGTTGCTATTTAATTACATGGGCAATGATAGGGAGAAGACTTGTGGAGGACAAGTAAATGTCTAGATCTATCATTACATCTAATGAATTATATTGAGGTTTAGACGGTAGCTAAAGCAATCATTACAGATAAAACTTGACGCCATCGAGAATCGTTCAACAAATGCCGTTACAGCCTCATAACGTCTTCATGACAATTATGATAAACAATAAAATTATTATAATATTAATTCCATGCAGAACTTGAGTGATTATACGAATAATTCATGAAGGATATTATTCAATGAACTTCCTATTGAGACAAGGGTTGCCGAACTACGTCCTACCTACAGCATATTGATGTTTCAGCACCAAATTTGAACATTTACGAATCACATCATGAGTTTATTGAATCAAACTGCAAACTCCTTTCTTGGATGCAAGAACGTGCTAAACGTAGGTAGAAGTGACCCAACTGGGCAAAAAGTTACAGCTCAACTAGGTACAGAGCTCCTGACTCAACTGAGCACAACCCTTTCAAAGGGCTCTACAAGGTGTCCCATAAGTTATCCACCAAACTTCGGGAGTAGTTTCTACAACTAATTTGCAACAAAAAATGTCTCTTAGCAATTTTCTTTTAACCCCCTTAAAATCCGACTTTTTTGACTTGTAAGTTTTTTTTCGTGTTTTCGACCTTAAACCATTTAAACGGTCATAACTCCCTTAAATTATACTCAAAATTAAAAATAAGGATACCGTTGGAAAGAGCGGGAAATTTCTCAATAGATGAGCCGTTGACCAGTCGAGAAAAACAAAACGCAAGAGTAGCATTTTTACCTCAAACTTGAAAAATAGTCAATTTCTGTTTTTGGTGAAAATGTTGATGATTTTTCCTCATTGAAACAAAGTATTTGCCTGGGGGGCTCAAAAGCTTAAAAACTTCTCCATTTCATCAGCTTTCCAACGGTCACCCAATTTTTAGTTTTACTGTGGAATTTGAGGGAGAAAATGGTGTTTCAATGCGAAAAAACGTGATTTTTTTTTCAACGAAATCGGCGGTTTGACGTGGTGCTTGGGAGGAGGGGCGGCGGATTCCTCCCGTTCAACCGTCAATTTCGTTGAAAAAAAAAATGCACGTTTTTTCGCATTGAAACACAATTTTCTCCCTCTGATTCCACAGTGAAACTAAAAATTGGGTGACCGTTGAAAAGCTGATGAAATGGCGCAGTTTTTAAGCTTTTTAGCCTCTCTGGCAAATACCTTGTTTCCATGGGGAAAAATCATCAAAATTAGAAAAAAAACAGAAATTGACAAATTTTAAAGTTTGAGGTAAAAAAACTACTCTAGCGTTCAGTTTTTCTGAATTTGTCAACGGCTAATCTATTGAGAAATTTCCCGCTCTTTCCAACGGTATCCTTATTTTTAATTTTTGAACGCATTTAAGGGAGGTAAGACCATTTTAAAGGTGTAAAATCTTAAAAGTCAAAAAAGTCGGATTTTAAGGGGGCTAAAAAAATTGCTAAAGAGAAATTTTTTGTTGCAAATTTGTTGTAAAATCGACTCCCAAAGTTTGGTGGATAACATATGGGACACCCTGTATGTTATGTATAAAAAATCAAAAGTTTCATCAATAATGTTACTTCCTTAGAAAATTCATGGGAAGGAGTGCAGGCAAAGAAGAGTTGTATTGCAGTTTTGTTGAACAAATTCGGTTGAAAAAAATTACCGCAATTACGAAAATGGAAGTATGATACTGACGATGCGATTCAAACTACCTAGCAAAAACATGAGAAATTAGAAGAAACGGAAGTCATTGAGGGAGTGCATCTATGTATCCAAAAATGTCAGTAACATCAAGTGGGTTCAAAATCGGAAGTGTTTTGCAAATAGGAGGAAATGCTACAACCCACACTAATCACGAGTGCTTACGATGCTGGAAAACAAAGCTAGTATCTAGGAGTGGAGCACACCCCGAAGTCTATAATTCAATGTTGTACGTTGGAATATAATAGATGGTCTACACAACATCTAACTACTCATGTATTAGACGATTGTAGGCAGGTACCTACCTCCTTATCAATTTACAAATTCCTCCTCAAACTGTCTAAATTCCTACTCAATCTCAATTATTAGGTTCTGTATTGATTGTATAGTTGGAGTTTCAGTAGATAGAAAAAACAATACTTCATCATCTAATGCGTACTTCCTTTCAGGAAAGTCCACTTCACCAATATTCGGAGGTACAACATGGTTGAACAGGAATTTGTAGAGAGAAATATGAAATGAGCATACCTAGGGACCTGGATTATAAAAGGAGGACGATATTTTCAAGGTATGTTACTGGCAAAAAAGTCAAGTCCTCATAAAATGTTGCAGAATCTCAAAAAATACAAATTAATTTAAGAAACATTCGAATCGAACATGGAGCAGAAGTGTTGGCAATGTCCACAATGAGGAGCAGATGCTCCTTCATCGGGAAGTAAGTGGTGGAACAGTCTGAGCGCTGCCTAGGGAAGATAAGATGAACCTTCTGGAGCTCAAAAACCTAGGTTATCTCTTATCAGTCGGCCTACGTGATGTAGGTATCATGTGCTGCGTTCCTAAATGTTAGAATGCATTAAAAAATATTTTGTCTACCAATGAATATATAAAATTTCATTTCAGACTGAATGCCTTTTGATACCTCGAACCTATTTGATTGCCTTTTTCATTGAGGGCAAAGTTTTGGTTCTTAGATTAGGCAGGGATCTACAGACATTACCTCCAGTCAATAACAAAGGTGGATCCATCATGCCAGGGGAAGAAGGGAAGGGTCACCTAATTGATGCTAGATAGCGCTCAGGCTGTTCCACAACTTTCTTCCCCTAGATGCTCCTTCCAAGATGAGAGCTGAACTTGTATTCATTTACTTATCTACCGCACGATGGGATGAGTGGGGACTGGGTCTCCATATTTCCTTATTTTGTCAAATACTGTGGTCCACGGTGGCTATCCTGAGGGCTGTGATTCACAGTTCTATTTCAGAAACCCCCTCCAGGCAGGACTGTATGAGAGTCTAGCCCCCAGCAACCCTTGTTGGGTTTCAGCACTATCTCATGCCACGTCAACAAAGCTGATCACGCTTGTGAATGCATCCTAGCATCACGCCTTCTAACCAGCAGTGGGAACGCGTCACCGTTCCAAACTGAAAAATAGGAACCAGTGACGATTTTGGAGATCAGCTTTGAAATTGAATGACTTTGGGCAGGTTTTGCAACATAAAACGACACTTTGCGTCATTTTCACGTCCATATCTGTTCAGAGAGAAAACAATAAGAGAAACGAAAACGATTACGAGACAACAATCTTTAGAATGGTAGTTATGGTAATCAGGAATGGTAGTTCGTTGAAGTGGCAGGAGGTAGCGCTTAAACCTGACAAGGATTGTTGGGGGCTAGACTCTCATCAGGACCCATACCCCCCTCTCTGTCCCCCCCCCCCGCCACCTGCTCAGAGGTCTGTATGAATCAGGTTCTCGCACAAAACCGTAAAAGTATTTCTAAATTTAATTAAAAAAACTGTTAACCAAGTGTTTTTTACTGAACACCTTTAGATTCACCTGGAGATGAGTTGAGTATCGCAATCAGACCAATAACTATTCAAAAGTATGATAAATATTGATTTATTCGGGAGGAAGTACCAAAAAGCGCCGCACTCCTGGATCTACCATTTGTGAGATGATAAGAGGTCTACTACTGGAAGGTTAAAGACCAGCAAATCTTGGTGACAGCAATAAGAAAATCAACATCTATACTGACTGCCAAGTAACAATAATCTCTTCAAAATCCTATCACTTTAGAATTGGAGTACACAAAACCTGAACATAGCAATCAGCCTGGGAACAAAAACGCCGAAATCTTGATAAAAGATGGTTCAAAGAAGAATTTAACCCTCATGAGCAATAGCCATCTCAAAGAATTTACGTTCTATCCCGTTACTCTCAAGTTTTTCCCAGACTGTAATCAGTAAGTAAGTTATAGATATTGAAATCAAACATTGAAGGAGAGCTAGGAATAACGATTGGTACATGCAGTGGGCGCATTCCCTGACCCCACTGATCTTATTTCGTGATTGATAAGGAACAGGAGTTCAGTTTTCAGTGCGGAGGTTGTGTCGATTGGCAACTACCCAACTTTATCTTAACCCATTCAATGCCAGCACTGAGTCCACCGATTTCGCCTCAGGCCACGTATCATTTATGCTGTCATTTGTGCTTCACATAAACTGGCAAAACGCTTCCCTGAAACCGGGTTTCTCCCAGCCAACTCTTTCTGGTGGTGGGGGGGGGGACCCTCCTCTTAACGTTCGTGGCAAACCAGAAGCATTAGAGTGGTTTTTGGCAACAGGCCACCGATTCGACTGGACTGAAAAATCCTCAAAGGAGAGGCTGTCATATGACGACATCGGCACAGCAGGACAGGTTGGCGTGTTGTCATCTGACAACGCTGGCATTGAATGGGTTAATCATTCTCCAACCACCCTTGACTCTGCTGGTCTCAGCTTTGGACTGCATAATATGTAGTGGAGTAGGAGGGATGAGTCTCTCAGCCGTCACATTTCAGTATGGTGAAGAGCGATTGAAAGTGTATCCTTCTGAGTAGGCGACAAGCCATCGCTCCTTTTATCAGTTAGAATAGAGAGTTTTTGGCAACCACTAACGGGCCTATGGAACCTCTTCACAAAGCTCGGAGTTCGTGGGTGACGATGAATTTGCCTCCCAACAACAGCGGGCAATGATGAAAGGGTGCCCCCTGACAGTCACCCGTTCCTAGAGGCCCACCGTCACGAGCCCCTCCCTTACCCCCCTGTCCAAAGTCAACGGGCTTCCTCCTTCAACTGGATAGCATCCTCTGTTGCTCGCGCTAGTCTCCTACTAACGGGGCCTAATTCTGGCACCAAAAACTCTCTACTATTGCATGATGTGAGTCACGTCATTTCATCCAAGGCAGCTTAGAGTGCTCCTATTGTTGCAGGACACATTCAACCAATTGTTCCCCACGGGCCACTATTCCTACTGTTCTTCACTTATTATCTCCTCATTCCTTTTCACTTATCAGTGGCTATCACCCACATGCAGAGGGGCTAGTGACCTTACAGGTCAAATAGGTAGGTTAACCTCCATTATACATTTTCCAACTTTCTAGCGGGAAGCTGCTGAGAATCGTGGATAAACTTCAAAATTTAGTTCCCTGTCTCAAAAACTCATCAGTTTTCATATCTTCACTATAAACGAGCAACAAAATAATTCAATCATAATTTGATCATTTTCATGCTCATTCCGCTTGAATTCGTGACCACAAGCAAATCTCTAAATTGATGAAGTCGTCCAGAATGTTCACACCTTTAGAGGATGAGGAATGAGAAATCCAACCACACGAGAACAGTAGAATAAACAAAGAGAACACCAAGAAGAGAAATTTCGTACCATGCACTTAGGAGTAATAATTTACACTAAAATCCCAATAGAATAGATAGCCACAGAGAAGATTCGTAATAATAGAACTCTATCTTGGTTATCTAGAAAGGTATCTAGGAAGGAATAAATTAAGCTTCATAACGAATCTGCAAAAAAAAAAAGAACCAACTAAGAAGAGGAAAATGGTGCACGTGAAGTTTTATGTGACAAATGATAGCAAAAACTAAAGCGATCATGCCGCAGTTCTGAAGCGCGTAGCAAACGACAAACAATGGGACGAAACAGAGAACAGTTTTTTTTACGGTTTGACCAATTTCAGCCACACCAACCTCGAAGGCAAAAGATTTGCAAGAGTGAACGGTTGGTTAAGACAATGGAAAAAGTCCTCGGCGTTCTGATCCGGGGTAAGAGGACTTGTCACAAGATCCTCATTGTAAATGTGCCTCATCAGTTCCAAACGGGTTCTGGATACAAAACAAATAACCAAAAAGTCTGAGCAGGACGGTCTCCACGCATTGGGCAAAACAGTATCGGGGGAAGGTGAAACATAAACGGGAGTGAGAGATCGTCGCGGCATTCGGATGCAGCTTTTTCAAATCGAATTGACATTTTTGATCCATGCAAGTAGCTTTGTTTAATTGTTCCATCAGTGAGGAATGGCAAGATTTTCATTTCAAACAGAACAGTATGACAAATTTATTTGCAAGCTGGGAATGAGAAGATACCCGTTTTACTGTATAATTCGTGCTCTATTATTTTTATATTATTTGTTGACATTTTGATGGCGTCGTAAGGGTCTGGATACTCAGTGTGGAAACCTAATAATCAGTCGAGCGCATCTGCTATAAGGGTATGCAACATGGCTGAGAACAATGGGTTTATAGCAAGGGCAGCCACTAGGTTTCAGCTGCATAGTCATTACAGCACAGTCAGAGTTTCCTGCTAATAGTGAGTTACAGCGGGCCAAGATGCGTACAAAAACGCGAGACTCACAGAAGACGGTTGACTCGGCCCTCTCGCGTTTTCATTGTGTGAGTCGCGTTTTCGACGTGAGATAACCTACAAGGCAACTCCTTGTTTTTGTGGCTGAGCTAATGGCCGCCATCAATCAGCTGATCAGTCTGTTTCTTTTGTTTTGAAGAGTTTCGGTAAATCTTTTGCGAGTTCTTTAATTTTGGTCTGTTGGGGCGTTTGAAGTGTGGATGGCGGATGTTCAATCTAGATGAGATCAGTCGGATGATCAATCTCAATTTCTTCCCCATTTTGAAGGCAATTTTCCTCTACCTTTTTGATCGACTACGTGTTTATTTTACTTCAAAAAGGTAATATTGGAATATAATAAGAAAAGATTGATTAGTCCGAGGTCAATCATAAACTACCAATTTCGTTGAATTCAGTTGTCCGTCATCTACTCCTTAGACAAGGGGATGGACTGAAATGCACGATTAGGTACTCACATTCATTTTGCATTTATTTATTCATACTTTTACGATTATTTTGGGTAATAAACGAGCGTACTTCATTGATTTCCTTATATTTTCCTTCCTGATTTCCTTTATTGGTTCAACGAAAAAAACCGCGGATTGAGTTGACATTACCTATGGAGTGTTGAAAAATCTAAAGCAACGTCAATCAGGTGAGTCTCATAGGATGGAAGTGAGACTCACGTCGGAAAGTTAGCATCCACTTGATGCTCGCCCTAGCAGCTTCTCACGTCTGAACGGTTCCAAATGTTGCTGTAACTCTCTAATAGGTGTTTCCACATCAGATTACTGACTGTAGAACCACGTTGGAAATGAAGCGATGTTCGCATTGGTCAGATGTGTAGCACATGAAACAACTCTGTGTCCACAACAAGGGGCTGGATACGAGGACGACTACTCTGAGGAAACGCGAAGTGAAAGGGTCCGCTCGAACGCAACTACTTTGGGGCAAAGACCAGCAACTACTTTGGGTAAACATTCCCCACCCACCCAACGATGCGGATTCCATGTCAGTGTTAATGGATTCAACTTTCCTGTGGTTTATGCATTTTTTCCGTCGAAAACGAAAGAAGTGAAGTTATGGATGAGCATCAGAACTGACACTCATCTCCATCAAAGTAGGTTTCGTAGGATTCAGCAATTCAGCAAAACAAATGCTTGCTAAAGGTACCGAAAGAAAAACCAGGTCAGTCAATGGCTAAAAAAGTTGTTCGCTTCAATACAACCTTTTCATCCGTTTTTCCATTTCCCAAACTAGTCACGTTTCTACTGGAGCGCTTCCCCATAGTAGTCTTGTTTCTATCCGATTTCCCCTAAGTAGGCGCCCCCTGGATACAATGTAAATCCATAACCCTTATCTATATACATAAAACGCCAACCATACGTATGTATGCACGGAGGAGTTGGAGGGGTCGTGGGAGTGGGGAGAGTTGGCAGAATCTGAGACGGGAGGAGTCAGAGGGAGTGGGTGGAGGGGAGAATCGGAGGAATCGTTTTTGACTACTTTTAGTAGGCTTTTCAGCTAGTAATTTATAGAACGCCTTAGCTACAAGAGTACGCAACTCAGCTGAAAGCAGTTGATGAGTAGCGAAGGTAGCCAGCAGAGTTCTCCACAAGTTCCTACGTCGGACATGAATCGGTGTAATATCAAACAACTTCATGTGTACTTCATATCTGCTCATCAGTTTGTTTTGAAACTTCGACTGTGAAGGAGTTCCCCGTTTAGAATATACTGGACGGAAAATATGAAGAAACTGCTGTTTTGTGTGTTAAAAGTGAGCATCCGATCAACATGGAGCGGAACCTGGTAACTATGGTTTCGGATTCCTATCGTTCCGATTCTGAATTGGAGCTCCTATCACTGAGCTAAGGAAGCGAATGGACAGAAATGCGAAGAGGTAGCTGATCACAACATCTCCCCCCCCCCTTTAGGAAATCTTAGGTACTCAGTAACCTAGTCAGGTCATTTTTGACTGGCTTCGGAGTTTTTTGTTATTGTTCCTTATTGACGGGGCGGGGGATCTGCTGACCTCAACGTTTGTCTGAATAGGTGGTGGCTCGACTCCTGTCTTAGGAGGGAGTTGTTTTGATGACCTAATCTTAATGAAATATTCTTTCTCTGAGAAATTCTGAGGAGACCATTCGGGTCCTTCGGGTCCTACTGCGCCATATTGCTGAATCATCAGAAATTAACTTCCCTCGACCAGGGATTGATCTCTTATCGTTCCGATTCTGAATCGGAGCTGCTGCCACTGAGCTAAGGAAGCGAATGGAAGAAATGTGAAGAGGTAGCTGATCACAACAAGACGTAGGGTCGTAGTTATATAATTCTCGACCAATTAGATGTCACGTCCAAATTCTTTCATTTTTTTAGTTGGGGAGATTTAGAAGAGAGACATTACTGTTTTGATGTACTTGCCATAAAGTGCTTTCTATTAAATAGAAAGATAATTTGTCAATTCGATTGAATCAGCTGTTAAAACGCAACATCGCAAAATAATGAAACCTGCCAAGTTGAGCCTTGTTTGTCCACGTTGGAAGTTCAAAAAATTTCAATTAGGCGGAAAAATAATTTTTATGCATGTTAAGGAAAGCGATTGGATTGAGGATTTTGACAGTTATACAATATTGTACTGTTTGATGTGCTATTGGGAGGCATTGGGTACTGAACAATGTTTTTTCTTTCAAGAAAATTTCATTGGGGATGGTCTCT
Source organism: Apolygus lucorum (assembly GCA_009739505.2). NCBI lineage: Eukaryota > Metazoa > Arthropoda > Insecta > Hemiptera > Miridae > Apolygus > Apolygus lucorum. The sequence goes on along the minus strand of CM019181.2, from coordinate 8,683,715 downwards.
CTCGCTCAAAGGAGATATAAACAAATGTTTACCAATAGTCAAAATTAAATTCCAAAAATAACTTTCTTGAAATAAGCTCAACATTTGAACCAAGATACATTTTACAATATTGTTAACTCAATGCAGCTCAAGGGAATCAGTGAGAGGTATTCTTACTAAATAAACCAAGAGAAGTGATGAAATAAAAGCACGAGATTCCAACATTGAATTGCAGCAATACTAGTAATACATATTACGTTGTGTAAATGTTGTGTGGATACCAGAAGTGTGGAATGCAATGGATGGGATCAGAGGCTCAGCTGTTCCCTCATCATCCGCCACTTTCCGTTGGGCCACATGGGCGTGGCCTGTGTCAGTGGAAGTCCTCCAATCCTATCCACCGCTTTCTGCACTTCCAAAATCTACACAACCTCTACATTTAATGAGACTATTATTCCAGTAAAGTTTCCTTGGCCACATTAACAGAATAAGACTAAAATTAACAATCATGAGGTAGGTAGGTACGTAAGTTGTGTGTGTCGCTAGGTAAAATGGTGCTGGAGTTTACTGGGGATTTGGACATTTCCCTTCACCTTTTCGCTTTAAAATGTGACGTTGCTGACTGTTTCAAGATATTTAAATCATGGGCAATGACAGGATAGTAGGTTGGATGGTTCAATCTTGAATTTTTCTTTGAACTCATACTCAGTCTGTTTTTGAGTTTGTCCAATGAGATGCCAAATGTGCTACAAACGAGACAATCGTCACCAAGCAATCTTTTCAAAAACCTTGAAGAGCAAACCGTCTCGAGTGCATTTGCTGTGGACATTACTTGAGAAGTGAATAGGTGAGTATGTTACACGAAAATACAGGTACATCACAACCACATGACTGTGCATGATGTGCGATGAGTAAATATGATGCATTAGGTGAACCACAACATTTTGAAAACAGTGCAACAACAGAATTCGAAAAGTTTTTCATGTCTAGCTTCTGCAAAAGGTGAACTTAATTCTTTTTCGTTGGATTTATCACAGAGTCCTAATACATAGTACGTTAGGGGCACTTAAACGATTCAAAAAAGTCCAAAACGAACTCTAAAAATGTCACTTTAACAAGAAACGGCTCAGGGAAATCGTTGGGGGAACCATGACGGAGGGAAAACCCGATAAATTAGCGAAGACTGGTCAGAAAATTATACTGGCAGTTGGATAGGGGCTGGTACGACAAAAAATAACAAGCAAAATCAGGATCTGACTAACAGAACGTGGGATGTTTCAGCAAATGACGTAGAAAACAAAACTCACCAAAAACTTTTATGCAAATTATAAATAAAAAAGAACACACGATGTCATCATGCTCACATAGAGGAGGGATTCGGGAACAAATCCCAATTTTACGGAATAGTTTATTAGTGCCAATCGAACATTGCGGTGACTAAAATTTAGCAGGAAATAACTATGATTTGAAATTTTTCTCCAAAAAGAAGTATAACATCTAAACGAGATGAAGAAGTCACTAAAACCTAAAATGTGATGAACGCTAATTTAGAATACAGTAAGATGAAATATAAAAAATGTCGGTCATTATGATGATTTTGAGTAAGCATTCACTAGAGATAGTTGATTCTCACCTGAGCTTTTCCAATGACCAGTAGTGAGTAGCTCCGTTTTTGGTGTCCAGAACTTCAACGGCGACGATGGTGCGGGGAAAGGGGCGATCCGAGTCGTCGTTATTTTCCACGGGAACGAGATCGGGAGGGAGTGGTGAGTACAGAGTGTCAGTGAGGAGGGTGAATTGAAATTGTACCTGCAAAATTGAAAAAGGGAAATTACAATTCGGTGGTGTTGGAAGATAATCCAGAGGGTGCCTGGGAAGTGGCGGTGAGTGGATCCCACAGGAATGTAGGTGGTTTGTGGGACCACAGGGCTTGGGATGTCTAAGGTTCTGTCTTGTTTAGGGTTGTTGGGGTAGGGTAATAGAGGGTGTTTTTATCTCTTCAGAGCCCTTCTTATCCCAAGTCATGGTCATACGTCCCCGTTGCATAACCCGGGCCCCCTGGGATGAACAGAGGTGGTCCCATTAGGTTTCCCTGGTGGACCCCTCTTGAATTTCCAGGGGTGGCTGAATGACCCTCTGGCGACCAGGGAGGGAACCCCTGTCAATGGGTTCTCCACATCAGACGGAAGCATCCTATTGCTGCTAATGCTGCTATTGATATTGAACGAATACAGCATAGGTATGCATCCGAGGAGTTGCGCAGGATTGCAGTGGTCGAGGCAGTGGCTGTGTGCAATGGGGTACGTAACAATAATGTTTACTTGAGTGAACGTTTTCCCACGCACACAGTCATTGCCATCAAGAACCTCCGCCTCAAGCCCCACTATAAGCAGCTTGTCCAGGAAACTATCCTGGCAAATAGTAGTGGGGCTTCACCCGCATCTCCTGTTGCTGATGAGGAGCAGCAGCCTGCCATCCAAAAGTGAAGGTCGATTAAGGATCCTTGGGGTATTACAACTCTTATAGTCTCCCCCTCCCCTTGCTGCAAGCAGCAAGAGATATACACCACCTGAGAGGGATTAGCACAATCAATGTCCTTGCATATTTGCAAGTACCTGTGATTATCTACAGGTTGAGGCGCGCTTGCACTTCCGACTATTCAGGTCGGCTCCCGAGTTTTTGACTATCCGCAAAACTCACATACCGGGATCCATGTGCCAGGGCCTTCCCTGCTGGCCATGGCACACGGAACCCTACCCGGGGATACAGATGAAGTTTGTAGCCCTGGCTGTTATAAAACACAGGGGACCACAGGGCAACCCGACTGAAAAACAATGCTTTCCCTAAGTGGAATATCTCTATTACCACTATTTTGCAACGTCATCGTATTCTCGCCAAAATACATCACATGTCAATCCTTTTGGCTCCCACTTTCCAAGCAAACTGACATGTGGACTTCTAATATTGGACCGAATAACAGGCCATAACATACACACACATAACACACACACACATAACACACCTTGATCGTAGAGAATTTTATAGTGTGGGAACATTGGTCGATGCCCCGTTTCCTTCAGTGTAATCCATTAGGGTGGGGAGAGGGGGGGACACGCAATGCATGCCTACCTTGTACTACGAAGGCACTTCACACAGAAGTCACTTCCCATTCTCATCTTGCTTCGGTGGGACCCACTAGCAAAGGACTCACCTCCGGATTTTAAAATCAGGAGCCTCTTCCTGGGCGCCCAATCCAGAAGTGCATCTTTTGGAACTTCAAATCGAAGGAGACAGAAATGCTGCTCCATTCTCATGAGGTGGTAAGGAATGTGTGGATTCGAGTGTGATTATTTCATGACCATAAGGTGATGTGATCTTCGAAATTTACCAATTATTATTCCTATCATCAAGTATATTGGTATGTGAGTTGGCTCTGCCAGTTTCCTGGGTATGACAAACTTCGGCTATGGAGGAGGGCAGCAGCAACCACCAGTATTGCCTACAGACCACTCCTGCTGAGATCCCCAGCTCAAGCAATTCGGCAGCACTTTTTCCACACCACATCCTGCGCCATGACAAGGTCGTAGCCATGACTTTGATGTTATAGACTGCCACTCCTTTTAACTTGGCTATAGCTTGCCTTAGCACGCCAGGTCTGCTCCATGTTCACGCTACCATTGGCAACCTGAACACCCAGGATTATCGCAGACCTGTCGGGCTCCACGGCTACGATATCCAGCATCTAGCCCTCTTCACTCGGCACGTGAACCTTCATTCTTTCTCAACATCCCAGCCACTGGATGACCTGCTTCCTGCTTGGCAACCACATACTGGAGACAAACTGAAGTTACTTCATGGTGAATACTTGGACAAACTTACTCGCTTCTTCAATTCAACGGAAATGGCGTTGGCTTCTTTCAAGAATATTGCATTGCCCCAAAGATCATCCCGCAGAGACGTGAACTGATGATATTTCCATTTCCTGAACCCCCAACTAGCCAGCTGGTATTCCCGGTCAGTCCAATTACAAATAGCAGCGTCGAACAACGGATTCACTGGAAAAACACAATCCTCATCATTTACTTGGTTATAAGGGGAGAACATGTTCATAAGAAAATGAATGAGAAACAGAATGAATATTAAAATCTTTAAATCTTGACTCACCAAATATATCTTCATTGTCGTTGTTGAAGTCTTCAGGCGTGTAGGAGCTGTACATTGACATGGTCATGCTCTGCTCCTCAACTTGCTTTTGAAGAGCATCAATCCTGGCTTCATAATTCTGAATACGAATTCAAACATCTTAATCAGAAGAGATTCAAATCTCAACATACACAAATATTAGAGTATCCACAAAATGACGATATCTACTCGAATAATGGTAATATTAATCTACCTTTCTCTGCTCTTCGAACTTCTGATCAGACTCTTCTTTTTCTTTTTTATGTTGTTCCTCCAAAGCGCAAAGTCTTTTGTTCATTTCCTGCTTCAAATCTATGCCCTGCTTCTCGAGAAGTTCAATCTGAGCAAAGTCCCAGTCGACAATTTCCATGTTGTTCGGAGTCTCTCCGGGTGACGATTTTTCAATAACTGGATGAGACAGATTCATTATCACAATAAGAACCTCAAATTATGATATCAAGTTAAATCAATGGATTTCAACAAAGTATCATCAATTGATACTTATTAATTTGACTGGAGATTTTTGAGTGGCAGGAACTAATTTAATAAACCTCAAAATATCCCAAAGCCAAATTTTCACATTGAAATTCCTCCGCCTCGAAGCAATATATTGTGGGAAATGGAGGGTGAAGTGGAGTTGCATACCCCACACCATCTCACCTAATAGGAAAATGCTCTCAGAGCTTTCAAGTTGATAAGCATGGAATAAGATAAGTTATTCTTTAAGAATATTAGAAAGATAAGCCGTGACAAAATTCCTTGGAAAAGTTGGGAAGTAGAAAAATACTTAATCTTCAATACTCAAAATATTCAAGACCTAATAATCAACTCTTTTTGATATTGAAAAACATCACCTTCACCACTCACCTTCTGGTTTGTCTTCTTTGATTTCTGAAATGATTTTTTCTCGTTGTTCTCGAGCTGAAAGCAACAGAATAGATCAGGTACAGACCAAGTCCAATTCAATTAAACAACTTGACGAATCAACTAAAATATATAAAAACAAGGGGAAAACGTAGTGTGCGACAAACCTTGTCCAGGATGATTGAACCTGAAGACATGGTTTTTCCCGAGAATAACTCTAGCGCCTGTTCGGAGGACTTCAAGTTCGTTGGCCTTCCGACCGTTGACAAAACAATCAGCTCCAGGCGTGGACTTGAGAGTGACAACGCCATCTTTGTTCTCGAAGATGCAGTGCTCTCCGAGGATGTGATTCCCGCTCAGCTGAATGTCCTGAGGAACGTTGGAGTCTCCCGAGCCAACTCTGGTGAGACCATCTTTGATGTAGTAGAGAAGACACTCGGACATTGATGGATCCTCGTTCAAGTTGACTAGGTGAGGCGTCTAAAACAATGATGATGAATTCATACTGTATGTATGTAAGCATAGCTAAGGGTGTACATCAAGTATTCCAGTATGAAATGGGAGTGTAGACAAAAAAAACCTCTGTTTCTTTACTCCTTTTATCTTAGGACAGGGTTTAGGATCCTATTTCAAGTTCAGATGGGGACAACCTGAAGGCTCCTCCGCGCCAATCGACGAGTGCGTATGATAAGCTGGTGAAACCTGGACCTGATTTCAAGGATGAGGTAGGAAGAGGTGTTTTGGGAAGGGGGATGTAAGAATTCTAATTTGGATCAACAAACGAACCTTCTTAGGAGAGAAAACTCCAACAGTATCACCATCCTCCTTGACAGCTACACCCATTTCAGCGAAAACTGCTTCCCTCTGAATTCGAATTTCTTCTGTCCTCTTGAGTTTCTCCTCCCAGGTTTCATTCAGCTCTGCGTACATTCAAGATTCAATTAAAACTCGTCATCTGGTTTATAGGATCAAATGCCCACAAGTTATTTCATGTTTAAGGTACCTGCAATAAGTTTTTCACTAGCTTGTAGCTGGTCAACTGCTTCATCTGCGATGGCTGAGGACTGCGAAGCTTTCTTGACTTCACACTCGTCTTCTTTTATAACTTTGACCACGCCATCGTCTCCTGAAAATAAAATTGAAAGTTATCATTTGTTTTCAAACATCAAGGAAAGTTAGACGTCTTCCAGATACGACTCAGGAGACAGAAAATGAATTAACAAGGATGCCAAATTTACAAAATCAGGCAATTTTATCACCAAGCCTTTCACTGACAGCCGGACATTCCCAACACATTAAACAATAATAAAGCTAACGAGAAATATTCATAATTCATAACACCTTGTTCGATATTTATGATCCGTTACAAAACTTTGAAAACCCATTATCTCGTTATTCATAAGATATTGTGTCAGACATTTCAATTATATCAACTTTCAGTATCTCAAGTACACTGGTAAAAACACACATTGGTTTCTTAAGAACCATGTAAAATTGGTAGAAAACATAATCCTCAGACTTATCAAGTTGAGTGGAGACACGTTAAAGAGACAGTTTAAAGATGAACAGTAATGAATTTTGAAAGAAACTAGTAATCATTTTGTATTAAACAGTCACAGGCATCTTACAGAAATTTTAGAGCCTCCCTTGTGACCCTGCTCTAAGCCTAGCCTGTGGTATTTCGAAAGTGAAAATTCAGAAACTATGGTTTGAACTCAGATTTTAGAGGACATTCATTTTTCAGAACCTTTCATTGTTACTTTGTCAAATTGATTGGGAATGAGGTCCTCAGGAATAAAACTCCTCCTTTGCCGAGCTTTCGGTAAATTCATCACCTTCCTCAGGGCTCGAAGGATGAGTTACCGAGTGAATATCACATCAGCGTCAATCAACAACCAGGTAGTTAAAGATGTCACCAGAACTGGTGGGAAATGAAGATTTGGAGCTATCGCAGGTAAAATGAAAAACTTGGCGCTTTGCCTCTACTGCGTAAATAATTAAAACATGGAACATGTTAAAGCCAAATTCAGTGCAGAACCTTTAGTCGTATAATACAAAAGTTATATCACCCCTAGCAACATATCTAAAATGCATTTTAAAAAAACTCGGCGCTTCGCGGCTCGAAAACCGGAGTGTCAAAAAGGCCGCGTGACACCCACCCATCACCCTCCCAGCATAACGTTCTTCGGGTAGTTACTCTAGGGCAATAACATGTTCCATGTTAAAATGGAAAAGGGGAAGGAGGAGGGGATTTAAAACATCATTTCCAGCTATAAATATTAAGTAAAAAACGTCTGCCAAGTGGGTGTGGCACATAGCTTCCTCGTATCAATAACCCGATTGTGTAGATGATCCGATGCATAGTAGTTAATCTCAAAACATCAAAACAAGTTAATCTGTAACATCCCTGAAAATTTCATTGAAATCGGATGGAAAATGTAGAAGTTATGGCCGTTAGAAGAAATTCACGTTTGCGCATGCGCAGTCGCTTCTATCAGTCCGAGGATGATGATTTTCATAGGGGACCATCTAAATACTAATCTGTAACATCCCTGAAAATTTCATTGAAATCGGATAGAAAATGTAGAAATTATGGACGTTACCAGGAAATTCACGTTTGCGCATGCGCAGTGACTACTATCAGTCCGAAGGTGATGATCTTCATTGGGGACCATCTACAACCTAATTCGCATAATCCCTGAAAATTTCATCGAAATCGGGTAGAAAAAGTGGAAGTTATGGCCGTTACAAGGAAATTCACGTTTGCGCATGCGCAGTGGCTACTATCAGTCCGAAGGTGAAGATTTTCATAGGGGACCATCTAAATACTAATCTGTAACATTCCTGAAAATTTCATTGAAATCGGATGGAAAATGTAGAAGTTATGGCCGTTACAAGGAATTCACGTTTGCGCATGCGCAGTCGCTCCTATCAGTCCGAGATTGATGATTTTCATAGGGGACCGTCTACATACCAACCCGCACAATCCCTGAAAATTTCATTGAAATCGGACAATAACTTCGTATAGTTATGCGCGTTACAAGGAATTCATGACAGACAGACAGACAGACAGACACACAGACACACAGACACTGAACAAAAATTGTTCAGAAAGGTCTAAAACGTAAAACGCGAGTGAAAATTTTGATTTTGGAGAACTTTTTTTTTTCGTCCTTGAAAAGTGAAAACAACGCTTCCGCTACCTTGGTAGACTCGGAAGCAATATGAGGATCCACAGCTTGGATCTTTCATTTTACCTGCAATAGCTCCAAATCTTCATTCCCCACCAGTTATGGTGACATCTTTAACTACCTGGTTGTTAATTGATGCTGATGTGATGTTCACTCAGTAACTTCGAGCCCTGAGGAAGGTGATGAATTTACCGAAAGCTCGGCAGAGGAGGAGTTTTATTCCTGAGGACCTCATTCCCCTTCAATTTGACTAAGGATTGTTTGTCGGGTCGATCATCATGATATGATCATCAAATATTATTTGCTTTCTTTGTTTTGAACTCATACTACATTCACTCTTTATCATTTGAGTCGTCAACATAAGTGTGAGAGAGCAGCCCGATACTTCGGTACTGCGTCATAAAATCAGTAGGTAGTCAACCGAGTAGTCTACAGTATCTAATCAGTCTAGAAGTAGAGGTGATCCTGTTGAATGTGCAAACTATATCAATCGCGATGAAGGTGAAAAAACCCATTTCTATTCAAAAACTGAGTAACTGAAAATGTTGTCCGTTTCCATAAAGATGGTGAGTTACAAACTCACCTCCATCTCAGCTCCATTAATCTGATAAAATTACCATTTTTGGCTATGATTTATTGGAAAAAACTGGCCCCAGTCTGTATCCGTGCGGGGAAAAAAGGAAAATCCTCAATAACTTGAGTAGTTTTGAATTTTTTTAAAATCAAGAATCTTCGCCGATGTCTTTGCTATCTGGATGTTTTCATCCTTAATGGCGAGGACTTAACCCTTAATTTATCGGTATTTTTAAATTAAATTTAGATGTATTTTGACCCATCTATAGAATATTTGTGCAGAGATAACTCAAAGGCCCTATTGCAGTGTGTCAGCTCAAGAATGATCTTTCCATGGACCAAACTAGCACTCATCAGAACTCACGTCAGCAAAATCGGTCTATAAACCCAATTTTGTAGTAGAAGAAGAAAACTTGGAAAGATCCTTGGTGGGATGTTGAGGTCAGTTATTTCTCATACAGAACCGAGGAATAAGGTGGAGAAGATTCAATTCACAGAGGGACCTGTGCTGCCTTAGACAGTGGCGCTATCTCTGACGAGAGGAAACCCAACTAATAGCCTACAAGGTGAGGAATGAGGGTACAAGGTACCTCGAAGACCCTATTACAGTCCGTCAACTCGAGAATTAATTTGTTTTTTTTTGAGTTATTATGTTTTTATTATTAAGTGTTCTTACCCAATCGATAGCTGGAGTATCGAGATAGCCAACAGCAATAGGTTTTGTTTTAAAAGTGGAAAGTATGAGTTTGGAAAGCTTGTTAACTCAAAAACTACAATTTTGGGAGTTGGAGCGTTGTTGCTGCAGTATCTTCGATTATTCGTTCTCATTGATTGTGACTTAAGAATAAAGTTTATTCACTTTATACCAGGATAATAAGACACATGATATTTCAGTGCATGCATCATAAATTAAATTTAAAAAAACCCTACAATAAAAAAGTAAAATAAAAAATCACAGTTTCACAACGGTTATTTTCAAGCTTTGCAGGATTTTCTAAATAAACATAAAAGATGAAAAGCGAGGATAATGATGTTGAGTTACCACCAAAATGGGAGAACTAATGACACAAAAAGGCAAAACAAATTACAGAAAACAAGCGAATAATGATTGATGGGACAAACGACAAGCAAGATGCTTGTGTTACGGAGGAGGCGACTAGCAGTGTTGGGAAGCTTTGCAAAGTCCATTACGTTCACTTACTATTCGAGTCTCTATGTTTTTCGACAACCACTTTACCATCCGGTCCTTCCCAAACGAAACGAGAACAGGGAACAATTCATTTACTGTAGAAGTTTATTTAAAGAAGATAGTTCACAGAAAAGGTAGCGTCAAAACTGGAGTTACTTCCATGTTAGGTCGAGAGATACTGTAGGTAGGTACTTCGTAGATACCTATTTTAGTAAAGGAGAATTTAAAAATAGATTTTTTTTTTACTACACAAAATTAACATCAGTTGTAAATAGACATTTCTCTCATTTAATGCAATAGTGTTGTATCTGAAAGTCAGGTGTATTTGGTGATCAACTGAGATGTGACACTAGAGAGTTCCTAGTAGGGTCGATACGGCGCCGCCAGAACCGGATCGTCCGCCATGTTTTCAATACGGCGCGCCGGATTGCCTCCTACTGACGTATTCGACCATAATAATACGGCACCGTATCGGATACGGCGCGTTCTTATCACAATTTGGCGCCGGATTTAGAGTGTGTGTTTAATACGTCACGCCTTATCTAAAACCAGTAGGAACTCTCTACTGTTTCCACTAATATTTTACAGATGGTGGAGAGGTGCGCAAACAAGACCATCTCGCGACTAGTTTCTATCCGTCCAAAAGAGTTTTCATCTTCAGAAACCCGAAAATCGAAAATTTTGAGATAGGTCACTGTTGCATTAAATAAGTGATTTCTACTGCGACAATGTACCGTCGTGAACAGTTATCTTTCTTAGTATTTTTCTGGAAACAAAGTTCACAAGAACTCATTGGTTTTGTTTCAACGATTAACCCTAATTGGACCATGGTATCACTAGTGTCACCAAAAACAACTCCTCAGGCACTCCACAGCTGTCCCAAGTTGTCACCAGAGTAACCAAAATTAAATTGAAATTTTGAATTTAATGGACGCTGAATTTTTTGAGGACTATTAGAAGTCTCAAACTAGAGTTATAACAGAAATTTCCAAAAAAATTTTCATTACGTCATTTTTTGACTTCTAATAATGTACAAACAATTCAGCTCTGTCCGCTAATTTTTAAATTGCAATTTAAATATAGTTAATTTGGTGACACCTTGGGACAACTAAGATGTTTTTCGGTGACACTAGTGACACCATGGTCCAATTAGAGTTAAAACTATTACAAGTCTTTTTGTACTGTTCTTTCTTCACTACGGAATCATCGTATCTTTTTGAAATATGAGGTCTGTCAGGAAAGTTCGTATAAAAATGAGGTAAAACTTTTATTTTACAATTAATCGGGTAATTCGATATGTTCCCTTCAAAATACTCCTCCTGTGACATCATGCACTTCTACCGTTTCCACTGTTTGAAGGATCCTGGAAAGTCCTCAAGTTGAAGACTTCTCAGCTGCCGCGTCTTTAGGGGACATTGAGGCCATTAAAGCAGCAACGACGAGGCAGCTGAGAAGCCTTCAACTTGAGGACTTTCAAGGAAGGCGCCTTCTGCTGCTTTAATGGCCTCAACGTCCCGTTCTGAATTTAGTTTAGGACATAACTAGAGAGTTTTTGGCAACCACTAACGGGCCCATGGAACCTCTTCACAAAGCTCGGAGTTCGCGGGTGACGATGAATTTGCCTCCCGACAACAGCGGGCGACGATGAAAGGGTGCCCCCAGACAGTCACCCGTTCCTAGAGGCTCACCGTCACGAGCGCCTACCTTCCCCCCCCTGTCCAAAGTTGACAGGATTCCTTCTTCAACCGGGTAGCATCCTCTGTTGCTCGCGCTAGTCTCCTCCTAACGGGGCCCGTCAGATTTTGGCACCAAAAACTCTTTACTAACTTCAGCTCTGTCCACAAATCCCAACAATGAGTCGCTTGCTCTCCATTCCCTCCTCACCCCACGAAGGCACACTGAAGCTGCTCGCAGTATGGAGAAGAACAACCCCGTCCGTAGCCATCCCTTCACTTCTTCTATTGGTCGATCCCACTCCTCACTCAAACGGTCGGCCGAAATCCTCAAAAATGCTGCCATTTGTAGTGGAAACGTGGAGACATACGTTGCAAGAGGAGTAAAAGAAGCGTGAGGTTCCTCACATGCTGATACTTCCTTTTCTTGTCTTCCTCCTTTGGTTTTGGGGAATGAAAGTACCAAATCCGCTGAATAGGGGGGAGGGGGCAGTCCCTGAGATGGAATTGGCAGCCAAAAACTCACGCACATCGAGAGAGTTGTGAGTACCGCCTCCCTCATAAGTCCGGTCGAACTCGCGACACCCGAGCTTTGGGGCATCTGAGCACTTCAACGTAGAATTTCCCTATAATGTCTGGCCTGGAAGGACAAATTCTTGATGGACAATGCCCGGAACATCGAAAAAATAAAAAGAATTGTGTCTCAAAATTTGACCGGGATTTTCTCGATTTTTAAAATTCTTGGTTCTCTAGCTGTATTTCACTCTTTGCTTTGGGATTTCAGTTCATCATCTCGTAGAAAAGAGAACCGAATGAACTTCGTGAGAACCGTGAGAACTTCGTTGAACAAAGAGATGACTCTGTACAAAAAAGTCACCACCCTCTTCAGCTTCCAACCGGACGTCCGGTAGCTTTTCATTCCTCGTTCCGGGTCAGTATCTCCCTAAATTCAAGGGGCTCAAACTTTAAAAGTTGTAAGTACCTAAATTTAAAATGTTCAAGGATTTTTTGAAATTCATTAGTGCATGGGCGTAGAGAATTGAAAAACTAAAAGATTGCAGCTGGAATCATCAGAATCAAACAATAATTGCCAGAGAAAAACGCTGCAAATTATTACACAAAGGTTTATCATTTTTCTATATAGATCACTCGTCTGCAAAGAACACGGCTTTGCCATTGTTACCACCAAATACACGAAGAAAAACATCAAAGGAGATTAGGCCTCTCTTGCGATTCCCATTCGTGTTTCTGATTTATCGTACGTCCAACCCTCAACCCTTAAGTTCTCGTAGGAAGCGAACGGTTGGTTCTACAGGGATCCTCGTGGACTCTAGAAATTCAATACTATCTTAAATTGATGGAAAAACAATAGATTCCCAAAAAAAATCCCTGAACATTTCAAATTTAGGTACCTACCTACAACTTTTAAATTTTGAGCCCCTTCAATTTAGAGAGATACTGAACCGGAACGAACATCGACCGACTGAGACCCCCTTAAAGCAGACGAGGCAGCTGTGAAGCCTTAAACAGTGGAAACGACGATGGCAAAAATGCATTATGTCACAGGAGGAGTATTTTGAAGGGAACAAATCTAATTACCCGATTAATTGTAAAATAAAAGTTTTATCTCATTTTTATACGAACTTTCCGAACAGACATCGTACTATTTTAGTGCCCAGTAATTTGGAATACAACAGAATGAAGCATTAAATGCTTCTTGAAAGAAATTTTCTTGAAGTTCCTTGATCTACCTTATGTATACTAGGGCACGCCATGTCACGTGAAGTCCAAAGATAAAACAAGAAAAAACTAACATGGAAGTAATTCCTGCATTGAATATCCAATTGATTAAGATTCATAATTATCATTTCAAGAGTTAATAATATTAAGTTAAAATATGGATTGGGACATTAAACCGAAATTAGAGGAAGGAGTGGTCCAGATAACAGAGCCCAATAATGAGGCTATTTTATTTATTTATTTATTTTTTTTTGTTGACAATTTTGACTAATATTTTTTGTTTTAATTTTAAAAACACTACCTATTGAGATAGGTGAGGGGGATACGAGGTGTTTCAACAACTCAAGATAAATATTAGTCTACTCGAATTCGGGCAGTTCGCAAGTGGGATTTACCTTCTTGCACTTCTATCCCTTCAGCCTTGAGGAGGTCGCGCAGTCGCTGAATTTCCTCTTTGAGCTCTCGGATGAGCTTGGCGTTGGCGTCTTCGTTGACGATAGCGTTGCATCTGATGGCTTTGGCTCGATCAGCGTATCTGTGCGAACAATGAATTTTGGGTGAATTGAGGGAATTGATTGTTTTCCAGCCTAGAAAAGAGAAAACAATGCTTCCGCTGCCTTGGTAGACTCGGAAGCAAACTTGAACGAAACATAATTTTAAGAGAAATAGCACCTACAATCAATATCTTTTTTTTATTGTTATCATACGATAAGTAAACAACAATCGTCAAAATTTAGTAAGTTATAATCTAATAATTTGAGGTGTATATCGTAAAGTAAAGTAGCATTTAACACAGTGAAAAAAAAAAAAAATAATAAAAAGACTTGAAGCAGGAACATAGGTGTATTAGGAACTTAGGTGATCGGTCTGCCTAGGAACTAACGTAAGTGTGGAATGCCACCGCGCTGGCCGGGGCGTCCCGACCGGCCCGGACCCACCCACCATGGCGGCTGGCCTCTCTCAATTTCTGGAGAGGCAGCCCTGACGAACAGCGTGGTCTACCACAGAGGCAGACCACCCATCCCCAAGAAGCACAAAGGGGCCCCCAGGCCGGCCAGGAACCCCGGACCAACTCCCAAAAGCCACACATTATTATTGTGTATTACACATTATTATTTATTATTGTATATTACACATTATTGACCACCTTCAACTCGAAGCTCCATAGGGTTTTCACTCTGGATTCTATACCTATTTTATTCAAATATAATACTAATACCAACTCGAATTTCTAAGCTCACTAGTTTTTATTCTATCCATTCACTAGTTCCTTTCCACAACGATCGCGCTGATCTAGGTATTTCCACGGAATCTTTTCCTTTCACAGGCAGAGAATTTCTTGGGGATTTGAATGTTCTCAATGCTCTACCTATATTTCACGAAGATTAGAATTTTCTAGTTCTCTCCATAAATTATAAGGTTTGACTTAAGGGGTTCTCAGTCGGTTGCGTTTGTTCAAATAGGTTTTTCCCATTTTTGTTTCGATTTTGATGATTCCAGCGGAAGTCACCAAAACCATCCACCACCTCCACCATCTATCACCTCTGTGGTGCCCCTCTCTTGAGAGTTAAGGAGATAAAGGATCTGGGAGTCATCTGTGATGAGCAGCTCAATTTCAACAAGCATGTCGAGGTTGCTGCGGCTGGTGCGATGAGAACCCTGGGTTTTATCAAGAGGAACACTAGAGAGTTCACTAAGGTTGAGCCAATTGTTCTTCTATACAAGGCCTTGGTGCTACCAAAGCTGGAGAATGGTTCTCAAGTGTGGTCTCCCTTTTATGCCACCCATAAGTATACCCTGGAAAGAGTTCAGCGGCGATTTCTCCGTTACGTAGCCTACAAGCTTGGTATTCCTGGGGATGAAATCGACTACGACGCTCTCCTTGGTAGATGCCGCCTTCAGACGTTGGAGAAGCGCCGACTGCTGGCAGACATGTCTTTCCTGCACAAGCTGCTCCACAACAGGATCTCCTCGCCCGACCTTCTGTCTAGGTTAAACTTCAGGGTTCCTCAAGTCTCCACGCGCCTCTCTCACCCATTCTTCGTCTCATTCTCCCCGTACAACTATCTTCAACACCGTCCACTCCACAGAATACCACGCCTAGCAAATCATCTTTTATCCCTCTATCAAGACCTCGATATGTTCACCAGCTCTTTCAACGAATTCAAGACTATCATCAATTCTTCGCCTTTTTATTAGACACCCCTTCTCTTTTTCACTAAATGCATGATTGCTATTTCCGATATTTTTTTAATTACTTTGTAATTGGGCTCGCCCGTTTGTACAATAAATAAATAAATAAATCTCTTAGGTTTTTAATTCCCTAGAATCCTAGAAAATTTTAAATTTAGGTACAACTTTTAAAGTTTTAGCGCCTGTAATTTAGGGAAATACTAACCCGGAACGAGGAACGAACGGCGACCGACTGTGACCCCTTAAGTTCATCTCAATTTCCAAATAACCTCTTTACAAGAAGGAAATATCGAAACAGAAAAATTAAGAGAATTCTCCCTTCGACTCCTGACTCAAAAAGTAGAACAAAAATCGAAAACTGATAAAATTGAGGTTATTTGGAATCGCTCATTATACAAGAAATATTGTAGATATTAAAACAACAATACAAATCTAAAATATAAGCTACCTACAAGAATTGAGAGGTACCTCAAAGTAGAGAGCGTTTCATCATAGTTGATGTCTGCAGGGCTGATAGCTGCAATCATGGCAGTTTTCGAGTTTCCTCCAAGATTTTCTCTTAGCAACCAAGTTAGAACTGAGTCTCGGTAAGGGATGAAATTCTCCTTCTTTTTCTTCTTCGTGGCCTGAAAAATTAATTTCGTGCTCAACATCGATTCCAAAATACATTAAGGGATTAGGCAGAACTACATCTCAAGTTGTCCGTCTCACAAAAGATACGTATGATAGGAATGAAAGCTGAGCTTCCCTCCTACAGAGCGGGATTTTTCACCCAAATTATAATGTAGTTACTACCAAGAGAGGACAGGGGAATGAAGGGAACATGGATGTTCTACACTCGTTTTAATATCCATGTAGCTACCAGCCAGCCACGATACTTGCTGATTTGGGTGCAATTAGTGTGCAATTACTAGGAGTGCTGGCTCAATCATTTAGTATGGCTCAGCACACTCTTTTCACCAAATAGATGCGGCGGAGTCACTGCTATCGTCTGCATGTATTTTAGAACACAAAAATAATATTTATATTTACTACGTATTATGTAGTATCCAAGACGGTTTTCCAAGGAAGACCAACAGAAAAGGGTCCCGTAAAAGATAGTCACATCTCAAGACCAAAATAATAAGCCTTTTAGGAGTGATTGATGTCCATTAGTATGGTGCAAAAACAATTGCTTACCTCTCTCCCAGACCTCATTCACTGGGATATCACCCACCAATGCTGGGTGTCAATAGCCTGCATGACTGGCTCCTGGCTTGACCACTGCACCCCCCAGGCCAGATCTCAGCGATTACCATGGTTACATCCTGCACTTCGATGTTCCCGTTCAACCACATCCTCCCCTTGCCTTTCTTGCAATTGAGAGAGTGATCGTCAAACAATGACCCACCAACATTGCAACTTGTGGGTAGGTCTTGGGGTGATGGGAACATCTCAGGGACAATACATCTCTGAATCGCGTTGCTGATGGATCAAAGCCATCTCTGCCGTTGTTGGCAGTACTGATAGCCATTGAGAAGCGCCACACACCCTGGATTGGGGGGAGTACGATGTGCTCCCAGCCGCTCGAAAAGTGAAGGGGAAGTGAACGCGGCCTGGCTCAAGCATTGCGATGTGCTCCCAGCACGGTCGAGTTCCTTCGATCCCTACGATACAAACAGACGCGATGTACTCCCCACTTTCGCCACCGTTATCTCGCACTACGTTATCTCCTTGTCCGTTCAGTCTCAAGTTATTTATCGTGATGGCGAATCAAATCGAAGTTGTTACTTCCGGAAGTAAATGTGGGAAAGACGCGATTTTTTATAATGGGTACAAATTTGTGTTCCACAAGACATTACGGTGTGGAGAAGACGTCGCGAAAGAGTTCAGAAGCAGGAATGGATCCAGCGTCTAATACGAAAAAAACGCCACCACGACCTTCCTTTTTACGAATATGTAAAAAGAGTCTCGAAGAAACTATCGCTGGTCCTACTGCCCCCTACTACTTGACGAATGTTGTATGCAGCCAATATTTTAACGTCCTGACTACTATCTATCAATGATTTGACGGATGTTGAATGAAGCCAACACAAAATTTTTAACCACACCTTCTTCAGAAGACAGTCCTAAGTCCGTGAAAGTGGGAAGGAAAGCATTGTGTTGGGAGTACATCGCCGGATGCGTTTCGAACCAGCCTGGGAGCACATCGCCGAATACGGTTCGACCAGCCTGGGAGCACATTGCAACGGGAGCACATCGCAAACCCCCGCCTGGATTATCTCTTCACTTCATTGCCTGCTTCTTGTGCTGCCCTCTCCTCTTTTACCACCTCAGCCACTCAACTATGAAGCTCAATGGGCGATAATGGGCTTCCATATTGCCCTGCCAAGGAAATCACCGGATCAATGGAACACTTCAAATGCTTGTGAAGATTCGATCGGTTTGGAGATTCCTAGACGTCATCAATTCACCACCAGTCTCTCCTACATCTCTTCTGGTGATTACTGACAACCGTTCACGAATGACCACCCATAACAGTTGATTTTCACCTGTACATCCTCCTACAAGCCACTGGGTGAATTGAGTTAACCTGGAAATGATGTCTTAACACGTTCAGACCGGCTGCTTCCACCCTGGATCCACGCGAAACCTTCGCCTGGTACGGCTGCTTCCATGGTGGATCCATGAACTCATGATTCGGTGGATCCATGAACATTTTTCGAAACGCTCTGGATAGTTCATTTTTTCCCCAACAGGGCTCTTTTTGGTCTCAATCGCTTCGGAATGAACCCACCTTACTTTCCCAACCTTTCGGTTTTGGATATCAGTGCATGTTATCACGCAAAAATGCCGGCTTCTCATCAGTGCGACTGTTTTGCTGTGAAGTTCCAAAATTTTCCTAGGTCCTGGGGGCAATCTGGGTTTTGAGCCCTGGTCTGAAGGTGTTAAGCATTTCTGAGACTGGTGAAGTTACCCTAATTGAAAAATGCGTTAAGGCCGCCTAGGAGGGAAGCACATTGTAATGAAAGTAAATCATGAGGTGATCAATAAAAAAGTGTGGAATGATTTCAAAACATAAATAATTATTATGATTGCTAAAGGGAGGCTACATACCGACTAAAGGTCCAGGGTAGCAGTCATGAACATGAAGTGATTCATTAGAAATGAGGTAGAAGATAAGACATGGAAATGAAAGTTATAAAAATAATAAGTAGGTATATATGAATCAAAACTGTGCGTAATGACGATAATATTCAACAATCGAGAGAAGAGAAACGATGGTGGAAGGGGAAATCTACTGTGGTTACAATTGTCCTATGAATCAGAAGTTCAAAATTTGTTCCAAGAAAAACTTTGAGGTCCAACAACTTCTACGAAAGTGATAGCAGGAGGATTTCTGTAAGCGAAATAGTTGAAGACTTCAGGAGTTTGGAACAGTACATACACAAGGTTTAATAACCCCTAAACGTTACTTGGAACAAACCTTCAGAGAAAAATGTAAAATCTTAACACAATTCAGATGAATTTTATGATTATTGTGATCAGGTTGTGGTTAGGATCGCTGCGTTCGAAAATGTTCTGATTCTGAAGTCAAGCAGAAATCAATTAGATTAACCTGCTTGCATGGAAGAAGTAGGCTACTTCCATGCAACAAGGTCTAAGATTACTTTCTCCTTGGTTTGATTGAAGAAGATAAGGCACGTAGTCCACAGTAATCAACATCTGGGTACTCACAACTTCAGCAAGTGCACTGATGACTTTCCCGAGAGTGGTGAGCGACTTGTTGATGTTTGCTCCTTCCTTGAGCCGGGTACCTTTGGCTCCAGTGGAGTCGGCCCTTTCAGACCCAGCCAAATCCACCAACGAGACTTTGCTTACTTTTTCACTTGTAAGGGAAGTTAGCTCGTCGAAATTCTGCTGTGTGAAGAATATCGTGAATACTGCGTGAGACCTGAACAAGACAAAACCGGTAGAGGTGAGATTTTATCTACACGACACAGCCTTTAAATTCACAGTGTTTTGCACAACAAAATTCTTCATTTTACTTGTATCTCAATAGTAAAAATTAAGTATTGCACAACTAACCTGCTCGATGTTTCGTTCATGTTGGTTGCCGCCACAGTTCTCGCTTTGTTTCCCTCGTCAATGAGATTGTGGATGTCTTCATAGCTCGTGACTGCGAGCTTCGAGAGATCCTCGACGTATGGACCCAGCAGAGGGTGCTCCCTCACCCTCAAGTTGCCCTTGTTTTTGGGATTAAGAAGATCTCGCACTCTTTCGCAGTAGATCTCCATGTAGCTTACCTGGAAAAACCAAGACGTTGATACTAAGATAGTCACAGAACCAGCCATTAATGATAAATGTTGGTAGTGTGGGTGTTGGCCGACAGGAGCATCTAGAACACGGCCCGCAGGAATTGCGCGCGCTTCCTAGCGACAATGCAACGAATTTTTTTTTCGTGTTATCGACTTGACTAAACTAAAATGGCCTTCCTTCAATCACACGCCAATTCAAATTTTATTGCACCGTTAAAAAAAGCATTAAATTTCCAATATTCATTATTTTCATTTTCATTATTGACATTTTATGTCTTTACTATGACACATAAATGAAAAATCGTCACGCGGGGAGCGTTATGAGGGGAGCATTACACGGAAATTTCTGATGATTTTCACTTACAACCAATCGTTCCTAGGGAAAACTAACTTCCTCATTTTCCACCCCACAAAAATCGTTCACCACTCATTGGATTTTTTTTTTTCGTTATTTCATTTCATTTCATTATTAGTTCGTCTTTGTTTTTCAATATCTTTGCTCCAATTATCGGTAACATCGGTCATCCCAACTATCCTGCGCTCCTCGTGGGGCCAGGGAGAACTAGCTCCAGTATGACACACGTCTAGTCATCAGAGAGCATTAATTAGATAATTGAGAGATTCGCCGTAGTGTCGCTAGGAAGCGCGTGCAGCATCAGCGGGCCGCGTTCTAGATGCTCCTTTGGCCAACTACAGTGGCCAGGTGCTAAACATCAGCTGATATTAGCTGACGTGTTTTTAATATCTCATTTTGAATTAAATTCAAATTTTGTTCCCTGTTACTTCGTGTCCTTCTAAAATTCTGTCGGTTCAGTATTTAATAAAATCTTACCTACGTTTGGTCACTGGTCTTACGTATATCTAACGTTAATATAGGATACAGTAGTTTTCCTTCAAAGTGAAGGTTGAGTGGCTTTCCTTGTTAAAGTTATTATATCTTAGGAAGGATCGAACAGAGAGTGGAAGAGCTGTTTGGTGAGACGAAGAGTCTTTTGGTCGGTGAAATCACTAACTAAATACAATGAACTACCAAAAACCTACCTCGACAGAATACCGAAGCTCTTCTGACGTGTTGCTTTTGATTCTTTCGAAAAGGTCTTTACATAGTTGCGGTATAATTCCTTCCTGGCCCTCCTCGTCTTGCCGTCCCATCATTGTGTACGATTTTCCTGCACCCGTCTGCCCGTATGCGAATATACAAACGTTGT
The DNA here is from genome assembly GCA_009739505.2 of Apolygus lucorum. Taxonomy (NCBI): domain Eukaryota; kingdom Metazoa; phylum Arthropoda; class Insecta; order Hemiptera; family Miridae; genus Apolygus; species Apolygus lucorum. Next base: position 8,662,625 of record CM019181.2, on the reverse strand, counting down.
ACCCTGGAAATTAATATTCAACCATTAATCCAAGCAAATAGTATTACTAACTGAACCACATAGTAAAACCAAATTTTTCACTTCAAAATCCAATTGAATTGATGGAACCATTGAATGGGAAACCTAAATCTCCAATTCAAAAACCTCATGGGATTTTGGATTTGCTCAAGTTGTTGTCCCCAAGCCCTTCCGTCAGGACATCATGGAACTGGGACATTCAGTTAGACATTTTGGGTGTCGGAGGACCCTCGGCCTAATTAGATCTCAGGCTAGAACTCTTGGGAGACGTGAAAATTATTGTTTAACGTGAGAGGTTTGTGGCCGAAGAAGGGATAAAAGAAGACGGAACGAGGTTCCCTTCAAAAGCTTTTCTCAGGAGTTTACAAAGACACTTGGAATTTGGTGTTGAGATTTGGTCTCCTTTCCACTCCAAGTATGTTAACTTGCACGAAAGCATTCCAAACGAATTTCTTGAAATACCTTGACAATCGTTCGGAGCTATATTCAACATCTGATACTATTGTGGTAGCTAGAAAAGGTACCGACAGAGTGTGCTCTGACGATTCACCTGAATAGAGATCCCGCCTGATAACAATGACGAGAAGTTTCTACTCTCGTGCATCTGAGAAGGTTAGGATTATGATGTACAATCGATATCAAGTGCGCATGTTCTCTCTCTGCCTTTGTAATCAATCAACTCAAGTAAAAATAGGAAAGATATTGTGATAGCTAGAAAAGGTATCGACAGACTGCGCTCTGACGATTCACCTGAATAAAATCCTGCCTGATTACGATGTCAAGAAGTCCCTTCTCTCGTGCATCTGATTCTTCATTGGATATTTTGCATGTACCCCGAGTGAAATTAAAATAAAGAAACTGAATTTATTATAAAGTGTACGTCTATATTTAATGAGGTCCGCCAATCTACAACGGATACCAACCCTCTTTTCTACATAAAGTTTTTTTCTGGTTTTATCAATTGTCCTACTTGCAAAATTTTCTATAGCACCAACGTTTCAGTGTAGAAAACACAGTTCATTTCACATACCATTCAGCCGTACCGAAGTACATAAAGCAACACTAAGCATAAGAGCTGTTTCTTCTTTATAATTTCGTTGACAATTTGGACTCGGGAATAGATATGTCTCTCCTCTCTTACCGCAAGTTCAAATTGTTAAGCTGCTCATCTCTATTGGAGGACTGGCCTGAGTCTTGACAACATTGCAGACTTAATGCATTTCATTACTCTGCCATTGTATTGTCGGTTTTTTTTTGTTACTATAAGTTTTTTTTGTGGTGGCGGGGGGGGGGGTCCATTCATTATCTTCCAACAGTGGAACGGCCGCACCATCCTCCAATTCGAGTGGCCGCACTTTTCTTCGGGCATCTCGTATTCGAAGGGACACCGCTTGAATTATGGCGAATTGGATTTTCGTTTTTATCCACCCGACCAGTTTTGAAAACGGCTTCTTCCATTCCAGAGCGTGAGATGCCCGTTTCATGAATATCAAGAATTCCTTCTCCATGGCCCCATCGCACGAGCAAACCAATGGTGTGAATGACCCCTGGCCACTGGGCTGAAAGCTAAATGCGGGAGCCCGAGAAGCGTTCTGATTGGTGGAGCTCCAGGACGTAGTTATAGCGGAAAGAAACAGATAGCGTTCGTGATCACTTGTTCCCAACCTCTTCGAACAAGTCACCTTGTTCAACACATATTTTTCTCTTTGGTGCGTTACCGGCCGCATCTAAGTAATAAATTTGATAAGCTTTAGTTATATTCTCGATGTGTATGAAAAAATCGAGCAATTTTCAATAATACACTGGGTTTCAAACGTTTCTTTGGGTGGCAGTTGTCAATTGAATATTTGAACTACTGGCGATAGGGACAACAACAATTGCATGAGGAACTCTGAAAGTACCTTTCGCCCCGATTGGTGTTTCCAAGTAATTTTTGCAAATCTAACGAAAAGTTATCAATTTCTGGTCATTCGAAAGGATTTTAAAAGAAGCGGTATGAAGAGTGTGGCCTCCCCTCCCCACCACTTCCGTAGTAGTTCCTAAAAAATAGCTGAAAGTAGATAGCGCCACTGAGGCAGCCTCAAAAATGCTTGCACACCATTTTAACGTTGGCTTTCTTCTCTGTTAACTTGTCTCCGTTACTCTGTGCCCCTGGTTGTCTTCAGCGGCTCGGTCGTACTTCGAGTGCTGCGCATGGACAGCTATTCGAGCAGTCGTTTCCCAGTCTTGAGAGAGGTAGGAGGCAGCGTCTGCATTCACTATGCGGTTATCAAAAAACGCTGGTCTCCCACTCTCCCAGACCCCATTGACCATTATGTCTCCTATCAGGGCTAGTTGGCAGTAGCAGTAGCAGTAGCTTGCCTGTTGCATGATTGGTTCGGTCACTGCCCCTCTCCAAGCGAGGTTGGCTATTCCTGCTACCGTTTTATTGTATTGTACATTGACACGTGATGTGATGTAATTAGTAATTAGAAACGGATTGTGATTGAGATAGGTCTAATAACGTACCATCGAAAGCGTGCTGTAACATTTCTTCGCCAATGTCTTTGTGCACCATTGTCTGCGTTGTGAAGTTTGGATCAGTGTTCTGAAATTGAACAAAACATTAAATTAAATTTTAAATTTATTCAATTTTTTTTTTTTTTGTAAATTTTACAGGACCTTCCACGATAGAATCATCTCGATCATTGCAACAATAATTTAACTGAGCTGAATATTGACAAATGAATAGTTGGAACTTACATCATGTGATTGGTATGAATAATCAAAGTTGAAACTCTTGATTGCTTCTTTGGTCCCAGGAGGGGCCTTGGGATTTGTTATTGCTGAAAGACAATTAATAACAAATTAAAAAAGTCACAGGTAAAATATAAACAAACAATAATCGCGAATAATTAAATCTCTGTACACAAAACATTGGTAGGAAACTAAAAATCTCCATGTCTTGAAGCATCGAAAATTCCTAGTTCTAATAAGTGAAAATATATGGATTTTACTTTATTATAATGGAATACTCTTTCCCTAACTCTTATCATTGTAAGGAACCAGAAATATATTCAACAGAGAAGGGTGAGATCTAGAAGGTTTGTTCCGAACAAAATATTCAGATATAAAATATTTATTCCGATTGAATATTCTTATACTTAGAGGTTGAATAAACTTTCGTTTGACCTGAATATTTGCTTGGAACGCGAAAAAGGGAATTCAGGCTCGCGGAGAGAACGGGTGACTGATTCCAACAGAAAGTTTCAAGAGGTAGCAGAATAAAGGGAGAAATGCTCCTTGTAGGTAACTATTCAATTCGACTTTTAAACCGCTAGGAACAAGAAAAGGTGAACATTTGCGATTTTAACTATCTAAGAGGTCAGCACAATACATAATGATGGAATAATCCTTTTTCAAATTTTAATTTAACTGTATAATGTCACCCTCGAAATAACTTCCTTCTGAAGCCACGCAGCTCTGGAGACGGTTCATCTACACTTCCGAGCAGTGCTGGAACTTCAATACTGGAATAGCCTTCAGCTGGTCGGTAAGTGTCCCAAAATGAGCTCCCTTGAGATGATTTTTCAATCTCGGGAAGAGAAAAAGGTCACTAGGACTCTATGGCTACTTGCACACACCGATTTTTACCTGCCGTCCACAGAATTTCTCGCTACAAATCCATTCAAACAACGAATCAGTTGTAAAATGAATCGGAAACGAGCTACTGCTCTGTAGCTTTTGTATCGGCGTATTAAGCGATGAAGGATTAAGCTGTGCTGGATTCATCCAATCAATGAAAGAAGGTGGGTGGATTATGTGGAAGCTTTTGGTGAATGTGGCCCGACAGCCCTCAGGCAACGTACGCCACGTTTGTCAAATCACTTCAGCAAGAGTGGGCGTATCTCCAAAGGGTGGTAGAGGGATGGAATGCTGAATATGAACCTCTCAGAGAGAAGATTAGGAACCGCCTGACACCAGCCATCCTTGGATGGGCCCCATTGGCAGAGGAACACAATCTTTTGGCATTGTCTGTAAAGCTCGGGGGCTTGGCCATTGAGGACCCAGTTGATTCATCCAATGGCAGGTACAACATCTCCAGAAGAGCCACCTCAGTCATAGCCAATAGCATCTAAACAGGTACTGAGTTGAATGTCGAAGACCATGCAGAGCAGGTCATCCGTGAGCAGAAGGAAGAGAAGGCCAGGCGGAAGCAGCTCAAGGAAGAGAAGAACCAGCAGGCTAGGAACAGCTGACATCAGCCACACAGCAGACCCTAAAACGCGTCACTGATGGAAATACCTCACAGTGGCTCACAAAAATTCCACTTGCAGCAGATAGCCTTGACCTATCCCCCACACAATTTCGAGATGCCCTCTGCCTGAGGTATAACAAACCCTTACTCACACTGCAGGGAAGGTGCGATGGCTGTGGGGACGAAATGGATAAGAACCATGCTCTGAACTGCAAAAGAGGGGGCTTGTCAAGCAAGGTCACGACCAGATCTGGGATGTGGTGGCAGGACTGGCCATACAAGCTTTCGCTGGGATGGTAGTTGAGCCTGTAATGCGGGAAGGAACAGCAGAACAGCCTGGACTCATCGCCGACATCAAAGTCAACGGAGTCTGGGATAGGGACTGGACGTCGTTTTTTTGATCTCTGCGTTGTTAACGCTGACGCTGATTCCTATTCCACCCGGGACTGGGACACTGTAGCTTGGGAAACAGCTAGGGCCAAGCATCGGAAATACGACCTAGCTGCTGAAGATCTCCATGGCTCGTTTTCGCCTCTAATTACATCATGCGAAGGGGCAAGTTCTTCAAATAAAGAAAAAAATTGTTTCAAATTCTTTTTAAAATTCAGACACATATCAATGAAACCAAATGCTAACAAACTATTGAATACCTCAGCTTACCGCAACAAACCTAGTGTCACCATACTGGAAATAATACTAAAAACGAAACCGGGGTATTTAAAGAATTTAAATACGAACAATTTTCCTACTGGAAATACCAATAAACCTGATGTCAAAGACCAGATGCATAGTAATCCTAAATCCTCGCCATACCTGCTGAGACCAGTACACATTGAATACATGGCTCTCAAAAAGTGCACCAAAACAAGGATGTACCTACCACTTAATGCCTATCAGAAGTCCTGATGATGCTAGACACCTAGCGAAAGTGCACTCGACTAAGAATAAAAATTGTAAGGATATTGCCGCAGTAAATCCTCCCTCAACCTTCCAACTTCTATTGAAGAAAGGCCCTAAACACGATGTATTCCGTCTCCAGGAAGAACCGTCTCCAGCGCCGAGTGGCTACAGATGGAAGTCATTTTGACGGTGAGATAAAATTGTAATTCTACATATTTGAATACAAACATTTTTAAAAAATCAATATAGTTACTTAATTTGTAGACCTCATAAATCCGATTGCTTGAAACAATGCAGGAGCCTTCTAAGGAGTGCATTGTTGTGATGAGCTACCTCTTCGCATTTCTGTCCATTCACTTCCTTAGCTCAGTGGTGAAAGCTCCGACTCAGAAATGTAAATTAAGTTTCGTCGGAAAGATTGGAGATCGATCCCCGGCCGACGGAAGTTAATTTTTGATGATACAACAGTATCTTGCAGGATGGCTTCCCTGCGCTCCAGTTTTCGAATACTGTGGTTCACAGTGGCTATCCTCAGGGTGGTGATTCTCAGTTCCCTCCTAGAAACCCCCTCCACGCAGCACCGAGCCCTCCTCTCTGTCCCTCAACACACTCAGGCGTTATTATGAATCTGGTTCTCCCACAAAACTGTAAGTGTCAGATCGCTCCGCCGTCTACCCTTAAGTTTTTTTTAAATTTGGATACAACGACTGAGCGCTCTTCTGACCCCAAGAAATGGCTGCAGTGGCATGAGGAAGATTCTGACGAAGAGGCAGAACGTGCATCTGACTAAACGGGTTTGATTAGTCCAATTTTGATTGCTCAGTTATTTGCATTTCGAGTTTAGTAAAACCTATTTCTACCATCACGTATTTCTGTGCTTAATAAAAAACCGGTTTTACCAAAATGTTCTTCATTGAACACCTTTAGGTACACCAGGAGATGAGTTGAATATCACATTCAGATCGAAAACTATTCAAAAATATGATAAATATTGATTTATTCGGGAGGAAGTGCCGAAAGAGCACCGTCTCCTGGGACAACCATTCTCGGGATGAAAAGAGGTCTACCACTGGAGGGCTAACCACGTTCTGAACCTCTGATTACTTCTCTAGGTACTTATGACGAGTTATGAAACGTATCCCTTACTTGTGGTGTAGCCAGCCATTTCTATGATACATTTGCAGTCCCTGGATATTTCTCTGTTGTTGAAGGGACGCACCCTCACTGCTACTTTGACGGACGACATGTTGGACTCTACGTTAGCCCTTATTCAGTTCTGAAACAAAAATAATAATAGAACATTAGAATTGAAATCGGTCGAAGTTGTAGGAAAGTAGATGTTTGATGTGATTCCGTTAGGTATCAGAGATGGCCACTAGGTAGCACAGGTATGTGGCTGTCCAGCAACCACCCCATGATGGAGAGTCTACTTCTGTAAGTCTGTATGTTTAGATCAAAAGCCGATAAGATCCTGTGAATTAATCCAGTATCAAAAATTTCATCGCGTTAATTTATTCTGCAATCGACACCACAAAAGTGCCTATTTAAATAAAGAGACGTCTACTAATATTGATTGCAATATATATAGCAATATAAATTATATATGCTATATATAGCATATTATATATAATATACAGGGTGTCCCAGAAGTTATGGTCCACCCTCCGGCATTTCCGTAATTCATTACGTAATAAAATGGGCTCAACGCCATATTTCATATTTTTTTGTGAAGAATTCAGAAAAAATACTTTTGCGCAAAAAAATTGCGCGCAATTGTGCGCAATCGACACTAACTTTGTTTTTTCAAATGGGAACCCCCATTTTTTATTGCAGATTCAGATTCTACGTCAAATTTCATGAGAAATTCATACCCGAATCGATTTTTTTCATCGCGTGCAACTGGTACTTTTCGCGCGCAAAGTGACCAGGGTGCGCAAAAGTGAATTTATTGTAACCCCAAGTGTGGCACATTTTTCTTCATTATTTTTGACGCTGAAACACGTAGTGAGGTCCTTTCTTCGATTTCATCGTTATTTTTACAAATTTAGAAGGAAAAATAATGTTTTTGGACTTTATTTTCCCTCCCGGCTGGGGACCGGCTATGGCAGGATTAAAAATAAATTCCTCTCTTCTAAATTTAAAAAATGTTGGAAAGTAGATAGGTACTACTCTACTACTTTACTGTAAAAAAAAAAAAACAAAAAGCTTCTCATCTAAAAACCTTTAAAAGAAATTAAAAGTTACTTGTTACTTGTCTGCAGGCAAAAGGAGGTAATTTCGAGCAGTTGCTGTGATTTTTAAATTTCATTATTATTATCTTACCTAGTTTTTTATTACTACTTGTTTTCGGAGATTTTGTAACTTTTAATTTTTTTTTTTGAAAATTTTGAGATGAGGAGCTTTTTGATTTATTTTTTTTAACTTTCCACTATTTCCAATATTTTTTTTTTTAATTTAGAAGTGAGGAATTTATTTTTAATCTAGCCAGGTCCCCACCCGCGAAAGGGTGAGGGAAAATAAAGTTCAAAAACATTATTTTTCCTTCTAAATTTGGAAAAATAACGATGAAATCGAAGAAAGGATCTCACCACGTGATTCAGCGTCAAAAATAATTTAAAAAAATGTGCCACACTTAGGGTGAAAAAAAATTCACTTTTGCGCACCCTGGTCACTTTGCGCGCGTAAAGTACCAGTTTCACGCGATGAAAAAAATCGATTCGGGTATGAATTTCTCATGAAATTTGACGTAGAATCTGAATCTGCAATAAAAAATGGGGGTTCCCATTTAAAAAACAAAGTTAGTGTCAATTGCGCACGATTACGCGCATTTTTTTTGCGCAAAAGTATTTTTCCTGAATTCTTTACCAAAAAAATACGAAAAATGGCGTTGGGGTCATTTTATTACGTAATTAAATACGGAAATGCCGGAGGGTGGACCATAACTTCTAGGACACCCTGTATAGCAATATACTCTCGCCACCAGGACAGCGGTGTGGCTACGGTCGTCGGGGTGTCGTTGTTTGGCGGTGGACTTTGGACCGACCTCTGCGGGGATTGTGTGTTCAAGGCACATCACCGGCAGCGTGCGTTTTTCATCGCCCCAACCCAGGGCGGTGAGGCAATCGGAAGCAATGAGCGAAATCATCAGAACAAATTCTGATCTTCCCCTAGAAAGACAGCTGATGACGTCCGCGATTCCGTTAATGGCAGTCGGACGAAAATCCAACCTGAAATGGTTGTTTACTTTGCTTACTCTCTCCACCAAGATTCAAATGTATAGGTCACAAGTAATTCACACTAGCATTACTTAGCAATAGCAATGCCAAGTAACCTGTCCACTCTTTATTGAGAAAAATCCTATGGAACAGTGAATCCAAAGGTCGACGAACCCATCACGTCATTCACACTGTAAAGAACAGGGCTGACAAAAAACATGTTGTTCTGATTATCACCTATATATAAACCAGTTTATGGTCGGACACGGATATTTCTGTTTCTTCCGGAAGAAAAAGCGAAATACTCCACAAGGAGGTCCGGGGTGATCAAATGGAGAATAGAGGTTTCAGGGTTTTAATTGGTAGTACTGGTGGTTCATAATGTGAGCCCAACAGCATCTAAGTCCTAACTTCTCAGATGTGCATTTCCCTCATCTTAAAAAAAACTGATGATTTCACCCTTAACTCTTTTTAATAACATGAGCTACAGAAAAATCCATGTTTTGTTGGTTGTAGCGGCTCTCAAATGTAGAAAACTTCTCCTGGACCAAGCACAGAGAATATGAGAGGCTAATAATTTATGCCTTTGGTAGTATCCTACGAGGGCTCATTACACAAGGAGCACGATTGCTTTATGAAGAAACTCTCAACTGACCTGGCTGACAAATGGACTAAACGCCTTTTCGCAGGTGAGCCCGTGGTTGCGAGTGAAGATCCAGATGGCTTCAACCAGGCAATTTCATTACGGATTCGAGAGTCAAGAAAGTCCGCTGCCTTGATGCCTCTCAATTGAGAAGATATAGTCCAGTACATTGATTACATCGTACAAACCGATGGGTTATCAACCCAATTTATATATGAAAAAGGCAATTTTAATGCAAAACAACTTTGATTTACATGCCTAGCTCTACTACATTTATAGCCACCTAAATACCTAAGGTAAACAACTCCTTCTTGATACATGAACGAAAATGGTTCTCTACCAAGGAAATAGATGGCATGTTTCGATAAAAACAAAAGCTGCGAGGTTATAAAGGAAATGAGAACGAAACCGAGAGCTTGGTTGCGTGAACGAGAGGTGCCAGTAGCGTTCAATACTAGACGAAATAAATTACTTAGTAATTACTAGTATCAACCCCCAGCGCCAAGCCACAAATATTATAGAAGGGTCCTATGAAGCATAATTTTATAGTATCAGAAGTCAAAGACCTAATCATGAGAACATTATTAATTTATAATCACCAATTAATTAGTTGGGTTATCGAAGGCCCACAGGATATAACATAATACAGGTAGGTACAGTAATGTGCCTTGGTACACTAAATTTGATCGCTGTACCTACTTGGATTTGATAAAGAGATCTCCCTCGTACTATCATACGACTCATTCAAATACGAACAAGATGGTATAAATTTGCATTTCTTTCAATCACAACTGGTGGAAAAATCCTCTTGGAGCGAGATATGTTGGGTTGTCGGGGATCAGTCACCTGTCAGCATGATACTCGCCACTCACCAACATGTTGGATATGAACGAAACAAGGCTGTCAACATCCAAAATTTCAATTCGAGATTACTTTTCTTTGAATCTTAATGAGGTAAAAAAGCTGATAAATAACTTTGTCTATGAAGACGCACCGTTTCAATATTCGAACCATCGATTGGCACTCCAGTTGATAGCGGTAATTATTTCAACCCTTGTGTATCTTGTTGGAATTGATTGAAGTAACCACTAAAACCTTCAAGGCCTGGTTGACTCGATTTAAATGGGGTTGTTTGCAAACATTTATCTGTCAGTGAAACCTTGTTGGAGACTCGAGTAGATACCAGACAACTCATTGTCTAGTGGATCTTATATTTATAAGCATTTGAAACGTCGCTGCAGAAGTTAAAAACGATTGGTTGAAGATTATACACAGTCAATAGCGGGTGCGCATGCCAGAAATAGAAGGGTCAATAAAAGGGAAGTCAAGGTCGAGAAAATCTTGAATGAAAGTGAGCCGAGGAAACGGTGGATTTGCCAGAAAGAAACCTTAGAGACATCTCCAGTCTGGGGATGAGGAGTGGGAAGCTTATCGGTCTTGTAGAATTAAAGCGATTTCTTGAATCTCTGCTCTTTTACAACGTTTTTGTAGTTGAGAAGACCTTTCTCTTCCTCCAGTACCTTCGATGAGCTAATTATCTTATCAAATTGATTGTCCTCTTCTGTTACTATTTATTATCTATTGTTATTTTTATCTTTGTTAGTATTCATTTTTAGTTTGTTTTATTATATTTCTAGGTGTGGGAGGGAGTCAGCAGCAGGAGTCAGCACACAATTTGAGGAATCCCATCTCGATTTGAAAAAAGAGATCTCTTCCAACCCTGGAGATCTACCCCAGATTTTTTGACGATCACTGCTATCCATTCGTCGATGCGACAAACACCATTACTAGGGAAAAATAAAAATCAACAGTTCAGGATGAATGAAAAATCAAATTTGTTGGCTCAGATTCAATTTAAGACTAGTATGGAGATATTTGAAACGAAAAAATGTTTTTCAAAATGAAAATTTCCACTCGCGTTTTATGTTACAAACTTTCCAGAACAATTTTGGTTCCTTGTCAGTCTGTGTGTCTATCATGATATCCTAGTGACGGGCAAAACTTCACGAAGTTATTGTCCGACTTCAATGACATTTTCAAAGATTGTGCGGGTCGGTACTGGTAGTATGTAGATGATTCTCTATGAAAATCATCACCCCCGGACTGATAGTGGCCTCTGCGCATGCGCAAACCGTATAACATGTAAAATCCATATAACAGCCATAATTTAAACATTTTTCATCCAATTTCGATGACATTTATAGGAATTGTGCCGGATGACGTGTAGATGGTTTCCAGGAGAATAGTGCAAGGTGCTTAGAGATTAACTTTGTCGTGGTTGGAGATTCAGCTGATGACTGTATCAGGCGAAGTAAGGAGGTTTACCTTAGTATAAGGAACTGGCTGCTCGCCAATGGTCTCCAGCTCAATGAAGACAAGACCAAATGTTTGATTTTTTCACCTCGCTCTGTCTCTTCTCAACATGCCTCTTTCTCTCTAGGATCTGGACAGCTGAACCCTGTGGAGCACACTCCTTTCCTCGGTGTCGTAATTGACTCGAGACTCTCATTCCGCCAACATGTTGGAACGCTAGTACCAAAGCTCAGCAGTGCCTGTTATTGCCTGCGAAGACTTCGTCCTGTTGTGTCTAGTATGACCCTTAGATGTGCGTACTTTGGACTTTTTTACTCCAAGGCAAAGTACGGTATTCTTTTTTGGGTAAATGTGCGGAACCTGAATGAGGTCTTCAAATTACAAAAAAGAGTTGTGAGGGTGATTGTTGGCATTCCTACAACGGCATCTTATAGAGGTCGCTTCAAGGCAGAAGGCTGAAGAACACATCCCTCACTTTATATAATGGAGGTGCTGCTTTTTGTAAGAAAGCATAGGACTCTATTCTCTGACGCTGTTTTCCAGCACTCATATGCAACGCGCAATGGACCCCAGTTGATGAAGATTCCTCAACATAGAATGGAATTTTACAAGAAAAGCCTAAGGTATAATGCGGTCTCCATCACTCACCATTTCATCTTGAACCTGCGGTCCAAAGTACCGTCAACTGGGGTGATAGTGATCAATTTCTACAGTTTTTCCTTGAAAACTACCAGTGTAATAATTCAAAAAAATCTGAAAAAAATAATTTATACTCTCCCACATCTTACGAACAGTATCCTATATCGAACTTTAAAATTTCGTTGAATTAAGCTCGTTAAAAAAAAAAAAAAAAAAAGATCAGTATCACCCCCCACATAGGGGGTGATAGTGATCACTAATTTAAAATCGAACTTAAACGTATTAAAAACATTTAAAAATCGAACTTAAACTATTAAAAATTGTTTTTTAGTACCCTGAGGTAAAAAAAACGCTTGCATACGAGTCTGCAACACATTGAAACATTTTCATGCCCCCCCCCCCCCCCTGGGATGATCTGAGAGCTCGATTTTCGACTCAGCTGATCTGGGAGCTCGATTTTCGACTCAGCTGATCTGGGAGCTCGATTTTCGACTCAGCTGATCTGGGAGCTCGATTTTCGACTCAGCTGATCTGGGAGCTCGATTTTCGACTCAGCTGATCTGGGAGCTCGATTTTCGACTCAGCTGATCTGGGAGCTCAATTTTCGACTCAGCTGATCTGGTAATATCAAACTGTAAAGTACCTACCTAACTGTAAAGTACCTACCTGTAAAGTACCTAACAACTTCACTTCTGATGGTCATAATCATCATTGTGGCGACTTGGGACAAATTTCGTCGCATCAAATTTCGTGACGATTTTTTTTTTATGTGCCATATGAAAGACATGAAAATGTCAAAAACCACTAGCAACTCATTTCAGAACAATTTTTGTTGAAAAACTAATGAAAACCAACTCTTTACTTATAAAAATCAGAATCAAGCCGAAATTCAAGACTCGTAATATCCTCTTCAGTATTTTTTATTATAATAAGACAATTTGTGGCACATGTTTGGTAACTGACAAGAAACAACTTATTTTAAAGCACTTGTTGCCAAAAATAATGATGGACCAATCACGTTTTGATAGTTTCGGGGCATTTCGGCCGTGATCACTATCACCCCCTGGAAATGAGTTGTTTTTGTTTTTAACAGATAACCAACTGTAGTAACACGGAAAGAACAAACTAATTGCAGATATTTCATGCTTACCTCTAGTAGAAACAAAATCTTTTCGCTAGAACTTCACCACACAACACCCGACACCGGCACAACAGAAGTTACAATCACAATGTCAGCTGGGCCCGATTTTGAGATTTGTTTATTTCCTTATCAGCTACCATGGTAACCTAGACTATCGGGCGGGAACGATATCTCCCCAGAGAAGACATTGTTACGAACACATAACACGACCTAACTTTCCAATTTAGGACTGTGTGGAGTTCTGCAATCGCATGCAAATGAAAAAAGGCGTGTTGATCAGTATCACCCCAGCATATCAGTATCACCCCAGTTGACGGTATGCAACTTCGAGTCTCCGATTCCAGCGTGCAAAAAGAAAATCAAAGCGTACTTAATAGAACAAGAACTGTATACCACGCTGGACTATTATAAGATTAATTAATGACGACTTGTTAAACCTAGAAATTTGTTAAACATGTACCTACTTGTTATACTTTTTAGAATATTTTAATAGTATTTATACAGCATAACCTACTGACAATTGCTCTACTTGTAATTTCAAGTGTAAAATGGCAAATAAATAAATAAATAGATTGATGTTTTGAAATTAGCTACAATGCATCGGTTCATCAGCACAAACTGGTTATTGGCACGAGGAAGCTATGTGTCACACCCAGTTGGCAGACGTTTTTATTCTGTGATGCTACTCATTAGACGCTCTAATGAATACTTTTTTCGCTTATAAGTCACGAAGTCAACTAAGTAGTCGTCATTGTCACGTAGACAACTAACTAGTAGAAGCATAGCTGAGCACGTACGACTTCACTCCGTGCTATTGTAGCTCTGTACAGATAACAGAACAACGCGCTCGTCGCTTAAACGATACTACCCTTCGTCGTACTCCAGCTACTTCACTTTGTTCCACGAGTGGTAGTACTAATTCTCACGAAGGGTAGTATTCCAGGGCTAATTAGAATTTCAGGTTGCCAGGTTTCCCTCTTGATGGGGTTCGACCTCAAAATCTGATAAGGTAGTACCTTAAGTAGTAGGTAATGCCTCGTGGCGCTGAAGAGCTACTTTTTGACTCTTTCGTTTTCGAGCGAATTACAACATATTCTGAGCTAGACTCCAGCTACTTCACTTGTTCCACGAGTGGTAGTACTAATTCTCATAATCGCACTTCTTCAGTAGGATAGGTCCAGAACGTAAAACAATGTATTCCGAATTTGAGGAAAAGGTGCTTATCTCTCGAAATCACCCTCAGTACCCTTAGATGTGAGAGTGACATAGTACCAATGAGTAAGTTTGAGGAGTTTCAACAATGTAGGTGGGTTTTCAAGATCAGGGGTGACCTTTTTGCGTTGAAGTATAGGTCGTATGGGTCAAATAATCAGACTTGTGACTTGTGTAGCAGTGGCGAAGTTGAGGATGCTTTTCATTTCATTGGAAAATGTTCGGCTCTGGTTACCTTGAGACGGCGATACCTGGATAGGACAGAACTTGGCTGGGATGAGTATTTGGGGATTATTAAGTCTGCGAATGTTAGTTTGATTAGGTACTGCTCGGTGGCATGGCAACTAAGGCACAAAACCATGATTGAATATGGATTTATGTAGGTGACTTGTTTGACTTGATCGATTGATATTAATTGTTATCTATATATTAAGGTTGCAAGTATATATTTAAGGTAGGCAGTTCTATTAAGGTTGTTGGATTCTGTATTGTATTAAAGTTGTAAGATGTATTAATTACGGCAAACTCATCGGACAGCCCTATGTATCCACGATTATTGCATGGCTCCTCGTTAACAAGAATTGTATTATTTATTGTTTATAATAAAGGCATGTTTTCATTCATTCATTCATTCAGGTCCAGAACGTGCTCAACCTTAGCGGTCGAGAGGAAAAGCGTGAGAGAAAGAGAAGAAAGGAGGCTCAAAGCCAAAGCGAAGGTGGATGGCAGAGACGAGAGGGGGATGGACTGCACGGCTGGTACCAAACGCTCATACCTGACATGAATGGAAACACTGGGAAGTAAATTACTGCATCAAACAGCTCTTTACTGATCATGAGCTGTTTTGTGAGTATCTCTGCAGAATGGGAATAGTGGGCTCCATAGTTTAAAAAAAGTTCTGACAATGAAAAATAAAATGTTCATTGGAAACCATTTACCTACACCTCTTTTAAAAAATCCGTATACAGGTCTGCTGAACAGGATGTTTTTTATATTTTATGGAATTCAAAAAAGTATCAGCACTACTCAATAAGTATATGAGTTTGGGATCTCATCCAAGAAAAAAACAAGAACAACATCTCCTTGAGGGCAACCTTGGACAGCTTGGTTTGTGACAAGAGCATCGTTGAACGCGATATTCGCTTTGCATTAATTATTGATGTTGACGAGAAATCTCATTACACACAACGAGCAGAACAACTAACTGATGAGTAGGACTTCGATTTTCCACGCTCAAGTGAATTGCATGACTCTTCCCAAGTATTGAAGAAGATGAAGAGAATAAGAAGTTGAAATTCTTTGGATACACTTTTCAGTTAATTCCATCGTTCTCTCCAACTACGAGTTCGTAAATTGATAGTTCCACCAATGAACAAGCTTGCAGTGGAAACCTCAAACTAGCCAAAAGTAGACTCTCGTCGTTTTTCCGATGGACACTTCAAATTAACATTACAGAAGCTCTTATAACGTCTTTTTTTTGTATTAACGGCAGTTGGACAGTCGCTCAAAAGGATCGATCAGGGAGTTCGTGAGAAGCAAACGGTGAGCACCGAACACCTTGCAATTACCATCACTTGGAACAAAATTATTGCTAAAGAAAAGTATCGACCAGCCCTAGCTTTTGCGATCCCCTCGAAGTCTCCTTTCAGCCGACCTTGAGACAATTTTTGCTGTTCAACTGTACAACTTTTTAGTCTATTTTAGATCAGCAAATAAATACTAGGTATATGTTGAATGTACCAACTATATTATTCAAAAAATTGACTTGGTTTCTACAAAAAAGTGGGGAGACTTTTTATTAGAGTTTCAGAATTAATACTTCGAAATCAATATTTTTTCACGCATGTAACATTCCAGGGCTTTCAGAACAATTCGAGCTCTTGTCCAGGGCATAACTACACAAAATCACAGTGCTAGAAAGGTCTAGAAAGGTCCCATAGGAATTTCAACTCCGGCAAACCAAAGGTAGCGAATGCTTATGTGCGAACACAATTTTACTGAAACATCATTTTCTGAAGATCTAATTGCCCAATTTCGCTCATATTCGGAAAGTTACAGCTCGAAACTGATAACCCCAGATCGCCATGATAACGGAAAAGCGCCTGTACTACGGATAACGTCGAGTTAAAAAAAAAACTGGCCGAACAAGTCGCCCCACTCATCTAACAAAATCACTATACAAATGCATTGCTAAAACTGCATGGAAATCAAAAGCATTTATGAAAATATGAACGACGAATTCTCGAATCAAGCACTTCACTTTGTAAACAAAACAATGAAGTGAATACGGATAAGATATTTGACATCATTTCAAGCTATTGCAATTATTTATGTTTATTAAATTACTTGAAAATGTTATATTTTCGTTGTATTTTATTCGATTTTTCATTACCAGCAGTGAAATCCCTAAGAGGAGTTCGCACTTGAGGGACCTCAGGAGCTCACTCGGGATTTTGCCTTTTAAAGTGGAATGCCAACTCGACTTGTGGTCAAGTTTGGTTTATGAATACAGTGAATAAGGTCGAGCGCGGACTTGAGTGACTTGCTCACTTGAGAGGGGGAAGTGGCCCTCCAGGCGACACTTGAGTGCACGTCTATGAATTGCGCCAGGGGTAGACTCCACTCATGTACCACCACACTTGAGAGCTAACTCGGACTTGAGTGAGGATTATGAAACATCCTCTGAGCACCGGTACACTTGAAAAGGCAAAAAAAAAAAAAAATCATCAACATAATCGGGGTCGAATTCTCTAGTGGTTATGTTTGTTACTATCGTCATGCTGGTGGAGATCATATTAGGGAATTTATAAAGAGAGGTTTAGTGACCGCTCGCAAGTGAGGCCACATGTCCCAGAATTTTTTCGAGCCACGTTCGTTGGTCGAACCCCTCTCCACTTAACCCTTATCTTGGCAAGCTATCAAATTTTTGGAATTTTTTAATTTTTTTTTCTACTGTATGATATTAACAGGCAAACCTAGTAAACAATTAGGTATTTAGCAATGGTGCAAAACAGTGAGATGGCGAAATGTAACAGTCTTGTTGACTAACCTGGTTAACAAGAGGGGTCCGAGAGGCTCCAGCTGGAGGGAAGACATCTGCATACGTTGGCCAATTTCGAACATTCAAATTTTGAAGATTAATAGGTGGGCCGCGCTCGAGAGTCTGACCAAGAGTGACAGGGAGGGGGGATGACGCGAGGGACCTCCTGCACTGTAGGAGGAAGGGAAGATAACAACAAGACTATCTTACGCCATCAAGTAAGAAATGCACCTTGATACCAAACATAATCCCCCCACCCAAAATGTGAAAATTTTGAAAATTTAGTGGACAGTTTGGAAAAAAATAGTATACAAAAAATTAAAAAAAAAATTCCATCTGGAAACTATTCTTAAGGGTTGAATAAGAACAACAAAAACACCCCCCACCATATGACTTCGAAAAAAAATTTAAATTTTTAGGGAATATAATTAATTATAGGACATCTCCTTGGATGAACAAGATAATATTATTTTTAATAAACCAAATGATCTCTTTTGGGTTGGTAGGAGGGTGAGGATAGGAGGTTATTCTAAAGGAAGCACCACCAGTTTACTGGTGGGGCGAATCAAAATTCCAGTAGGAGTTTTGACTTCGACGACCCGCACAATGCCATCAGCCCCAGGCAAAATCCTTAACACACGTCCCAATGGCCATTGAGTGGGTGATGTCTTTTGGTTACGGATAATCACGACGTCTCCTTCTTTGATCGGAAGACTGGTAGAGTGCTTGGTCCATTTGGTACGTGGTCGAAGTGTTACGAGATATTCCTTTTTCCATCTCTCCCAAAAAGATTGGATGAGCTGTTTGACAAGGTGCCATCTCTTGAGACTGGATATCTTGTCATTTACGATGTCCTCTTCAGGGCGAGATAACAAAGGACCCCCGATCAGAAAATGACCAGGAGTGAGACAGTCGGCTGGATCGTTTGGAGAGCTGGAGAGAGCTGTCAAGGGTCTCGAATTCAAAATAGCTTCTATACGAGCTAAAACGGTGGTGAGTTCTTCAAAGGTAAGGCACTGTTCACCAATTATGCGTTTCAGATGGTGTTTAGTGGCCTTGACCATAATTTCCCAGGCACCTCCAAAGTTAGGACTTGCTGGAGGATTGAACACCCATCGAATCTCTCGTTGAGCTAAATATTCTTTAAGGAGTGTTGAATTCGTTTGGAGAAATTTATAAATTTCCAATATCTCGCGAGCAGCACCCCTGAAATTTCGACCATTATCAGAATATATGTGGGAAGGAAGTCCTCGGCGAGCAATGAAGCGATCTAAGACTGCTAGGCATCCTTCAGTACTCAATTCCGAAACCACATCTAAATGAACAGCGCGAGTTCCCATGCAGACAAAAACCGCGAAGTAACACTTCTCTCGTTTGGCGTTCCTCAGTCGGCTGGATCGAATCACATAGGGTCCTGCAAAGTCAACTCCAGTATGCGCAAAACAACGGCCGGGGGAGACCCGGCATTCAGGAAGGTTTCCCATTTGAGGTTGTGCTGGCTGAAGTTGGAACCGAGCACATTTGACACACTTGTTGATGCGATATCGGATCACACTGCGAGCCGAAGGGATCCAATATTCTCTGAGAATTAGTGATTGAACGAGGCGAGGTCCTTCATGGGCAGAATAGCGATGATAATGATCAATTAAAAGGTAGGTGAGATGACTGTTTTTTGGAATCAAAAGCGGACGTTTGGTTTTCTCAGTCAGTGGAGCCCAGGTCAGACGACCCCCCACCCTAAGGAAGCCGTCGGAGGATATAAACGGGGAAAGAGACTCCAGTCGTTTCGAACATGATTTTTGTTGTTCTAATAACCGGATTTCGTTCTCATAATGATGAGCTTGGGTTACCTTAACTAGAACTGATAGTGCCTCCCTATATTCAGATGGAGATATGGGTCCAATTCTCCGTCCGAGATGGGAAGAATTCTTGGACGACAGTGAAGAATTATGGACGAACCGACGAACATAAGAAATAACCCTCTGGAGTTTCAGTAATGATGATGATCGTTCAATCAACTCAACGTAGTTGAATTCTCTGGAAACAGCTAAAAAACTCGATAAATGAGGCACCTTGAGTTCGGGTACCATGGGTGAGTGGGAAGGAGATAATTCGGTGGGCCATTCTTCCATAATTTTCATCAAAAATGGAGGCCCATACCACCACAATGGATGATCGACGAGTTGAGAAGGTAACACACCCCGACTTCCTGCATCTGCAGGATTCAAAGCACCTGGTACGTGGTACCAACATGCCATAGGAGTTAATTCATGGATCTGAACTACTCGGTTGCTGACGAACGTCTTGAGTTTGTATGGTGGGGTCCTCAACCAAGCCAAAACAGTAGCCGAATCAGAATAACAAGTGATCTGTGTGATGTTCAACGAATCGATGAGGGGAGCGCATGACTTGATTAACTTGGATAGGAGATGAGCAGCACCTAGTTCCAACCTAGGAATGGTCCATGGTTTTAATGGAGCAACCTTGGTTTTAGCTCGAATCAAATGTGTGGATACTTGACCTTGTCCTTCAACCCGTAGATAGAGAACGGCGCACATTCCTAGTTCACTGGCATCTGCAAATCCAATCAACTGTAGTTGGGCTTCGGCAAACGGAATTATGCATCGTGGGATTTTGATTTGGCGCAAAGTAGGAAGATCGTGTTCTATTCGTTTCCAATGTAGGTCAAGATCTGATGGGATGGGAGCATCCCACTCTATCTTTGCCAGCCATAACTGCTGAAGAAGTACTTTGAGAGAAAACACGACAGGACTCAGATAACCATTGAGATCAAACATTCGTGCCACCTTGGAAAGAATTCCTCGTTTGGTGGCAGGAACCTCCTGAGAATCGATTTGGTAGCAGAAAAAATCTCCCTTAGGATCCCATGAGAGACCTAAAACTTTGACAGTCTCTTGAGCTGGAAACTCCGAGAGATTGAGAATCTCTGGATAGAGGTTATGAAGGACAGAAGGTAACGAACTGGCCCATTTTCCAAGTTCAAAGCCGCCAGCTTTCAACAGTGAGATCAATTGTCGCTGAAGTTCATGAGCTCCTTCTTCAGACGAGGAGCCTCCAAGAATATCATCAATATACGTGGATTTCCGAAGAACCTCCGCAGCTAAGGGATATTTGTCTCCTTCATCGTCAACCAATTGAGTGAGAGTACGTTGAGCAGTGAATGGGCTGGATGTGACACCGAATGTTACAGTTGTCAACTGCCATTCTTGGATGGGGTCAGTTGGTGAAAATCTCCAAAGGAAGTGAAGGTAGTTCTGATCATCAGGATGAAGTTTGATCTCCCTGTACATCTGGCGGATGTCACAGGTTAGCGCCACCTTATGCGTGCGAAAAAAGGTAATGACATCCCCAATGTCACTTTGGAGCTTGGGTCCAACATACAATGAATCATTGAGACTAACACCAGACGGATCCTTTTCAGTAGGATTGAAAACCACGCGAACCTTGCGTTCACTATCGGGGCCCTTGACAACTCCATGATGTGTCAGAAGGTAATCAGAAGGAGAGGACGCAATTACCATGTGCCCTTGAGCAACATAGTCAGCTATGTTGGCCTGATACAAAGAGTGAAACTCAGGATCCTTCTCAAATCGTTTTTCGAGTCGGAGCAAACGTTGAAGAGCTCGTTCTCTGGTTGAACCCAATTGAGGAGGAGTACCATGGATAAATGGAAGTCGTGCTATGTACCTTCCCGAAGCATCCCTGGAAATGGTTTTTTGAAAGTGTTCCTCACAAATACGATCCTCATCAGAAACAACTGGATTTACTGTGACCTCTTCTTGCTCCCAGAACGCTTGGAGACTTTTATCCAAGCTCTGCAGAGGGAAGATCAAAGAGGACGATGACAGGAGCGATGTGAAGAGGGAAGCTTGAGTATCCTCAGGAATTGAACCCATGATGACGTAGCCAAAAATGGTAAGGACCGCTGAGGGTGTGCCCTTAATATGAGAAGGAGTTTCAGGGGTAACATCCAAGACAGTTTGGACCCCTAGGAGTATGTCGATAGGGGCAGATTTCACGAATTCTGGATCCGCTAACTTCAAATAGGAAAACCTTTTGAGTATTTGGTCAGGAAGAGATGTGGTTGGGAGATCAGAGGTTATACGAGGAAGGATTGCTGCTTCAACAATAGTAGATTCAGAAGAGTATCGAGAAGTTAGACGACAAGTCACTATTCCTTGTGCCTTTAGAGATCCAGTAGACTGACCAACACCGGAGATAGCGAAATGACATTTTTTACGTTTGAGACCAAGTCGCTCTACCAAGGAGGAAGTAATAAAATTCGCTTGACTTCCTGTATCAAGAACCAAACGACATGAGTGGGGCTGGCCACAAGCATCGAAAATAATTGCGCAAGCTGTGCCGAGTAACGAAGTGGAAGATTTGGACGGTTTGGGAGAGACATTAGCCAGCGAAACTGAAGGATTCGTGGGTACATCAGGATTATCATCAATTGATGAAGGAACCAACGATGTGCTGAGATTAGACGACTTCGTAGGTGGAGGAGAGACCTGTTTCTCCACAGGTTCTGGGTGAAGTAAACTATTATGAGTAGTTTTACCACAAACTTTACAAACGAACGTGGATTTACACGTTGAAACGGAATGCCTGCCAAAACAAGCATAACACAAATTGAGTTTCTTGATAATATTCTTTCGATCAAGACAACTTTTACCCAGAAATTTGTCACAATGCTGTATCTTGTGACCACTACTGGAACAATAAGAGCAGGTGTTGGGTTTCGGATTAGTAGAAATCGAACGAGGAGCAGAATTAGAGGTACCAGGCAATTCACTATGTGATAACAACACACGTCGTTTTTTGTTGTCGTTCTGAAGAGGTGTTTTAGTGGATGTATCTGATTGGGTTGAAAGAAGGTCAGTAATCGTATACTGGTTTACGACATAACTAGTGAAATTCGCATAGGTAGGAAATGTTGTACCTAAGTATTTATCTTCGAAGGATTTCCTTGTTTTTGAATCCAAGAGACGTAGACCCAGATGTAACAATATGAAATCACCCATATCAGGAACTTTTAGCGACACCAGGCTGGCTACTGTTGTTTGAAATGTATCAAATAATGCTCGAAACCCTGTTTCTGATTTGATAGGTTCCATATTCAATAATTTATGCAGATAGAAATTAGCTAAAACTCTCTCATTGGTATATCTGGTTACCAACAAGTTATAGGCAATCAAATAATTTTCTGCAGAGAAGGTTACTGTTTTAACTAATTCAAGTGCTGAACCTTCAACGTTAGACATTAAATACGTGAATTTCTCAATATCGGCCAACTGTGAATGATGTATCAAGGCATCATAAAGTGACTTGAAGGCCGAAAATTCGTCGATTTTACCACTAAA
Organism: Apolygus lucorum; assembly: GCA_009739505.2. Classification (NCBI taxonomy): domain Eukaryota; kingdom Metazoa; phylum Arthropoda; class Insecta; order Hemiptera; family Miridae; genus Apolygus; species Apolygus lucorum. The sequence continues at coordinate 8,639,883 of CM019181.2, read as the reverse complement.
CTTGGTTAAATTTATCTGAGGCAATTTCGGCTTCATTGGAGAACAAGCTACACTCGTAGTTTGGATTGAGTTATTGAGCGAAGGAATTGGAGGTACAATATATTTCTTAGAGGCAGCTTTAATCGAATAATAGAGATCTTCAAACGATTCAGCGATTTGATCTATTTCCGTTTTACACGAAGGATCTTCTAGCTCAATATCCGCCAAATTATCTAAAATTGCGTTGAATTCAGTAAACTGTTCATCTAATGATTCTGCTCGAACTAAGAATACATCGAGATTAGAAGGGAGTTTGGCAATCATATCGTAGGTAATTTGAATTCGCCTAAAAACTCGGTTCTTCTTATCTGTATATTTCTTAAAACGTGTAGGGTAATCGGCGTCGACTGACATGATGATTCTTCAAATGTTTCAGACAATTCTGGTAGGTGATCACCACAACTTTGCTCGAGTGAAGGAAACAAAAGATTATACCTGGGACCGATGGAAATGTGCGGACACGAGCGCTTTCCTTTTGTTTTGGAATAGGTAGGTAGGTTATTGAATGACAGGCACACAGATGGGCGAGGAGCGATGGAGAGGCTATTTAGGTAAACAATAATCAAGGTATTGCGGAGGAAAGAGGAGATAAGGTGAGATCACTTATCTAAACTAACGGAGCTTCTAATTTTATCTTAGAAGAACTAGGAACTCGATCAATCCTGTTACAGTTTCCTCACAAGAACCTATTGATTCTAGGTAGGTACCTATTCAATTAAACAACGTGGAAAGGTACGTTAATTGTAATTTAGTGGACTGCTTCATTAGGTGATTCATTAATTAATGCGGTTCGCAAGGACCATTTTTTGGTGCTTATGTATGATATTAACAGGCAAACCTAGTAAACAATTAGGTATTTAGCAATGGTGCAAAACAGTGAGATGGCGAAATGTAACAGTCTTGTTGACTAACCTGGTTAACAAGAGGGGTCCGAGAGGCTCCAGCTGGAGGGAAGACATCTGCATACGTTGGCCAATTTCGAACATTCAAATTTTGAAGATTAATAGGTGGGCCGCGCTCGAGAGTCTGACCAAGAGTGACAGGGAGGGGGGATGACGCGAGGGACCTCCTGCACTGTAGGAGGAAGGGAAGATAACAACAAGACTATCTTACGCCATCAAGTAAGAAATGCACCTTGATACCAAACATCTACTTTCTTAGGCTTTTAATAAAATTAATCCGATTTTTAAATTACTGTTTTTATGTTTAGTAGGTACGTTTTGTACACGTATTGTGCCACAGGTGACCCACTGCCAAGATAAGGGTTAAGAGGGGGAGGCAATAAGTAGCCTCGAGCGAAATCATTAGGACAGATTCTGATCTTCCCTTATGAAGACAACTTATAACGTCCGCAAGACCAGGAGATGGCAGTCAGACGAAAATCCAATTTGTACTTAACTTAATAATAAAAAGATACCCAAATTTTTAAAAATGCAAAAACTAAAAAATACAACAAATTTAAAATTTTATTTTATTTTAATCACAAATTGTCTTCCAAAAATGGCATTCAATCTGTTCTGTAATTTTAATCGTGTTCTGATTATTTCCAACAATATGGGGAAACTGGTCCAAAACAAGCAGCTGGTGCGGTAGAAACCCATGCAGCAGTTAAGTTTGAATATTCGTCATTGTTTTCGAACCAGTTTTCCTCTTGATGGGGTACTTTTGGACTGGTTTTTCCTTCTTATTTGACCAGATACACAAGAAACAGTTTACTACAGGACTTGTAGCCCGTTGACTGCCCTTCAGCAGCCGCAATTTTTTGGACCAGTTTACCTCGTGCTTAATACTTGAAATTGATTCCTAAGTGATATAGCAATAAGTGCGGGGAAAGAGCGGAACTATGCTAGGCTCTTCTATACAAGGCCTCTAATGGGTGCAAAGGCTCAGAGAGAGGAGTCCACAGAGCGCAATAAAGCCACCGTGACCCAGTTCTTTCACCATTCGATATAAAGGAAGGAGATGAAGGACAGGAGAAGGAGAGAGGAAAACCATCATCACTATTGCTCCCTCCTTTGCAGCGCTATTAGGTACCTACCTGGCCTCTCGGGATGGTTTGCCTGGTCGGACCCCACGTCAGGAAAACCCTTCGGGAAATTTATCGAGTAGCTTTTCCGGTCGGGAAGAGGAGGAAAAACTCCGACCTTCCTCGAAACTGGGTCAGAGATGGACGGAAAACTGGGTCACATAACTACAAACACCCGTTGATACGGGGAAAACTCTCATAAAATGTGGTGTTTTCACGAAGATTGAACCCCCAATTTATACAGTCTCAAAAGCCGTTCTCTTCGAGGCCAAATCCGATTTTCAATAATCGTCGTTGTGAATACGATACGGGAGATTCACCGTGATGTATGGTGATTCGATAAACTCGCCTCAACGAGCGCTAAGAGAGGGAAAAAACGAATTTGAGTAGCGACGTGGTTCAACAAAGCAGAATAATAATCAGCGAGCGAGAAGTGAAAAGAGAAACAGCTCAACGAAAAAGCAGTGTTATTACAAAGAGTTTTCCACTAGATTAGATCAAAACATTACGAGGCTTCACGCTACAGTAGTGTTTTGACGCTGGTTATGGTCACAAGGATATCTTTCTGGAGATGCCATGTATTGGAAATTTATGTCTAAAAGAGGGAATGCAAAAAATTGAGTAGTTGATGGTGTTGTAGTTCGTTATTGGTTAATTCTCCAACTTGAAAAGTGATTTTCACGATTAGGTATGAAGACGTTTTGAGGACATTTTGTTACCAATCCTCTTGGCTATGATGGAAACTATGATGGAAACTATGGAAACTATGATGGAACCAATAAACAATCTACTTCGGACCAGCCCCAAACTGGCCTCGGAATTTGGAAGAAATTGGGCTTCAAGCAGCAGTCGTTCCTATGGGTCCGATATCGATCAAATTCACAGGGGACCGCCTGGGGATTAATCATCGCACAAACCCTGAAAATGTGAATTGCAATTGAACCAGGATTTCGTGCAGCCCAAGGCAAGGGCTGCACACGGCAAGGCTTTACACTGAAGTCGAAAAATATCAGTTAGTTGAGCTACAAAATCTCAAAGAATGGTTCAATTCAAATAAATTAGTCCTCAACCCTAACAAATCCAAATACTTGATGATCGGTACCACAAAATAAGACAATTCGAATGAATCCATACAGACAGTAGAATCTGCGAAATTGGTCGGATTCATACTTGATGACCCCATAAGCTGGAGTTCCCATATTACCACCATTATTAAAAAATTGCATGGTGCTATATATGCATTGAGACGGATCTCCAAACTGCTACCCTCTGATTGCTTGAGAGAGGTCTACTTCGGGGTATTTCATGCTCAATGTTCGTACGGTTTGCACATCTGGGGAAACTCAAGTGACATTGAAAATGTGCTTAAAATGCAAAAAAAAGCGATAAGAATAATATGCAAGGCAAGCTACTTGGACCACTGTAAACCTCTTTTTAAAAAAATGAAGATAATGACCGTAATAAACCAGTACATCTATCTCGCATGTTGCTACGTTAAGAAGTGTAAATTTTCGATGCGAGGAGAAATCCATTCACACCGTACGAGAGGAAGATATGACATAAGCATACCATTCTGCAGACTCTCAGTTACTCAGAAGCAATTTCAATTTACATCTGTAAAGATTTTTAACAAATTGCCATGTAATATTCGCGAACTATCAGATAATCTATTTGAAAAGACATTGAAAAAATTCTTGAATGAAACGCAACATTACACTCTTCAAGAATATTTCACGAGTGATCTGAGTATTTTAAAACCATGACTTATTTATAACATATTAAGCGTTATTATTAGAGTAGCAACAATATAAGAACTAGCAGCCGAGGAAAATTTGTAGAAGTACTCGAGCTTGCAGTATTTATATATCTATGATTGAAAGAGACGTTGTCAGTCACACATAGTTTTATTTCGTATTACTACAGGGGACCGGTTTCGGACGTTATGCCATCATCAGCCTTGGGAGAAAATTGACGAATCGCACGTTCGCACTGTGTATGATGTTCGCACTGAATATGTACTTATATGTACTGAATATGTACATATTCAGTGCGAACATCATACACAGTGCGAACGTGCGATTCGTCAATTTTCTCCCAAGGCTGATGATGGCATAACGTCCGAAACCGGTCCCCTGTAGTAATACGAAATAAAACTATGTGTGACTGACAACGTCTCTTTCAATCATTGATCCAAAATCACACAACGTCTGGACATCTCAACTCAATTTATATATCTGTTTATATTTTGATTGTAATTATAATTAAGCTGCTTGGATTTCTCGAAAATTGAAGTTAGTGTGTGATATCTGTGATATTCATTTCTTGTAACTGATATTTTGCGTGTTGTGACTGTGATATTGTTCCTACCTTTCTCCAAATTGTCAACTATTTTATTTGAAAAACAAAAGCAATCTGTGATACACACCTGTCCTATTTTATATTGATTGAAAAGTTATTTTGACCTGTGATTACAATGTTATCATGTTTCTTGTTTTTTGTGATTGTTATATTATTTTTTTTAAATTTGACGTTTTATTAGTGTGTATGGTGTGTATCGAAGTGGTGTTTTGTGTTGGTTGGTCTCTGCTATTATAAGGGCCGTCGAGCTGTTAATACGGCTCGATGGTTAGGGCTGCCTGCCTAGAAATAGGAGGTAGTCCCGGGAGCCGCCATGGTGGGTGGGTACGGGACCGGCCGGACTGCCCCTCACATTTTTCATTATAAATTTATTTTTAGAAACTAATACTTTGTTGATTGTTGACGCATTTATACCTGTATCAAAGGTGAACAAATAAAGTAAGTTATTATTATTATATTATTATTATTATTATAAGGAATTGACCATAAACAAATATTTTGTTGAATTATTCACCGTAGGCAAAATATACTGAACCAAAACAGTTCAAAAAGCTCTAAAAAGCCAAACCAAGGGAAATTTCTGATGATTTTGAAAATAATAGTTTTGACCTGTTAGACACTAGAACAAAATAATGCAAAAAATACCGTCTTTTTGGCGATTTAGACCTTTATGAACTACTACTCTCGAACCGAAAAAGTCAATTAGGTACTACGTGAATCCGAAAAGGAAGGTTTAAGCGGGATAGCCATCTCTCATGAGTTTCATCAGAAGACCAATAGAAGCATCTACACTCGCGCAAACGTGAGTTTCTTTGCATCAATTTGAAAATCATCAGTTTCGCGTCATATCCGACCTTTCGTATTACACCTTTTTGGAAAACGTTCAACTATAAGTTGGAGAAATAATAAAGTACCAACCATTCGTGCAGCATGAGTACAAAAACGCTGCAAATTATTACACATTGGTTTATTATTTTTCTATAGATCACTCGTCTGCAAAGCCACCAACCATCCAACATGAAGAAAAACATCGATCGTATTTCGGTCAGCTATAATTTGAACGGAGATTAGGCCTCTTTTGCGATTCACACTCGTGTTTCTGATTTATCGTACGTCCAAACCTTAAATTATCGTAGTGAGCGAACGTTTTGTCCTACAGAGCTCCGCGTGGTCTCAAAAAATTCTAAAAATTCTATTGAATCTTAAATTGAAGGAAAAACAATACTTTTATATCAAAATTGTTTGAGTTAGGGGGTTTTCAAAATTTCAAAATTCATTTTTGAACCCTTAGAAGTGACCTACATCAACCAAAATCTTCGGGGCACAACTAGACCCAAAATGGAGCCTACATACCAAATTTCATCAAAATCCGTCAATGCTAAGTGGCAAAAGTGCCGCGTACGGCGGACGGACGGCCAAATTTTTATTCGATTTTTGGATTCTACGTACCTTGAAACGTAAACCATCAAATTTTGAGGGGGTGTTAAAAATTTTTTTTTTCTTGGTCGATTCCAAAGGTTCATTATTGAAAATAAACGATTCGAAATCATAAACTCAATTTTAAATGCTTGCATACGAGTCTGCAACACATTGGGACATTTTCATGTCAACCACTACACAACAACAAGTTTTCGTGACGATTTTTCAGTTCATGTGCCAAAGCAAAGACATGAAAATGTCAATGAACCAAAATGATAGTAACCAATTTTTGGGCATTTATTACCCGTATTATTTCCATTTATATGGAATACTCTTTTAGAAAATTTCTCGCCGATTTCGAATAAGCGAACGATCAATATTTTAACTCAGTTATTTTCATTAAAACTTCAAAAACACGGTTTTTGAAGTTCTACCTATTATTTCTGTCTCAAATTATCGCTTGGAATCGTATGCGTATTATACATACTATGAATATCTCCAAAATCTTTTTTTATAAGGACTTTTTGAATTCTTTCAGTTTGCTGCTGTCTTTTCGGTTAATTATTTTCAAAACTGAACCTTTGGAATCGACCAAGAAAAATAATTTTTAACCCCCCCCCCCCCCCCCATCAAAATCTCAATAATTGAGTAAAATCGGTCCATGAGGAAAGTGTCGCGGAAGGACGGATGCATTTTTATTCGATTTTTGGATTCTACTTCTATTCTTCTATTTTTCTATTCTACTAATCCAAAAATCGAATAAAAATGCATCCGTCCGTCCGCGACACTTTCCTCATGGACCGATTTTGATGAAATTTTTGGTTTATGGGCTCCATTTGGGGTCTAGTTGTGGGGTGAAAGATAAGGGCTGTATTTTTCAAAACGCACCTTGTTTATTCAAAAACTTTCAGTATAAAGGTACTGTTCTTTCATCAATTAAAATAGTACATAATTTTTAGAATCGAATGAAACCTCCCAGAGCTCTTTAGGACCGACTGTTCGCTCACCATGAGGTCTTAAGGGTTGTACTTATGATAAATCAGAAACACGAGTGTGAATCACAAAAGAGGCCTGATCTCCGTTCAAATTTCAGCTGACTAAAATGCGATCGTTGTTCGTTTCTTCGAGTTGTATTCAGTTTTGCCTTAGCAACCAGTATTCCAATTTCCATATAAAGGTACCCATAACTCTTTATTTCTTTGAACTCTTTATTGAGTATGAAGCGTTTGTTTCGTTCTCGTAAACTTGATAGTGAAAAAGGTAGGTAGTGACAATGGCAAAGCTGTGTTCTTTGCAGGCAAGTGATCTATGCAGAAAAAATAATAAACCGTTGTGTAATAATTTGCAGCATTTTGAACAGGGGCCGTAATGCAAAACCTGGGGATGAGAGTCGCTGGTCTGAAGGAAGAGATGAATGATTTGTTGAGAAGTTGACCACAAATTATTACGATCTTCTCAAATATCAGATGTTTTGGTAGACGAATGGAAATCGCCTGAAAATCAGGACTGCCGAGTTTCGCTGAGCATCATTCAACTTCTGTGTCCTTCGGTCTGCACTCAAAATTAAATTCGCAGATCAGGAATCAGACCGTTTCGCAAAAAGGATTAACCCAAGATTACGCGTTTTCAATATGGCGACAGCTTTTGGTTCGAAGATAATCCGCGGATTAGAGAATTAACCACCTGAAAGGGTGGTTTAAGTCGCGATAAGGTCTAGATGATCCGTGATAACGCGTTCCTGTATCTTCAGTCGAGGATCGACTCTAGTCTCTAAGTATTCTAACAATATACACGAAAATTCCACATTGCAGGATTTGACTTCCTATTGGTTCGACGCCCACAGAGAAGAGATAATATTGACGTCGGATCTCGCCAGCAAGAAGCTCGTGCACGTGTTCCGCCCCGAAAAGCGACTATCGGGTTCCTTTGAGGCATCATTACGGACTATTGATCCCCGCCCACTCACCCCCTCAAAGGCCGTAGAACTCGAGTCGAGTCGGTGATCCTCAGCGTCAAAGATTCAACCAGATGGATTTCGTTCGATAACAGTTCGTTGCACGTCAAACATTGAACGGAGTACGTTCGATAACAGGGCAGTGAACGCATCTTGGAACCAGTTCAGTAGTTTGGTCACGTTTTTTGGCGAATTTTAGAAGAAATGGTTGCTAAGGACGCAAAACTGAATACAACTCAAAGAAACGAACAGCGATCGCATTTTGGTCAGCAAAAATATGAATGGAGATTAGGCCTCTCTTGCGATTCACACTCGTGTTTCTGATTTATCGTGAGTCCGACCCTTAAGTTCTCGCAGGGAGCGAACAGATTGTCCTACAAAACTCCGCGTGATCTCTAAAAATTTTAAAAATTCAATAATATTTAAAGTTGGTGAAAAACGATACCTTCATTCAGAAAGTTTTCGAGCACTTTTGAAAATTTCAACCCTTAATTTTCACCCCTTAGAAGTGACTGAAATCAACCAAAAACTTCGAGGCACAACTAGACTCCAAATGGAGCCCATATACCAAATTTCATCAAAATCGGTCCTTGGAAACTAAGAAAAACGCTGCGTACGGCCGACGGACGGAAAAATTGTTATTCGATTTTCGGATTCTACGCACCTTGAAACGTAAACCAACAAATTTTGAGGGAGAGCAAACATTTTTTCTCTTGTTCGATTCCAAAGGTTTATTATTGAAAATAATATTATTACTATTGAAAATAAAAACCAAAAGAAACTATTGTAATAGCCTTGAATTTTTCAATGAGGGAAAATTTTCTTTCTCATAATATACATAAAACGATCAAATGCACTTACTATTAAGAAAAACTCTTGCATACGAGTCTGCAACACATTGGGACATTTTATGTCTTTTACATAATTTATGCATACATTTAGGGCTTTCCAACGAATGGTTAACGATTTTTCACGAAGATAAATTTCCAAAGCAACGACTTGGTTGTAAGTGGAAATCATTTTTAAAAAATAAATGTAACGACTAATTTTGGGGCGCTTCTTCGAGACTTTTTTTTACGAGACGTTTTTTCGTTTATGTGCCCAAGTAAAGACATAAAATGTCAAAACGTCAAGCACCGATCAGCCATCGACCCAGGAACAAGCCTTTGATTGTTTTCACCTTCGATTGTTCGAAAAAGTCGTGAGTGAACGTTGAAATCGTCAAAACTTGTTGGTTTGCTCGAGAGAAACGACCACTTCAAAGGCTTGTTTTCACCTTCGATTGTTCGAAAAAGTCGAGAATGAACGTTGAAATCGTCAAAACTTGTTGGTTTGCTCGAGAGAAACGACCACTTCAAAGGCTTGTTTTCACCTTTGATTGTCCGAAAAAGTCGAGAGTGAACGTTAAAATCGTCGAAACTTGTTGGTTCACTCGAAAGACTTGACTACTTCAAAGGCTTGTTTTCACCTTCGATTGTTTGAAAATATCGAGAATGAACGTTGAAATCGTCGAAACATGTTGGTTTACTCGAGAGAATCGACCACTTCATAGGCTTGTTTTCACCTTCGATTGTTTGAAAATATCGAGAATGAACGTTGAAATCGTCGAAACATGTTGGTTTACTCGAGAGAATCGACCACTTCATAGGCTTGTTTTCACCTTCGATTGTTCGAAAAAGTCAAGAATGAACGCTAAAATCAACGAAAGTCGTTTGTTTGAAGAGAAACGACCTCTTCAAAGCCTACAAAGACTACAATAAATATGTTTATTATATACCAATAAATTTATAACACAAGATGGAACTGGGGTTCGTAGATAATATTTATACTCCCATTTAAGGTGCTTGTGAGTCCCAATTTACGTCATTTACATAACAGCCAAGAAACACGGCTAAAGCATGCTCCATGTTTCTTGAATTTTAGCCAAAGGCAGTGCCATCCGGGGGTTTTCCTATTATTATTTCAGGCGAAAATGATCGTTTTAGAGAATTAATGAATAAAAAATGAACCTATTACAAAGTTTCAAAATGTTTGGGATATAAAAATGTATTCTAGGGTTGGCAGTATTGACATTTGAAAATTTCAGAGAAGATCTGAGCTATTGAAGGTGTCACAGAGAACGTTGAAGGGGAAATCGCGAAAGATCAGAGGTTACCGACCTGTCTGGAAAGGTCACCTGGAACAGGAACATTTGAATGGAACGTCGGAGTTGCTTCGGGAGCAATCAAGTAATGCAGCCATTGATCGCCAAAGAAGATTGTCGTGTAGAGATAGAATCTCCGGCTTTGTAGCAGGAAGGACGTGGAAAATACGAGGAACTTATTGGGACGTCTCGGAACCGACACAACCAGGAAACGCAGCAAATTATTTCAAACCATTAATTACTTCCGCTACCTCGGAAGCAATGTATTTACTCCAGAGTCAAAATTTTCACTCGTTTTTTAATTATTGTAGACCTTCCTGAACAATGTTGGTTTCGTATTCGTACGTCAGCCGCTCTATCAATACGGTTGAATTAGCTATTAGCCATCTCAGATATTAAGGTCAATCACCATCAATACATCAGTGTAAAGGTTTGAAGAATTCACCTTACAATTTTCACTTTTCCAATTTAATATTGGCATTTGTACAATTTGAATCAATCAATGTAAAATTGGTTATGGAGTCTGGTAGGATGCAGCATATATTCACGCAGGAAAGTTATCCCTGCACCATCGGGCTGTTCAGGTCAGGTAGATACATCGAATAGGTCTTCCCGATACGAGATGGCCCATCGAGTCGAAGATACATTAGGAAACGGTTCCTACTTATTTGGAAGTGTAATATTGACAAGTGTTACCTATCAGAGACCGCCTTGAAAGTCAGCCTTTGAGCTTGAAAGATTTCGGGCGATGGAAGATTCGGCCCAGACCCCTAATACCTGTAGAAGATTCGGCCCAAGCGGATTAGAGACCCTCCGGTCAGTGGAAAATTCGGCCCAAACAAAATATTACCTGAGGTTTGGGGTGGTTTACCTGGTGGTTTGGTATTGGGGAGTGGAAAATTCGGCCCAAAGGACTGTTTATACGTATATTTAGAGATCGTCACAGAAACATATATAATTGTCACAGTCAAGTTTTCTTAATACTAGAATATCACAAGGTTAAGTCAGAAGTGACTATCGTCAAACGTCAAACCGTCAATCGTCAAACCTCAGAGTTTTTTGTATGTGGGGTATCTGAGCAACTATTTATTTTCATTAAAAATTCTTTTTGGTACTCAAGAAGTTGACGAGTGAAGCTGAATATGTGCGGAAGTTTCACAAGTTTCATAAGTGAAACCGACAACAAACAAGTGCACAGAGTGGCCATGCAGTTCGACAAGCACGTTGCAACCCAGCTTCCAAGTCGGTGACGACTGTAGTAGGCAAAAAAATCATCCCCTGTCTATTGCACAAGTCTATAATATAATTGAAGCAGGTGTCGTATGTGGAAGCCTCCTTGTTTTTTAAAAGGCAAAAAACAAATGGTATGTCATCACACTTCCCCTTTCACTTATCACTGGTGTGACAGACAACTGCTCCATTGCTGCTGAGAATCATGGGCCGAGTTTTCCATACGGCTTATCGCCCGATTCGAGAGAGGGGAAGTTGTTTACCTGCGATAATCCGAGGAGTAATTATCTCTTCGGACTTAGGCCGAATCTTCCACTGCCCAAGATTTCGACCAGAGCCCGGTAGCCTCTCTTACACGCTACCCCTCGGAATTCGGATGGAAAATGTAGAATTTAAGGAATTCAAGGAATTTCATGGCGGGCCCAAGGAGTCATCAGAGCAACTAAATTAAAATTTCAATTTTAAATATAATGGACGTAGCCGAATTTTTCGAAATTTTTTTGTGAATAGTTGAAAGTCTAAAACGTTGCAAATTATTTCACGAAGGTTTATTATTTTTCTGTATACTGCCGTGCTAAGCCAGAGAGTCGTAACGTGAAAATTTGACCAAATTGATTTATTGGTACCAGGGGGTTTTGGGGGTCGATTTCTATCGATTTTCGGAGTTTTAGAGTCATATCTATAGGAGAAATGTATCAAACAAGCCTCCCGACTTTCGCGTTAAGGCGTGTTAACTTGATTTTGCTAAGAAACTAGTCGTATCAGAGCGATTCAGAAGAAGAAAACTCGTATCTTGACACTGATACGGGAATCTGCCTATTTCGACGATACGACTTCTTGCATTAAATCGGCATGATACGAATTTTTGCCTCTGAAAACTCAACATTTAGTGGTGACTTTACGTTTATACTCTAAGTGAATAAACGTTTATTTTGATTGATTCGGCAGTTTTTTCTTACACTCTGAACAGAAATATGAAATACGATTGACTTTGAGCCAAGTAGGATGACAAAATAATCAATGTGAAATGGTTTCTTGAATTAAAATGTTAATTCAAATGAATTAATGTTTCAAGAATTAAAATGAACAGAATAGTCGTAACTTCGGGTTTAAGAGGTCGTAATCTCGGATCATCGTTTTTTGACAATTTGCACTCAAAAAAGTTTAATTTTGACTCCAGAAATCGATTCGGCTACTAATTTCGTTCAAGAAAAACTTATTCTTGTGGTAAAAGGAGGAAAAATAATCCCGCTAAAGAATTATTTCGCCACGAAACCTATTAGGTCGTTTTCCCGAAAGTTGGATGAAGTCAAGATACGACTTTCTGGCTTAGCACGGCAGTATAGGTAGATCACTCGCCAGCAAAGAAGACAGCTTATGTCACTATTTTTTTTTTTTTTTAAAGGAGTTGAGGTCCCTTAATTTGGACATTTGCTAAGGACGCAAAACTGAAGACAACTCGAAGAATCGAACAACTATCGTATTTTGGTCACCTAATATAAGAACAGAGATAAGGCTTCTTTTGCGATTCACACTCGTGTTTCTGAATTATCATCAGCCCAACCTTAAGTTCTTGCAGAGAGCGAACGGTTTGTCCTACAGAGCTCTGGGTGGTCTCATTCAATGAGGTGAGCGGATGGGTAGGAAATACTATTTATTGTTATTTTTAATCTAAACTAGACCTCATCCTGAGAATTTAGACACCAACCGCGACCTTCTAGCGTGAGAAGACCTTTTTCTATGATTTTTCAAAGTTTCGAACGTTTATGACGTCACAGGGGGTCATAAACATTCGAAACTTTGAAAAATCATAGAAAAAGGTCTTCTCACGCGAGAAGGTGGCGGTTGGGGTCGAAATTCTCAAGATGAGGTCTACTTTCGATTAAAAATAAAAAATCAAAAAAATCAGGCGCACCCCCCATTCTAAAAACGCTACAAATTATTACACAATGTTTTTTTTTTTTGTAGATCACTCGTCTGCAAAGCCACCAACCATCCAAAATGAAGAAAAACATCGATCGTATTTCGGTCAGCTTTAATTTGAACGGAGATTAAGCCTCTTTTGCGATTCACACTCGTGTTTCTGATTTACCGTACGTCCAAACTTTAAATTCTCGTAGTGAGCGAACGGTTTGTCCTACAGAGCTCCGGGTGGTCTCAAAAAATTCTAAAAATTCTATAGAATCTTAAATTGAAGGAAAAAAATACCTTTATATCAAAATTTTTTGAGTTAGGGCGTTTTCAAAATTTCAAAATTGATTTTGGAACCCTTAGAAGTGACCTACATCAACCAAAATCTTCGGGCACAACTAGACCCCAAATGGAGCCTACATACCAAATTTCATCAAAATCGGTCAATGCTAAGTGGCAAAAGTGCCGCGTACGGCGGACGGCGTACGGCGGACGGACGGCCAAATTTTTATTCGATTTTTGGATTCTACGTAACTTGAAACGTAAACCATCAAATTTTGAGGGGATGTTAAAAAAAAATTTTTTTCTTGGTCGATTGCAAAGGTTCATTATTGAAATTAATAAACCAAAATTCATTACTATTTTAAATTGATGGAAAAAACAATACGTTTATATCAAAAGTTTTTGAGCTAGGGTGTTTTCAAAATTTCAGCCCCCATGTTTCAACCCTTAGAAGTGACCTAAATCAACCAAAAGCTTCGGGGCACAACTAGGAAAAATTTTTATTCGATTTTTGGATTCTACGTGCCTTGAAACGAAAAATCCACAAATTTTGAATGGGAGTTAAATTTTGATTCACATTTAATACCTATTATATGTGGCGGTAATAATTACCGCCACATATAATAGGTATTAAATGTGAATCAAAATTTAACTCCCATTCAAAATTTGTGGATTTTTCGTTTCAAGGCACGAAAATTATTATTATTAATTAATAATAATTATTATTAAATTAATTAATTAATAATTATTATTAAATTAATTAATTATTAATGAGATATAAATAACTAGATAGTTACATGTATCCAAAATTCAGTTTGTAACAATCTGTTATAACAAATAAACGCTTAAAAAATGTTAGACTGAAAGGGGTTGTGATCTAGATAGTGAACAACCAGAATACTAACGGAATAAGACAGAGTTGCATGCATTCGTGCAGTGACACCCTTGTGGCCCTAAAATAGACTGTTATAAAAATACTTTATTGTCCTCCCATTCATTGTCTACCGACTCTGCATTCAAAGAGAACTTGTCCCAGCTGATTTCATATCCACACTTGGCGCAGTTTTCGTTAATTCGACCCGAGGATATTTTTAGCCAATTAACCCCGATTGTCCGAGGGAGGTATGGCCCTCTGGTTTCAACCATATTTTCCGCTGGTCGTAACGAGGGACCGCGTGGAAGTGACAGGACAGAAGGGCACTCCCAGGGGGTTCATGTGGTCGACCCAGCAAACGGCCACTCGACAGTTCCAGGGTCACCCTAGGATACTCAGAACAGGAAAACGGGGTTCAAAATGGTAATATCAACTGCCAGAGTCCTATCTACATACACTCTCGTCCAAAGTCATCCAGGTGAATGTGGAACCGAGAATTTTTGCCTTTCCTGAGTGACCTATACTTCACAGTCCAGTATTTGAGTTCAGAGGTAGGTTTGTACGTTGAAACATAATTGTTTAGAGATGCATGCATTCCAGGGGACGTCCCGTTGGATAAGGAGTAGATCGTTCAACTTCAACCAGTAAAAGTTTTTTAAAACCTTTTTATAGTTCAAAACAGTTTTTTCATCCAAATTAAATTTAGTTAGTATGTTTTAACAGCTTTTTTCCATATATATTTGGCCCCTTCTCAATCTTAGCCAAAATTCAATTTCTTGCGACTTGCCAGCTTTGAATTTTAACAGCTTTTTGAAATTCATGATCAAAGGTACCCAACATGCGATATCGATTCCACCCCCCACAGGTGTCAGTATGTAATGACGTTGATGGCAATGATGTGTAAAAATGATGAGATTCCAAGCTTTACAATTAAAAAAATAATGTTTCCAGCTCCTGCAGTTTTTTTTTTAAATAGGGAAAACACCAAGTGGGTGTGGCACATAGCTTTCTTGTATCCATAACCTGATTGTATAGATTATCCGATGCATAGTAGTTAATCTCAAAACATCAATCTCTAAATACCTACCACTATCACCACAATCCACGTCAATCTGCACAATCTCTGAATATTGTTGGGAAATGTAGAAGTTATGGATGTTACAGGGATTTCACGTTTGCGCATGTGCATAAAATTATTCCATTTTGGGGGGCCATGATTTTCATAGGGGACCATCTCCATCCCAACTCGCATAATTCCTGAAAATTTCATCGAAATCAGATGGGAAATGTACAAGTTATGGTTGTAACAAGGAAATACACGTTTGCGCACGCGCAATGGCTACTATCAGTGTGGGGGGCAATGATTTTCATAAGGGACCATCTACACGCCAACCCGCACAATTCCTGAAAATTTCATCGATATCGGACGAGAAATGTAGAAGTTATGGCTGTGGCAAGGATTCCATGACGGACAGACAGACAAAGAATCAGACATTTCATTTCAAGTCAACTGTGATATCATTCTTTCGAAACAGACAAGTAGACAACTTCCCGACTTCTTCAAATCCGATAAAGATACCACTGAAATTTCCCTCATTAGATTCCAATGGTTTACGATCATTTCACTGTCATTCAAAGGTAAACGAAATAGTAGTTTACGGGGTCCCACATACCTACCTGCCGTGATGCCCTTAAGTTCGTTATTATGAGGAGTTTACAATTTTGATTTTGGAGAACATTTTTTTTAACCTTGAAAAGTGAAAAGAAAGCTTCCAGTACCATGGTAGACTCGGAAGCAAAATGCTGTCAATAGGACGTATAGCAGTGAAGTAGGGGGCCAACATTTCCGTCGCGTTTTTCCACAACTTCGAGTTTTGGAAGTGTTACAGCAGACCACGGGGCGTTGCTTTTGAGAATCTCTGTTTTCCACAGATTTCAATTCCTCAAGGAATTTCACAACACGCGTACTCCTAAACATGACTTTTTCAATGAGAAAACGTATCGTTTAGTAATGCATGCATTCCAGGATACGTCCCATTAGATAAGGAGTAGTTCGATTTCAACTTCAACCTGTAATTTCAACGGATTTTGGTAGGTAATCCGTAGAAAGATCACATCAGTATTCAAGGCGAAACACTCAAAAACCCAGGAAATTCGCGGTTTCTGTGGTCCTGGCAACATGGTGGCACCAATAATTTGTGCTACGGTGGCACGTAAAAAAGTTCATGAAAATCCAGATGTATGTTGATTAGGTTCCCTAAATTTCAAAGCTTGGGTTCCATAAGTAAGCCTTATAGAAACTCAAATAATATTTCATTTCGTGAATATTACTCGCTCCATCCCCATACAAATTTCGACACTCTGGTGAAGTAATGTGCAACTGGGAAGTTCTCCGAGTCGAACAAAAGAATGAAGCACGCAAATCAGTTAGGAATTGACGCAATGCGCCCAAAGTATTGTCAAAAGCGCCTCATTTTCAGTTTTTAAAAACCCTCGTTCATCACAAATTTCTAAATTCCGGCGGCGTAGTTCACAACTAGATAGGTTTCTGCGTTGAACAATAAAAAACCATGCAAATCGGTGCGAAATTGAGGTCTGGGCAGAGTAGGTACACAAGTTTTTTCACACACACAGGCAACTAATTATTCCATATGTGAACATTTCTCTATGTGAGGAACTCTACTGCCTATGCAATTTGTCAGACCAAGTGCTATACTTTGATTTAAGTATTTCCTTTGAACGACTCCAGTTATTAGCGATATTCCTCATCACAAATTAGTAGGTACTGATCATCGAGTCTTGCGTTAGTAGATGAACCCTTGAAGCGATAGCGGCTGCCAAATAATCGTTAGAAAAGAAACTCCCAGAAGCTAGCAAGTCAACCCTTTTCTGCTTGGTCGGAACATGGACTGCTTTATGCCTATTTGTATAAAATGGGGAAGGAATCTGCTCCAACATGTTTACACTGCCAGAACAATGAAGACGATGATGTGCTCCACGCCTTCTTCAAATGCACGAAATGGGCGCCTGAAATAAATCAGCTGACGGCAGACTTGTAGTTAGCTCCCTGGAGTTCAACACCAGAGGCTGTTGTCAGCAGGATGCTGGAAGGTGAAAGGAGCTGAACTGCTGTGGCAGATTACACAGAAAGCATTCTGACAAGGAAGATACTCTTAGAACGAGAAAGAGAGAGGAGGGAGCATTTTGTCCGCCCCCTCACCCAGAACTGATTAAAGCCCCGGATTTGTGTTAAACGGTTCCGGGCTGAGTTCCAAAGTGGGAGAAAAGGAGGTGTTTTTTTAGTGGGTTTGAATCCCACATAACCTGAAGACGCGGACCCTACCAGGTATCTCGAGATCCAACCTCACTTATGGATCATAAAGATTCTCACCTGCCTGCCGAAAAAAAAACCTTGGTCGGAACTGTAGGAAATCAGATGACGAACGTATAAATCCTACTAATCCTGTGGCGATCAGCAATCGAAAATCGGTATATAGAGCTCCATGACAACAGGATGCCGTGGCTCTCGGAGAAGAAAAACCTGGATGGAATTTTGTATCATTCTATTCCGTAGTTTCTGTCTCGTTAGTTTATTATTTTGAGCGAATATAACTTATTGCTCTTACTGTATTCGTGCTTTATGTATGTAAATCGCCTTCATAAGTAGTGACCCGTATTTCGAGATCAAAAATGACGTTTTTTGCCTGTGCAAACGATGTATCCATGCACAAATCAAATACTATAATTGAATTTGTATAGGTATTCAGAAATCCTCTATTTTCGAGAAAAAAAAATTCAATACAAACACGAAAGGAAGACAACATTGGTGGTCTCATGACCCAAATCATGTCGAGCTCGAAGGTTACGTCACGTCAGGTATCGTTAGAGGAGTGTATGGCTTCTCTGAGGTGAACATCACACACATCTGACAACATCATTAATAAGTGTAACGGTAATTATAATAAAACAAAAACCAAACTTTCGATTCGGATTAGAAAAATATATTAAATGTCAGGTAATCCAATAGAGGCTGTGATGTTAGTTCCAAACATATTTCCATGCAAGTTGTAATCGTATGACAGTACAGGTAGCATATCAAAATCCCCTCGAGATTGAAGATAAAATACGAAAACAGTTCTCTCGTTTTAATTGCGCCTCGAGAGCCAGAAAAGTTCTTCGAGAATAGACGAGGCAAAGTTTTGACAAGCTGGATCACACTAAAACCATCTCATCGAACGGAGCCTCGCAAGTTTGGAACTCCCATTACCCAACTTTGCTATGCAGAGAAAGAACGGCTATTTCAGTAACAGGAGGCTTCCAACGGTAACTTCAGTATCGAGCAGAGCAGGGAAGAAATTATTAGGAGATTTTCTCGAGTACCAAACTTGGAAACGCCCTCATCCAATACAACTCGGTCACATTGCTTCAGTAAGAGTAAGTAAGATACATCTAGGGTGAAGACCAGAATAACAGCGAAGTCTGACAAAATAGTTCAATTGTGAGGTATTACAGATGAGGCAAGTAGATATGATATTATTTTGTAATACCACCAGTGAAATAATAAGAAAACACGTCATTCCGATCTAATTTAAATCATAGAATGAACTTTATTAGTTTAGTTTCCATAGTAACTCAAATGTATATAATAATACTGAAGTCTCTGATACTACACTACTCCCCCCATCATTTCTTCTCCTTCTTCTTCCAACCTTCTCGACTCTCCCATGTCATCGACTGCCCCTTCTCGTATTCGTAGTTGGTCTGCATGTTTTCTCTTTAGAATCCCTCCCGTTCTTACCTCATACGAATAAGTTCCGTTTCGTTTCTCCACTCTTCCTGCTCTCCAACCCCGGTTAATCTCGTTCTTCACCCATACCTCTTCCCCTTCATCAAAAAATCTTCCTTTCTTCGTCCTATCGTACTGCACCTGCTGCTTCCACATCTTCCTTTCCATCTGTTTCCGCACATTTGGTTTCACGTTATCAAATATTGTTGAGAATCGACGTCCAAAGAATAACTCAGCTGGAGCTCTACCTATGGTCTTCTGAGGCCCATTTCGGTAACTAAATAATACATTTTGCAAAGCCAATATGGGATCTCTTATTTCTTGTTTCGTGGCCTGATAACGTCTTTTCAACGTCCTTATTAATCTTTCAACTAGCCCGTTGCTCCTCGGGTGGTATGGTGTAGTTCTTATGTGTCTAATCGCATTCCGCTTTAAAAATTCCTCCATTTCACCAGAAATCCCATCCTCGTCGCCAATGAAATAATAAGAAAACACGTCATTCCGATCTAATTTAAATCATAGAATGAACTTTATTAGTTTAGTTTCCATAGTAACTCAAATGTAGATAATAATACTGAAGTCTCTGATCCTACAACCAGCAAGCACCATTTGGTTGCATATGCCAACATTTTTTCTAGTAGGAATCATCTGGGCTATTCATGCAGATGCAAGGATCATTGTATTCTCCGATTCGTTAAGAGCACTGCAAGCATTCGGAGCACCTAACGATCAACGACTAGTTATGGGCATTCTGTGTGTTGTAATGAGCTGGATCCCAAGTCACTTTGGAATAATTGGAAATGAAATAGTGGATGGGACAGCGAGATCAGATACATGAAGTCCAATTGCTTCTCATCGGCATGTTCTTTCAGACTTCGTACCCGCTAATAGTCTGCAGAAATTAGAAAGAGTGTAGCCATAATCTTCAAGTAAAACAAGCAAAATACCGGACGGATCTATTGCATGCGTCAGAAAAAAAAAAAACAATGCTTTCGCTACCCTGGTAGACTCGGAAGCAAAATTGGTGAAGTATCACCGCTCCACGATTGTGACATGAATATGAATTTTTTGAATCATCTAATTGTTTAACCCATTTCAAGCCACGAGTAGAAATAACAGAGTAGTGAGAGGAGGAGGATGAACTGTTTTACAGGATGGGGGCAAAAATAAGGCATAATTTGTTGACCAATTGAGAGCGAAAATACTCCAAATTTTATGAATTTTACATTTCAGCGGGATTTAGGAGCCCTCAGTCTTCCAAATCCATGTGATTTATACAATTCATTAATGTTGGTAAAATGTAAAAATCCATTTTATGTACCGGAATCCGTCCTGACTCGTGTCCCAGAACGCTCAATCGCCCAGGACCGAATTTGAGCCACCATAATCATGCTTTCGGCCAAAAGGCCTCCTTTTCAAAAAAAAAAAAATAATTTTTTTTGACGAGTTTAGGAACAGCATGAACGAGAAAAAATTCTTCTACGGAGATTTTCCACTATTTTCAATGTTTAAAAAAGTCGATGCGAAAACACGTCAGTGGCCAGAAATGGGTTAAAAACGAATACACCGTCGACGTTTACTCCATGACACCCACTATAGAATGATATAATAGAAGTGCTAACTCAATCCTCTACCTTTCTTTCGACAACTCAAACTCTCAAAAGAAGGCGATCGATAGGCCTAAAAAGATCGGTGAGGGCACAGCAGCTGGTAACTTCAGAGTCTGAATAAGTACTTCTTACAATATAATTATACGCAACTTAAAGTATTTTTTGAAGATAAAATTACTGCAATCTCTCCGGTCCAGAACTATGATGTCATTCGAGTTCAGCTCTGGAAGTCGTCAGGGAGAAGGGGATTCTCATTCCTTCCAGTCAATTCAAAATATTCTCCATATTGAGCTTTAAACACATAGATGGACAGTATAAGTTGAGTTCTGAGTCAATTGGTCGAAAAGTCCGCGCACCAACAGAAACAGTGCATACTACTAAAATTCTTAGACCTAAAAATAGTGCTCCAAATAAAATTTGATCTCTCAGATCCACAGAAATACTAGGGTATAAGAACATAGTATGTAGTTGCTGTATGAGCACTCCCCAGCTAAGACTTGACCTCGTTAGAGAGGTCAGTAAGGAGCTGTGTTCATCCCAGGAGCTGAGATCCCTTGCCCTGGCGACTATAGAGGAGAGATATCCACCTGAAACATGGCTGCATGTCTACACTGACGGATCCGCCCAAAACTCGACCACCAATGCAGGAGCAGGAGTTTTCTCCAACTCTTTCCAACTTAGTGCTCCCGTTGGACAGTCAGCCTCCAACTTTGACGGGGAGGTCGAAGCCATTTCTATGGCTCTGGGCGAGTGCCTGAGGAGAACTGACACCAGAGTCGCAATTTTTGTGGACTCCATGGCAGCTCTCCGAACCGTGTGTAACGCTAGAGGAGATGACGACAGTTCCATTGTAAGAAGGTCCAAGCAACGAGCACACGAGCTGATCAGCAGAGGAGTGGAACTGGTGCTTCAGTGGATTCCCGGACACTGTGGAGTGTATGGGAATGAGGAAGCTGATCGTCTGGCGAGAGAGGGTGCCCTTTCCGCCCAATTTGAGAATAGCGTCACGTACCACACTTCCAAAAGAGCTATTAAGACCTGCATTATGAAATCTTTGGAAGTAAGGCAGCAGCGGGAAGCTGAAGGTAGGAAGTGGCAATCACTGACTATACAAAACGGACGGATTCCACATAACCTTCCTCGACAAGTAGCAGTAGCCTGTTTTAGGCTAACCACAGGCCATGACTACCTCCAAGGCCACCTGCACAGAATAGGTGTATTTCAGAGCCCGGATTGTGTGCTCTGTGGAGGCGGGTTCATGGATGGGCAGCATCTGGGTAATTGTCCAGAGCTTGAAGACGTCTGTGCATCCTTGGAGGCCGAAAATTGTATTCACATCAGAAACTCGACGTTATATTGGACTGCGAGAAGACGAATGGCCGAAGTTGCCGCAAACCGTCGGGGCATAAGATAAAAAAAAAAAAAAAGTTGCTGTATTCATGCCGATAATATGGGTCATGCTGATGTGCCAAGCCGTGAAGGACAGTTGGGAGATGTTGGCCAAGCGATCAATAGCTATTGCACCAAGCACTGACTTGGAAGCAATAGCAGCTTTACAAAGTAGATCGCTTGAAAAACTACCTCTCAAACAATCGAGAACCTTCCTAAAGGACCACTGGCATCTAGACTACCCCATCAACCATACACCAGCTAAGGTGACAACTTATTGAAAGAAAAAAATTCTAGAATAAGCGATAAACGAAATACAACTAATGCCAAAAAAGAGAGTAGTAGTATTAGTAGCATGAACTCCAATTGCTGCACCAAAGCATAGACTTGAAGGCTATAGCAGTTTCTTGCCATGGCACAACCATCCAAGATCAATGAATGACCATGGAAGTAGGACAACCATGATGAGTCCAGACGTCGCTAAAATATCAAATACAACAAACAACCGTCAAACCACAGCTACGAGCGAAGATAACAGATTCCGAAACAAGAGAAGTGTGTGGGTAATAAGAAATCAAATATTTTCTATTTCTGAATGCGTATCAGCTTCGCCAAGGCAGCCCCCTGAACAAGCTACTTGGAGATACCAAGTAGTCGTATGATTAATTATTGCACCGAATATGGTCAGTAGGTATCAGCAGCTTCACTACTCAAAATCAACTGTCCATGATCATCTGAAGAAAAGCCTGCTGATGTGGTGTTAGAAGAACAGCAGCACGCACTTCCAGATGTCACCTCATCAACTATATTCCAGCAAGTAGACAAGACATTACAACACATTGCGAATACAACCTAATATGTTGTAACAAACAAGTTAACTTCAAAAAAGAAGTGTGTGAACACGAACTCAAAATCAAATAAGCTTTACTTTCTCCGTGCTTGTCCATTAGGTGGGATGAAATCGTAACTCCCAAATAATGTCAATGGCATGAAACATATGGAACCAAAATCCAAGCATGAAATACGTAACGCCTATAATAGCAAAATCCAGAAACGGATGAGGAAATTACAGCGCAGAAAGGAAAGCCTATTACAACGAATGGATTCAGAGCTGAAATAGCGCGACTCGGCTGCTTAATAATTCATACCGCTTACTTGGAAGGAGAGCTCGTAAAGTGGGACATTACAACTAAAATTATGATGTCTAAATTTTTTATGATCTTACGAGAACTCAGAATGATATTCTGGAGGGGTTGTTTCTCATAAAGAGATGAGAAAACGTCCAACATCTTGGTTCCTTTTTACAGCAAGATCGTGAGAGCCGTGAACGTTGGCGCACTTCTCGTAATTATAAAAGCTGTGTGGGTTGGATTTTTTGAGGAATCTACGAATATGCAGATCGTCAATGGTTTCATGAGAAAGGAGCAGATGAATGTGAAGAAATATGGGGGCACTGGAGGTGACTCTTCATGTACGATGATATAATAAGAGATATTATGGCGTTTGTTGGAAATTATACTAGTTTGAAGGACAAATATTGTGAGTAAACTTGGTGTGCGTTGAAAATGTGAGGCAAACGTGTGTTTTTCATAGTAGTGAGCATATCAGATTGAGTGAAACGGTGAGAACAAGGTCAAACAAGGAGGACGTCTGGTTCGCTGAAACAGCGATTAGGGAGAATGGGGGAAGGAGCAGGGCGAGTGATGAGACTCGTAAGTAAAATGTGGTTACCTGTTATCTTTAATTAATCCGTGAAGGGAGACGTTGAGAAGAAACACAAAATAATATTAAAAACGGTACACAGAAACAGAGCTTTGCCACATCTTGATCGTCGAATACGGCCAAGGTGGATCTGAGGAGTTTTCGGGGTGGCGGTGACGTCACGAGCCTTGCGCCCTGAGTCGACCAATGGGAGTGCAGAACGCGCTGATCAATATGAGCGGTAGACGTCACAGGGGTAGAGGAGGGACCAATATCAACGCCTAGGACAACCCCTGGTCGATTCATAAGAAACCCCCAAAACCTCCGCCCGCTTTGCCACCGTGCAAATATTGTGCAGTTGGGCCCTCCCCAATATTTTGGGTAGATAATTCGGACCATAAGGCTCAATAATCGCAGACAAGATGCCAGTAAACCTGCTTATTACCTCCGAAAGCGGTGGGTTCCAAAACACGTTGAGCACGCACTACACCACTGAGTACAGCAGCAGGAAAATGAATGGGTTTTTGAGTGGGCATTGAAAAACTTCCTAGTGAGTCCGATGAACTTTAGACCCCTCATACAGGAGGTACACGTTTGAACAAATGCAATACCACCTTTGACGTTCAGAAAAATCATTTTTCCAGCAAATTGGAAGGGCCACAAATACCTGGATATTTCCGACTGAGGACTAACTCTAACGCTGGCTCAACAATCGCTGCAAAGGAGGATGCCAATACACCTGCTTACTACCTCCGAAAGGAGTAGGTTCCAAAACACGGTGAGCACTACTGAGTACTGCAGCAGGAAAATGAGTGGGTTTTTGAGTGGTCAATAAAAACTTCCTAATGAGACCGGTGAAATTTGGACCCCTCATAATGAAGGTTCACGTTTGGACAAATTCCATACCAACTTTGATGTTCAGGAAAAGGAGGAGGAATGTCGGCCGTGACAAGAGCACCCTTACAGAAATCCCGGAATCTTGCAGATTCTACAGCAGCGCCCGCACAGAGTAGGTATCTGTTCTGCTGTCTCGACTCCTTCGCAGCAGAGCTGGCATTCAACTGTCCTGGCCTTCCCCATCTCAAAGGGCCAGTTGAAGGCCTACTATGGTGAGAAGGTCTTTCCTCCTTAGTGACAGCACAGCTTTTGCTCTGTTTTAAGCAATGGTGATCAGCTGCTTGGCTTGCCTTCCTTTTTTTAATTTTGTTCAATGTCCCGTCACGAAATTTTGGTGGCAAACCTCAAATTCGGATTCAGCACCCCAAAATACATAAGGAATCGTAAAAATTACAAACCCCCAAAATTTTCCCGTAAAAAACACGTTTTGAGTGGGCTATAATGAAGACGTGATGAGATGACGCTGTTGTTGGCAAGAGGGCTCAGTGACTTTTTTTTCCCCCTCAGCAGCCAGTACACCCTGGGCTGAGGGACTTTATTCTACATGCTCCCCTTTACATGACTACATGTATTTCACTATTACAAATTAGCAATAGGTATCACAGCAAATCGAAGTCCATACTATTGATGAATGTGGAGAAAGGCTCGAGAAATCTCCCAACCAACACTCGCGCATCAGGAGGCCACAGCTCACCCGTCAGCATCACTTTCCGGATGAGCCTACTTCGCTCCGGCTCAAACAACTGGCAGCTATTGATGAGGTGGTGCCATGTCTGCTCGGTCACTCCATCACATCCGCAAAAAGGGTCCTCGGCCTGGCCGCAACGGTAGAGCGAGACCTTATTCCTTCAATGGCCAGTTAGGCCCAGGGTCATTTTGCATGATATTTGAAGCTCAGACTTCCTTCTCGCAGAAATACTTAGGTAGAAATTCCAAGTATGTCGCCCCTAGTGACTCAAGTTCCACTTGCGGTTCCATTCTCTCAGGCTGGCATCTGAACTCATCCTTGAAATAAAAGTCAACGGCGCCAAGTGGAAAGAAACCACCGCCTCCTTAGCCAAGCGATCCGCCTCTTCATTACCCACGGCTCAGTGACTAGTATCCCTGAAGAACAGATGTGTGGACGAGCAGAGTTCCCCTAAATCACTCCAAAATACCTTGACACATGCGGTTCGAGAGTCAAGATAAAAACCAGATTACTGGTGGTTCCCATTGGTAGTAGGAAGGTGCCAAAACATGACGGATCAAGAAAGAATACGAAGAAGATTTTAGTGCGAAGCGATAGAGAAAAGTTTGAGGGAAAGTGAATTTGAAGACAACAGACAGGTGATTTGGAGCTGAATAATGATTGGGAATTGCTAAAGTTCAAACGTTTTTTTTTTGTTTGAAGAATTCAATCTCTGATTACGAATTAAAACATTCATGATGCGAAATTCAATTAGTTGCGTTATGAGACGAAGAATTTGTTGGTTTGGAGTTTTCATTTTTTGAAGTTTTTAATACGAAACTGAAGATATCGGGAAAAGGGATGGATGAAGAGAAAGATGATGTTTCCAAGTTGTAGGGGAGATAAGACTATCTCAAATGTCGCCTCCACGTTGCGAGATAACAAGGGAAATACGACAGAGCTGTCACAACAGGACGAGGAACCCATTTCGAGTCCAATTAAATCCTTTTCCCCGAACCCTGTCGCTGTCAAAAGCGACGGATGTACAACAACTATGTTTCTAATCCTCTAAAACCCTTTTCAGTTATACCTAAGGTTCTCTGACTAAATTCTCTTCATAGTGAAATAAATGATCAAGTTTTCTTCTCAGATGGAAAGTTTCACAATTCAAGAGACAAGAGAGAGGCAAGTTTCATTAACGATTCAAATGGAAGGTGGTTCCATCTATTCACTGTAATGATCACTTCAGAACAGAGTGTCCAACATTGTCCATTTCCGTGAATATTAATCAATGGTTGATTTCAAGAACTATTCATAAATCGGGAAGAATTCTCAATCGTGTTGATGTTTCTTCATACGATAAGATCACAGAGCAATATGATATTGAAAAATTGTCAATCGTGTTTTTGCTCGTCAATATGGAGAATAATTTATTATCAACAAGCTTGATGTTTTGGAATTTATCAGTGGTGTTGCTATACAGGATGTATCAGGCTCGACTCGCCAAACTTCAGGGATCGATTCTACAACTTTCAACTCTTATTAACACTGTTTTTACCTTTCTTGAAATGCTACTTTTTTTAGTTAATAATTTCAATAATGAACCTATGGAATCTTGCAAGAAAAAAAAATTGTTGAGATTTTATATACATTTACAGTTTTTAAATATTGCTTCCGAGTCTACCAAGGTAGCGGAAGCTTTGTTTTCACTTCTCAATGTTGAAAAAAAAAGTTCTCCAAAATCGGAATTTGCACTCGCGTTTTACGTTTCACACCTTTCTGAACAATTTTGGTTCCGTGTCTATCTGTCTGTGTGTCCTTGTGTCTGTCCGTATGTCATGAAATCCTTGCCACAGGCATAAGTAACTTCTACATTTCTCATCCGATGAAAATTTCAGGGATTGAGCGGATTGGCGTGTAGACATTCCTCTATGAAAATCACCACCCCGGACTGATAGTAGCCGCTGCGCATGCGCAAACCTGAATTCCTTGCAACAGCCATAACTTCCATATTTTCTATCCGATTTTGATGAAATTTTCAGGGATCATGCGGATTTGGTTGTAGTTGGTCCGCAATGAAAGTCGAGGCCTTGAAATTGACAGTTGCCTCTGCGCATGCGCAAACGAAAAATCCTTGTAACATCCATAAAACTTACATTTTTCATCCGAATTTAATGAAATTTTCTAGGATTGTTCAGATTCGCGTGTAGATGGCCCCCTATGAGAGTAGTGGAAGGTACTTAGAGATTGATGTTTTGAGATAACTAGAGAGAACTACTATGCAATCATCTATACAATCGTGTTATAGATACGAGGAAACTATGTGCCACACCAACTTGGCAGACTTTTTTAATTTCCATTGTAATAATATCAGAAATTTTGAGCTAAATCCGAATATACCATCTAGTACTATGATTATTTGGTGATATCCACACATTGTAACACAATTATATCGACATGTTTAAACAAAATTGCCACTAAAAACAGCCATTCTTTCCATTTTTGCACTTTTTATGCAACAATATTATAGGACATTTTACGCTGCTTCCGGATATACCACATATTAATATGGTTAGGGCAACAATTTCTACAAAAACACGTTTTTGGAACCTATTTTTGGGACTTTAATCCCCTTCAAAGTGGTCCAAAAATGCTGGCCGACGAACTCATCCTTTCTATTATTATTCAAAATTTGTCATCCTAAAAATGTTAGGCCATTGTAAATAGCTTAATTTTATTTTAAATTCGCTTAGTATGGGAACTGAAAATTTGGTTAATAACAAGTGCTGCACGAATGGGATTTTATTTGTCAAGGTTCCCCACTATTTTGGTCTTTTATTCTATTCAAAACGCAAATTCTTTGTTTTTCCCGACGACAAAGTGACGTCTGTTCAAAATTACGTTAAGTTATGATGTTAGAAAACTTTGAAGTGACGAGGAGTTCATAATTAAATCGAGGCGCTGAACCGCGCAAGGGAAACGTGGGAGGATAAATTGGTTTCAGCGGGAACATGAGCCGTCACCCTCTACGATAATGGGTTCTCTGACGTCAGTCTACAGCGAGGGTCTACAACACGGTATTATACGGTATTCACCGGACGACAATGCGGTATAACACGATCTAGCCGATGTCGAACAAGAGGACCGATGGAGGGGGAAAATACAAGAAAGCGGGATAAGATGGCCGGTAAGACGGGACAGAAGGGGACAAGACGCCACAATGGCAGACAAAGCAGATGGGACAGGCTGCGGTGGGACACGATACGGTTATGCTACAGACCCGCAAGGACGATCGGTCATGCGTTTCTTAGTATCCCCAGAGCCCCGTCCCCTCGAGGCACCAGATTCTCACATTCTTCATATTTTTCTCCCAGTGTATTTTACAAGCTTTTACTTAGTTTCAACTGTCCCGTCGTCTGTCGGTCGGTCTGTAATAAAATCATGGAAGTTACTTTTGATCCACTTCCGGGTAAGCATTTCTCTCAAGAACCGGCGCTCAAAGTTGTACCTAAATTTGAAATTTTCAAGGGTTTTCGAAATGTATTAGTGCATCTATCTAGGGAATTAAAAACTAAAAGATTGCCGCTGGAATCATCAAAATCAAACAATAATTGCCGGCAAAAAGTGGGAAAAATTGTTTTTTGACATTTTATGTCTTTACTATGGCACATAAATGAAAAATCGTCACGCGGGCATTGTAACGAGGGGAGCGTCACGCGGAAATTTTCTGATGATTTTCACGTACAACCAATCGTTCCTAGGGAAAACTAACTTCCTCATTTTCCACCCCACAAAAATCGTTCACCACTCATTGGAAAGCTCTCAATTTATTAATCATGGTACACGGTCCCTAATATGAATGCACCTGTACGGAAAGCTGAATTATGCGCATGTTTACTAACATATGAGTATGATGTGAGCAACAAATGAGATGTCAACATGATCGTGAGAGGAAAATAGGTATCTTCATCCAACAGATCCCTTTAAAGCGTTACGGAGGCAGGGTCAATGGAGATTGCTGAAGGCGCCTGATTTTGCACTGATCTGCTGAGTGAGCTCCAAAGCCTTTTTCTCTCCTGTTGAACGCAGGAAGCTACATTCGATTCATTTAAATTGCCCAATCGTATTACGTAAAACACTCCGTTGTGCGTGGCCAACAAGCTGCGGTATGAGCGTGACTGTTTAAATGAATGTTTACGTACATTACATCGCAACCATCAACGAGCACAATCAAATTTCCACAAACAAAAGTACAATACGAGGTTTTATATGAAGGGGAAAGGGGGCGCAAAGACATAAAATGTCTCTCGTGGTTGCGTACTTGTACCTACGAAAGCTGTATCCACCGTTTGTGTTTTTTCGTATGTTGAACCTTGTCTCACTAAAATGATTATAGCTCCCTTTTTGTTATACTTTGATCAAGTCGTATGCATCGTGTATGAAACATTTTGTGAGGGACAACGCAAACCTAATCATTATATTTCCACAGGATGGTCGAAATTTGAATTTAATTTGGCGTGATCACGCTCATAATGATATATCATACCCGAAATTTGTAGAAATGTGTAGACAAGCGTTTTCAAAGCCTTTCAACTTTTTGCTGATTGACAAGAATGCGGACATATATTCAGGTCGTTTTAGAAGTGGTATGGATTCATTTTTTGAGTTCTCTACAACGGATTAAAATATTTTTATAAATAGTAGTTCCGCGGTTGAAATGAATCATTCAAGCTGCGTTATTCACTAACACGTCGAACGCGGGAAAAAAACGCGATGGTCCACTGGCGCGGAGACATTTTTTTCGTGAAGCGCGCAAAGCTAAGGTGTCACTTTGATAACTGCTCATGACCTTCAACATTGACCGATTCATCTCCGGATTGAACCGTTCGTCTCATAAATAGTTCATCTATCAAGAAAAACAGCTAGAAAAGAGCTGAAACGGAGAACAAAAGAACAGGAGCAGATATTCTTGAACCTTTTGCGAGAGGTGTTTGCGTGACATAGACGCGATCCGCGTCCAACTGAATTCCCGTTTTTCGCCGGCAAGTATTGTTCGATTTTGATGATTCCAGCGGCAATCGTTTAGTTTTCGATTCCCTTGGTAGATGCACTAATAAATTTCAAAAATCCTTGAAATTTTTTTTTTTTTTGTTTGGCTTGTTTTATTGCACTAAGTTACAATTTATAAGCAACATTTTTCTGATACATAGTTGGTGTACGCTAAGAAAACTAAGATACTTCAGTTAGTCGTCAAATTATTGTCGTCAAATTTGCACTTCATGATGGTTTCACTAAGTGGATTAGATCGTGTGGTTTGGTTCTCTTAAGTCTTCTAAGCGGATCATGTGTTGAGAAGCTGGATGACAGTCTCATTTACATGATCTTGGAGCCTCAAACGGTGATTCATGGCTTGGCTGCGAATGGCCTCATCGACAGAATCAATCTTCAGCTCGTAGTGAAGTCTGTCATCAACGCAGCATCGCAGTACATTATTCTGGAAGCGCTGAATTATGTCTCGATTGTTCTGGACTGCGCACCCCCACAGTTGTGCACCGTAAGTCAGGACAGGCTTTAGTACGTGCTTGTACAGTATGAGCTTGTTGTGGACACACAATTTTGACCGTCGGCCCATCAGCCAGTACATTTTTCTGAATTTAATCAAAAGCTCAGCTTTTCTCTTCTTGATGTGGGACCTCCGCCTTAGTTTGGCATCCAGCGTCATTCCAAGATATTTCGCTTCATTGGCATACGGTACCACCTTGTTATCGGGAAAGGCTGGCACATAGTTTATCCTTTTATTCGTGAAATCAACATGCACTGACCTAGTCTCATTCATTATAACTCTCCATCTCACTGTCCAAAGCGGGAGACAGAAATTTAGCTTGGTAACTGATTCACTGTTTGTTTCCCCAGTCGCTGTAACTGCAGTATCTTCCGCAAACGTAGCGAGGGTATTACCTTCAGTTTCTGGTAAGTCAGAAGTGTAAAGCAGGTATAGTAATGTCAAATTTAAGTACAACTTTCAAACTTTGAGCCCCGGTTCTTGAGAGAAATACTAACATGGAACGAGGAACAAATGGCAAATAATAAAAGCTTGTTTTTAAAAAATGTATTTTTAAACGATCGCATTTTCTCGAAATTACGTTACATTTCTAGCAGTGATTCCTACAAGAAAAAGTAATATTTGAGGTACAACTCCAACGCCCAAGAATTCTACATTTAAGGTGCTTTGATAAAATCTGTGAATTAGGCTCAAAATGAATAAAACGAAAAGGGAAAAATATTGGCTAATTTTTAATCATACTGTAGGCCCTGTGCCCTTTGTGACATTTTGATTTCACTTATAATATTTCGTATTATTAATCTATTAGAGATGATTGGAGGAAGGTGTTTGCATTACAGATTGAAAATTGTCAAAAGACGCCAATTTCCTACAGCCGCGGCCTTATATTGAAGCCGGTCGTGCTTGGGGGCATAATTTGAGTAGAGAAATTCGGAAATAAACATGGGATGAAAATTATTGAACAGAAAAGTGAATGGGGATTGCCTGCCTTGCCATATTGTAGGCCAGGCGAGCGACGCTGCCAATTCTCCACTGACATGGCCTTATATTGAAGCCAGCTGTGGTTGGGGGCATAGTTTGTGTAGAGAAACTCGGGAATAACCAAGAATGAACATAATCTAGCAGACATTGAGTGGGGAATGAATTGCTTTCCTAGCCACATTGTAGGCCAGAAGAGCGATGTTGCCAATTCTCCACTGACATGACCTTATAGTGAAGCCAGCCCTGCTTGGGGGCAAAGTTGGTGTGAAGAAACTCGGAAATATCTAACAGACATTGAATGGGGAATGTGTTGCTTCCTAAGCAGATGACGTGCAATGACGTGCAACGTAGCCAAATCCCTACTGCCATAGCCTTCAACTGAAGGTCTCCATACTTTGAGGCAGTTTGTGTAGAGAAACTCAGAAATCGGAAATAAACCAAGAATGAACATAACCTAAAGGACATCGAATGGGGGATGTATTGCTTTCCTAGCCACATTGTAGGCCAGAAGAGCGTTGTTACCAATTCTCCACTGACATGGGCTTATATCGAAGCCAGCCCTTGGGCCTGACGTGCAACGTAGCCAAATCCCTACCGCCATGGCCTTAAACTGAAGCCATCCGTGGTTGGGGCAGAGTTAGTGTAGAGAAACTCGGAAATAAACCAAGAATGAACAACCTAGCAGCCATTGAGTGGGGGCTGTATTGCTTCCCTAGCCACATTGTAAGCCAGAAGAGAAATGTTGCCAACTCTTCACTTCCATGATCTTATATTGAGGCCATCCATGCTTGGGGGCATAGTTTGTGAAGAGAAACTTGGAAATCAGAAATTATCCAAGAATGAACATAACCTAACAGACATCGACTGGGGGATGTAATGCTTCCCTAGCAGATGGAAGGCCTGATGTGAAACGTAGCCAAATCACTAGAGCCAAGGCCTTCAACTGAAGCCAGACGTGCTTTGGGGCATAATTTGTGTAGAGAAACTCGGAAATAAACCAAGGTAAACATCTTCCAGCAGACAATATACGAGTATTATGTTTAGCTTCCCTAGGCCAGAGGGCTGCTGAGTCGTTTTACTGAAGCCGGCCGTGAAATTCGATGGGTTCAAAGATCGTGAGGGATCTAGTCAAATCTACCACTTTTGGACCAGGTTTTCCAATGGACAACTTAAATCCTCCCTCATGACACTATTAAAATCTCAATAATTGGTTTTTCTTAATAATTTTTCATTTGGAAAAATTTGTTTTCGTTATTTGATTTCCTTCAGTAAAATAACAAGTTAGTTAGCGGAAAGCCACGACATTTTTTGTTTTTCAAGACTATTTTAAGGCAGAAAAGCGGCTTGCTGTGCATAATGATTCTAAAGATCTGAAAAGACCCTCCTAAATAAGGGAGTTCGCAACAAAGAAATTAGGGCTTTGGGGAAGACAACTTCCGCGTGCGTTTGTCACGAAACGACGAGATTACTATCAAATTGAAGAGGAAGAAGAGAGATGATGAAGTGAAGTTACAGGGTGAATGAGGATCAGAATAGGAACGATTCAGCGGTCGGTTATCATCCCGTTTCCAACGGCTTTTTCGAGTCTTACATAATTGAACCGCATGAAATGTAGCGGGGCCGGAAGCATTCCGGAAGAATTAGAGAATAGGAGGGAAAAGGATGGAGGGGTGAAGGGGAATGAATAATAAATGCGGGGAAAGTCCGTAGCTGAAGAGAAGAGGGGTGCTGCACCCCCTTTTCAGCTTCTGTCAGCGGAAAATCAACACTAGCCGTCAGTAATCAACTAAATAACCTTTGAAATTTGCTTCTGATAAACTACGTTCAAAGTACGAAACTAAAATAACTATCTTATTTCTTAAACACACCGGAAAACGAAGGCAAAATCCAATTTGGTATACAACCACTAGAAACAATTCCAGAAAATTTCATAAACATCGGACTATTTTTTCGATTTTGATGGCAGTTTCTAGGGCATTTCAGGGGAACATATTGTACCACAAACAGAGCGATCGACAGACATGGAACCGAAATCAGTAAAATAACAATGAAATGCTAAATGCAAGTAAAAATTTTTATTCCGGAGGGTCCAAATTGTGAGTTGCACGTCTTGAAAACTCAGCCGTTGTTAGTGAGGATGCAAAATGTAGCGGAAGACGATTATCATATTATTATTTGTCTCATTCTTTTCATTACAGAGGAGGGAAAACACGGAAAAGTCAGAGAATCCTATCCGTCAGAAGCAGTCGGGAAATTCTCAAGAAACAATAAGCCCCCGCTCCATATCGTAGAATCGAGAATCCGACGGCTATGATCAAGTTAAAACAATTTCGCAAACGGATTCGTATTCAAATAAGTTCTGCAAGTGGCTATTAGTCTACTTTTTGAAAATGTTCAAGATTTGAACAAATTTTTGTTGGAGCAATGTGCAAAAACATTTGCACACTTTCTGAACCAATAACCCACAATTCTACGGTAATCTTGAAGAGAAATCTCGATCCGTTCTCAAATGAGGAGTACCACGAAATTTGGCCCCGATGGTGCTGCCATCTCGTATCTCAGAATCTCACTAAAACCTCGTGACATTTAGACAATTTACTGATAATAATTAAAATTGTTTTATCAAATGGTACTTTTATTGATGTTTTATGTTGAACTTTTTTATTTTTGGGTCAAAAGTTTCTAATATTTCAGATTTTGGGTCCCCCCTGACGGAGGGAGAAAGAGGGAACGCACATTTTTGTTTTTCATAAAAGTTTCCAGGTCGATGAAAGCCTGGTTGGTGACTTGAAGAAGTTGTAGCTTTTGCCTCCGAGTCTACCAAGTTAGCGGAAGCTTTGTTTTCACTTTTCAAGGTTGAAAAAAAAGTTCTCCAAAATCAAAATTTCCACTCGCGTTTTACGTTTCTGACCTTTCTGAACAAGTTTGGTTCCGTGTCTGTGTGTCTGTATGTCATGAAATCCTTGCCACAGCTATAACTTCTACAATTCTCACCCGATTTTTATGAAATTTTCAGGGATTGTGCGGGTTGGCGTGTAGATGGTCCCCAATGAAAAGCATTGCCCCCAGACGGATAGTACCGCTGCGCATGCGCAAACGTGTATTTTCTTGTAACAGCTACAACTTCTACATTTTCCACCTTTATTTCGATGGAATTTTCAGGAATTATGCGAGTTGGGGTGGAGATGGTCCCCTATGAAAATGATGGCCCCCAACTTGAAATTATTTTGTGCGCATGCGCAAACGTGAAAATCCTTGTAATAGCCATAACATCTACATTTTCAAACAATATTGAGAGATTGTGCGAGTTGACGTGTAGATGGTCCCCTATGAGTGTAGCGGAAGGTACTTTGAGATTGATGTTTTGAGATCAACTACTATGCATCGGATCATCTATACAGTCGGGTTATCGATACGAGCAAGCTACGTGCGACACCCTCTTGGTTTTTTAAATAGTTGTTAAAAATATGAAGGTAATTTTGTGGAAATAAATTTATAAATATATCCAAATATGTAATATAAGACACACAGTCAGACTCGAAACAAAATTATTCAGGAAGGTCCAAGAGTAAAACCCGACTGGAAATTTTGATTTTGAAGAACATATTTTTTTAACCTTGAAAAGTGAAAACAATGTTTCCTTTACATCGGTAGACTCTGAGAGGTAAAACACAAAAATGCTTCAAATTATTACACCACGGTTTATTATCATTATCAGTGTTATCATCAACATTTATTAGTGTTATTGTTATATTATTGTTCATTATTTATTATCATTATAATTATACACTCGTCTGCGAAAGGTCGCATTTGATCAGAAGAAATTTGCATCAAATACGCCAGTGAACGTTCACGTGCGATTCACACTCGTGTTTCTGATTTGTCATTCGTCCAACCTGCGAATCAACAGAGATAAGAACCTCCGGGAAATTAACCGAAAAGCCCCTTCAAGGAACCATGGGTAGGCGGGAGGAGGGGTTTATACATGTTGGGCCAAATGTCACCACAATATCAACGCTCGGCAGGGAAAAGGGCCAACACGCCAAGATGGTCGAAATTGGGTTATGCACAAAGTTTTCTTTCGTTTTCACCTCTACAAGATGAAGAAGGAATAAGGCTGAACAACTTAAAAATAAAGCATCCGAGAAGCATCTCCTCTTTGTCCCTACTTGACTCCTGCGCAGTTGATTGGAGACGCTTCTCGGAAGAATTAACAGAAACCTACAGGCTGAGGAAGACTCCACAGAAGGGTCGAAACATGTTCCAGATTAAAAATTAAAGAAACTACAAAAACAAGACTCCAAATAATCACCCGAAACCATGAAAACGGTCCCTGCGTACTGTAGCGACCTACAGTAGTTTGTTGTTGTAACTAGCGTAGTTACCAAGAGCCTGTTTGATATAAACAATAAAAATTCATTGTTCGTCTAGTAATGGTGCTTTACACTTTATTCTATAATATCATAAACTTAGATACTACATTTTGGCGACGGGAATAAATGGCGCCATCTCGGAGAAAAGGAAGGAGATCCCGATCGGGTACTCCAGATAGAGTACTGGCCGGAAAACTGGCAGTAGCGGAGTCAGGTAATAAAATGGACATGGTGTTTGATATAGAACCTTTCAGTACAGAAAGCGAGGAATGGGAGTACTGAGTGAAAAGATTTAAAATAGCGTTAAAAGCAAGTAAAATTGAACATGATGGTCGAAAGAGAGACTATTTATTTGCAAAGATAGGAACAAAGGCGTTCAAAGTGTTAGTGGATTACTTTTCACCTAGAGATGTGGAGGAAATTAGCTTCGATGAGTTAGTTGCAGTGCTAGAGAAACATTACGGAAGGGGGGATACATCTCTCTCTGAAAGACTAAAATTCGCGAAGGTTGAGAGAGAAGAAAACGAATCCATAGCCGAGTTCTCGCTACGATTACATTCACAAGCTTCTAGGTGCCGTTTTGGGAATTCCTTGGACGAGCGATTGAGAGATCAGATGTTGTTCGGTCTGCGGAATGCTACTTGGCAGCAAGAAATTTTGAAGCATTATCCAACAGTGGAGAGTACGTTGAATGACATTGAGAAACTTTGCCGAATTTTGGAGCAGGCAAAGATTCAGCAGGAGAGGATTTACGAAAACAGTAGGACATCAAGAGCGCATAATGTATTGATCTCGAAACAAGTACAGTATGATAAATTGAAACAACGTTGATCACAACGGGGTGGAAAGGGAAAAGCACGCTGATCAGCTACGGCAGAGACAAACATCCGAAGAGTAGGAGAGGGAGAAGATGTAGCGACCTACAGTAGTTTGTTGTTGTAACTAGCGTAGTTTGATATAAACAATAAAAATTCATTGTTCGTCTAGTAATCGTGCTTTACACTTTATTCTATAATATCATAAACTTAGATACTACACGTACCAACCAACAAGTAAAAATAAAGCAGGTATTTGGGACAACTCAGAATACCAACGGCACTTGATGTCCATCAGACTGACTGGGAAAAGGGCCAATCCGCCTCTCGGGCAACACAATTTTAATATTATTGGGAATAATTTTAAACCTATTGGATCAAATTAATATCCAAGGATACCGCCGTAATCACAAATAGAAATTTGGAAACAATGAGAATTTAACCCGTATTTCACCGGGAAAATTCCTTTACAATGGAGTCCATTAAGTTTTTGTCACCATTAGAGATGGGCGAAACGGTTATATTTGCGTATTAGGTTCCACCCTGACCGCTCTGGGTTGGTAATAGGTTCCAATAACCTGTTATTTATTAATAGGTTATTCCAGGGACCTTCTCACAAGCTCATTTCGACATACCATTCCAAGGTATCTATTCTCAGATTTCTACTTTTCGTTCCCGACCTATGTTCGTTTGTTTATCATGTTATATTGTTATTCCATTCCAAAGTATCATTCCGTTGATCTCTAGTTTTCGTTTCCTACCTAAGATGGGGTAAGATGGGGTTCTATCAAGTTATTCCCGACATACATACGTGTTAGTGTATTTTCACTCTTTTTTCGATTACAAAACCCAAGCTATTGTTCTGGCTCAACACGTTTTGGAGCCTTCCCTGAAATGTTATTTAATAATAGAGTTATTTTGGTAATAGGTTCCAAGCGGAAGTAACGAAACCCGGTAACAGGTTATTTTTAACTGTTACGTTAAATACCGCCCATCTCTAGTCACCATGAATTGTGGGATTAAATTCTCTACATCTACTATCTGCACATCTAAATCCCTGGAGTGCACTCAGCCGGTAATTACGTTTTTCTCTCTCCTCACTGTGGAATCATTCATTCCACTTCACGTTCAGTAAACGATGGCCGCCTTCTCTTCTACGTCATTCGTCTGGCGGACGTAGGAGGAAGAACAAAGCGACCCATTGATGGTTCAATTCCCACTACTGACAACTCCTGAGTCATATCTCACTACACGAGTCAACTTTGTTTGTTGACACCCACCTCCTAGGTATCTTCATTTTCGTCAGTTCCACAATTTCTTTCTACTCACAGCCATCAGTCGTTTCAGGATCATTATTTCCAAATTTCGTTCCTTCCCTGACCTATCGTTAAAAAACGCTGCAAATGATTACACAAAGATTTATTATTTCTATATAGATCACTCGTCTGCAAAGGTCTCATAAAGAGCAAAATTTGCTCTTTAATTTAATTTGCCAACATTTAATGTTGGTCCTACTGAGCACTGGGTGGCCTCATTCGATTCTAAAAACGCTGCAAATTATTACACAATGGTTTATTATTTTTCTATATAGATCACTCGTCTACAAAATCACAAACCATCCAATATGAAGAGAAGAAAAAAAAATCAAAATCACCAACCATCGATCGCATTTTGGTCAGCTCTAATTTGAACGGAGATTAGACCTCTTTTGCGATTGATTTTGGAACCCTTAGAAGTGACCTACATCAACCAAAAGCTTCGGGGCACAACTAGACCCCAAATGGAGCCTACGTACCAAATTTCATCAAAATCGGTCAATGCTAAGTGGCAAAAGTGCCGCGTACGGCGGACGGCGGACGGACGGCCAAATTTTTATTCGATTTTTGGATTCTACGTACCTTGAAACGTAAAACATCAAATTTTGAGGGGGTGTTAAAAATTTTTTTTTCTTGGTCGATTCCAAAGGTTCATTATTGAAAATAATAAACCAAAATTCAACACTACTCGTATTTTAAATTAATGAAAAAACAAAACCCTTATATCAAAACTTTTTTTCTCGGTCGATTCCAAAGGTTCATTAGTGAAAATGATAAACCAAAAACGCTGCAAATTATTACACAACGGTTTATTATTTGTCTGTATCTGCTCGCCTACAAACAACACGGCTTATTGATTATCAGTACCAATCAACCAACCATATTTTGGTTTATTATTTTCAATAATGAACCTTTGGAATCGACCAAGAAAAAAAAAAATTAACACCCCCTCAAAATTTGATGTTTTACGTTTCAAGGTACGTAGAATCCAAAAATCGAATAAAAATTTGGCCGTCCGTCCGCCGTCCGCGGCACTTTTGCCACTTACCATTGACCGATTTTGATGAAATTTGGTATGTAGGCTCCATTTGGGGTCTAGTTGTGCCCCGAAGATTTTGGTTGATGTAGGTCACTTCTAAGGGTTCCAAAATCAATTTTGAAATTTTGAAAAAGCCCTAACTCAAAAAATTTAGATATAAAGGTATTGTTTTTCCTTTAATTTAAGATTCTATAGAATTTTTAGAATTTTTTGAGACCACCCGGAGCTCTGTAGGACAAACCGTTCGCTCACTACGAGAATTTAAAGTTTGGACGTACGATAAATCAGAAACACGAGTGTGAATCGCAAAACAGGCCTAATCTCCGTTCAAATTAAAGCTGACCGAAATGCGATCGATGGTTGGTGATTTTGTAGACGAGTGATCTATATAGAAAAATAATAAACCATTGTGTAATAATTTGCAGCGTTTTGCCCAACATTCACTATTGAGCTTTTTTTAATACAAAATACCAACCAGCAAACCACTGTCATCTGAGAGTTGTGGGTGCCCTCATATTCATAATGAAATTTTGTTCTTTTTGTACTCAATTCGAAGAGAGAAAACACTGCTTTTCCATGATCAGTAACTTCCATACTATCACGCAAGTTTCACTATCTACTTTATTTTTACAGTAAAACATCGTTATAATACAATGAGCCAAATTCTCAATGTAACTCGATAAACGCCAAGGAATTCCTTGGTCAAAACACGGTCGAATATTGTGGTGACATTTGTCCCAACATTTATACACGCCTCCCCCTCCATCAGTGACTAGATTATGAAAACCTCAGCTTATTTGTTTAGTCTTTCTTTCGGTTCACCTCTTTCCCATTGTTTGCGTCCTCTTTCATCTCATCTCATCACCATCCATTTCACTCCGTCTTTCCCGTTTCCTTCTCAGTGGATCCCACTAACCACCCGACCTAAATCCTACTTTCTTTTCCTAGAGAGCCTCATCAACGTACACTTCTCCCACCAACTCTGTAAATTCGTCTTCATTAAAAAACGAACGAATCTTCGTCCAACGCAACTGGTGTTGTCTGATGAAATTAAAAACAGTACTGTCATAATTCATTGTTTCTCCGCTAAATTTCTTTTGGTTACTAATCTTGGATCCACGCGGATCAAACATTCATCACGAGCTACGGTAATTAGACAGGTCAAACTGTATTGTTCTCAGTATCTCTGAGATACACATCTGCTTACATGTGTACTATCATACCGCTCGAGCGCAGTCTGTCTTGTTAAAGTAGTAGAATAGGCAGAATAGAAGAGGCAATAACAGTGCTGCCTTCGATTGAGAGCAATAATATTGTATCGATCTCGTATCGATATTAGTACCAAGACTTCGATACCAAGTATCGAGTATATGGGAGTATCGAAACAACACTAATCCAATCAAGTTCTCCAATCAAAAGGTTCATTTACCCAATCAAGTCGTAGATGAAGCTTCATGCTATGTGCTACACCCTCATGGCAGGAGATAAAAAATTGTACATCACTGTGATCAAACAGATCTGCAAACAAAAAGCTCGATTCAAGACTGAAAGAATTTAACTTCAAGTCCTCATTCGCGGATCCTTGTCTTTACATACGTGGAGAAGGGGGAGACCAAATTATTCTCGCAGTGTACGTAGACAACTTGGTTATCGCATCATCCAACAAAGAAGAAGTGAGAAAATTGAAGGAAGATCTCACTAAAACCTTCGAAATGCGAGACATTGGCGATATCATGTCTATTCTGCCTCGGCATTGAATTTTCAAGAGACCAAAAAGGAGGAGTACGAATGAGCCAAGAAAAATATGTAAAAAAGCTACTGGAAAAATTCAGAATGACAGATGCCAAAACATTCAAGACCCCGATGGAAATAAATCTGGATTTAGAAGTGCCGAAAAAGGGGGAGCTACCAAATATTCCTTACCAAAGTTTAATCGGATCACTCAAGTATTTGGCAACGTCAACCAGACCCGACATTTCGTATTCTGTTAGCTACCGGTCACAGTACAATTCATGCTACAGGAAAGAACACTGGGCAGCCGCTAAGCGAATTTTAAAATACCTGGAGGGAACGGCGAATTTTTCGCTCAACTTCAAGAGAACCGGGCGAAAGGACTTGGGAGGTATGTCGGACGCAAGCTACGGAAGTTGCAAGATTGGCGGACGCTCATACACTGGCTTCTGTTTCCAGCTAAATGGAACGGCAATAAGCTGGGAAGAGCGCAAGCAGCGTACTGTAGCCGGATCCACAACTCACGCAGAATACATGGCACTTTCAGAGTCAGCTAAAGAAGCAATGCACCTGAAATACCTCGTGAATCGTCTCCATATTGCTCAAAACACGGTCAAAATTGAAACCGACAATCAAAGTGCAATAAGTTGGGCACAACACCCTATTGTGACATCCAAGTCCAAGCATATAGCTATAAAAGAATAAAAGAACATTTCATAAGAGAAGCTATTGCCAACAAGGACATCAATCTGAAGTTCTGTCCAACTGACATGATGACGCGCCTTCATTATTGTTAATAATTCAAGTTATTGTTATTAACAAGATGTTCTCTTCGTTACCATGTTTCAGATTCCCCAAAATCTTGCACTCTAGTTTTTCTCGTTTAACTTGCACGAACTCAAATTTAAAATATACTTTCTTTTTCACCTTACACCAAGTTTCCACTGTGTACCACTTTCATTATATTGTTCTCAGTATCTCTGAGATACACATCTGCATACATATGTACTATCATGCATCAACCTGCTCGAGCGCAGTCTATCTTGTTAAAGTAGTAGAAGAGTACTCGTAGAATCGTAAGACGAAGGCAATAACAGTGCTGCCTTCGATTGAGAGCAACAATATTGTTTCGATCTCGTATCGGTATTAGTACCAAGACTTCGATACTCATTCGATACCAAGTATCGAGTAAACGGGAGTATCGAAACAACACTAATCCAATCAAGTTCTCCAATCAAAAGGTTCATTTACCCAATCAAGTTGTAGATGAAGCTTCGTGCTATGTGCTACACCCTCATAAAAATATTGTACATCCCAGGATCTAGGTATTCCCAATGACCCAGGAAGGTGCCCTGCAGCCTCTAAACAGAAAGGCCCTTTATGTTGTCATATGGCAACACTGGGCGTTAATAGATTGCAAAGAAGAACACGTGCAATTAAGTATCTCTTTAGTCACCAACAGACCCCTTTGAATACTGTTAATAAGGCCTGAAAATCTACAGAGAAATGGCCCCTGGTTGACGAGCAGTTCATGAATGACACCATTCACGAGTATCCTATGAATGCCAGAAAACTAAAGACATAGATATGAGACGTACGGGTTCGAAAAACGCTGCAAATTATTACACAATGGTTTATTATTTTTTATTTTTCTATATAGATCACTCGTCTGCAAAGCCACCAACCATCCAACATGAAGAAAAACATCGATCGCATTTCGGTCAGCTTTAATTTGAACGGAGATTAAGCCTCTTTTACGATTCACACTCGTGTTTCTGATTTATCGTACGTCCAAATTCTCGTAGTGAGCAAACGGTTTGTCCTACAGAGCTCCGGGAGGTATCAAAAAATTCTAAAAATTCTACAGAATCTTAAATTGAAGGAAAAACAATACCTTTATATCAAAATTTTTTGAGTTAGGACGTTTTCAAAATTTCAAAATTGATTTTGGAACCCTTAGAAGTGACCTACATCAACCAAAAGCTTCGGGGCACAACTAGACCCCGAATGGAGCCTACATACCAAATTTCATCAAAATCGGTCAATGCTAAGTGGCAAAAGTGCCGCGTACGGCGTACCAAATTTTTATTCGATTTTTGGATTCTACGTACCTTGAAACGTAAACCATCAAATTTTGAGGGGGTATTAAAATTTTTTTCTTGGTTGATTCCAAAGGTTCATTATTGAAAATAATAAACCAAAATCTGAATCATCAATCAATATGTATTCCAAAGTCGTCATATCGTAACCAGGTAACATTCATCGATGATATTTCAGATCCGATTCTAATAAAGACCGTTTCACGTGGTCTTGTACACGTGGAGGGATGTTACGCAATGATAGGGGGTAAGTCGTAGTTGATGGAACTGCCATGAAATAAACATGGACCGACGACGGGAGTGCCTGAACTGAAAGGAGGGCGAATCGAGGTATTATCGGCCATGAATAAATCAGCCGCTCCATTACCGTCCAGGACAGTGATGTTCCTGCTTGTGCTGCTTATTACTCAGCGTGATTGCCGGGGAACTTCATTATGGCTCCACCTCATCACAAGCCGAGGAGCAGTTAACTAGAACGCTAAAATTTGATTGCATCGTTTTCTTTACACTCACTCTTAATGAAAACTTAGGTTTATTTTATCTACCTTTACTGGATTCTTCAGTGAATTTGCTCAAACCATCGCCCCTAAAGGACCCCCACGCTATTCATGATATCAGCACTTTACTTTCTCCACATATAGTATAGCCACTGTAGAGACCACCCTTAATATACTATAGAGTCAACAATTTATGCTATCTACCATTATTATTCACATTATACTGCCGTGCTAATTTTCGCTGACTAGAGTGATGGTAATACCTCATATCCT
This sequence comes from Apolygus lucorum, assembly GCA_009739505.2. NCBI lineage: Eukaryota > Metazoa > Arthropoda > Insecta > Hemiptera > Miridae > Apolygus > Apolygus lucorum. The sequence continues at coordinate 8,595,910 of CM019181.2, read as the reverse complement.
AGAAGAGGGGTACAAGTCCAAAAATGTCATTTTTGAGTTAGGAACAGTTTTGGGTCGTGGAAGTGCTGTTTTTCATCCCTAGAAGACAAACTTAAGCCTAGCTCATTCCCCCTCCGCCTGAATGCTGAAAGTTCTTTGTTCGATGGACGGGGCGAGCCAACTACGTTTGCAGAAGACAGGCACAAAGCCCAGTGCTACCCTCTAAAGTGGACGTATCGCCTCTATTAAGTGGTTTCCTCAATTAAAGAAACATATTGTTAATTTTTTGGAAACTACTATCACAATCAAGACGATCAACAATGATAAATGCATGTTTATTGTGCAATTTATCAGAACACTTCGTTCCCTCGAGCCTAGCCCAAAGGACCTGACCTTGTCCCAAGAAGGTAGTTGACTGGTGATCTTTACAGAAAAATAATAATTGCAATAATAATCACAATTATAATAATTTACACGGTTTCCTAATTATTTCATCCATCATGCTGCGGCTATTTAACAGCAGGTAGGTAGATGATTACCTACTTGTGTTTCTAGGACGTTGTAAGACTTGGGCATCCTTGAATATGCGATTAATCTGGGTTAAAGGTGGACAACACTCAACGGAAAACAAAATGACCAGATACTAATCCGTTTTAGTCCCTTCAAAACCCAAATCTACGGAAGAAAATCCATCAGTCTGTGTCTCTTGTGTTTGTCCAGGCATTATTCCCTAACCGATTCGCGTGGTTCCTCCATTGTTCAACGCTAAAATTTATCTAGCGCTGTGGACTACGTCATCCACATTAAATTTTGCCTTGACGGTGGGGAGGGGGGAGTAGAAACTATTAAAATTTTTTTTTTTTTTTTTAAGCATAATCTTGTGTATTTCGCCCAAACCTCAATTCCCCACTGATTTGAGTGTTTCTTTTTTGTTCGACGTGGAAATCTATCTAGTTTTGCACTACATTGCTGGAATTTTGAGATTAGAGTAAACGGAGGATGAACGAGGGGTTATTTAGTGAAAGTGAGGCTCATTATGACAGCACGTTAAGCGCGCTACCTACTCCTCAATTTCAACCGATTCGCGTGTTTCTTTTTTTCGACTCAGATAACTAACTGACTAACATTAAGTCGCCAGAGTACTGAAATTCTCATTAGGAAGAGGCAAGTGGAGGGATAATATTCACAAAATTGCGGTTTTTCGATATTTTGGTTCATTTAGGGCTTACTAATGGTACCCAAGCTTTGAATCTTTATGAATAAACCTTTGTATTTTCATGAACTATAAATTTTGACACCATAGAACAAATTAGTGGTGCCACTGGTGTGTTTCACATTGAATGTCTACTCCTACGGACTACCTACCGAAACTACCGATAAAAGTTGGACTAAAGCCGTTGAAGAAGGAATGGTGTGAGGGGTGGGGGGGGGGATTGAACTCGAAATCACACGTTGGTTATCTTTGATTATAGATTTTAAGAAGCTGTTTTAATTACTTAAGAATATTTTTGGAGACAGAATTATAAATATCTTCCGTTTTCAATCTGTTTTATTTTTCCGACAACTCTCAATCTAATAAATTCTCGTTTTATACACCTCAAGTCATGATTATTCTTATTTCAAACCAAATTAATCATTTGGGAAAGAATAAAAATCGTCCATGAAAACTCGGCGCTTTGCGCCTCGGCGGGGGGCTCCGCCCCCCTGCACCCCCCGGTTTATTTCTTTTTCCATACTCTGTATGAAATCATAGGAACACAGAATGTGTTTTTGCGATACTAGTCATCCGTTAAATAAAAAACAACAATAATAAATGTGGAGTTGACATTAACATGACAACCAATAAACATATCACCAGATGTTTTTTCTGTCGCTTTTTCGTGACGATTTTTTTTCGGTAGGTCATCGCAAAAACACATTCTGTGTTAAAAAGTGACTTCTCTGAAATAAAGAAATGTTGTCCACGGAAAAAGGGAACAACACCACAAATCGAAGAAATTTGACAAAAATATTCCCCCCACTCCTTCCTCACTACCGAAAAGAATAATTTCGGTCCATGAGCTGTAGAAGCATTAGTACGGGAACATTTTCCCCAAATATCATTAACAATAAACGCGTTGTCATGGAGATATAGCTATTTGTTTGAGTGTAAAACTTTGAAAGCGATTTCCCGAAAATCACATTTTGGTTTATTATTTTCAATATAGAACCTTTGGAATCGACCAAGAAAAAAAAAATTTTTAACACCTCCTCAAAATTTGATGGTTTACGTTTCAAGGTACGTAGAATCCAAAAATCGAATAAAAATTTGGCCGTCCGCCCGCCGTACGCGGCACTTTTGCCACTTAGCATTGACCGATTTTAATGAAATTTGGTATGTAGGCTCCATTTGGGTCTAGTTGTGCCCCGAAGCTTTTGGTTCATGTAGATCACTTCTAGGGGTTCCAAAATCAATTTTTAAATTTTTAAAACGCCCTAACTCAAAAAATTTCGATATAAAGGTATTGTTTTTCCTTCAATTTAGGATTCTATAGAATTTTTTGAGACCACGCGGAGCTCTGTAGGACAAACCGTTCGCTCCCTACGAAAATTTAAGGGTTTATATTGAAATATATATATATAAATCAAAACACGAGTGTGAATCGCAAAAGAGGCCTAATCTCCGTTCAAATTAGAGCTGACCGAAATGCGATCGATGGTTGGTGATTTGGATTTTTTTGAATTTTTTTTTTTGATTTTTTTCTTTGATTTTTTTTTTTTTATTTTTTTTAATTTTTATATTGGATGGTTGGTGATTTTGTAGACGAGTGATCTATATAGAAAAAATAATAAACCATTGTGTAATAATTTGCAGCGTTTTTGGACTTGTACCCCTCTACTAGAAAGAGATAATATCTCTTTCTCGATTTGATTTGATTTTACCGCATTTCCAGACGAAAAAGTCACTTTTTGAGGAGGAAATCATCGTTTTTCCGTAAAATCTTTTCCAAGTGTCTTTTTATTAATTTTTTAAATTTCACAGTTTTTTACACTTTGAGATTGATTTATTACCCTTCATAAGAAGATCGATGATTTCCTCCTCTAAAAGTGACTTTTTCGGCCGTAAATGCGGTAAAATGAAATTAAACACTAGAAGTGGTTGTCAATTCTCAGTAGGAGAAACAGACCTCGATATTGTGAGGCGACAAAACATGAGTTAAGAAAAAGAAGGATTCGCGAGGGCAAATAGAAGTCAACACGACTGGGGGCCCTTCTGACCCCGATAGGCTGATTAATGTTTTCTCCCACACAGATTCCCTCTCTCCCTCCCGCGGGGCTACTTTCCGAAGCGATTGCTTACAACTGCCCAAAGTCTTTTCTATAGCGCCGATCAACAGCCTCAATAATACCAGCGAGACAAAACAAACGGTTTGAAGGAAGAAAAAATTGTCTGCCAAGTGGGTGTGGCACATAGCTTCCTCGTACCCATAACCCGATTGTATAGATGTTCCGATGCCTAGTAGTTAATCACGAATTTGCAGCGTTTTTCTGATTTCCAAACTAAATTTATTTTTATCGATTTCGTGGCGCGCTTTTCATGCAGTCTGAAGTCCCGGTCTAAAAAAATACAAATCTGATGAGGTCCTGTTTGCGGAAATCACAAAGAAAGACTTAGAACAGGAACTCAAACTTTCTGAAAATAAGCGAAATTTTGTAAAGAAATAATTTTACACGCTTATTTTAGAAAGTTTGAGTTCCTGTTCTTTGTCTTGTGATTCTTTCTTTGTGATTTCCGCAAACAAGACCTCATCAGATTTGTATTTTTTTTTAGCCCATGTACCTACTTAGTTAATAAGAAAGTTTTGATACCTACCTGCTTTAATCTTAATACCTTTGTGATATTCGCAAAAAAATGTACCTCATGAGATGATTAGATTCTAATGAAGTTGCTTAGTGATTTTTAAAATTGTTTATCTTTCTAGTGAAAACAAATGAAAAAACGTCTGCCAAGTGGGTGTGGCACATAGCTTCCTCGTATCCATAACCCGATTATATAGAAGATCTGATGCATAGTAGTTAATCTCAAAACACCAATCTCTAATTACCTTCCACTACCCTCATAGGGGACCATCTACACGCTACTCTGGACAATCCTAGAAAATTTCATCTAATTCGGATGAAAAATTAAGTCAGTAGATGTATGTGATTGGATCAAAAAAATACTTAGGCTCGGCTGGGATTCGAACCCGCGACCCCTGGGGGACAGTTGAAGTTACGGCTGTTACAAGGAATTTACGTTTGCGTATGCGCAGTCGCTTCTATCAGTCCGGGGATGATGATTTTCATTGGGGACTATCTACAACCTAATCCACATAATCCCTGAAAATTTCATTGAAATCGGGTGGAAAATGTGGAAGTTATGGCCGTTACAAGGAAATTCGCGTTTGCGCATGCGCAGCAGCTACTATCAGTCCGAAGGTGATGATTTTCATAGGGGACCATCTAAATACTAGTCTGTAACATTCCTGAAAATTTCATTGAAATCGGATGGAAAATGTAGAAGTTATGGCCGTTACAAGGAATTCACGTTTGCGCATGCGCAGTCGCTTCTATCAGTCCGGGGATGATGATTTTCATAGGGGACCGTCTACACACCAACCCGCACAATCCCTGAAAATTTCATAGAAATCGGACAATAACTTCGTATAGTTATGCGCGTTACAAGGAATTCATGACAGACACACAGACACACAGACAGACAGACACACAGACACACAGACAGACAGACACACAGACACGGAACCAAAATTGTTCAGAAAGGTCTAAAACGCAAAACGCGAGTGGAAATTTTGATTTTGGAGAACTTTTTTTTTTCGTCCTTGAAAAGTGAAAACAAAGCTTCCGCTACCTTGGTAGACTCGGAAGCAAAAAACCATGATGATAAAGAAAATTTTCTAGTTACAAGAATTGCCTAGTTCCTTTTTTCAATGGTGTCGGAAGTTAAGGTAGATGGTTGGGTAGACCTAGCTACTTTATCAAGTTTGGAACCAGCCTACTTTGTCTGATTCGTACATTCCTTTAAATCTGATTAAGTTCCTTATAAGAATTTAAATTAGGTCGTATTCTTTGTTTGTATGAATGTTTTTTTACTTATTTCGGAAAAATATAATTTATGAGCTGTATTGTTGGGTTTTCTATTGAGTTTTCTGACCCAGTAACAATTCGATTTTGGATTGAATGAAACGAATAATTCTAATAATACGAGAACTTTTTGCTTTTAGCGAATTTTCGAAGAAAATGATGCTATTGCAATGGCCTCAAAATTTTTAGAATCGACTTTTTCGAAAAATTTTTTCACTGAAATCCGTTTTGGAACATTCTGAAACGATCCCTGAAGTTTCGCCAAAAATCATATGTATGTATGTATGTATGTATGTATGTATGTATATATATACATATATATGTGTGTGTTTGTGTGTCATTCCGCACGATAACTTGATTTGAATTTTGCTTCCGAGTCTACCAAGGTAGCGGAAGCTTTGTTTTCACTTTTCAAGGACGAAAAAAAAAAGTTCTCCAAAATCAAAATTTCCACTCGCGTTTTGCGTTTTAGACCTTTCTGAACAATTTTGCTTCCGTGTCTGTCTGTCTGTGTGTCTGTGTGTCTGTCATGAATTCCTTGTAACGCGCATAACTATACGAAGTTATTGTCCGATTTCTTTGAAATTTTCAGGGATTGTGCGGGTTGGTGTGTAGACGGTCCCCTATGAAAATCATCATCCCCGGACTGATAGAAGCGACTGCGCATGCGCAAACGTGAATTCCTTGTAACGGCCATAAGTTCTACATTTTCCATCCGATTTCAATGAAATTTTCAGGGATGTTACAGATTAGTGATTAGATGGTCCCCTATGAAAATCATCACCTTCGGACTGATAGTAGCCACTGCGCATGCGCAAACGTGAATTTCCTTGTAACGGCCATAACTTCCACATTTTCCATCCGATTTCGATGAAATTTTCAGGGATTGTGCGGGTTGGTGTGTAGATGGTCCCCTATGAAAATCATCATCCCCGGACTGATAGAAGCGAATGCGCATGCGCAAACGTGAATTACTTGTAACAGCCGTAACTTCAACTGTCCCCCCAGGGGTCGCGGGTTCAAATCCCAGCCGAGGCTAAGTATTTTTTTGATCCAATCACATACATCTACTCACTTAATTTTTCATCCGAATCTGATAAAATTTTCTAGGATTGTCCAGATTAGCGTGTAGATGGTCCCCTATGAGGGTAGTGGAAGGTACTTGGAGATTGGTATTTTGAGATTAACTACTATGCATCTGATGATCTATATAATCGGGTTATGGATACGAGGAAGCTATGTGCCACACCCACTTGGCAGACGTTTTTTTTTAGTTTTCGCCAAAATGTTCGTAACAACAAACAGAAGGTCAAGTTCGTTAGCCAGAAATTTTGGACAATCCAAAGTGGTCCAAATTTTAAAAAAAGTGAAAAAAAAGTAAAAAAAAAAACGAGTTTTTCCCGTTTTTTGTGGGTAGAACCTTCACAATCATCATAATAAATGGTATATTCGGATTCAGCACAAAATTTCTGATATAATGCGTTTTTCAAAAATGAAAATTGCCCGAAAATTAAGAAAAGTATGGATGTATTCATATATATAATGAAAAAGCGTATATTTTTGTCGTACCCAGAAATAGAGTAACTGTGTGGGTACTCTATGAGTTCGTAGAGACGAGTAGAACATGAATATGTACTCCTAAGATCTTCAAAGCATACCCAGTGCATACAGTATGTTGGTATGGTATACTTAAAATAGAAAAAAACCAACAATAGGATGTGGTGTTGACATGGAGTGGAGTGGTCAATGCAGTGGTTAAGATCTTAACCATAGCTTCAACTGAAAGATTTCTTTGAAAATTCGCTCATTAATTCATGCTGCATGAATGGACTTTTTTATTTATTTTTGCTTCCGAGTCTACCAAGGTAGCGGAAGCTTTGTTTTCACTTTTCAAGGACGAAAAAAAAAAGTTCTCCAAAATCAAAATTTTCACTCGCGTTTTAGACCTTTCTGAACAATTTTGGTTCCGTGTCTGTCTGTCTGTGTGTCTGTCATGAATTCCTTGTAACGCGCATAACTATACGAAGTTATTGTCCGATTTCGATGAAATTTTCAGGGATTGTGCGGGTTGGTGTGTAGACGGTCCCCTATGAAAATCATCATCCTCGGACTGATAGAAGCGACTGCGCATGCGCAAACGTGAATTCCTTGTAACAGCCATAACTTCCACATTTTCCATCCGATTTCAATGAAATTTGCAGGGATGTTACAGATTAGTGATTAGATGGTCCCCTATGAAAATCATCACCCCTGGACTGATAGTAGCCGATGCGCATGCGCGAACGTGAATTGCTTGTGACAGCCATAACTTCTACAATTTCTACCCGATTTCGATGACATTTTCAGGGATTACGCGGATTAGATTGTAGATAGTCCCCAATGAAAATCAAGGCCTTAAAATTTACAGTAGCCTCTGCGCACGCGCAATCGTAAAATCCTTGTAACAGCCATAACAGTTGAGTCTGAGTTGAGAATCTCAAAGCCATGGTCCCCTATGAGGGTAGTGAAAGGTACTTAGAGATTGGTATTTTGAGATTAACTACTATGCATCAGATCTTCTATATAATCGGGTTATGGATACGAGGAAGCTATGTGCCACACCCACTTGGCAAACTTTTTTTTTTTAATTTTTCTTTATACCTTCCCTTTTTATTTTTAACCCCTATACTTTTTTTTTTTTGGTAGTATGCAAAACTTACCTACTTATAATGTTTATAGAAAAGCACCTATCAATCTCTTGTTGTTGTGGACAAACCACCTATCAACGATGTTATAACCACCTATCAACGGATCGCATCAAGGCAACTGCGCCTATCAACGCTATTTTGCTTGTTACTACGTTTTCAACTAAAATTTATGTCTAGAGGCGTGTCAAAACTAGTTGCAGTGAATGAATAGAAGCAAAAAGTTGATATAGTCGGAATATGAGCCCGCAAATCAGTTTTTTGTTTCTCTTGAAAAGTTGGGAAAATGTAGATAGGTGGTGTGTGAACATAGGTGACGACATAATCAATATTATTGAGAATAATAAACAAAATGGCTGAAAATCAACTGACAGGCCTGTGAAAATTCGCTCATTTACTCATGCTGCACGGGTGGACTTCATGTTGATCGCAGCTGTGATTATCAGGATGGTGAAGGTGGGAGGAGGACGGGGGGCAAGGAGGTCAAGGTTCAGGGCCGCCCCGCCCTTCGCCCCCTCCCGGGGAAAACCCACCTCTTGAACCCTCGAGGACGACAAAAAATAATTCGCGGCTGAGACCGGATCCTGATCAAACGATGACGCGATCGGAGGAGGACGACGGACGATCGGGACGCGGGTCCGGTTTTTTAGGGATGCGGGGGAGCCTCAAACGTTCCGACCGGAGCCCTCGTCCTGATCAATACTCGGTTGCCAAGGTCGGCGGCCCTTTCAAGCCCCGTCACATCGTTATCGTTATCGCAGCTTCCGACGTCGGGCCGCCTCCGCAGCTCGTGTTGCGACAGGCGGAGCATCGCGCACAACAGGAGGCGAAATAACGACAAAACGGGGACCTCGCAACTGGTGGTAGGTTGGGAGATACGCATTGAAGTCGCCGCCGTGCCCTTCGGCGGACACAACCTTATGAAGGAGTATTCTACTCCCTGAAGGTGTTAAAGTCCATTTAGACGAGCAAATTTTATGGCAATTTTTGAAGTCCATAGCCAGTGGGCTTCAATCGCTCGTTTTCGGCAATTCTTAGGACTCCCACAGTAAGACTTGGGTGTCCTAATGCGATTAATCTGGGGTAAAGCAGGACAACACTCTATAGAAAAAAATACTCACACACTAATCCGTTTTAGATCATTCTGAATGCAAACCCGCGAAAAAACGTCTGCCAAGTGGGAGTGGCACATAGCTTCCTCGTATCCATAACCCGATTATTATATAGAAGATCCGATGCATAGTAGTTAATCTCAAAACATCAATCTCTAAGTACCTTCCACTACCCTCATAGGGGACCATCTACACGCTAACCTGCAAAATCCTGCGGGTAGAATGTAGAAGTTACGGCTGTGGCAAGGATTTCATGACAGACACACAGACAGACACGGATCAAAAATTTTTCAGAAAGTTCTGAAACGTAGAACGCGAATGGAAATTTCGATTTTTGAGAAATTTTTTTTTCAACCTTGAAAGGTGAAAACAAAGCTTCCGCTACCTTGGTAGACTCGGAAGCAAAACGCTGCAAATTATTACACAAAGGTTTATGATTTTTCTACATAGATCACTCGTCTGCAAAGAACACGGCTTTGCCATTGTTACCACCTACCAACATGAAGAAAAACATTTCGGTCAGCTAACAATTGAACGGAGATTAGGCTTCTTTTGCGATTCACACTCGTGTTTCTGATTTATCGTAAGTCAAACCCATAAATTCTCGTAAGGAGCGAACGGTTTGTCCTACAGGGCTTCGTGTGGTCTCAACAAATTCTATAGAATCTTAAATTAACGGAAAACCATACCTTTATATCAAAATTTTTTGAGTTAGGGCGTTTTCAAAATTTCAAAATTCATTTTTGAACCCTTAGAAGTGACCTACATCAACCAAAATCTCAGGGGCACAACTAGACCCCAAATGGAGCCCACATACCAAATTTCATCAAAATCGGTCAATGCTAAGTGGCAAAAGTGCCGCGTACGGCGGACGGACGGCCAAATTTTTATTCGATTTTTGGATTCTACGTACTTTGAAACGTAAACCATCAAATTTTGGAGGGGGGTTAAGGGGGTCTCACTCGGTCGCCGTTTGTTTTTAGTATTTAGCCAAATCAAAGGGGCGAAAAGTTATAAAGTTTTACTTAAATTGGAAACTTTAAAGGATTTTAGAAATTCGGTAGTGCACGGCCCTAGGGAATTGAAAAACTAAAATATTGCCGCTGGAATCATCAAAATCGAACAATAATTGCCAAAGTAAAATGGCAAAAACTTTAGAATAAACGGGTTTCCCTTATTTCTTTGGCAATTATTGTTCAATTTTTATGATTCCAGCGGCAATAATTCAGTTTCTCAATTCACAAGGCCCAAGCACCAATGAATTTCCAAAATCCTTTAAAATTCAGATGTAAGTACAACTGTTTATGTTTTGCGCCTTTGATTTGGCTAAATACTAACCCGGAACGAGGAACGAACGGCGACCGACTGAGACCGCCGTTTTTTTTCTAGGTCGATTCCAAAGGTTCATTATTGAAAATAATAAACCAAAATCATAGGTGTATGTCTGTGTAGATGTGTGTGTGACAAAATCTTGTGTACTCTGCCCAGGCCTCAATTTTCAACCGATTTTCGTGGTTCTTTTTTTATTCGACGCGGAAAACTATCTAGTTGTGCACTACGTCGCCGGAATTTCGAATTTTGCCTTTTAAGGGAGGGGAGGGGGGGGCTAAGGCTTAAAAAAAAAGGTGCGTTTGCGGGCATAGTCATGTGCATTCTGCCCAGGCCTCAATTTTCTACCGACTTGCATGTTTTTCTTTTTGTTTGACTAGAATATCTTCCGCGTTGTACATGATTTCACCGGAGTATCAAAATTCGCAAGGGGAGGGGGCGAGTGGGGGGATAATTTTTCACAAAATATCCTCCTCCTTTATAGTCCAAGCTTTGAAATTGAAAGAAAATTCTCAATATACCTTCGGATTTACTTGAATTTACTTGAACTGGTGCCAGAACACCATAAACCGCTTATTTCGTGGGTTTTTGTGTGTTTCAGATTGATGAAAGTTCACCATTACGACGTATGACCGCTTTGGTGCCAGATTGGCACCATGAGGGGTGAAGGGGAAGGGGGTGAACTCGAATTCGCATGTTGGGTATCGTAGATCATGGATTTTAAAATGCTCTTCTGATTCGAGGCTCCCATGCCGCTAGAAATGTTATGGTGGATAATGGTGAGGGGGGGGGGTCAGTATTTCTTGCCTGAAATACTAAATTACATCGAGTGAAACAGTTTTGTGCAGGAGGAAGGTTTATCGCTTACCAACTAGTTTGAATTGACCGAATGCTTATCAAATTTCCATATGATGTAAATAGTCCAAATGGTAGGTAGTACCAATCACTGGTAGGTAAGTAAAAAAAATTTCCTAGGTAAAAAAAAAACGCTGCAAATCATTGCCCAAAGGTTTATTATTTTCTGTATAGATCACCTTTCTGTATAGATCCCTCCCTACCAACCATAAGTACCTACTACCTAATAGGGCATTTTTGGAAATTCAACCCTTCATTTCCATTTGGTTGGTGGTTGGGGTTGAAATGTTCAAAAATGCCCTAGTATTTCTTCTACTGCCTGTAGTCGCGATTGTGTTCATCAACTTCGATTGGAAATTGCCGCCTAGCTTTTGTGCAGCCATACCCAAGGAAAGAGATGTTAGCGTCGAGATTTCACCTCCTTTCTAGATAGTTTTTTGTCTGAAATTGTCTGCAAATATGCGGTAATAGATATAGATTAAAAATATACAAAAGAAATTTTGTTTTCTTCAATTTTTTGCATTTTGGGTCTCCTTAGGGGGGTCTCAGTTTGTTCCTCTTCGGGTTAGTATGTCCCTAGATTACCAGCGCTCAAAGTTTAAAAGTTGTACCTAAAATTTAGGTACAACAATTTTCGAAAGTCCTTGAAAATATCAAATTTAGGTACAATCTATGGGCACTATTTCAATCTATGGGCACCGGTAGTCTAGGGAAATACTAACCCGGAAGGAGGAACGAACGGCCACCGGCTGAGAGGCTTTGTTGTTTGTCTGCTGTACGTGTTCTCTGAATGTTAAAAGTTTGTCAAAATGGAGTCCGAGGTATTTTACTCAGGGGAAAAATTTTATATTTGGGTAAAGCGGATGGCTTCGGTTTTGGATGTATTAACTTTGCCAAAGTAAAGACATAAAACTTAGTGCAAACTTGGTATGCTAGCGCGCACTACCGCCATTCTTAGTTCGCTCCAGCTTCAATTATCAATTAAAATCCATTATAATTACTTGCTAAGTTCTCAACTTCAAATGGAGGACATTGAATAAGGCGTTCAGCTAAGTTCAGAGCTGATATAATTAGTTGGCGACCTAAATGGAGGACTCCCTTCCCTCCACCTCACCGTTGGACTCGGGCAAGGAAGCACTTTTCAATAGAATTAGGATTTATGGGAGGTTGCCACTTTCCTTCGGGGAAACTCCTTTAAAATCGATTGCCCGTCCACCTATAGTCTGATATTTAGAAGGGCGCACGAGGTACGGCAAGAGACATGGATGAAATTATTCAACGAAAGTTACCTCAAGCAGTTTTTTCGGGAACACACGACCAGAATACGGAACACAATACCAGAGGAAAATGAAGCCAATAATACAGCAGGGAAAGGGTGAAGGGAAAATATGAGGAAAAACAGCAGATTATGGAAATCGACACGAAATATCAGCTACGTCAATTTTATTTAGATTAAGGTGCAACAGAAACTTCTCAGCTTTTACCAAATTTTCGAAAAATATTTTTTCATCTTCAGGTCTAGAACATACAATAAATAATTGTTATCAGATAATGAGGCTTGACTAGACTACGAATACAGGAGTATGGAAGGAATATAAAAAAATATTACCTACATTATAGAAGTATGTTGTTATAGAAAATTTGGTGAAAATGGAGGAGTTTCTGAAGGACCCTAATCTCAATACAGTTGTAATAAATATATGTGAAAAACGACACGGAAGGCAACATGGTCGGCTTCAGTAAAAGACGATGACAGTGGAGAATTGGCAACGTCGCATTTCAGGCCTCCTATTCACTGGTGAAGCATGCATACCCTTACATTTATCTATCATTTATCTATGCTTGTGGTGGAGCAGCTTGCACCCCAGTTCTCCTCGTTCATTTTTCAGGAACAGCACGGCTTTCTTCGTGGGCGCTCAACCACCACAAATTTGATGGTATTACAGGAGTTTGTGCTTGATGGATTCTTGGAGGGTTTCCAGACGGACGCTATTTCTACTGATTACGCCAAGGCATTCGACAAGTTGTCCCATAATCACCTCCTGTCACTGCTGGCCTCTCTGGGCGTCCATGGTCCCCTCCTTGAGTGGATGCGAACTTATCTTCATGATCGCAAATTGATCGTCCGTGTGAAGGGACAACTTTCCTTGCCTTTCCTTGCTACCTCCGGTATCCCCCAGGGGAGCCACTTGGGCCCCCTGTGTTTCCTGTTGATGATCAACAGCGTTGTTGAGCATTTTGGACCGGGAGTTAGGTGCCTCCTGTTTGCGGACGACCTCAAAATTTTCTGCCACATAAAATCACCGTCCGACAGCAGGTCCCTGCAGTCGGCCATCAATGAGTTGGAGGCGTGGTGCGTTGAGAACAGCTTGCAGCTCAACCCATCAAAGTGCTCGGTGACCACCTTCTATCGTGCCAGTGAGCCGGTCATTCACGACTACGCTCTGTGCAGCTCCCCTCTACGCAGATTGAGTGAGGTTACTGATTTGGGTGTCCTCTGTGACGCGCAGTTATCTTTCTCGTCCCACATCGAGGTGATACCGAGCAGAGCGATGCGTGCTCTGGGCTTCGTGAAGCGTCACACTAGAGAGTTCACCAGCATACCGGCAATTGTTGCACTTTATAAGGCTCTTGTTCTCCCCATCATGGAATATGCGTCAGCCGTTTGGTCGCCTGCCTACACGGTTCATAAGTATCGGCTGGAGAGGGTGCAGAACAAGTTCCTCAGATATGTCGCTTTCAAGCTGGGCATCCCCTCAGCTGATGTGGTATACGACCAGTTGCTCAGGAAGTGCCACCTAACGACCCTTGAAAATCGACGATGTTCGGCCGATCTTGCCATATTTTTCAAAATCCTGAACGGCGTCGTTGATTGCCCGAATTTACTGTCAGGCATCGGTAGTCTCGCGCATCGCACCACCTCACGTTCTCCACTGCTTTTCCACGTACCTTTCTCACCAACGAACTACCAGCAGAACCGTCCACTCCGAAGACTTCCACGTAGCGCCAACTTATTTCTGTCCATCAATCCCGACTTCGACTTTTTCCGATCCTCTCTCTCAAATCTCAAATCTACCATCTCTAGCTCCCCTATCTCATACACCTGATTGTCATATGAACTTTTTATTTTTATTGCCTTTTCCTGATGATATATTGTGCATTATGTAATTGGGCTTGCCCGTCAAATAAATAAATAAATAAATAAATCAGATGATTATTATTCTTGATTCATTTCCCATTTCCGAGTTTCTCTACACAAAAATGCCAACAAGCTTGGCTGGCTTCAGTAGAACAGTGGAGAATTGGCAACATTGCGCGTCAGGCCTACAATTCTCCATTGAAGCAATACATCCACATACATTTGTCTGTGAGATGAATTTTTGCTTCCAAGTCTACCAAGGCAGTGGAAGCTTTGTTTTTACTTTTCAAGGATGAAAAAAAAGTTCACCAAAATCAAAATTTCCACTCGCGTTTTACGTTTCAGACGTTCCTGAACAATTTTGGTTCAGTGTCTGTCATGAAATCCTTGAAACGAGCATAACTTTAATGAAATTTTCAGAGACATTACAGATTAGTGTTTAGATGGTCCCCTATGAAAATCTTCACCCCCGGACTGATAGTAGCCGATGCGCATGCGCGAACGTAAAATCCTTGTAACAGCCGTGCATTTGTCGCCCTCCCGTGTGGCGTCAGAATCTCAAATCCTATACAAGCTATCACCAGGCCCCCACAGCTCAGACGAAGCTCTTTTGACTCCCACCCAGGAGTCCCGGGTTCGATTCCCAGCCTTACTGAGAAATTTTTTGATCCACTCACTACTACTCACTTAAGTACATTTTTCATCCGAATTTGATGAAATGTTCTAGGATTGTCCAGATTAGCGTGTAGATGGTCCCCTATGAAGGTAGTGAAAGGTACTTAGAGATTGGTGTTTTGAGATTAACTACTATGCATCGGATCATCTATATAATCGGGTTATGGATACGAGGAAGCTATGTGCCACACCCACTTGGCAGACGTTTTTATTCTTATTTTATTTCCATACCCGTGTTTTTCTACACAAATGATTGCCCCAAATGAAGAATTGGCAACGTCACATGTCAGGCCAACTATTCACTAGAGGAACATACATCCTCAATCACTTGTCTGTAAAGTGATGTCTACTCTTAATTTATTCTGGAGTTTTTCTACACAAATAAATGCCATCTAATTATCAGTGTCTACTTTCCTAAAAAAATAAAATAATGGGTCACAAAACAAGTAATACCACCACCTGTACCAGTTCTGTAGTATCTTCACTTTCAATATCGAATCGCCAAACAACGGTCAAAATGGTCATAAAATTTGTTGGATTTGTCAGCTCTACCTGCTCACACCTCTCATCTCCCTACCTACTACCTCTCAATCTCGTATCGCCTTTCGTCTAATAAAGTGTTCTCTATCGAATTAATTCTCTCGCGTTCTTCTTTCAATCCATCATTAATTTAAGAAAATTCGCTCATTAACTCAAGATGTGAGACTGGAAACGATAAAAGTAATTTTAAATCAATATTTTTGTGCGTTAAAATTCAACGGTGATAATTCTATTCTATTCTAAGATGATTCAGAGATGATGCCCTTCTATTCTATTCTAAGATGATTCAGAGATGATGCCCTTCTATTCTATTCTAAGATGATGCCCTTCTATTCTATTCTAAGATGATTCAGAGATGATGCCCTTCTATTCTATTCTAAGATGATTCAGAGATGATGCCCTTCTATTCTATTCTAAGATGATGCCCTTCTAATGAAGCAGGCATGGGAGTGAACCGCTTATATTTACAGAATGTTCAGGTTAGGGGGATCCAAACTAATTTTTCTTCCCTTACGTCACCTGACCTATGTATCGAAGGTGTAGTTGGCACTTTTAGAAGAAGAAGAAAAGTAGTTTTATTCAAGAAAATAAAATCGAAGGTACAACTTCAATAATACGTTAAAAAAAAACAAAAAAAAACAATAGGATTTGGCAATTGCGCCACGAATCCGGTTCTGCCGACATAATAGAAATAATTACACCACAATAGAATATTTTGTTGAAAAACAATTTTAGAAGATTATTTTCAGGCCAAGTAAATTTTCGGCCATCCACAATAAATTTTAAAGTAATTTCACGTCCTCAGGTATTGCTATACCCGTGTCTCTTAGTTTATTAACATTTTTGTAGATTGCCATCACATCTTTGTACGATTCAAACTCAATGAGAATCAGGCCTGATTTGTTAGGATTGCGTTTTGATAATGAAAGTCTGTACGATGCGTACACTTGCCACTTTAAGAACATTAACAAAAAGATCAAGAACTGCTTCCACTAGTGTTTGTCCCGCAGGTAACTTCAGACCAAGTATCATTAGCCTGTTCCTGTTCAGTAAGTTACGAGACTCGTTCACCTGCTTTTTCAATACCTGGGTGACTTGTTTCAGGTGGGTGATTTCCTCTTTCAGGAGGCGATTCTCTGCAACGACTGCATCAATCGATCCTTTCATTTTGAAGTTTCTTACCCATAGTTGATTCCATAATTTTAGCAAATTCATCTGGAGTAAAATCCCCAATCTTTTTGCTCGGAGACATTCCGTCTAGTAGGTACTACTTTTTCAGCACCGAAAATTTTAGATGTCAAATTATGTTTCCTTGCTGTGAAAAAAAACCAAACCGAAAAAACCAATACCAAAATTATGGATTCGTTTTGGAGCTCTTAATATTAAAATAATTTATTCGTGAGGAAGTGTTCTTGGCCCACTAAGAACTACAGGTCTTGGTACTCTTGGGATTTGACTTAGTGAGAAAAGAACACAATAGTAGCGTTCGCAGGCGACACTGTTTTTTTGCAGTTGCTGAAACGAACTGAGCAACAATTCCAACACTAAAGAAAGGTATTATTGAGCAACATCAAGACTGGACATCAAAATGGAGGATCAAAATGAATTAAACAATCAGTTGTCGACCTCACCAATCGCAATAACACACGCCGAAGAAGCCAAACCAAGCACGAGATTCGAGTTCAGCTCCAAGTCTCACGGGGATACCTTCGCTAGTGATGAAATAAAATTTCCATTCCAGGCAAAGAGAGCGAATATTTGAGAACGGTACCAGCATAAATCAGATTCAAGTGCAACACCCCTTGAATTTCCAAGTTCGTAGAAACAGCTGTTCTCAGGGTGAGGGGTGGGGGGGCTCTTTCGAAGTTTAAATTAAACGGAACTCTGCTGGTATTTCGCTGAGGTTTTGACGAGCGAATTTGCGGCAGCGGGTTCCCGCTTTGTTCTCCCCGGGAAAACCGATGGTTGTGGAAAGCGAGGAAATGAATCCCACGCAAGCAAATATAGCTGGAAGGGCGAGGAGGAAACGTATAATTAGTTCGCAGGAATCAGTGCCAGGGGTATCAAACCCTGGAAGGGCGGACTCATCAGCTCATTTCTCGAAACAATTAGTGACCACTCTTGATAATTCAGAATTCATCATTAATTTGATGGGAGAAATTTTATGAAAACGGACCCCAATACTACCGTATGAGTTCGTCTTAACTGATTCTTCATGGAACATCTAGGTGTCCCAATTCAGAAGAGTGATCAGTAGAATTTCCAGTGAACGGTTAGAGGATCTTGAAACTTCTGGAGCCGTTTGAAGACGGGATTTTACATAAAAAGTCTGCCAAGTTGGGAGGGTAGTTTAGCTTAAATGCTTAGAAAGATCCAGACAGTGACACAGATGAATTCTCAAATACGATCATGTTGCTAGTTTTCATGATAATTTTTTCAACGTTTTCAACTTAGTGCTTTCTTCCAGAGCCCAGTCCCAAAAGTCTCCGAATTTGAGGAAAATCGAGCTATTGTATCTTGAAAAGTTTTCGATTTTTAAAATTTAGGGGGGGGGGGGGGGGCTCTGCTTCTTTTCTTTATGATCTCCTTCTATAACCTCCTTGGTTAATCTCAGATAATGATTGTAGGATGGTAGCAGTGGTACCCCTTCTCCCTTCTCTCCACTCCTACCTACCTGATTCTTTCTCCCAGTTTTAGTTGTTCTTCTTCATCCGCCATTTGAACAGCCAAGTCCTCGCGACGCCCCAATTCCTATTTAAATGCTAATTCAAATTGATGTTCAGTTCAGAGAATTTTCGTTACGGGATACCTCCCTCAGAATTTCCCTTTTAGTACACTCGTTAGTCTTCAATCTACTCCAGGAAATCAGCACTGGGGCCCCAGTCAACT
The DNA here is from genome assembly GCA_009739505.2 of Apolygus lucorum. Taxonomy (NCBI): domain Eukaryota; kingdom Metazoa; phylum Arthropoda; class Insecta; order Hemiptera; family Miridae; genus Apolygus; species Apolygus lucorum. The sequence continues at coordinate 8,577,587 of CM019181.2, read as the reverse complement.
TGCAGAGAGGCGCCTCTACACGTGAGTCACGATCCTTTTTCCTAGAAAATTCCATGTACCATTGTGCTACTATTTTTTTGGTAAAATTTTAATAATTTCGGGTACTTTCCCCACTACTCCTAGTTTTGGATATTATGTTTTTTGTGAAGGTAGGTCTTGCTTTTCAACATTGGCGACCAGCTGAGGATGGTAAGTTTAGATATCTATTTTGTTTGATTGATTCTTTTTTTCGACCAAATAAAAATATGTTTCATATCTATTACATTCTCAAGATTTGATGAACATTTAAAAATACTTCCCCAATTTAATTGCGAGTCAGAAACGGGCGAAAACTGTGAGGTTAAACAGTTGAAACTTTGCCGAGACCAGGTACAGTTGATGATGACACCTGTGTCACTTTTCGATGTCCCAGTTGAGAGTCTCAGACAATGAAAAGTTTGGTTTGTGACAGTATTTATGCAATCTTTCAGAATTAAGGTGTCATCTATTCATTTGTCAGAAAACTTGAGGGTAATTACTAATTGAAGAAGCACTTTTGCATACGTTGTTGTTAATTTTGCTTCCGAGTCTACCACGGTAGCGGAAACTTGGTTTTCACTTTTAAAGGTTGAAAAAAAAAATTCTCCAAAATCAAAATTTCCACTCGCTTCTTACGTTTCTGACCTTTCCGAACACTTTTGGTCCCGTGTCTGTCTGTGTGTGTGTCTGTCATGAGATCCTTGCCACAAAAATAGCTTCTACATTTCTCTTCCGATTTCGATGAAATTTTCGGGGCTTGTGCGGGTTGGCGTGTAGATCGTTGCCATTGCGCATGTGCAAACGTTTATTTCCTTGTTACAGCCATAACATCTACATTTCCTATCTGATCGATGAAATTTTCAGGAATTATGCGAGTTGGGGTGAAGATCGTCCCCTATGAAAATCATGGCCTCCAATGGAAAGTATTTTGTGCAAACGTGAAATCCTTGTATCAGCCATAATTTCTACATTTTTCAACTATATTCAGAGATTCTGCGGATTGGGGTGTAGATGGTCCCCTATGAGGGTAGTGGAAGGTAGGTACTTAGACATTGATGTTTTGAGATCAACTACTATGTATCGGATCATCTATACAGTCGGTTTATGGATACGAGAAAGCTATGTCCCACACCCACATGGCAGACTTTCTTTCTTGGTCGATTCCAATGATTCATTATTGAAAATAATACACCTAAACTGGAAAAATCTCATGTACTCGTAATTCGAACTATGAAGGCTACTAATTAATGGAAAAACAACAGCGATGTTGACAGCGATTTGACTCCTTGCCAAGAATAGGGTTAACCCAATTAAAAAATCGAGTATGCACACGCACATGATGTTTTGCTGGTTGGGATGCTGTGCTCTTCGCGGAGGGGTGATCTACAGTGTGTGACGGTTAAGGTCGTACAACGTTTCGATTCTACAACTAATTTGTGACTTTTTTTGTCTCCTGACTTTTTTTTCTTAACCCCCTTAAAATCGGACTTTTTCCACTTTTAAGATTTTCTCGTATTTTCGACCTTACGCCATTAAAACAGCCATAACTTCCTTGTTTTTCAGTCAAATCAAATTTCAGTTCAAATGTAAGTATACCGTTGGATAGAGCGTTAAATTCTTTATATCCCTAGTGTTAAATAAAACTTTTTAAGAAGACTAAGATGTTGAAAAATGAGCCCAAATAGTAAAATACAGTAGAACTCCAATTATCCGAACTCCGACAATCTGAATCGCCGATTATCCGAATCACTTTCAGAAAAAAATTTGTCCAAAAAAAGTCTAAGTGCGCTATTATTCTTCCCCCCGCAAAGCCAGTGTTTGCGCGTTCGCTCACTATTGTCCTTCCCTCCGCGAAGTCAGTGTAGGCACAACACATAAGTACATGAGTACATTTTATTTATATTTAAAACATGTGAAAATATCATGTTTCTTTCATTTAATTCAATAAAAAAATAGTGCAATATCAAAACGTAGCTTTCATTCTCTCCAATGGCAATTTAAAAAAAAAAACTCCGATTATCCGAATATTTGATTATCCGAGTGGGTCCCCGTCCCCATTAATTCGGATAATTGGAGTTCTACTGTATCGAAAATCTCGGAAATTTTTCGTTTTTTCAAACGTTTGTAACACTAACTGAAATTGCCGGTAAGTTCTCACTGTAACCCCAAAAGGTGACCCAAAATCTCAGCTTTCCAACGGTATGGTCATAAAATTGTTTACAGTGGACTAATGGTGTAAAATCCTCGTTCCCGTGCCAAAAACCGTGGATCTTCCAGTACAAATCGACGTTTTTCGCGAAAGACATTTTTGTCCTAAAATGAGTTAGGCAGCCATCTTTTCGTACTTTGTCTCACTGAGTCGAATGATTACACAAGGCTTATCGAAAAAGCAGTCACTGATATCTTGATCAATTCACTTTTCGAAAATTGTCTTAATTTCTGTTAATTTGTATGCCAATTTTTTTATCACTAGATCGGCCAAGTTAAACGTTACTACCGTTGAAAATAAGGCCAAAGGTATGTTTTTAATGTCCATCCTCCTCCCCACATCGCAAGTAATCAAACCACCCCGTTCATAATAACCTGTCTAAAACAAAATAGCAGTTCATAAAACTGTACGACCGTTACACCCTGTATACAGAAAAAAAAGTCTGCCAAGTGGGTGTGGCACTTAGCTTCCTCGTATCCATAACGCGATTGTATAGATAATCCGATGCATAGTAGCTAATCTCAAAACATCTACCTCTAAGTGCACTCTCTCTTGCACTACCCCTCATAGGGGACCATCTACACGTCATCCCGCGCAGTCAGAATGTTGTTGGAAAATGTAGAAGTTATGGCTGTTACAAGGATTTCACGTTTGCGCATGCGCACAAAATACTTTCAATTTGGTGGCCATGATTTTCATAGGGGACCGTCAACACGCCAACCTGCATAATTCCTAAAAATTTCATCGAACTCGGTGAGAAATGTAGAAGTTATGGCTGTGGCAAGGATTTGCAGCGTTTTTGGTTTATTATTTTCAATAATGAACCTTTGGAATCGACCAAGAATCAAAAAATTTTAACACCCCCTCAAAATTTTATGGTTTACGTTTCAAGGTACGTAGAATCCAAAAATCGAATAAAAATTTGGCCGTCCGTCCGCCGTACGCGGCGCTTTCCCCACTTAGCGTTGACCGATTTTGATGAAATTTGGTATGTAGGCTCCATTTGGGGTCTAGTTGTGCCCCGAAGATTTTGGTTGATGTAGGTCACTTCTAAGAGTTCAAAAATGAATTTTGAAATTTTGAAAACGCCCTAACTCGAAAAATGTTGGTATAAAGGTATTGTTTTTCCTTCAATTTAAGATTCTATAGAATTTTTAGAATTTTTTGAGACCACCCGGAGCCATGTAGGACAAACCGTTCGCTCACTACGAGAATTTAAGTTTTGGACGTACGATAAATCAGAAACACGAGTGTGATTCGCAAAAGAGGCCTAATCTCCGTTCAAATTATAGCTGACCGAAATGCGATCGATGTTTTTCTTCATGTTGGATGGTTGGTGGTTTTGCAGACGAGTGATCTATAGAAATCCCCTCGTAACGCTCCCCGCGTGACGATCCCCGCGTGACGATTTTTCATTTATGTGCCATAGTAAAGACATAAAAATTTTATGTCTTTGACATTTAATGTCAAAATAATAAACCATTGTGTAATAATTTGCAGCGTTTTTTTATATCGGTAACAGTCTGCCTGATTGTTCCGTTTCAACCGGATTTCACTTCGCAGTGCAAAACTTTTATTTTATAGCGCATATTGAATTCATTGATACATTGAACAGGAAAAGGTGCGGGACCGTAATAAACAGAATTTACAGTAGGTGCGTGTACTTGGTGTGAAAATGTCGTTGGAGCTGTGAGGTGGAGATAATCTATTTTGGAAATCTGTGTTCTGTGAAAGTCCTGTCCTGACTTGTACCTACGACGGATTAATCACTGGAAATGTCACGACCGAGGGAGTAAATCTCCCAACATAATCTTGACACGGGACTTATATCTTAGCACGGAAAAGGGATTAAGAGAGGAAGAGAAATAGAGAGAAGGAGAGGGAAGTACGAGAAAGAAACGGCAGAATGAAAGGAAACAACCGAAGTTTGGCAGGCGGGATCGATGGGGGCGGCGCCGGGGGTGAGTCATCCTCACGTGGGGGCAGCTGCCCCCTCGCCCCCGACGCCCCGTTGCCACCCTGGCGTCACCCCCTTCTGTGACCCCCGGCCAGCGTTGTTACTTTCCTTACCAGATGTAAAGTCTCCTCCTCCACACTCCTCCAGTCTAATCTTTTTTGACAAATAGTCCCAAATTATGATTACCAAAAACGTCATTAAAATCCGCTTTTTTGGCGAATTTGTGGAAAAAATTCAATATTTCTCGGCGGTTTCCCTATTAGTGTTTATTCGTTGAGTGCACTTTCGCTAAACATTTAGCATCTACAGAACTCTGTGGAAGAGTAACAGTCTTACACTTGAAAATATAAAAAAAGGTTACTAATTCTCAGAGTTTTTTCTAAGTTAAGGTACTTAGTGTTGTATAGCATTAGCAAACTGAATTAATCCTTTCACAAAATGAATTAATCCTTTGCAACTGAATTAAACTTTTTGCAATTTGATTTAAACTCTTCGCAAACTGAATTAAACCTTTCGCAATTAGAATTAACCCTTTCACAAATAGAATTAAACCTTTCGCATACTGAATTAAACTTTGCGCAATAAACAAACAATTTAATATATTTTTAATAAACAAAAATAATAATAAATAAATACGTTAAACTATCCATACATATATAAATGTTCTGAAGTAAACTATCACATGAATAGTCCGATTTTTCAAGAAAGGGGAAGGTCAGGGGTTGGCCTGTAGCTGCAGCAGGAAGTACGAGATACATGTCCATTTTCAACGGGATTTTCAAGGAATTCGAGCGTTCAGCAATACTCACTGAACTAATATTTGAATCGCTGTCGCTCATCACCACAACAATGTTCCTCACAGAACCAAAAACAAGAGGAAAAACCTACGAACACTTTTATGACGAAAATGCTTCCGATATATCGATATATCGCCATCGAAAAATCGTGCTACGATATATCGGGAATATCGATATTTTTTAACCGATATATCGCCCTAGTAGATAATAACTGGTGAATGTCAGAAACTAACCTAAGTTAAGATTATGAAAACATTTTTCGGTTTTTTGGTCATACCTCCGTTGTTTTTTATCGAATATATTTTTTTCTTTTAAATTTATATTCTTAGTCTACTCAAATTCCCGGTAATTTAGAGTACCCACATGACGCATTTTGACCAAAACAATGTTTTTCCTATTTTTAGCCATTTTCCGGGCTTTTCCTACAAAAAAAACTATCATTTTCAGAATCAGCGTCAAATTTCGAGCATATTAGAAAAAAATCCCATTTTTCTTTACATGCGTGCACATGATATAATTACTCATTGTGAGAAACCATAAGAGATTTAAATAATATTTAAATAATAAAACAAACATAATTCATTCAATAACACATTTATTTCATAAGAATTACCAAAATAACCATTGGCCTATTACATAATATGTAATTATTTTGGTAATTCTTATGAAATAAATGTGTTATTGAATGAATTATGTTTGTTAAAGTAAATGAATTATTGTGTTAAAGTAGTAAATAATTAAATAAATCAACTCAAATAAAGTGTGTTTTCACGGTAAAGCTAATGGGAGGATCAATATAATATATTGAACATATAATATAATATTGAACACATAATATTATTATATGTTCTGTGTTTTAAACCAAAGAAAACAAATTAAAATTATTATTTACAAGAACAAATATGGTTCGATATTTTAATCCCGATATATCGGATATATCGATATTTTTGCTCCCGATATATTGGTGCCATCGATATTTCCCTTCCGATATATCGCAAACCCGATATATCGATTTTTGTAAAACTTTTGCCATCACTAGGGAAAGGTGACTCTACACATCGAAGGTCAATGAAAGTTTGCCAGTCCACAGGGGAGTAATTGACCGTCCACAGATAAGGTATTGTTTTGGGGACTTCACTCACTCTTTTGTCCTCTGATCTTGTTTGGCGCAGAGGATTAATTTTATGAAAGGTTCACTTGTAATTGTGAAAGGTTTAATTCACTTTGCAAAAAGTTTAAATCAAATTGCGAAAAGTTTAATTCAGTTTGCGAAAGGTTTAATTCAGTAGCTAATGCTATATAATATTATTAGGATATAATTGTGTAGGAACTTACTCAGTTTTGTTTAAAACAGAGGGTAAGTCCTTGTTTTAGAGCATTTTTTGAGAAGTTGGTATTCAGTACATATTGCCCTCAGCAAGTACGGTGTGGATATAGCAGCAGCATGCATCTGGTCTTCATAAACCCTGGTGTCATTAAGCTTAGTAGTATTTCCAATGGGAAATTGCAAAAGGAAGGGGGTTGAAGACGTGACTCTAGGTCAGTGGTTCCCAAACTGGGGGGCGCGCCCCCCTGGGGGGGCGTGGAGAAAGTCCAGGGGGGGCGTGACACCCAAATGAAATAAATAAAAAAAATTACAAAAATAATTTCCTCAGATTTTTGAAATAAAGTCCAAGTTTCACCTTCCTTAAATTGAAAATGTATCTGTGTTACAATGTTAAATTTTGTATCAGTAATTATATTCGTTTTTCATGTAATACTTGTTTTAATTTTCACCATACGTACAATTATTGAATCTTTCCATTCTGCGTTACCGCATTCAACAGTGATCGAAAAATCTACCTACTCACCGTATCAAGTAGGCACATACTTGTACAAGTAGGAGTTGGTATGTACGGTACCGTGGAAATAGGGTATTGCAAAATGGAAAGCTGATATGTGTAGGGGGGCGTGGGGGTCTCCAAATAACCAGAGGGGGGCGTGGTACAAAAAAGTTTGGGAACCCCTGCTCTAGGTAATTAGGTTGGGAAGGTTAGGAATTGGAAAAGGTCTAGGTACTTACATAGTCCTTACATCAGAACTATGTACCTAAGTACCTAGACTTTTTCCAATTCTGAGGGCAATATGTACTGAATACCTACCTCTCAAAAAATGCTCTAAAACAAGGACTTACCTACTATTTAAAGCAAAACCGAGTAAGTTTCTACACAATTATAACCTAATAATATTATACAACACTAAGTACCTTAACTTAGAAGAAACCTTGAGAATTAGTAACCGTTTTAATAATTCTGTTACTCTTCCACAGAGTTATGAAGATACTAAATGTTTAGCGAAAGTGCACTCGACTAATAATACTTATAAGGATACACTTAATAGGATGCCGAGAAATATATCCACCCTCAACCGACCCACTTCAATTGAAGCCTTACACACACGATGAAAAATTCAATTTAAGGTTAAAATGTTCAATAATTTGAATATTTTTAGATAGACGAATTTGGAATGATTTTACAAAGGAAATTCGTTTCGAAACATTACATTGATTGCATGAGTTTAACAGGGCGCTTTAGGCAAAACAGTTCTGCGTTTTGACTACATAAAATTGCGAAATTAAAGAGCTTCTCCTCGCAAATTTTTTGAGAAATTTCTATATTACGGTCAAAATGAGGATCATAACAGATATTTCAAATAAAAATCTGTTATGAAACATTACAACACGATTTCGCGAGTTTAACAATTGGGCGCTTTTGGCAAAACACCTTTTGACTTCTCACAAACAAACTCATAATGTTCATGACTATCGAAGCCTCAGGCTCTTAAACTCCTACTAAAATATTGATAAAACCAAGACTAGGAACCTCCTACGCTTATCCAGTAACCTGGTTTTGACAGACCAGAAACCTCTACCTACAACACTTCACCTTTTTAGGACGTCCTACAGTAAGACTTGGGCGTCCTTATGCGATTAATCTGGGGTGAAGGTACAACACTCGACAAAAAAAGTCTGCCAAGTGGGTGTGGCACATAGTTTCCTCGTATACAGAGCCCGATTGTATAGATGATCCGATGCATGGTAGTTAATGTCAAACCATCAATCTCTGAGTACCTTGCACTACCCTCATAGGGGACCAACTACACGCCAATCTGAACAATCCTGAAAAATTTCGTCGAAATCGGATCGAAAATGTATAAGTTATGGGTGTTACAAGGAATTCACGTTTGCGCATGCGCAGCGGCTACTATCAGTCCGGGGGTAATGCTTTTCATAGGGGACCATCAGAGACAGACAGACAGACACGGGACCATTCAGAAAGGTCTGAAACGTAAAACGCGAGTGAAAAATTTTGATTTTGAAGAACTTTTATTTTCAACCTTGAAAAGTGGAAACAAAGTTTGGTAGACTCGGTAGCCATAACCAGGTACCTACTAATCCATTTTCAACTATCCTGAATCCAAATCCTCGAAAAAAACTATGATGTATGTGAGAGTCAAAATCTTGAGTCCAGGCCTTAGTTTTCAGAAAGGTCTGAAACGTAAAACGCGAGTGAAAATTTTGATTTTGGAGAACTTTTATTTTCAACCTTGAAAATCTATCTACCGCGGAATTTTATTTTCCCCAAGAAGGGGAAAAGGGGGATTAATGCTTAAAAACGTGTTTTTCGAGCATAATCTTGTGTACTCTGCCCAGACCTCAATTTCCAACCGATTTGCGTGTTTTTTTAATTTTTGTAAGATTCAGATAACTTCCGAGTTGCACACTACTTCACTAAGTATCGACATTAGCATGGCGGGGGGAGGGGGCGAGTGAGGGGATAATGTTCACAAAATACAGGATTTCTAAATTTTTCGGCTCCTATGTGGCTTACTAGTTGTACCCAAGCTTTGAAATAGAAGGAACATTATCAATATACTTCTCGATTTCCATGAACTACTACCGACTACCTAAACTGATGAAAGTTCACCGTTACGACGTACGACCGCTTTGGTGCCAGACTGGCACCATTGGTGGAGGTGGTGGTGGAGGGGGGGGGGGTGAATCTCTTGTTGGGTCTCGTAGATCATGGATTTTAAAATGCTGTTCAAATTCGAGGCTCTCATGCCCCTAGAAAAGTTATGGCGGCTAATGGCGAAGGTGGGGGATCGCTATTTCTTGCCTAAAATACTACATGGACTACATCAAGTAAAAAAGTTTTTTCGCTTACCAACTGGTATTAATTGACCTAATGCTTATCCAATGGGACGTCCCCTGGAATGCATTACTAAACAATGTTTTTTAAAACATTTGTTTTCGAGTTATTTTATTTTTAAACTTTTTTTGTCATTAAATCGGTCATAACTTCTTTAATTAGCTGTGATAATTACAATTTGAGGATAGGAAAGAGCATAAAATTTCCTACCGGATAGGTTCCTTACATTTTCTTGCGTCAAGCTTTAAGACTTTAAAAAGCCCTCTGAAAAGAGAATTTTACGTAATTTGGGTAACCTCGAACTTTTTCAATAGCAAATTTAACTACGAGAACCAATATTTTTTAACCCATTTCCGCCCGTAAAATTACGAGGGGGGGGGGGGTCCACTATTTCTAACTCAAAATACCCAACCAAATTACGTATATTGCGTGTTTTATCGGTCACCAACTGGTTTAAATTGACCTAAAGTTTATCCAATGTGCCCCCTGGAATGCATACATTACTCAACAATATGTTTCAAGTACAAAATTCCATCAAGTTATCTTAGTTTATTAGACTCAGTCAATCAGAGAGACAGGGTATTGTATCCCAGTGTTAACTTCATAATTCAAGATTTACTTTTTGGAAAATCAGAAAATGTTCCATTGTCAACTGTCCACTGGGATGGAACGCGTAATGGAGGTAACAGTTACACCTGAGTCACCGGAATTTGTAACGATGAAGAAAAATTCCTGGAACGACCCATCTCAACTGCCCACCCAACTTGGCACAAATTCGTTCTGTAGAGCCAAGTTATCTGCTCTTTTCGCTACCTGAATCGGAAGATAGCGAGTGGAAGAGCAGGAAAAAGGTTCGCGTGATCGCCGAGAGGGCCGCAGTCAGGGGACCCACGAGGTCGAAGATAAAGTCACTTTCAGGCCGCTAGACGATAAATCCTACGAAATTCGAGTGAATGATTGACCGCAAAGTGGGTTGCGGACTCCCCAGGGAACTTATGAATGGAGAGAGTCCACCGCTTGAATATTCATCGACTCATATTTTGTTGAAGATAAGAAACGTCCAACCGACCGAACACGACCAATTTATTGAAAAACGTGTTTTTATGAAGTGGAGGATAAATTAAACCCCCAACTGTAAGCAGCAGTGAGGCCGTCACGTGAAATAGGATGTTCGGTTGGAAGAAGTGAATATTCGAACGCACATCTCGCTCAGTCATCAAACATTGGACGTATAGCTGAAATCTACGATTTTTCATAAGCAAATTAACATGGTTGGAATAATTGGTGGCACGCAATTTCCAAGGTAAAAGAAGTGGCAGTCAACAACATGAGGCTCATGACAGCAACCTCACTCGAGTTTGACATCTCAGCAGATGCTCCGTGGCATCACCGCCACATAAATGGAAGGAATTCCTTTTCATAAATCGAATTCATCAGTCACTTTGGTATGAATTTCGTCCGTCCACGATGCTTCGAATAATCAACTGCCTGTCCATCTTACTACAAGGTAATGAATCGTCTTGTTATTCATCGTTTATGCATACTCACACATCCATACTTATTGGTACTTTCAACTACTTTGAGTGAGAAGACCAAAGCTAACTGCCTAATTGTGTGCGGTATACATTATTGTTACAGATTCCGGGAAACAAGTACCTAACGAAACCCCTACTAACGAAAATTTCGGAGTTCTCGATGTCTTTTCAGAACAAAATAGATGTAATTCACTCTCAATGGTGAAAAAACCTTTTTTTAGTCTTTAAAGTTTCATGTACGTTATAAGACTGAATGAACATAATATTATTGTATTCAATAAAACGTAAGATTCATGACGTAATTAATTTATCTACCTTCACATTCGTATTTCTTTAAGTCAATTTTATGTTACAATTTTCATCTACCTCGTCATATTCTCTCCTACCGTCGATGTCGATTACGGATATAAACAATCGTAAATTCGTGGTAAATATTTTCTCAGGTAATAGCAGGTAACTTGGTATAAAAAAGAGCATTATCAGCACAAATATTTTAGCAAAAAACTATCAATTTTAGGGGTTTTCTTCATTTTAGGAAGTTTTTATGCAGACACACATTTTATAGAATAGTAAAAAATTCAACTAGGATTTACCTATTTTATAAGCTAACTATTTTAATTTTACGTACTTACCTACCAATTTCCGAAAATGACAGTATAATTATTTTAACACAGAATGTGTTATTTCAACACAGAATGTGTTTTTGCGATGACCTACCGAAAAAAAATCGTCACGAAAAAGCGACAGAAAAAACCGTTACGCGCCTTTTATAATGATTTTCACGTGCAACCAAGCCGTTGGTAAGGAAATAGAACTCCAGCAGTGTTCATTGCACAGAAATTGTTCACCATTCGTTGGAAAGCTCTCAATTTATAATATAAATATAATGCTAGTCATCCGTTAAATAAAAAACAACAATAATAAATGTGGAGTCTTTGGCAATAATAAAATAAATAATTGTTAGACATTTAATTTGGTTTAAATCCCTATAAATGTTATATAAATAAATATGTAACTACAAGAAAAATACTATATTATAGTATTTTTCTTGTAGTTACATATTTATTACTATACTATATATAGTATATACTATATATAGTATATACTTACTATACTATATATATGTATAGTTACATATTTATTACTATACTATATTATAGTATTTTTCTTGTAGTTACATATTTATTTATATAACATTTATAGGGATTTAAACCAAATTAAATGTCTAACAATTATTTATTTTATAATTGCCAAAGACTCCACATTTATTATTGTTGTTTTTTATTTAACGGATGACTAGCATTGCAAAAACACATTCTGTGTTCCTATGATTTCATACAGAGCATGGAAAAAGAAATAAACCGGGGGGTGCAGGGGGGCGGAGCCCCTCGCCGAGGCGCAAAGCGCCGAGTTTATTGTTTCAACCTCACTTATTGTCACATGGACATCATCATTCAATGTTGATATAACAAATTCTGTTGATAGTTTGATGGGTTGCCAAAAACTCAATTCCATTGAAACTATGTTCAAACTCAATTCCTCGACTATGTTCAATAGAGTACCTACATGAATTGCTATACGAATTAACAGCTTGAAATAATGTAAATACTACCATTTTTGTTTAATACAATTGTAGAAAAAAAAATCAAGTAACACAAATTAAAACGGCGAATAAACTGCACATTATGACGGTCGGATATTATTTTTAAAATATTCACCAGAAATTATATACGTATGTATCAATTTTATTCTCAAAATGATTTGATTAACAAAACTAATAACCCACAATACGTAAATGCACACGGCAACTCGGAAACTGAAATATGACTTCGAATAGGTTAGGAATTAAAGATCGTTTTAAGCTACTTTTTCATACAGACGGTTGTCGTAATTCATACCGGGGGGTTTCGAGCCGTCGAGATGGTAACGACACTTTTCGGCCGAAAAAGCGACGACTGAGCGACAGTTGTCGCTATTTCGCGTCTGCAGAATCGCGATCGTCGCTATTATCCCATAAAGAGTTAGAGAATCGACCTACTGAGTTCATATTTGAACTATTGGTCTCTCTGTAGGGGCACTGCCCTTTTGGTTTATTATTTTCAATAAAAAACCATTGGAATCGACCAAGAAAGACTTTTTTAACCCCTCTCAAAATTTGGTGGTTTTCGTTTCAAGGTACGTATAATCCGCAAATCGAATTAAAAAAATTCCGTCCTTCCGCCGTATGCGGTATTTTTCTTAGTTACCATGGACCGATTTTGATAAAATTTGGTATATGGGCTCCATTTGAGGTCTTGTTGTGCCGCGAAGCTTTGGTTGATGTCAATCACTTCTTAGGGGTGAAAATTAAGGGTTGAAATTTCGAAAACGCCCTAGCTCGAAAACTCTCGAAATAAAGGTATTGTTTTTTTCACCAATTTTATTGAATTTCTAGTAATTTTGAGATCACGCGGAGCTCTGTAGGACCAACCGTTCGCTCCCGATAAATTGTGTTACGAAAATATCTAATGCATTTTAGGTATTATATAACTTTCGTATAATCCAACCCACTGAAATCGTTAACCACTCATTGAAAAGCTATTGATTTATCCAACATTTAATTCTAACTCTCGTTGCCAATTTTTCGCCCCTCAAATTTGAACGAAGACTAGCCCTATTTCCGTCAGTGTACAGTATTTTCCAAATCTTCAACACCGATTTGTCCACAAATGTGATATTGTTTTCATTAGTAGGTTTTAACTATTTCGATGGGCACAGGTTCACATTTCTAAATAAAGCTAACTTTATGCCCTTCATAATCCTCTCTCTTCACTTTTTTCTAAAATTAGTTGTTCTGCTAATAAACGGCGCAAAACACCACCTAAACAAGAAAAGTTCACTTTTTGAAGAAAATAACTTATTTTTGACGAGATTTACATTTTGATTCATTGTTGGACGAAAATTCAACATGAGATGGTTTGATTGTATAATGAAATCTGGGGGACACCCCCACATCCTCAAAGAGTCAATATTGTGATCAAGGATCAAACCAATGAAAATCAGAATGTATTTTTTGGAGATTTCCCGCCTTGGAATGTTGACCTGAGAAATTTTGAACTTCTTGGAACCACCAGATTCAAATTTAGCTCACCAGGCGGATCAGGGAGGAAATCAGTTTGATATTTAGATTAAATAGGCACTCTGTGGAATTCCAACTTCTTGGGTCAACTAGAAGCGAATTTAGCTCGCCAAGCTGAATTGTAACACTCCATTGGATAAATTATTCTCATCATCAAGGGATCAAATGACGCTCTCACGTGACAGACACTTTCAAACCAAATAACTTCCGCAGAAACACTTGATGTGTTAAAACCCGAAAAAAGTTCAATACGGATCTCACGGATTTCACATTCAATGTATGTGGAAAAATAAATTATTGATGTAAAGAATGGCGAAAACACTGCACGAATAAGACTTTAAAGAACAACTTCGGTGACTGTTTGGCAATGGTTAAATCCTTGTCAGACTTGTTAGCGTTTTTACGGGAAAAAAAGCTCATAATTATAATATTATAGACAAAATAAACATTTTTGTTGATGAATTCTCCTTCTCCCGCTCAGCGGTCGCTTCAGCCAAAACGAAATAACAATCCGATTTTAAGTGATATTTTTACGAAGGTGGGACCTCTATGAAGAGTACGTCAGTTTCCAGGAAATATTGATTTTAAATATTTTCTAATAGATCCACCAAGATTATTATGGAACTATTGAGGCAGCAAAAGCAGAGCTTGGCCATGAGAGATGTGAGGCGAGTATTGACGTTTCCTACGTGCCAGTCCTACCACCCAAGGTACGGGATTTTTCCATTTCCCCCCACACGGGATCGGGAGGTGAAATACTATATAAATATTACACTGCCTAAATAATTGCTGCAGAAGACAATGAGGCCTAATCAACAAGAACAAGTTTCTACCTGGGTACGACTCAAATACTAAGGTGGATAATTTAAATTAGGTTTCAATTAATGAAGTAAATCAAAATATTAAAGAGGTTTCTAATATTGCATCTGGGTGCTAATCTAGGCCAATCTATGCTAACATTCACAGGGGTTCATAATTATCAATAATTTTGTCAAGATCGTACACCTTTTATCCTATTGTACTTTTCGCTTCCGAGTCTACCAAGGTAGCGGAAGCATTGTTTTCACTTTTCAAGGTTGAAAAAAAATGTTCTTCAAAATCAAAATTTCCAGTCGCGTTTTACGTTTCAGACCTTCCTGAACAGTTTTGGTTCCGTGTCTGTATGTCATGAAATCCTTGCCACAGCCATAACTTCTACAATTCTCATCCGATTTCGATGAAATATTCAGATATTGTGCCGGTTAACGTGTAGAGTCGGATCATCATATACAATCGAATAATCGGAATTTATGGATACGAGGAAACTATGTGCCACACCCACTTGGCAGATGTTTTTAGGTAATTTACTTAATTAAGTACCTACCAAATCATTATTATGAATTACATTAATTATTCTGGCGCGACCGTCCCTTGAAACATATGCGTCGGCATTTTCAAACAGAAAGAAGGAATCTACTAGTGATTTAGGCATTACCACTGCTCATCAGTATTATAGTAAAAGTTTATAAATATAATTCCACGACCTGGGTGGGACTGATGAGACACTCGAACCAGTAACAACAAAAACGCTGTAAATTATTACACAATGGTTTATTATTTTTTATAGATCACTCGTCTGCAAAGCCACCAACCATCCAACATGAAGAAAAACATCGATTGCATTTCGGTCAGCTAAAATTTGAACGGAGATTAGGCCTCTTTTGCGATTCACACTCGTGTTTCTGATTTATCGTTCGTAAAACCCTTAAATTCTCGTAGAGAGCGAACGGTTTGTCCTACAGGGCTCCGCGTGGTCTCAAAAAATTCAAAATTCTATACAATCTTAAATTGAAGGAAAACCAATACCTTTAAATCAAAATTTTTTTGAGTTAGGGCGTTTTCAAAATTTCAAAATTCATTTTTGAACCTTTAGAAGTGACCTACATCAACCAAAATCTTCGGGGCACAACTAGACCCCAAATGGAGCCTACATACCAAATTTCATCAAAATCGGTCAATGCTAAGTGGCAAAAGTGCCGCGTACGGGATAAATGTGAATAAATTACTATAAAGTATATAAAGATATACTTTATGTGAATAAAAATTACTATAAATTGATATAAAGTGATAAATTACTTAGGAAATGATTTCGAATTCGTCCTCATCTTGAGGTCGAGCTTAATTGTGATAAACCCTAAAACGCTCGATTTTCTTGTAAAAAACATTACTTTGCATTCAAACTCAATTTTTTCTTCTAATTTGAATTTTGATAATAAGAAATTATTGACCATTGGAAAGTAGGCAATTTGGGCATTTTCTTTCCGAAAAGCACCTATCGAAATAGGCAGGTATTCACAGCAAAAACTGCGATCAAAAAAAGTCAAATTTCCAAAAATCGTAAAACTTGTTCTTGGAAAAAAAAGTTCTACTTATCCCTTTAAGATTTTGGTTTTGAACTAGGTAGGTACTAGCTTGAAAATGTAACGCTTTTTCCAACGATATCCTTAAATTTGAATTCACATGGTAAATATAGGGAATTATGGGAGTTTTAATGACATAAGGTCGAAAACATTAAAAAATCTTAAAATTTGAAAAACGATTATAACGGGGTCAAGATTTTTTGTTGGAAATAGCTTGTATCGACCCTTGAAGTTTTGACCATCTGTATTTTTTGACCATTATTGTGTCCAAGAACTAGTTTACCATAAATTCCTGTTTATTATTATATTTTCATAATAATTTTAGGGTCTATAGGCAGCCAATGGCGAATAGGCGAAGAAATGCCAAGAAAGCGGGATCTCTTCGATAGCGAAGGAAAATTCGCGTTGTTGGGTTGGCACCCCTGACCTCCCCCCAACCATCGAGTGTGCTATCAGCTCCGTCGTCTTTCTAATCCTTATCAACAATATTCTTTCAAAATCAGTGATTTCTTGCGACCAACGTGAAACGTATGATCAATACCTAGTTGAAGTTATCAGTGATTGCAGATTATTCAAAGTGCCGAGTGACAAGAGACCAAAAGTACGTTTAGGTACTTTTTCTTTGCAAGCTGACTGCCCTCGAGAACCGGTTATTTCGTCGTTGAAGTTGACTACCGTACGTTCAGTGGTGGTTTTCTTTTATGCAAAATAGTAGGTAGGTAATTTATATGCTCAATTGTAGATTACTCGTCAACGAATGAAATACGAGTACGAACAAATAAAACATTGAAACACTCGGAAAAGAACGAGGAAACACAACATATTTATAGATCTGATTGAGTTGAATCATTACGTAAAAATGATGTTGAAACTTGCGACTAGAGTTTTGGGACAACTTGGAAGTGTAGCATGTAAAGAGGTCGGGAAACGACATTTATCTGTGAGCTGTCGCAACTTACAGCCTCTGATCCCTATTGTGGTTGAGAACACTGGGAGAGGAGAGAGGAGCTACGACATCTACTCAAGACTACTGAAGGAACGCATCATCTGTCTGATGGGACCAGTGTCCGACGAGATGGCTGCCATAATCATAGCCCAATTGCTGTTCCTGCAGTCGGAAAGTGGGAAAAAACCCATCCACATGTACATCAACAGTCCGGGAGGGAGCGTGACGGCTGGTCTGGGGATCTACGACACCATGCAGTTCGTCACTGCACCGGTGGTGACTTGGTGCATCGGGCAGGCTTGCAGCATGGGAAGTCTCATTCTGGCAGCGGGAACTCAAGGGATGAGGAACTCCTTGCCCAACTCCAGAATCATGATACATCAACCTTCAGGCGGTGCAAGGGGACAGGCTTCAGACATTATCATACAGGTGCTTATTAGAATGATAACTATCTCAAAAATAAAATTAAGATTCGTATAATCATGTTTGTTTTTAAAAAATCGTTTTTTCAGAAGCAAAGGGTTTTTGGGGTCGCAAATTTGGGGATAAACTACCCTTAAGGTAAAGGTATCAGTGATTAACACCTTAATTTTCAAAAGGAAAATTTTGACTGGAAGCTCACTGAAGACTCTCTTTTCCCTTCGTTGCTGAATTTCTTGATTTTTCTGAACAGGGTATTTTGGTGGGTCGGAAATTCAGGTTTTTGACCTCAAATTTGGATTCAGCACCCTTGAAAACCTATAATATAGGTATATTATACTCCAACTTTAAGCCCAATGAGACTATAACATGAGGTAGAAAAAATTAATAAAGAGATCACACGTTTGAAAAAAAGGCGGTGCTAGTTTGGTGTGCGTTCTATGACCCGCCTGCGTTCTGATGTGAAGTGATGTGCCATACATATTTAGTAGACAAAGGGTTGTTAGTAAGTGAGGATGAGAACGCTGCTTGCCATAAATGTGGTACTAGGATGTTGGTGAAAAGAAGAAAAAATCGTAATGGAGAGTGGACCCCCCCATTTTGTTGGGAACCGCAGACATGCCGATTCAGATTGACGAATCCCGTTTCGCGGGACGAAGAAAGTACAACCGGGGTCGTTTATTAGCTGGAGACGCTCCACCATCATCGGAGGATTCAGATGCCGACGTAGTAAACAACCGAAACCATGGTGCACGGGTAGATGGGCCCTGGGTATTTGGATTAAAGCAAGGAAATGACTGCAGATATTTTTATGTTGCCCGTCGCAACAAGGCCACTCTTCTTCCAATAATTGAGCGAGAATGTGAAGCCGGATCACAAATACATTCTGAAGTATGGGCTGCATATCGGTGCCTTACAAGTCGCGGATTTGTGCACAAAACAGTGAACCACCAACATCATACGTGAATCCTTGTGATCATACAAGAATACGTGAGACATCAAGAACTTCCATGCATAAGGTAAAAGAACGCAACGAATAACGATAGAACGCACACAGAACCAGAAACGGGCCGATAGAACGCATACCGAACCAGAAATGGGACAATAGAACGCACACCGAACTGGCGCCAAAAAGGCGGGCCACCGTAAATGCACACACACTACGCCACGCGCGTGTGTGAGTAGTATTTTGTAGTATCCAAGAGGTTTCATCTCTTCTCTGTGCATGGATACTTTTTTCAAAGACAGTTGGCTAGCTACGTCACACCATTCAAATCTTCAACTTTCCTTAGTTTCTCTGATTTTTTAAAAACATTTTCTCGACAAACAGACCCGACTACCGTTATTCCTGAGCCATACTCTTTTGAAAAAAAAAAAAAAAAAATTGACTGAAATACCCCATTGTTTACCAAAACCTTGATATTCTCTCAAACTTCAATAGGTATTTAGGCTGATATTAAATATCAGCCTATATGCCTAATATGCAAATTTTGCATTTTCCTAACTTGGGTTTTTGCATCAGTTTGACAGCTGATTTTCGAAAATCGCCAGTGATTGACGGGCGACAGGATCTATAATTTATTGACAACCTATTTCCTGGATTTCTCGAGTAATCGACAGGGTGCTGAACCAATAATCGACACACGTTAATGCAGAAAGGCATTTCGACCAGCAGGTCAGAGCAGGTCATTTCGACCTTCAAACGATGGAGCAACATTTTTTATTGTTTAACATGGTTCATTTGGGCCTTAATAACATAGGTATTTGAAGAATGCACGCAAAATGTTCAACGGCACAACTTTTGACAGCCAAAAAAACTGGAAATTTTAGGAGTTTTTTTTTTTGTTTTTCGCTTAAAACTTGAAAACCCTCCATATTTTGAGAAAAATTCCCCATTTAAGAGGACAAAATTTGGCGTCGTTTAGGAAAAAAGATCGAAATTGGTCCTATAGACAAATTTCTGTGGCGATGTATTCCAAAACAAAGTTACTGTGGTTAGTACCTTCCTCCTGACAATTTGTCATACATCGCGAATAAAAATCAGTTTTTTTTGGTATTTAAAAAAATTTTCATGCAGCGTTTCCTCCCCTTGAAATTGACAATGACTTTTCTACAGGAAAGCAGCTAGAAAAACATGAAACATCATGGCACATCAAACTTTCTCAGAACATAGCATCATAGCACAAGTAAATCTGCAACTTTCAACGAAGAATTAGTTGTCATTCCAGATAGCTTGGGACATGGTATTTTGTTTTTATTGAAGTTTATTTAGTGGAGAATATATTACAAAATAATTTTTCAGGAAACACTCCCTAATCATTAACGTAGTCAAACAAAACCCAGCTCATCATCTGAGCTGTAGTCTTCCGCCATGTTGAAGATTGTAAATGTGCCAAGATGTCAGATGATTGTAGTTGTGCTATGATAACTAAATCAGAAATTACAGCGTTTCAAGTGGAGCAATCAAAAAACTAAGTCCACCAATCACTCAGGCGCGGAAATTCAAATAAGAAACCGTTCTAACCTCATTTTTGACAAAATGTTAGATGTGCCATGATGCATCTTAAGCGACGATACATTACAATGAAGTTGGAATATAATTTTTAAAACCACCAAGCTGAGTGGAAAATAAATATAACTGTCTTTAAATTCTTCTCACGAATAAACCAACTCCAGATGTAACACCAGGGCAATATAACCTTATTCAGATAGTTCACTACAATCTCAGGAGAGAGCATGGTGATTAGCTTCTTACTCAGTTGCGCCATTTTTTCAAAACCTCCTTGGCCGACATTACCCAATGGCTGCCATTCTCCCCTACACATTAGAGTATTTTTGTTCTTGCCGTTTCGTTTCACACGTATCTACTCCCACACGCAAAAAGTTCCTTGACGCCAAAAGCCAACTTTAGGAGTTTGAAAAAATCCGTTGTCTACGCGAGGGTGCGCTACGTGAGGATAACCTCAGAGTAGATGGAGTCGTTTTTCTTCTTCCGTGGACTACCCAAGGTAGAAAACAGCAAGTTTAAGTTTGAATAGAAATGACTATTTGTTTGTACCTACCATTACCTATCCACTTCGTCATTAATATTGAAGTTATTTTAATTCAATTCTCATTATTGTTTCATTTTCTATGGGTTCCAATTTTTCTCCGATAGGTTTTACTATCATTTGTTAGGTAGGTAGGTACTATCATACTTCTTTATTCATTTTACTGGTATCTATATGTTACAACCGGGTAAAGACAAAATAAACACGACAACTCTTCTCAAATTCGCACAATATAATAATTCATTTAAACCAAAAACTGAGAGCCAAAACAATAAAACCGTGAAAGTAACAACAAATCGTCTGCATTCAGGTCTACCAAAACCAGGACTGCAACATGCCCTAAAACCGGAAAATTACCGTCAAAACCCTCAACAATATATATGCAGTTGATTATTGATTATCAATGCAGTTGATTATTGATAACTATTAAATAAAATCTATAGTAAAATTCTTGCTCGATTCCAAAGGCTTATTATTGAAAATAATAAACCAAAATCAATAATAATAATAAATAATTAGGTAATAAATTTAAAACATAAATAATGTCTATAACATAGTAGAGATTTCTTATAATATTTTAAGAAATCGAAAAATATTGAATAATAAAACTTTCGGAAAATTTGGTCTGTAAGGGAGCACTAGATTGTTTAAGTGGTTATGTTAAATTCTCAAGTCAGATTTGGTATATCCTGGGGTTTGACAAAAAGAAAACGCTCGAACATATAATTTCTCAAATTGGGTGCTTTTTCTAGCAGAAACCTTAAATAATCATCGAATGCTTGCTCAACTTCCTCCTCAGTGGAGGAACTCACCTCATGGACTCTGCCATAAGCTCCATCCTTTCTTCCATAACTTTTATCATGATACTAGGAACTTGAAAAATAAAAAGATAATATCCTATCCAAAAGGGGAACAAAAGTAAAAACAAGAAGTAAAAATCCGCCAACTTAACTTATGAGCGTCACGTTAACATCACTACAGGAGTTCACTTTTCACGATTTCACTGAGGAGATCTGAAAAGAATGACGTGGAAAGTTAGCATCTACGAGTGCTCGCGCTAGCTGCCCTTTTTCACGTTTCGCGTTTTGTCAACACGGGAAGTACAAAAATACTCTATTGACTGAACTAGGTGACAACCGACTTGTGATAAAGATTGATTCGCAATTTCATTATTCTCAACACTCGCAAAATTAGAAAAAACACACATTCTCGTCCACCCCTTGAAACAGTCAAAATATCAAATTTACGAGTTAATTATTACTATTTATTATTATTTCATCCAATTGTTTATTACAGGCAGAAGAGATCATCTATTTGAAGAAACAAATCAACACTATTTACGCTAAACACACGGGGAAGTCGGTGGACTTCATCGGTCAGCATATCGAGCGCGACCACTTCATGTCGCCTGTTGCCGCTAAGGAGTTCGGACTCATCGACAACGTTTTGACGACCGACAAGACTGACAAAGACGAAGAAATCCCGAGAGTCGTCAGCGCGCAGAATAAGTAAATCAGCTGCCCATAGACAGCGTAAAATTGGTAGGCTATGGGTAACAATTGTGGGTTTATCCATTTTGAAACAATTAAAAGTGTTCTAATTTGAAGTTATATTAGTACCAGTTCTATTTTAAACCTGATGTTGTATTTAAAACATTTACAGGTTTAATTCAACCTTTTACAAATACAATTTAACATTCTACAAAGTAACTCATCTTAGCCCTTTTTATGAGAGAAACATGGTTCCTAATGGTGGTAAGGAAAGTAAAAACAACACTTTTAGCTTAGCTAATGAAACGGTTGCACTGTAGCTGAGGAAGGTAAAACGAGGAGCATGTCCATCACGTTGTCAGTCAGAGCAACCCTTACACTAGCCAAGCTGAAAGTATTGTCCTTACTTTCCTTACCAACCGGAGGGTAATAGCAACAGCAAAATTTCTCGTGAGATCAGTTGAAGGGTTGGGATGCGTTAAACTATTAAAAAGTTGAATTGAATTTTTAAAAAGGTTGAATTGAATTATGTAAAATTTCTATCAAGTTGGTACTTGTGTTTTTGAAGAATTAGCTAAGAATGGTGAAAACTTATTGATGCTTTGTAAATTTATTATGAGAAAAATGTTGTTAATGGCTTGACCATCCCATAAAAAATATAATTATTTGATATATCCAAGTTTTCCTTTATTATTTCCTGCTGAATTAGAGTTTTGTAAATTAGTAAATTGTGTTCCAAAACCGAGCTGCTCTCAATTCACTCACAACATCGAGACAAGAGATGGAGTCCAACAGTTGGGGAAGATTAACTAGAGGAACAGTACGGCTCTTCCGCTCACTAGAACTCCTACTTACTTATCTCTTCAAAAATCCTCTCACTAAGCAAACCTAGTGACGAAAAGTTGCGAGAGTCAACATAGCGCGACTAGACTTCTTTCGACAACTCTTACACACACTTCCATGCTCATAAATCTGCAGAGTCGTTTGGTGTGTACTAGCCATCCCTAGTGGGTACCTAAATTCAAAAGAGAATGAAAATGAGGAATTACAGGTTATTTACCCAAAATAGGAACCATCTTGAAAAAAAAATTGACAGGAATGGGGTGGGGTTGCGCTAGTGAATATAGAATTTCTGAAGGACCACAGGGCCCTCAACCCACACAATAAGTGCTAATGTGGGAGGAAATTCATGAGCAGAGGAGAAAGGAAACCCCATTAAAGAGTATCTAGAAGTTGGAAGAACTTCTCTTGTGAAGAGATTTCCTACACTTCCTAGGCCAGTTGACACAAGAAGCCCTAGTGCTGAAGGTGACAGCGAATGTAGAGGCGGCTGTGGGCCACACAGTGGAGTTTTCGCAAAAGGCTGGTACACTTTGGGTTTGTTCGGAGAAGCAGTCCCGAACCAGAACTGAAAAGAGGAGGGCAAATTCTCTAGTCAGGCAAAAATGGGCATGTCCAGTTCCGAATCCCTCAGGACTGCTTTTCTGGAAAAACCTTTTTTTTTGTTCTTGAAGGAGGAGAAAAATAGCGTGAAACTGGATTAAAATGATAGAATGGCAATCGGGTATTTCGGTGGGTCGGAAATTCAGGTTTTTGACCTCAAATTTGGATTTAGCACCCTTGAAAACCTATAAACTCCAACTTTAAGCCCAACGATACTATAACATGTGGTAGAAAAATTAATTAAAGAGATCACACGTTTGCAATAAAGGCGGGCCGCCATAAATGCACACACACTACACCGCGCGCGTGTGAGTAGTATTTTGTAGTATCCAAGAGGTCCTCCAAGGGTTTCATCTCTTCTCTGTGCATGGATACTTTTTTCAAAGACAGTTGGCTAGCTACGTCGCACCATTCAAATCTTCAACATTCCTTAGCTTCTCTGATTCTTTAAAAACATTTTCTCGACGAACAGACCTGACTACCGTTATTCCTGGCCATACTCTTTTGAAAATTTTTTTTTTTTTTTAAATTGACTGAAATACCCCATTGCGACTCTAGAGACCCTGGTGGGATACTGCAGAGCCATCTCAGCTTGTTATAACACCTTATAACAATGAGAACCGTATGAGAGGTTAATGTTTTGGCTGGACTTCTCAGAATTAGGAGTAGTTCTGGTCAGCGCTGTTGTGAAAATTCCCAGCCCATAACTTACACAATAGATGTCTGAGCCTTCACATTGCAGACACAATAGACGGGCTGTTGCAGATAGAAACCAGGAAGCCAATTTTTGTTCAAGAATTTTGTCCAGAAGCTTCAAAACCACTGTGGAGGTGAGAGGCTACCTGACACTTGGAAAGGCTAGGATCGAGCATTAATAGCTTAGCTCTTTCTCTCACTAGATCTCATTTTCTTACTTAACCAGCTCTTTCATTACTGAAGAGGAATGACATTTTTCTGTGATAATGTCCTAGAAGAGCATTTCTCTGAGGTGTTGAACTGGGAGAACACAAAAACAACAGTTTCAGATTAGTGAGTACTCAATAAGTACATAATATGTAAACTAAAATACTAATATAATCTTTGTATAATTAATGTATCTTTGTGTCTCCAAAGCCTATTACAGCTGAACGGTTCGATTGATCATCACCAAAATTGATACCGTCCCGGGAAGGGCTGAAGTGTTTTAGAGTGATGTACTCAACTTTTAAATGGCTGGGTCGTTTATGATGGGATTTCTCGCAACGTGCTTAATAATATTAAGCACGTTGCGAGAAAGATATTATCTTAGATTACATCCCCGCAAGACTATCACCTTGTAAGACAATCCAGAAACAAACACAAAATGCAAAACAAATACTTCCACGAGCAGTCCACTGATCTGCGAGTGTACACTCGTACACACACACTTGAAAGATAATCGAGCGGACATGCTACTTAGTATCTGAAGGTTAGTAGTCCAAGCACCGTTCTCTGCCTCCGGGCCCGCTATCTGGTCTGGTTGGGCATCCGGGTAAAGCAGGAATATCAGGGAATGAATTATTGATCATATCTCTTCCCAAAGGAACTGAAATAGCAAAAGACATCACTGAAATGAAGAATGGAAAATCTGGAAGGTCGACACCCCAGCCCTATCAAGCAGCATTGCACACCTTTCAAGGAAATATGGGAAGGAGAACGAAACTAAGGGGTTGAAGTACTATTGGAGTGGAAGAATGGCGTAGGGAGTGGGAAGAGTGGCGTAATTGTGAAAAGGTGTGACGACTGAGTTCTAAGCAAGATGCTGAATCTAGTTCCAGGCACATCAGGCGCATAATGGATTCCCATTGCACCGTGCTTGGGTACACCCCTGGAATGGCACTTGGAACATCTTTCGATGTGATACCTGGTGGTTCTGTGGTTTGCTTGGTCCGAACTCGATATGGAGGGATGTACCTTCAAAGGCACCCCTCGCATACCCACATCACTTCCTCGGGCTATATGGTCATGTTTCCCTTTTGGGAACTGGGCCTGAAACTCTTTACTCCACTCTTCCGACACCCCGACCTCTCTGGGGGCAATTGTTATTATTTAGTCATTGGCTCATAACGCAGTAGAACTGCTTTCTACTGGCCTCAGGAGTCAATGGAACTAAATGGATGAAGAAGAGCTAGGAGTTGGCGTTAAGAGTCTCTACTTTGGAGATCAAAACTCCATTAGATACTTTCGCATTATACGGGCGCCACTTATATACAGCGCGCTGCGGCGGTTAGGTTATCGTAATTATGTTCCTAGGACTTTCCTTGTTTCGTAACGAATCAAACTATACCCGATGAGTCATACTTTCGCCCGCCAAACTCCTTCCGAGCAGGCAAATGTCAGGTCATTGACCGGGCAGCTGCATCACCTGTCACTGCCTGTTATCTGAGTAGAGATAAGGAAGTAGATTGGGTCAGTGTCTCGAGTGATTTATTGCCGTTCATTTGAGGTTACTTTTGCTTTCATTATGAGTGAAGTACTACTGCTGTGGGATCCTAAAATCCCTAGTGCAAAATCCCTTGCTGTGGAATCCTAAAAATGTAGTGGCGCCCGTATAATGCGAAAGTACCCTCCATTATTTGATACTGGAAGGTAATTCAAGCTTATGGTGAACATATAAGACCCCAAAACTATCTTCTCTCAAGTTTTACATGGAATCAAAGAGAGAAGAGGTACCCTATGAGAGTATTAGAGGTACCCAATGAGGTACAACTTGGAAGGACTGTGGATATCTCGACCCATCCCTCACTGACGTCGTATTCAACTATTCAGTTGACTCCAGCAGAGTGGCCGTAATACCTACTAGCTAAAAATCGTTGTGCATGTTCAACATTTGTGGTTGAGATGGGCTGACAACACAAAAACTGCACTACAGGAAGGGTGTAGTTTGATCAGCCATCCCGAGGTAAGAAGATAAAAACTAGTGACTCACCATAACAGGACCGAGAAGATGACAGGATGCCTTGTTCCGGAGCTCGTTCCCACCAAAACAGCGAACAGTGTAGACCAGATTGGAACACAGTACAGAGGAAAAGAGAATCCCCCGATCAATAATCCCGAGCAGCAGACTTCTACGAGACCACAACAAATTACAATCCTCGAACTGACAGCTGTTTACTGTTTATCGACTGATATCACTCATCACGACGAAGGAATACCGTGTGAATTGTTGTTCGCCATACAAGGCTACGACATACAAATTAAAGAAACCACTACATTTGATTGCCAACGTTTCAAAACCAAATTTCCCCTCATGCAACGTTTTTCTTCAAGATCTAGAAGTATTTCAAGTTGTAGAGCTTTCTCATTCGTTTTTCTACAGATGGAGATATACTTCAACTCCAATCTTCCTCTACCATATTTACCCTTATAAATTTGACTCTCGAGATGAAGCTGTTCAAAAAAAGTCCCTCAAAACGGGAGTTTTGAAAATCTGGGGTCATCACTGGGTCCGGATCATCTTATCACTTCTCCTTATCGCACCTCCATTTTTCATGTCCCATTTTGCCTAATGAATTTGCCTACCAACTAAAATCGTGTATTATATAATTTGCTTCCATTTCTCATTTTCATCAAATCAGTAATTCATCCGAAATTCGCAATGCTGGGACTCAAGCGAGGACTGCTCACCGTTTCCAGGTTGGTACAGCCTTTGAATAATACTTATTCCAAAAATCTGTCAGAGAAAAAAGTGTCGTTTTTCCTGTGCCGGTTATTACTTGATCAGATTGTTAGGTTGATCATTTATTGATGATCAGATAAGGAGGTCGACTGTTCTGCCCAACCATTAACGATACTTTCTTTTACCTCTCATAATCCTATATTGGATGTTTCGGTGTGGGTTTGAGATGTTCATATCGGGGAGAAGGAAGGCCCTGTCGACCTTCACCGGTGAAAAATGAGTTATATTTACAGAATTTGAGCTCCCTCGGTGAACTTGTTTCTCCTCACACTTAGACAAATGGGCTGTCTGACACAAATCATGATAATTTCATCGAAATGGACTTACAACAACAATATACACGACAAAATGAACCTAGTAGGTAACTTGGGTAATCAAAATGGTTCAAACCCAAGAAGGAATTTCGATTTTGGAAAACCTTGATGTACGGATCCAAAGTTTCAAATCATCTTCCCAACCTTCTATGTATAGAGACTGAAAAACATTACGCAAAGATTTATTATTTCTCTATATAGATCACTCGTCTACAAAGAACTCGGCTTTGCCATTGTCGTCTCCTACTAACCATAGATGATACTACCTGCCTACCACGTACCTACAGCGATCGCATTTTGGTCAGCTAAAATTTGAACGGAGATTAAGCCTCTTTTGCGATTCACACTTGTGTTTCTGATTTATCGTAGGTTCACGTAGGGAGCGAACAGTTTGTCCTACAAAGCTCTGCGTGCTCTTGCACTCTGGGTGGTCTCATTCGGTTCTAAAAACTCAATACTCTCTTAAATTATGAAAAAACAATACCTTTCATAAAAATTTTCTAAGCTAGGGCGTTTTCAAAATTTCAACCTTCAATTTTCAACCCTTGAAAGTGATTGACATCAAACATAAGCTTCGGGGCACAACTAGACCCCAAATGGAGCCTACATACCAAGCCGTACAGGGAATGAACGGTTTGTCCTACAAAGCTCCGGGTGGTCTCTAAAAATTCAATACTCCCTTAAATTGATGGAAAAACAATACATTTATATCAAAATTTTTTGAGCTAGGGCGTTTTCAAAATTTCAACCCTTAGAAGTTACCGATATCAACCAAAAGCTTCGGGGCTAAGATACGAGATAGCACAACTTGTGGCTTCTTAAGCGACGATATACAGGGTGTCTACACTTTGGATGGGCATAACTTCAGGGTTCGATTCTACAAGGTATTTCCAACAAAAAATGTCTCATAGCAATTTTCTTTTAACCCACTCAAAATTCCTTTTTTTTTTCACTTTAAAGTTTTTTTCGCGTTTTCCACCTTACGGCACTGATATGGTCATAACTACCTTAATTCTCCTGAAAATTCAAATCTGACAACACCGTTAGAAAGAGCGTTAAATTCCTAAGCTACCTAGTGCAAAATCAAAATCTTTCAGCAATAAAATAGTTTCAAAAAATCAAGTCAAAAAGCAAACTTAAAAAATTTGTCGAAACTTGATTTTCTTCGACCAAAGTTTTCACTCTGAATCCCTGCCCATTTTGATGGGCGCTCTTCGAGGAAAACATGCTCAAATAGTCAGCTTTTCAACGGTATATCAATTTTTCTTTTTAACATTCAAATTGGAAGAGTAAATGAAGTTTGAATGTCAAAAAACGTGTGTTTTACAAGAAAATCCAGTGTTTCAAGCGGTTTGTGGTCCCCCTTGATCTCAAGATGGCTTGACCATTTTGGTATCATTTTCTACGTAATTTTTTACGCTGAATCCAATGGCGATACTCCCGAATGATTCAGACTGCTAGAAATCGGATTTTTCGAAGAAAACCTTCGTTTTTTGTACATAAAATACGCATTATTCGTAGATATGGTAGTGAGCATAAAGTAACGCCTTTCTACTCAATAAAAACTTCAATCAGCTAGAAATTCGGTGTTTTTATTGAGTAGAAAGTAGAATTTACTTCATGCTCACTACCATACGAATAATGCGTATTTTATGTACGAAAACGAAGGTTTTCTTCGAAAAATCCACTTTCTAGCAGCCAGAATCATTCGGAAGTATCGCCGAATGGGCAGAAAGAATGCGTTTATTATGTGCTTTTATGATGTGGCTAGGATGACTTCATCTGTGAGGTACGAACACAAGCTCCCTCCGCTCCCTTACAAATCCAACGCGCTGGAGCCAGTCATCAGCTGCGAAATTATGGAGCTCCATCACCAAAAGCACCACAACGCTTACGTCACAAATTTGAATGCTGCTGAAGCCAAACTGAAAGAAGCTGCACAAAAAGGTAATAGCTGGTTTCAGCTGTTGTTCATTCATACTGCTTGGAGCCTTTGGCTAAAATTCAAGAAACATGGAAAATCCTTTAGCCACGGTTTATGGCCGAGTAGGGTGGAGAATAACTCCCTGGTGATGTTTTTCGAGTGGTTACTCCAAGGCTAAAGTATGTTCCATGCTAAAATTCCAATACATCATGAGGTAAGGATTATTTTTCTGCTGATTATTTACTCTACCAAATCGGGTGTCTTCTATTTTCTCAGGTGACATCAATGCTGTTATTGCCCTTCAGCCTGCTCTCAAATTCAATGGAGGAGGTCACATCAATCATTCCATTTTCTGGCAGAACCTGTCTCCTAATGGAGGAGATCCTGAAGGTTTGTTCCATATCTACATAACAAGCCACGGAACCTGTAGCTACGATTAATCATTTTGAAAACCTCTTAAGAAATGTACTGTGCCTGAAGTGATGCTGCTCAACATCGTTTTATTACAATTAACTTCCAACTCAATTTCATAACTCAGTTGCATAAAATCAACTGTTAGTTTCTACTACCGTTTTTTGACTGAATTGAAAAACAGGACCTCTCCTCGATGCGATCTGCAAGGATTTCGGGTCTTTGGACAACCTGAAGAATAAAATGATGGCCATCTCCAATGGTGTTCAAGGCTCTGGATGGGGATGGTTAGGATTCAACAAAGAAACCAAGAGGCTACAGCTTGCTGCCTGCGCCAACCAAGATCCGCTGGAAGCAACCACAGGTGAGAGGGGATACTCGAAAGAGAATTTTTTCTGCCTTAAGGCGACATTAGAAGAATGAGCCTGGGAACGTCAACCTATAGCGCGCAATTGAGTTGCTAACCACTACCTGGCAAGTGACCTAGTTCGCCCATTCATATATGAGCAGATATTCTTGAATCTTCGACATTGATGCAGCCCGCCACAGGGACCCCGGGATTTACGTAACATAGACACGATCACCGTCCAATGTGTTAACAATATCATTTTGAAAATATGGACAAGTATTCGGAACTAAGGTACATCACTGAGTTTCGTTAATTATGGTGGAAGTTTCACTTCACTGCTTCACAAGTAAGCTAGGTCAAGTGGTTTGGTACGCTTCGATCGAAATATCTGCCTGGAGAGCGATGTTCCCGATACAATGCGGGGCATATATGATTGAAATCATTATACTTTGCAGAGATGGGCGATATTTAACACGTTTACTGCATTAGGGAGTCAATCGGCCCCATGCGGAACTTCCCTACATGCGGGAGCTGCAAGACTGGTCCGTCACCATTTGTTTTAGTGTTTAGACCATTCATATTTGTATTACCTAGTTATTAAAGGCTCCGATAGATGGCAGAACAGAAAACAAGAATACTCGTGAGTAGTATACCAGCCACGTATTACGAGCCCTAGTCAGTCTACTCGGGTGTAGTATGTCAGTCACAATTTTCTCGCCTTTCTTGGCTGTAGTAGAGAAAGGGTTAAGTAGGAAACTAAAACTAGAAATCAACGAAACGATACTTAAGAAAAGTACGAACGAAAAGCAAAAATCAAAGAAAAGATACTTTAGAGTGGAATATCGGAATGAGCCAGTGAGAATGTCCTTGAGATGACCTAGTAATAAATAACAGGTTTTGGAACCTATTACCCACCTGGAGCGGTAACGGTGGAACCTAATATGCAAATGTAACTGTTTCGCCCATCTCTAATAATTAGTTCAGATTGCATACCATCGTATATCAAAATCATACTGGGTTTTGGTCAATTTTTCATTACTTCTTTCCTTTGCAGGTTTGGTGCCTCTTCTTGGGATCGACGTCTGGGAGCACGCCTACTACCTCCAATACAAGAACGTCAGAGCTGACTACACCAAAAAGATTTTTGAAATCATCAACTGGGCCGACGTGAACGAGCGTTACTGCAAGGCGAAGAACTAAGAACGCTTCCTACGAATCTCTGAACTCTCAAAAAATAATACCGTTTTATATTTTACGTGGCATCAGAACTCAAATTAGAAACACACTTGTAAATTTCACGAAACTTTTATTGTACGATATTGGTACATTGAAACGTGGCTCCATAGAAGAGCTAACACTTCACAGCCTACTCTTGTAATAAATAAACTCTTGTTTTAGTTGTTATTATAGTTGACTTGTACAATTATTTATTCACACCATTCGAAACTTTACCCAAGTATATAAACAAATTACTGTTCTGACATGAACACTTTCAAATTCACCTCAAGTTGAAATATAAATAATCAATTCTATATTTTATAAAACGTAACGAAAATAGAGAATAGGTACCTGATTATAAAGACCTTGAAAATGATAATTCGCGAGTAAGAGATACTTCACTGCTTGGAACGCAGGTGGGACTAGAACATCCCTTTGGATTGTTTGAATTGAGCTGCTTTCTTTTTGTTGGCTGATTTGTTGACGGTTTTCTGTTGTCTGTTGCGGAGAACCTTGGCGTCTTGCCCTTGGCCTTTCGCATTTCCTGAAGATAAGAAATAGTGAAGTTAGGAGGGGTCATTGAGAACAAGCAATGGTTTTGAAATGAAAACTGTAACTATAGATTTGAAAGAATGAAAATAACATTTGGTGACAAACGCGTGTTGAATCATCAAAAATTAACTTCCCTCGACTGGGGATCGATCTCCTATCATTCCGACTCTGAATCAGAGCTCCTACCACATGAGCTAAGGAAGTAGATGGACAGGAATGCGAAGAGGTAGCTGATCACATCTCCCCCCCCCCCTCCCCGACATTAGGAAATCTTAGGTACTCCGTTTCCTAGTCAGGGAGGTGAGAGGCTGCTTTGGCCGGATTTTTCCAACCCAGTGAGAACGCGCTATTTTTGACTGGATTCAGAGTTTTTTGTTATTGTTCCTTATTGACAGGGTGGGGGATCTGCTGACCTCAACATTTGTCCGAATAGGCTGTGGCTCGACTCGTGTCTTGGGAGGGAGTTGTTTTGATGACCTAATCTTAATGAAATATTGTTTCTCTGAGAAATGCTGAGGAAACCATTCGGGTCCTACTGACTGCGCCATGTTGCTGAATCATCAAAAATTAACTTCCCTTGACCGGGGATCGATCTCCTATCATTCCAATTCTGAATCGGAGCTCCTACCACTGAGCTAAGGAAGCGAATGGACAGAAATGCTAGCTATAGCTGACCACAACACGCGCGACTGGAAAAACTTGTGGCAATGCTGGCTGTAACACTGTCCGCCCTCTCCACCCTTCATCATCCTTTTAGCAGAATCGATTCAAAGTAGCCAAATTCAAATTTCAACAACAATTGTCAAAAGTTGCTGACAATTATTATCTACGTACCGTATTGAAGAATCCGTCGTAACCAGCAAGTCGAGTACAGGAGGCGAGCGCTTTCGATGTAAGGACATCATCTTCAGGCCGTCGAGAGAGTACTAAAGTTTGTCAGTCCGTCATTCTATTTATATAGTCTGGGTGAAAGGATCAGAAAGGAAAGGGGGCCACCTAGTAACGTGGTGAAAGGTTGTTTATCTGTCATGTCAAGTGAAAGGGAGAGATGAAACTAGTCCTATCAGCTAATTGTACATTCACCACATGGTGACCACGTGGTCTTCTATTCTAAACTATGAATATATTATAAACTAGCTTACATAACTAACTTATTGCTAAAATTATTATTAACGTATATCTATATCTACTTCTAACTTAAATACTATCTATCTTTTTTTTAATTTTTATTAGTGGTTAGTTGATTACTTTCTATTTATTGTTTGAAATTATGATATCCGAGGTCGTTTGGTTGTCTGGAAGTTAGTGGAGTCATAGGGGTGCTGCAAGGAGATACGGTAGTGTGTTCTGTTTGTTGTTCAGGTTGTCAGTAAATCCGTCTGTGGGGGTTTTTCGTTTTTGAATGAGTTTGTCCAGTGGTTTGAATATAATGTCTGAGGTAGTGTCAAGTAGGTTTTTGTTTATTATACGTCCATCAAATTAACATAGTTTGTATATTTCCATGTTTTCAAGTATGTTCAGTCCTCGTCCTTTCTGTTGTGGGTGGAGGAGTGTCATGCAGTTTTTTATGTCGGATAATTCATGTCCATGGTCGTATACGTGGTTTGCATAGTTGGAGCGTCTAGTGTTGAGTTGGAAAGATCTGATGTGTTCGGTGTATCTTGTTTTTAAGTTGCGTCCTGTTTGTCCAATGTATGTGGGTTTACAGCTGCAAACCAGTTTGTAACCACTTCTGTGGTATGTATTGGTTTTTGCCAATGCAAGTGTTCAGTTGGTTTTTCAGTGAGTTGTCAGTTTTGAATGTGGTTAATAATAATGTGGAGTTAATAATAATTTTAGCAATAAGTTAGTTATGTAAGCTAGTTTATAATATATTCATAGTTTAGAATGGAAGACCACGTGGTCACCATGTGGTGAATGTACAATTAGCTGATAGGATTAGTTTTATATCTCCCTTTCACTTGACATGACAAACAAACAACCTTTCACCAAGTGGTCTCGTTACCACATGGCCCCATTTCCTTTCTGATCCTTTCACCTCCCTTTCACCCAGACTATATAAATACAAAGACGGACTGACAAACTTTAGTACTCTCAACGGCCTGAAGATGATGTCCTTACATCGAAAGCGCTCGCCTCCTGTACTCGACTTGCTGGTTACGACGGATTCTCCAATACAGTATGTAGATAATAATTGTATTCTTAAAACTAGCGGAACTAACCACATCCATTTAATCCCAAAAGTTGCTGAGATTAATTTTTTACTGAAATTTGATTCATTGTAATGAAAACTTGGTTCATAGCGTTCAACTCTAAGTAATTGTTTGTGGCCTTGGCTCCTGGTCTATTCAAGAAGTTAACTATGTAAGAACTTCTTACAGTACTTTTCTTTTGTGACTTCGCCTCATTTCCACTCATATTTCCTAAATGTGGTTTGTGGTCAGCCTCACCACGACAAGGGGAAAACCCTTGAAAACATCCGTTTTCACAAGGGGGGGAGGAGTGTTTTGAAGGAGGTCCAAAGTGCCCTTTCCAGTTCCATGGGCTGAGAAGATAACGTATAATATAACGGCTATGGACTGGGAAGGAACCTTCTGGGCTGTTCAGTAAGCAGTACTGGTAATTGGAATGGTTATATCTTTGTCACCGCTTAGCAGTGGAATCTAGGAGGATTACACAACAGTTTGAACTAGTTTCCCACCAAGGAGAACTAGTCCATTCACTAGTATGAAAAGTAGTCTGAAATAGATTCATGTCAAATATCGGGACTGGGGTCATCCATAAAGAAAGCGTGCTTTCAAAGAAAGTGTTTCTTTCTGGATGACCCCAGTCGCGAAATTTGACAAGTTCTTCATACCGTGGGCCTATACACACATCTTAAAATAGATTCTACACGGATTGAACTTGATTAACAATCGACCTACAATCCCCGGAGGTGACCAAAAACAACTCACCAACTACATCCTTTTTGGGGCCTGGCGGGTGCCTCATGTTCGCCATTCGCTTTTGAGCGTAGCGCTCCCTCACGTCTTCTGGATTTTCACAGAAATTCATGTAGGAGCGTTGTCGTTTCTGTTCCTCGCTCTCTTCTTCTTCCTCTTCTTCGCCGGAGTCTTCTTCTTGATTCTTCCTTCTTCCTTGTTGCAAGACTCGAGGCACGACGAACTTCCTATTAAGGAGTAAACAATCGTTATCTGATGCCGGGGTAACCAGGGGGCTAGATTTGCTTCAGAAAGGACCTGCTGCTCGTTCTAGTGAGGACCTTACTTAGAAATGTCGGGAGTTCTCCAGAAAGGAGCCCAACTGTCTCCAATCCGTACTTGGTAAATAAGGAATTTTTGAATTCTACGAACCTTGAAACGTAAACCATCAATTTTTTCGGAGGAAATATAACCAAGTTATTCATAGCGAAATTCATAGACCAGGCTTGAATGTGAGTGTCCACTCACACTCATCTGAATTGAGTGTCTGCCTCGACTCCACAGTCCGTATTCATAGGTGATTAAGACGGCCCACATAAGTGTCGTGGTCTTCTGAGTGAACACCCAGCCTGAGGATCCACTCAGGCTCTACTTAACTCATTTTCACCATATGTTGCCAGCCTTGATGGTACGCTGAGGGGAATATTTCCCTGTTTCATTGATGTTTTGTGGAGGAAGAAGTAATGAAAGGTTCCTTAATGCATTTTCGTTATTGCGGTTGAGCGTGACAGTTTCACGAGGGTTATTTTGTCTGATTTCCACAAGTAACCATGAGTTTTGAGTTATTAGCAATAGTGAATCAATCAATACTCGTCTAATCGCCTTATCATATTTTTAAAATTTAGATGAACAAACCACCAAACAAAATAGATAGTTGACTTGCTGTACACTATTTTCAGTTGGAAAATCTGATAACAGCTGAGGCACTTAAGGGACCTCCGGCCAGCACTCAGGATTTTGCACTATTGGGTCTGGGGTGAGCTTCAATTCAACGCTGAGTTTGCTTTATGAATACCGTTGAGTGCTCCCTCAGGTCGCCCTCGGCGTTGAGTCCTCACCGACCCTTATCGACGCATTTGAGGGTGCACTCAGACTCAAGTTATGATTATGAATCGTTTCTGTGTAATTCATCCACTCTGAATGTAATTGACGCGTGTATAAAGAATTCTTAGAAAATAATACTTATTTAGGTAAATGAAACGGTAGAAGTAGCAAAAGATGTACCTGTCGGTCTCTTCCACTTCTGGAACAGGTAGCTCGCTGTCGTCGTACGTGTCGTCGTATTCATCGTCATAAACGTTGTCGAAACTCTCAATTATGCCGAGTTGAGAGAATCTGTTTGTACAATCTTTGCGGAACGATTTATCATCAATGATCTCCTTGAGGTCTTTCTCTCGCGCCTGCCTGAAAAACCAAAATACACGTAAATTATTAATATATGTATGCAAAATCCTGCTCAGCCGTGTGAAGCTAAGATGATACCTCTGTCGTGAAATTTCTGTTTGATAATTTCAATAATTTCGGTAGAGCACCCTGGAGGGCGTGCTCACGATAAAAAGATATCGTCAGACACACAGCAGAACTGCTGGAGTGGGTGCTTTGCAGATATTATCTGCAAATAATTATCGGGTTAATTTTGTTTTATTTTATTCAGTTAGTCAAAGCACCCACTCCAGCAGTTCTGCTGTGTGTCTGTGTGATCATATTATGATCACTGGACATACTACGTAATGAACATTTTTTAAAATTTATACAGGGTGACTCATGTTAAAGATCAGGAAACTTAGTGAGTCGATTCTAAAACTAATTTAAGTTGGAGAATGTCTCTTAGCAATTTTGTTTTAAGGGGTCTCAGTCGGTCGCGTTCGTTCTTAGTAATTCGCCAAAATGAAGGGGCAAAAACTTGAAAAGTTGTACCTTAATTTTAAAGGATTTTAGAGATTCATTAGTGCATTCAATTCCCTAGGGAATTGAAAATCTGAAATATTGCCGCCGGAATCATCAAAATCGAACAGTAATTGCCAAAGAGAAACGGGAAAAACTACCAAATAAACGGGTTTTCCCTAGTTTTTCCCATATTTCTCTGGCAATTATTGTTCGATGTTGATGATTCCGGCGGCAATATTTCAGATTTTCAATTCCCTAGGGCCGTGCACTAATTAATTTCTAAAATCCTTTAAAATTTCCAATTTAAGTACTACAAGTTTTTATGTTTTTGCCCCTTCGATTTGGCCAAATACTAACCCGGAAGAAGGAATGAACGGCGACCGACTGAGACCCCTTAACCCCTTGTTTTTCCAAGTTTTTTTTTCCATTTCAAAATGTTTGTCGTGTTTTCGACCTTATAACACTAAAATTACCATACTACCTAAATTTACCGTAAAAATGTAAAACTAAGGGCACCGTGGGAAGGAGCGTCAAATTTCCCATCTTTCTAGTGCCAACAAAAAATTATTTTAGGAGTCCTGATACGTGAAAAATCAACTCGTGAAGTAATTTTTGGTCAAATTAGCGAAATTTCCTATTTTTGGATTTGATTGTTAAGGTTTTACTTCCGCATGGTTTTCCACGCACCTCTACACCAAAAATTGCGCAAAGATATCAGCTTTCCAACGGTATAGCCCAAA
Source organism: Apolygus lucorum (assembly GCA_009739505.2). NCBI lineage: Eukaryota > Metazoa > Arthropoda > Insecta > Hemiptera > Miridae > Apolygus > Apolygus lucorum. Next base: position 8,539,942 of record CM019181.2, on the reverse strand, counting down.
AAGTTTTATAATGGAACTTAGGGGAGAAACTTGTGTTTGAACGGGGAAAAACGTCGATGTTTGTCGACGTTTTGAGGGGAAGATTCGGTGTTGGATGAGCAGAAGTGGAGTAGACCCCGGATTCGCCCCGTCAAAACGTCGATTTCGTTGACAAAAATTTCCGCGTTCAGACACAATTTTCTCCCCTAAGTTCGATTGTAAAATATTTTTTGGTTATACCGTTGGAAAGCTAAGAGCTTTGCGCAGTTTTTGGTGTTGAGGTACTTGGAAAACCATGCGGAAGTAAAACTTTAACAACCAAAACAAAATAGGAAATTTCGCCAATTTGACAAAAATTATTTCCCAAGCGAGAGAGAGAAATTTTGCAACTTGAAAGAAAGCTGAAGAAGTATGATGGTGCAGGGAGCCCCCTGGTCCTCTCTCTGGCCACAGGTTCGCCAACTCTCCCAGCCAGGACATCCAAACCAACCCAGGAAGAGATGCCTGGGGTGAAAACAGGCTGGAAGAGGATGTTCTTCCATGCTGAGTGTGAGTAGGAGCTCACGCAGTTAAACATGAGTAAAGTAAGTAAGTAGTAATGTAAACAACCATTTCAGGTTGGATTTTCGTCCGACTGCCATTCCTGGCGTCGCAGACATCATCAGCTGTCTTCCAAAGGGAAGATCAGAATTTGTTCCGATGATTTCGCTCATGGCTTCCCATTGCCTCACCTCCCTAGGTTGGGACGAGGGGGCGATGAGAGCCCCGGCCGCCGAAAAATGCACGCTGCCGGCGATGAGCCTTGAACCCACGATCCCCACAGAGGTCGGTTCAAAGACCACCGCCAAACAACGCTGCCCCAACGACCGTAGCCACACCGCTGTCCCTTAGTTAAACATGATAATAATGATAATATTTATTTTATAATTACGTAATCGTACCTTTTGCCTCTGTGAACTTGATACTGTTTCTCAAAATCTTTGCACATTTCAACGTGTTCATTCTCTCCATAAACTCTCCCAAAGTAAGAATCATCCTGCAAAATAAAACCATATACTTGAAGAAGTTAAGATTAAAGTAGACATGAGTGGATGACTAGAGATATCATTTCACGAGTCTCTCGATCCACGAAACAGTTGCTTACTTCTTCAGGCGGTATGTATGGAAGTTCGTGGTCCAATTCGTTGAGTTCTTTAGGAAGAGCGCTTTCTAGTATGGCGTTGATGACTGCACTGGTTGACATTTCGTAGAATTCAAGACATTTCTGAATCAAAAGAGAATAATGTTGATTTAAATAGATCGATAAATTGATACAGTCATCACTCCAATTTAAAAATAAAATTGTATACAATGTTAATAATTTATTATCGTTCTTTTTAACTGACGTCGTTATCATTTTAATCATTCAGCTCCAGTCTTTTTCATCAACCTTTCAATTGATTTATAATCTTTCTTTATTTTATAATCTAATTTATTTTATTTTTTCTTAATTTATAACCATTCTTTTATCTCACTAGTTGCCCCCCCCCCTTTCTAAAATCGTTATTTTTGAAGATAGACATAAATAGAATACAAATTTGGTCGGCCGTCAGCCGTACGCGGCACTTTCCTCAGTTAGCATCGACAGATTTTGATGAAATTTGGTATGTGGGCTCCATTTGGGGTCTAGTTGTGTCCCGAAGCTTTTGGTTGATGTAGGTCACTTCTTAAGATGGTTGAAATTTTGAAAACGCCCTAACTCAAAAAAGTTTGATATAAAGGTATTGTTTTTCTATCAATTTAAGATGGTATTGAATTTTTAGAGACCACGCGGAGCCCTGTAGGACAAACCGTTCGCGCCCTACGAGAACTTAAGGATTGGACTTACGATAAATCAGAAACACGAGTGTGAATCGCAAAAGAGGCCAAATCTCCGTTCAAATCTTGACTGTTCAAATCTTCTTGGTGGTAACAATGGCAAAGCCGTGTTCTTTGCATACGAGTGATCTATATAAAAGAGACCTTTGTGTAATAATTTGCAGCGTTTTTTATTGCAGATTTGGATGCTACGCAAAATTTGATGAATTTTGGACCACTCAACCGATTTTTTTTGGTTGCGTACAACCCGTCCAGTGAGCAAACATGCGCAACCCCTGGCTGGGGGGCCAGCCGTTCTCTTTTTGGATGAGAAGACCTTTTTCTATGATTTTTCAGTTTCCAATGTTCATGACGTCACGCGCCCTGGGCGGGACCCCCAGCCCACTGTGACGTCATAAACATTGGAAACTTTGAAAAATCATAGAAAAAGGTCTTCTCACGCTAGAAGGTCGCGGTTGGTGTCAAAATTCTCAGAATGAGGTCTAGTTTAGATTTAAAATAACAATAAACAGTCTTTCCGACCCATGCGTACACCCCATTGTGCCAAAATTGAGATGAAGGTAGACCCCAAGTGTGATACATGTTTTTTCATTAATTTTCGACGCTGAATCACGTGGTGGTATCCATTTTCGGAAATAACTGGAATTTTTCGAAACGGCGGCCGGAAATTTGGTGGTTTTTAATAGAAAATCGCTTGTTTTCCATCCTTATGAGTTACGACGCAATTTTGAGAAAGGAAGAGGGAAAGACAATAAAATTTAGGGGTAGAGTTAGCAACCCGAACTAATTAAAAGTCAGTGACATCTTTCAGTGACATCTTCCGGCCTCTGAAACAACTCCAGCACTGAGAGGTGATCTTGCTTGCCGAGGAGTGTGGGAACCGCAGAGGGAAACGTTATTTGACGTCCGTGTTGTAGACACTGATGCTCCCTCTTACGTTCCCCGCTCTGTGCAAGCAGTCCTCAAGATGGCTGAAGAGGAAAAGAAGAGGAAGTACCTGGCGGCTTGTGAACAGCGCCACAGCACATTCACACCTCTTGTGTGTTCTGTCGATGGAGTTTTTGCCCCCCAGATGAATAGTTTTGTTAATACCCTAGCTGAAAAACTAGCAGATAAGTGGAAGAGGCCTGAGGGTGTTGTCAAGGGTTGGCTTCGAGCTCGCCTTCAGTTTGCCATCCAACGAGCATCATCGATGTGTCTCAGAGGGGCGCGACAGAGGTGGAGAGGCGTCGACGAATTGTTCGGGTTCGCTGATGGAGCTGCGTTGCCTCTAGGGTTCACGCGCCATGACGAGTGAGAAACGTGTCCCACCAATGTGACCAATCTTGACAGCGAAGAACCATGGCTGACTCACATTAGACGAAGCCTAGACCAGTGCCCCCCCCCCCCCCCCTGATTTTATGATTAAAATGGATTGTGTAGTTTTCATTAAAATAGAATATCTCCGAATACCCTAATGTAAACCATCATAACAAGCTCATTCGAGAAGTTTCCTCCCAAATGAAGAAGAAATTAAGGTAATTTGGGGAGATTTGACTTCGAACATCCGAAATTGAACAATCATAATGTTTTGGGATTTTTTGATCGACGTGGGAAGACTGATGTTGCTTACAAGCTACATTGCCAAGTTGAGGGTTAATATGAAGTTTATACCAGTGGTAATGGGTTTGGACTTATTTGTTGTAAATCCCCGCCTCTGGCACTCCAAACTACTAAGTACTCTGGTACTAAATTGATATTGAAAGGTTACCCACCATAATAAATCCGTCTCCAAGATGAGGTAGGCAGTCTTTAACTTCAGAAATCTTCAAGTGTATGTCATCTTCTCTACCTATAGATGCTTCTCCGCCTCCTGCTTCTTGAGGATCCTGAGACAATTTAAAGAAAAGAAAAAGTAAATTGTGAGCTGTGGTTGAAAGAAATTCACCCTTAAATATGAACAACTCGTCTCCCAGGAGTGTTCGTGGAAGCCCACGTATGCGTTACCAAGTATGCCATCCCAAGCGCCCTCTCTTCCTGTTAATCAATGGCGAACAGTAAAGTTCTTCATTAAAGGAAAGTGACACTCCTTTTTTCTAAAACCAATACGTGTTTGTTGGTATTTAACGTCTGTGAACGTCTGCGAGGCGTGATGTTAGCCATAACAGGTCAAGTTTTTATTTCATCCAGACGTATTATTACACTGATTCATACCTACCTGTACAGGGTGTAACACGAGTGGTACACGACCTTTCTCCCACGTGTTCTACAACTAATTTCCGACAAAAAGTGCCTGTTGACTCCTTTGGAATCCCCACTCAAAATGCCTTTTCTTCACTTTGAAAATGTTTTTCGTGTTTTTGATTTTTGCTCAATAAAACTACCATAACTTCCTCAATTCAATAGTAAGCTCAAATCTAGAAAATCCGTTAGAAAGAGAGTTAAATTTGCCCTATAACATTTTTTCAAGTGGAATTTAGATGTTCAAACGACGTATAAAAAGCAAAACTCGTCAGAATCTTGAAATCGCATGTTTTTCAGTCGCCTGGTAACCATATCAATTTTTGACGATGAATTGTGAAAAATCCTTAAAAAGTGCGCCAAAACCTCAGCTTTCCAACGGTGTAATCAAAAAATATTTTACAATCGAATTTAAGGGAGAAATTTCTGTTTGAACGCCGAAAAACGCGCATTTTGGTTTATTATTTTCAATAATGAACCTTTGGAATCGACCAAGAAAAAAATTTTTTGATGGTTCAAAAATTCAAAAATCAATGGTTTTTATGGTTTCCTCAAAATTTGGTTTACGTTTCAAAGTACGTAGAATCCAAAAATCGAATAAAAATTTGGCTGTCCGTCCGCCGTACGCGGCCCCACTTAGCATTGACCGATTTTGATGAAATTTGGTATGCAGGCTCCATTTGGGGTCTAGTTGTGCCCCGAAGATTTTGGTTGATGTAGGTTACGTCTAAGGGTTCAAAAATGAATTTTGCAATTTTGAAAACGCCTTAACTCAAAAAATGTCGATATAAAAGTATTGTTTTTCCTTCAATTTAAGATTCTATCGAATTTTTAGAACTTTTTGAGACCACCCGGAGCTCTGTAGGACAAACCGTTCGCTCCCTACGAGGATTTAAGGGTTGGACGTACGATAAATCAGAAACACGAGTGTGAATCGCAAAAGAAACCTAATCTCCGTTCAAATTATAGCTGACCGAAATACGATCGATGTTTTTCTTCATGTTCATGTTTTTCTTCATGTTGGCTTTTCAGACGAGTGATCTATACAAAAATAATAAACCATTGTGTAATAATTTGCAGCGTTTTTTTCAACGAAATCGACGGTTAGACGGGAGGACTCTGCGCTTCGGAGGAGCCGCGCCGGTGAAGACCCCGAAGTCCTCCCGTCTAACCGTCGATTTCGTTGAAAAAAAGGCATTTTGAGTGAGGATACCAAAAAATGTCAAGAGGCACTTTTTGTCGGAAATTAGTTGTGGAACACGTGGGAGAAAGGTCGTGAACCACTCGTATACGTCACCCTGTATACTTTTATATTATAGTACAATAACTCATTACGATGTGAAGGTATGACAATGATAGGTGATGTATTTTTTCACATAATTGGTGTAGGAATCGTTCTTATTTTAGAGAAAAAGGTAGATGAGATTGTAGATTGAAATTTCAACGAACTACCATTATGAGGGTCTGGACCCCAGAAAGTATTGTCGGGTTTCAGCGCTACCTACCGCCACTTCAGCGAACTATTATCCTTTTTCAGCTCGATGTGAGCGTGGTCAAGCGGCATTTCTGAAAAGCAGGCTTACCTCGATTTTACCACTCTCTAATTTCTAAGTTTGGCGGCTTTACTTCCCTGCCTTTTTTAATTGCGAGGAAAAGGAAGTTGATATTGCATTTTTGTGTTGTTTTCAATAATTGAAAACAACACAAAAATGCAATATCAACTTCTTTAGCAAAGAAGAACAACACAACAATTATTGTTGTGTTGTTCTTCTTTGCTACATTGTAATCTTGGGATAACTGCAAGTTAGAGGAGCGACGGTAATGCGGTCGCAAGCGTGATCACCTGATAAGATTTCAGAAATGGTAGTTCGTTGAAGTGGCGGTTGCTACCATGCTAAAGATTGTTGTCTTGTAACCGTTTTCGTTTCTCGTAATTCTATAACATGAACCAGTGACGATTTTGGAGATCAGTTTTGAAATTGAATGACTTTGGGCACGTTTCGCTACATAAAACGACTCTTGGCATCATTTTCACGTCCATAACTGTTCAGAGAGAAAACAATAAGAGAAACGAAAACGATTAAGAGACAACAATCTTTAGAATGGTAGTTACGGTAATCAGGAATGGTAGTTACGGTAATCAGGAATGGTAGTTTGTTGAAGTGGCGGGAGGTAGCGCTGAAACCCGACAAGGATTGCTGGGGGCTAGACTCTCATAAAAGGTAGTCATCTTGTCATTGGAAAAATGTAAACTTTTTTGGTTCCCAATGGGGTAGTTGCATGGTATTTTTTATAACTATTTCTGTGCAGTGAATCTCTCTTTGTAAAACTCCCAGAAAAGCTTCCTAAAAAATTAAGTTTATCAAAAAATGGGATTTTTGGATTCAAGCGGGAAAACCTTCACACGACAAGGACATTGCAGGGAGGGAGCTACTCAGAATTGTGATTGGGCACAAGATTGCTCACCACTGTTACCCAGATGCAAAGTTACCAAGGTTTCTAAATGTCTGAAATTCGCGGAGGCAGGAAAATATATTTAATCGTTTTTTTTAAATCATCACCTACATTTTGCATTCCTATTTAAATGTTTCTGACTGGAATCTGTTCTCTATTGCAATACACTCTATCGAGAGGTTCTTTTTTCCAGGTGATGTCAGAGTTTCTGTCGGCTCTCCCACCAGCACAAATTGAAATACAGCAAACTAAATGGAATTCCGAACTAAAAACTGGTGCAAGAACGTTTTCAAGTGCGCTAAATTTGAATCCGACGTCAAAAATACGGAATTCGACCCTTTCAACTACCCATCATGTCCAACTGACAAAAAAGTTTACATATTAGTACAAAAAGCCAGAGGCAGAATATTTTACTCACATTTTGCATGAAAATTAAAAGTTACCCTTGATTAATTGAATCAATCTCGTTGATTATAAGATTAATCTTGTTAGATTGATTTCGTTAATCCTGTCTAACGGTGAGTCGTAGATCACAAATAGTAATGACAGGGGATACAGATTGTATTTCATGGACAGTACGCCTGAGAGATGAGTTGTTGGTAACAAACGATAAAATTTCTCGTGAGCAATAGTATATCAGGGTTAATGTACCAACCATTGCTTGGGTTTGAGGTGGGGTCGTCTTCTTCGGTTTAGGGGCCGCTTTAGGCTGTTCTCCGTTGTTCTGTTTCACAGGCTGGTCGAAACACGCCATTAGTGACTCCAAAAGGAAATTATACTTGATGTTATCACTGATCAATTCGTCAAGGAAAGAAAATGAATGAATAGAACAAATGATTAGGCCAAACAAAATATAAACCTTAATGGTGTCTCAGGACCAGTTCTTCGTGACAGAGCTGATGGCAGCCCCAGCCTGGAAGGAGACAAGAAGATTCATAGTGTATGGGACCGAGAGGGACCTGCGTTTTTCGATACTAGCGCTATAAAAGCTGACACAGTCTTTCACACTTCCATGGACTGGTCTACTGTATCCCGGGATGCTGTTCAAGCCTAAAGCCGCGTCCACACTTGCAACATTCGGCCGCTTCGAACCTTGCTCCGAAACTCTGGCGTGTTCGGAGCGGCAAAATTTCAAAGGAATGAGGATCGGAGGAGCGGAGTGCAATCCGATCGCTCTGTTGGCGGTTTTTCATCATGCATCAAAGGAATATGGGGTGAGCTTTATATGGACGGAGTGAGGTTAGGAGCGCTGTGATGATCGGGACAGAAAAGTGGAGCAGGTTCGGAGCGAGGATCGGAGCAAGGTTCGGAGCGGCTAAATGTTGCAAGTGTGGACGCAGCTTAAGATGCAAAATACGACAGGGTAGCCAAAGACCTGAGCGGGTCTTTCACGCCACTCGTCATTTCTTGCGATGGAACATTAAATAAAGAGTAAGAAGCCTTTCTCAAGAATGCCTCCCTACGCCTGCTAATGAAATGGTTCAAATTCTACGCTCAAGTGATGATGTGGGTAAGAGTGAAAACTCAATTCTTAGTTCGTCGAGCGGTTTCCATGAGGGTAAGGGCGCCCATACACTATACGATTTGCCTGCAGGCCGTCGCCTCAACAGGCAAACGTCCGGCCAAAATCGCTGCGCAACATACACTATCAGTCAACCGCCTGCAGGCGGACGTACAGATGAAGTGCTTGCTTGCACACACACTATATGTCCAGTGTCTGCTTGCAGACTGCCGGCCACGATTAGGGGACTGCAGGCCACTGTACACATAAACTGCTAGCAGCTGGTCGGCCAGCCAACTGATAATGTGTGGCAGGGAGCCCCCTTGAGCTCATGGACTGACAGTCCCATGCCTGTCACCGATCTCAAGTCCGATCCTCGCCTGCTCTACGACCACACACCATCAGTTTTCACGGACTGAAGGCCATGGCCTTCAGATTTAACTGATAATGTGTGCGTAACCATGATCACAGCCTCACGACGGCCTGCAGGCAAATCGCATAGTGTATGGGCGCCTTAAATATGCCAAATACACTGATAGTACAACAGCCTGCAGTTAAATTGACAGTTAAAACTGACAGTGTGTGGGCGCCCTAAAAGGCCCAAAGAAACATTTCTAAGGACGGAGCAGCCATTTGGCTCCCAGAAGATTGACGCCACACACACGCACAAAAAAGCCCTTTTGGCAACTCACTTTTGGCAAATTTGTTTTGAATTTTTGTCAAATTAATTTGAACAGTCAGCAACTCAATTTTGAACTTTTGGCAAATCAATTTATACCTTTCGTAAATCCCTTACGCTTCCACGACTACAACTAGAGTCCTTGTCCAACTTTTTCGCACCTATAAAGTGCATTAAAGGTTTTTCTCACTCAATAACTAAATACTGGATATATCCTGTCATGACTTCCCTCTTTTTTAAATACTCCACAAATGGCATGTGAGAGCCTGCTGTTATTATTCACTTCCGTGGCTCTCACTATCTTGTCTTGATAACTTCTCTCTCCTTTTCCTCACCTAAGACTTTCATAGAACGTCTTTGAACTGGTTAATCATACTAATCACCACACTCACATCTTTAGGAAACGGTTTTGTGCCAATAAGATCACCTCGGGCTGGCCGACAATATCCATCTAAATCTTCCTACTTTTGCTCCAACCAGAGTAAATTCTGAATAAGTTGGTTTGGTAGTAAATTTATCATATCCAACTTTTGAAAAAACAGTCAGAAATAGAGTCTTTACAATGCCTGTTGATGTTCAACACATTTACAAGGTGCAACAAATTCAGCCAAAGGATACAAATCTGGAAAGTTCTGAGCGATAGCATCGAGATCGTGATCGATGGGGAATTTGGAATGATAGTCTTTCATGAAAACGGTGCATGCTAGACATTCAGACATGACGTCCAAATAAACTTGACAGTCAGCCAAGTCGGATCTGAAAATAGAGAAGACAACAATTAAAACTTAATCCGAATGATTGAAGCTGAAGTATCTGTAAATCTGTAAAATAACGTTTATTAGGTTGGTTCTGACTTTCAGTGATTGGGGAAGTATTAAGCGATAACCGTACCTAACGACAGTGTTCTTTAATTCGTGTATTAATTTAGAAGCAATGGGTTAGGAGAATATTATCTATTTATTTATTAACTTATTACGGGCTAGTCCTGTTTATAATTTCACAAGTTCTTATGAAATTTTCAGGGGTTGTGCGGATTGGCGTGCAGATGGCCCCTAGGAAAATCATCGCCTCCCTCTGCGCATGCGCGAACGTAGAATCCTTGTGAACAGCTATAACTACATAAAAGCGCAATTGATATAGGCATTTAACAATATTGGAGAAAACACTGAAATTAGGTTAACTGTGGGGTCAATGGTGGCAGACATCCGGAGGAAACCAATAGTTTGTTCAAAGGGTATGTATTTCGGTAAGTAGAAAACCACAAATACTAATATAATGGGGAATTCGCATCAATTTTAGATTCTGGAATTGAAGTTAAACCCTATAACAGGGCCCTAGAATAAGGTCCAGGAATACCCAAGCGAAAAAATTACCGTAGAAGAAAATGCCTAAGCAAGTGCCAAAAAACCTCTGTCGAAAAACTGTGAAAATTGAGGGAGGCTGAGGACGTCACACCCCAGGGTTACTACCGCAAAATGACGCGATTCCTGGCCAAATTCACACTGCTGTGCTCTGGCAAAGCGTAAAAGAAGTCTCAGCAAGTAGTACCAAAGAACCACAACAGTTAGAGTTGTAGGCACCCTTGCGACCACATGGAACAATCTACTCAAATAATGTGTTTCAAATAACGAAACTAACTAATATAGAAACTGAATACGAGAAGATGAAGACTAATAATGCTTGATAAACTAATAGGTAGAATCGTATTGTAAAAATAGTGAGTAAAATTGCTTCTTTTGGTCACTTTTGTGTCAGCGGTTTTTCCCTCCCCCGGTCACTCATTACTGCCTTGATCACATAAGCTAGAGTTTCATTCACACTTCCAGATGTAGCGCTACTGTCAAGAAGTCAGATTGCTTAGAAGACCGGATATGTTGCAACATGGCTGCCCCCATGTACAGATCGCCACTACATTTAAAATTTCCATCTTCCTTAAATTCTCTAAATTCTTGGATGGTTTTTCGAGTAGCATGCTATGGTTTCCTTCCATATCAGTGAACACTTTTTCGAAAATTGAAATTAAAAAAAAGGGAAGAAAATTCCCCATTATGGCAATGAAAGGAGCCCACTAAGGTCCCTCACCTGGATGGAAACTCCCCATTACTTCCTTCACTGGTCAAAACCCTTTGTCGAGAAAGGACGCTGGCGAAGGAGTACCCCCCATAAAAGACAGCTGGCTCAGGCGGGGGCTAGTCAGTCTGGTGAGAGTCCTTGAGACATTATTAACGTTACCAAAGTCTTCTCATTTCACAACAGACCCTTCAAACTTAGCCTCCAGTAGATCAAATTCAACGCTAAAAATTTGGTCTTGCAGTCAGTTTTTAGGTCCTATGACTAAAAAAATCTCAAGTAACCTGGAACATGGGAAGATGAACGTATCTGGGAACAACCACTTCATCTTGTGATTTTTGACCCAAACAAATATTGATCTGTACGGGCAGATAAGCAATTATCTGGGAACAACAAATCATTATTTGTGAACCTCTCTCTCTTCCCCTCATCGAACAAGGCAGGCAGATATGCGTATCTGGGAACACTTGTTCGACCAGTCCATTCCTTACGACCTGGCGGGCTAGGAAAACGTTTCCTAGAACACAGGTCTTCAGCACCATCATTTTCTAACAATCAAAATATTACTTTACATTCAAAAGAGCTCGCACCTTCTAAAGTAGAAAAAAGTAAAGAGAGTAAGGGATCTTCCCATACAATATACGACATCTACTAAATACTTCAAAACAAAAAGAAGTAGTTGAACTTCACACAACATAGAACTAAACCTACAAACTAAAACTTCTGCCAAGTGGGTGTGGCACATAGCTTCCTCGTATCCATAACCCATTTGTATGGATGTTCCGATGCATAGTAGTTGATCTCAAAACATCAGTCTCTAAATACCTTCCACTACCCTCATAGGGGACCATCCACATGCTAATCTTAACAATCCAGAGAAATTTCGTCGAAATCGGATGGAAAATGTAGAAGTTATAGATGTTACAAGGAATTCACGTTTGCGCATGCTCAGTGGCTACCATCAGTCTGTGGACAATGATTTTCCTAGGGGACCATCTACAACCAAATTCGCAAAATCTCTGAAAATGTCATCGAAATCGGATGAGAAATGCGGAAGTTACGGCTGTAACAAGGAATTCACGTTTGCGCATGCACAGCAACTAATATTAGCATGGGGGTTATAATCTTAATAAGGGACCATCTGCACGCCAATCTGAACAATCCTAGAAACTTTCATCAAATTCGGATGAAAAATGTAAGTGTTCCGGCTGTCACAAGGATTTTACGTTTACGCATGCTCAGAGGCTACTCTCAATTTTAAGGCCATGATTTTCAGAGGGGAACATCTACAACCTAATCCGCATAATCCATGAAAATTTCATCGAAATTGGGTAGGAAATTTGAAAGTTACGGCTGTAACAAGGAATTCACGTTTGCGCAAGCGCAGCGGCTACTATCAGTCTGGGTGTGATGATTTTCATAGGAAATCGTCTACACGCCAACCCGCACAGTACCTGAAAATTTCATTGAAATCGGACAATAACTTCGTATAGTTGTGCCTTTACAAGGAATTCAAGACAGACAGACACGGAACCAAAATTGTTCAGAAAGGTCTAAAACGTAAAACGCGAGTGGAAATTTTGGTTTTGGAGAACTTTTTTTTTCAACCTTGAAAAGTGAAAACTAAGTCTACCTTGGTAGACTCGGAAGCAAAATAAGTATAAACAATAAGGAAAAGTGGAGTTTTCCAACCTTGTCCTTTATCTACAGTACACTTACTGTTGAAGGACTGTGGATTTCAGAGCTTCTTGGATGCAAAGCCGGTACAGTTTGATGAAGTAAAACCGAGCGTTATTTAGTTTGAACATGAGAGTAAAATACAAACTCATGGTTTCATCGTTGTCGCAGCACTCTTGAACTTGCTTCACAGCTGACGGGAAGGCGTTTTCGTATAAGCTCGCCACACTAGAAGAGCAATGGTATTACATAGTCATAAGGGTGCGTGATAACAGGAAAGCCGTGAGAACATAGTAAAAGAGGTTATCAATTTTTGATTATTGTACGAATTTTCGATACTGGTCAAAAGTAGGTACCGAATAGGTATGGATATTTAAAAAAAATCGTATCAGAGGAACTATCAATATTATGGAGTATTGTGACGTCCCTACATTGAATGACAATGCTCCAATATCATTAACAAGGGTAAAGGCACCAGTGATTGACTTTTCAAGTTTGTTTTAGAACATTAACCCTAATTGGACCATAATGTCGCCAAAAACATCTTCAGAATTCCACCGCTGTCCCAAGGAATCGCTGGTGTAACTAGATTTAAATTACAATTTTAAATTAAACGGGCAATAAATAATTGAATGATTTATTACGAGTAATACTTACTATTTATTTAAATTATTTATTATTATTAGGGTCATTTCAAAATTTGGGGTTATTTCTTGTCACGCAGCTTTTGTGAACACTCTATTTGTCTTGGAAATTCAGAATTTTTTCAGGGAGATACAGCAGGTTGGTGTCTACAAAGATCACATAGAATGAATTTCACTAATCAATTAACAAAGATAATTAAAAATCATTAATGATCCCAATTCTCTCTCCCTACACCTGTCACAGAGGGTAGGTTGGGAACTTTGAAAATTTTTGGAAAACTCTATATTCATATTTTAATTTAAGTAAAAAACGTTATTGGTCCAGGATACTCTCCTCTTCAGGAATAAATTAGAAACGAACGAAAATTCCATGAATTGGAAGGGTTTTTGCTATGGTTTGATGCTGTCACAAGGTTTTATTCTCTCTCCCTACAATTTTTTTGAAATGCCTGCCCACTCCTGGAAAACGATTATTTTGTGTCATGAAAAAAAAAGTCCATTCATGCAGCATGAATTAATGAGCGAATTTTCAAAGAAATCATTCAGTTTAAGGTGTGGTTAAGAAAAGGACCAATGGTGTTGCAATTTGTTGTAGAAAGTTTTTTTTTCGATTCTTGGTTTATATATATGTATATATATTTTTTTACATGCTTTCACACCAATAATCGACGTCCTGGAAGACGTGAGATCACTGGGCTGAAAGCTGAATCTGGGAGCCCGAGAAGCGTTCTGATTAGGGAAGCTCCTGGACTTAGTTAAAGATGAGTGCGACAGATCGCGTTCATGATCACTTGTTCCCAACCTCACACAACAAGTCACCTTGTTTATCACATATTTTTCTCCTTGGTGCGTTAGCTGCTGCATCTAAGTAATTAATTTAATAACATTTAAATATATTCGCGATATGTACGAAAAAATCGTGCGATTTTCAATAATACACTCGGTTTTAAACGTTTCTATCGGTGGCAGTTGTCGATAAAATATTTGAACGAGGACTCTTTTTTTTTTTTTTTTTTTTCCTGAGGCCATTGCAATAGCTTCATTTTCTTTGAAAATTCGCTAATAACACGCTGCAAATTATTGCTGGGTATGCTTTGAAGGTCTTAGGAGTCCATATTCATGTTCTACTCGTCTCTACGAACTCATAGAGTACCCACACGGCTACTTCATTTCTGGGTACAACAAATATACGCACGTATTCATTATACATATATATATAGCTACAAACTTTTCTTAATTTTGGACAATTTTCATTTTTGAAAAAAGCATTCATATCAGAAATTTTGTGCTGAATCCGAATATACCATAAATTACCATGATTTTCAATGTAAAAACCACAAAAAACGGGAAAAACCCATTTTTTTGGAGTTTTTTTGAATTTTGGACCACTTTGGATTGTCCAAAATTGCTGGTTAACGAACTTGACCTATGGTTTATTGTTACAAACATTTTGGCAAAAACTAAAAAATTTTTTTTAAACAATTACTCAAGTTATCGTCCGGAATGACACATATATATATACATATGATTTTTGGAAAAACTTCAGGGATCGTTTCAGAATGTTCCAAAACGGATTTCAGTGTGAAAATTTTTCGAAAAAGTCGATTCTAAAAATTTTGAGGCCATTGCAATAGCTTCATTTTCTTTGAAAATTCGCTAACAAAAGTGAACACTGCTGCAAGATGGCTTCCGAAGCTACTGAAGTTTGTTGAATTTCCAAGCTCCCAGTTGTGTGGGTTATGTTGTGAAGTGTTGAAGCTTTGAGAGTAGGTAAATACTTTCTCTCTCCCTACAACCACCTCACTCATCAGGGAAAGTGTTCAACTAAGTTTAATTGAACTCAAATTACAATAATGAATGCCATAGTGTTATGTATTTTTTCTAACGTTCAGAATCAATAATGGTTAGGCCAGTAGAGAGTGATAACCTCACAAATCTCTCTCCCTACAACCTCTCTACCTACAACTTCTGGGAAGAGGCTGGTTTGTAGGAAGAGAGATGGAATTGCAGGGAGAGAAGTTTTTTTTTTCAAAGCCGTTTACGTTTTTAAGAGTTACCTGAACTATTTACACCGCTGGGTCATATAATTCTGACTTTTCATTAACCCACATTTTACGAAAGATTAGACTGATTGAAAGACTTGAAGAATCTGATAATTCTGATGTACCTAGATTATAGCTTCGGACTGTGATTGCGATAAGTAAAAGAGACTCCTAAACTAAGATTCTCGTATTTTGAAGGAATAAAAAGGTTTCATGAGTTCAACTCACACTTGGTTTTCTCTCTCCCTACAAAGTCGAAATTATGGAAAAAAATTCAAAATTCTATAAATTTGAAACTACTTGATAAAGTGTGCGCCCACTTCAGGATCTGCCTCAGTGGCCAAAACAAAGGACGTTTACGGGAGAAAAAAACATAAAAACTTCAACAATAATTTATGGAAAAGTTCGAGGACAAAATAACCCCAAATTTTGAAATGACCCATTACCATCATTTGCCATTCGGCCTCAACCCAAACAAGGTAAACACGCCGTACAGCCAACTGCCGTACCACATTCAGGGTTGCCAATCAAAACACAAGTTTAATTTTTAAATCATTTTCTTGAGCTATTAGAAGTTTAGAAATGAAGTTATGAAGAAAATTTTGAAAAAATTTTCATTGGACATTTTTGTCATAATTTAATTTTCTAACTTCCAATAGCTCACAAACACATTTCAAAAATTCAGCTCTGTCCATAAATTTTAAAATTGCAACATAATTTTGGTTACTTCAGCGAAAACTTGGGACAGTAGTGGAATTCTTAAGATTTTTCGGTGACACAAGTGACACCATGGTCCAATTTGGTATTCCAGTCAATTAAAAAAACATTTTTTTTTCAAAAACGTATGGCTCAGGAATAACGGTAATCGGGTCTGTTCGTCGAGCAAATGTTTGGAAGAAATTAGGGAAGCTAATAAGAGTTGAAGATTTGAACAATGGCAGCAGGGTGTGACGTAGGTTTTTGATTTTGTTACCTGACTTTCCTACATCGTCGCTGCCACCGCAACACTGGCTATCTGATTTTTGCCAACTTCTCAGGAGAGCGAAAAAACTGGTTTTAAATAACAGAGGCTAACTACATCAAGAGTGCACAACAACATAAGCTATCTGCACTAAAAACTTTCATCACCTCAAAACCAAGTGTTTCAACCGAATTCAATGAAATCAATGCTCAAATATTGATAATCGAACTTCATTCTTCCCGAAATGAGTGAAAAAGTAGAAATTATTCCATTTAATCATCATGAAAACCAATGGCGTGGTCACACGAGGTAGGAGATTGTAAGGTAAAAACATGTAGATAGCCACTGTTTCCGAACTAAAATCACTTAGTCAGTGTTGCCTTTTTTGTGATAGCGGGGTCAGTGTTGCCAATAGCAAAAAACCGACTTCACCAATCGATCCAGCACGAAAAATTACTTGAGAAACCATCAAAACCTGAAAATCGCCAAAATGTCACTTAGCCAGTGTTGCTGTGGCAGCGACGACATCTTGTTACCATCGTACTTTTAGTATTTTGATTCAATCCTTCAAGTACATTTTCCACAAAATAAGAAATAAAAGAAGAAGTTATTTCACTGAGGAAGCTCTAGTCGTGAAACCAAGATGAGGGTGTATTGAATGTGGTATTAGCAGTAATGCTACTTAAGTAAATAATAACTTGAGAGCGTAATTAGTCATAGACATGGAAAAGTTGTAATATAATACTTCTTTCGCTTTAAAAATGTATGTTATCCTATATTTTTCACCATTACGGTTATTTGTAATAATAAATGAGTTGAATTTACGTGGGTCGATTATTTGTTCAGCACCCGTTCAATTACTCGAGAAATCCAAGATAAGTTGTCAATTATTGGTCCTGTCGCCTGTCAATTACTGCCGATCTTCAAAAATCAGCTGTCAAGCACTGATGCTGAAACCCAAGTTGAGAAAATGCAATTATTAGCCTAGAAATTTGAATTTCTGCAGATTTCAAGGTTTTGGTGAAGTACTATGATCTCAAACAATCCAGCATTAGTTCATGTATCCTACGCTAGGGACAGAAACGCGTTTTTTCCTTGAATCAGATGAGAAAGCTCAGGTACTTATTTTGACGAAGCTCAATATAGGCGAAGCAGCTGATTCAAGGGGAAACGCTTTAGTATCCCTAGCGGATGATAGATGAACTAATGCTGTCAGAGTGGTTTAGACATTTGAGAAAAGAAAGACTTCTTTGAGCCTTCAAAGTCAATTTTTTCTCGAGGTGTCAATCACTGGTACCTTTGCCCCAAATCACCACGTAAATATTTTTTCATTACAAAACTTACTTCTTCTCAAACTTGTGCTTATGGAAAATATTAGCAGCAGGTTTGTAAGTTTCCAGAAAAGTAGTCAAACTACCAGAAATATCTAGGAGATAATAAACGACGTCTTGGAGGTCGTGGATTGTGAGTCGCTTAGCCACCCGAACCCCTTCAGTCAGTTTGGTCACCTCACCAGGCGTTGCTGGTCGACCGGTGAATTTTTCTTCCACCAACGAGAAGGCCTGAAAATCAACCGAGAATCAAAATAGGCTAAATATCATTCATAACTGCCTCTTCCCCTGTAATAATAATAAAACGTCTGCCAAGTGCGTGTGGCACATAGCTTCCTTGTATCCATAACCCAATTGCATAGATGATCCAACGCATAGTACCTAGTGAATCTCAAAACACCAATCTCTAAATACCTTGCATTACCCTTATAGGGGACCATCTACACACCAATCCGCAGAATCTCTGAATTTTGTTGAAAAATGTAGAAATTATGGCTGATACAAGGATTTCACGTTTGCATATGCGCATTGGTTACTATCAGTCCGGGGGTAATTGTTCATAGGGGACCATCTACATGCCAACCCACACAATCCCAGAAAATTTCATTGAAATCGGATGAGAAATGTAGAAGTTATGGCTATGGCAAGGCTTTCATACAGGCACACAGACAGACAGACATGGAACCAAAATGGGGTATTTCGGTGGGTCAGAAATTCAGGTTTTTGATCTCACATTTGGATTCAGGACTTTTGAAAACCTATACACTTCAACTTTTAGCCCAATGTTACAATAACATCTGGTAGAAAAAATAATTGTAATAATGACTTATGCTGCGGGCGTGTGTGTATAGTATTTTGTAGTATCCAAGAGATTCTCAGGTAGGTTACCTAGGTTATCCTCAGGAAGGGTTTTATCTCTTCCCTGTGCATGGATACTTTTTACAAAGATGGTTTTTTCAAGACGAGCAACTTAATACGTCACACAACTTGCTACGTCACACCCTGCTGCCATCGTTCAAATCTTCAACTTGTATTAGCTTCCCTAATTTCTTCTAAACATTTTCTCGACGAACAGACCCAATTACCTTTATTCCTGAGCCATGTTCTTTTTTTTTAATTGACAGAAGAAAACCATACTGTGCTGCTCGAAAAAGCATCCAAAAAATTTAGAGAATTTAAGGAAGGACATTTTTAATGTAGCGGCAATCTGTATGGAGGCAGCCATGTTGTGACGTATCTGCCTGCCTAACCAATCTGATTCCATTGCTAGGTGGTCCCCTTCTCTCAGGGGTTATCCGCGAGAAGGTTATGTAATCAAAGAATAAACGTGAGACAGTGAAAAATATTAGCAGAAGCTTAACAAGTACAAAAATATCGGACAGACAATGAAGTGGCGAAGTGTAAGGGAGAGAAAATAAGAACAGGAAAACTCTAAACAGTGACTACAGGGCAAGTCCACGGTCATCTAACAAAAGAAGACAGACAGACAGTCAAGCGTATTCAGTCGTGATTCAAGTAACGCTCAAGTGAAATTTCATAATGGGGAGGAAGAAAAAACAGTGTTTCATGATGGGGTGGGCGAATGATGAAAGAGAAAGTATTTGTCAATGTGCCAAACGTATACCAGCGAGAGAGAAGGCAACAGCCCTGTTTTTTTGTTGTCAAGACCATTTCAATGTAAGTTTTTGAATTACTGTTTTATTTATTATTGCTTACATTCCGTTACCTACGTATGTATCAGCCAAGACGTTCAGTTGACTCGTTTTTGGGCGAAGAGGAAAGAGGTGAAGTAAGTCAGTATCCGCATTGTTGTTGCAAGGGCCTCTTACCGAGTTTTCGCTGTGGCAAACTTGATAAAAGATTGTCGTGACGTAACCTCAGCCTCCCTCGATTTTCAAAGTGTTTTTTGACAGAGGCTTCACTTGTTTAAGCAATTTCTCCTACGGTAATTTTTTTCCCTAGGGTACTCCTGGTGTTAAACGTTATTCTAGGGTCCTTATTATAGGATTTGAATTTAAATTCCAGAATCTAAAATTGAGGATAATTCTCCATTTTAGTCCCCCTGAACTAATTTTCAACTGACCATAAGCCCAATACGCTCTCATGGCTATTTCTAAATTTCTATTGAAATAGTTCCTTTGTACCTACTTATGAATATTGAAGAATAGGACCAGTACCTACCATTTTGACAGTTTGCACAGAGTTTTCGAGATCCTTCACATATATTGGTTGAGCGGCAAACACGTTGGATATCATTTCTGCAGTTTCTTGTTGAAAACGTTCACCGTACAGGGCACTGATGTCGATCATCATGGGAACTGATATGATTGTGTAATTGTACAGAAGACTGCCGTACTTCTTACCGATGAAGTTAGTCTGTAAATGAATTAAGTTTGATTATTAATATCAAGCATACAATATGATGATTGATTTGTTGTACGCCTTATGATGAAATCACGCTCAGTTGCTTCTTACCTCACTTTCCTTCTTGGTCATAGCCCTTTTGACAACATAGTAGACAAGATAGTAAATTTGGTAGTAAATCGCCATAATTTCTTCATCGTCTGGAAGCCCATCGGCTGCATAAAAAGGGTAACCTTCTTGTAGAAAGGAAATAACGGAATCCCAAGTGTCAATACCATACACAATTTGTGACCAAAACCTGAAAAGAAAGAAGAACATGGGATATGCTCATCAAGATTGAATACTAGGTGAACTAAAAATACATCATTTTCATTTCAATATTTTCATTAAATTACAGTTCTGTGACCTTGGGAAGAATCGGAACTTGAGCAAATAATCAGGTACATCTTGAGTTAGACTTTCGAAAAATCCATAACCATTAACACAACGGACAAGTTTGATCCCTCAGTGTCCACCACAGTACATAAGTAGCCCACAACGAAGTTGAGGAGCATAATGAGAGCCTGTAGGTTTGTTCGGCTAACGATTCCGAACCAGTTCCGGACAGAACGCGATTCTGAAAGTGGAAGGGATAGAATCAGTTCGGAATCGTTGTTAGCCGAACGCCTTTGGAACTCGTTCGGAATCGATAGCCTGCATTGTAACCTCCTTCCATTTGTCATCTCCTGTTGTTGTCTACTTCCGTTAAATGAAATTAATATTAATAATCCGTATTCGCAGTTCAGCATTCTCTCGTTTATCCAATATAGAGAATAAATATTGTATTCTCTATTCTGCATTTTCAACTCTTCTTCAACAAACTCTAGTTGTACTCGTATTAGGGAAGTCAATGTTTCTAAAGCACTTTGTCAAGAGAGAGAAAATCATTAATTTATTGAACATTTTAGGACAACGACTCCATTAGCTGTCGAAAATGTTTATAAAGAACTAATTTTGATTTTCAGTTTTCTAAGTAGGTAGGTATGTTTAATAAAGTTTACAGTAAGTAGGATGTTGTATTTTTTTAAGTTCTTGAAGCCTCTTTTTACATTTAACGGGATTTTTAAAGTTTAAAATTGAATGATTCAAAATTATTGTTGTAGGTACCTATTAATCTCTCATCCTTTTATCCTCATGTTCTTTTATTAAACAATGAAAATTTTAAAAATTTGCCATAAAACCGTTACGAATGTTTTGAAACATAGTTCGACTCACGATGAGTTACTTCATGCATGAAATGTAGTGAGACCTTCGAAAAAGCTTGTAATTCAAAGCTCCACTTTTGTTGTCAACAAATCAAATTTTGCCCCATGTCACGAAGGTAAGTACTAATCACCCCGAACGTAATTTCCAAGAATTTCGAAATTTTCACAACGAAGGTGAAAACGTTTAAGCACATTGATTAAAAAATTGCGCGTCTATGGACCAACAAATTTGCGCGCTATGTAGGTACTTCAGGTGGGAGGAATAACAAAAGCAAATTATTTCACAACGGTTTATTAGGATAAAAATATGAAAATACGATTTAAAAAAATCCACAATAGAAATATCTCCAAGGTCGGCATCATAACAAGGATTAACGTCACTGTCTCTTCAAGATTATACTTTTAAAAAATCATGCCCCCAGGTAACCTACCTACTGAATTTGAGATGGTACAACTCCCGAAACTTTGGTTTTATGATGCCTTGTTCCGATGCCCACAGCACCAAATATAAAATACCTACCAAAACACGATGCTCAGCCTCTTAGGCCTTTGTCTCGTTCGAATAACAAACGCAAATTATTTCACAACGGTTTATTAGGTACGGATTTTCATAAACATAAACATTTTCATAAAAAGGATTTTTATAAACGGACTTAGCTATACCGTTGGGGAATCAGCCCCTTGTTCCTGCTCACTACGAAGTGTTCGATGATCACCTTCATTTAGAAGAGGCACAGTGTTCTTTAAAAAGTTCTTATTTTTTGGATGGTCACGAAGAAGAATAAACATTTTAATTTATCATCCTATTCCGAAACTTCATGAGAATCGTCATAAGGAGTAGGATTAGGATTACCAGAAACCCCCAGATGACAGACCATAGGAGACTACGATAAAATAAACAAAAAAATTGATGATAAGCGAAACGATAAGACTATCTGATAAGCGGAATATCCAGTGCGCATGTGCGGAACTGTTGGTCCCGAGAAAATCTCAGAACTGGTAGAACTGATTCTGGACGGTTCCGGATGCCTAGCCGAACAGCGGACAGACAGTTCCGAACCAGTTCTGGGCCTAACCGAACGCCCCAAAGGAGGTCGGAACCGTCCCGAACCGTTCGGAATCGTTAGCCGAACAGACCTTGTAGCATCCTCCGTCCAACCTCCACTACTTCCCAGATAGGCTGGGTGGATGGATACTGCAGAGCTGCGACCCCATAAAGCTGGATTCACATGGGACGGAAAGGTCGGAAGGACAGAAAGACGAGAAAACCAGTGGAGGGGGTAGGCGGAGTCGGTGGAAGGTTCACATGGATGGAATGGATGGAATGATAACCTTCCTTCTGGAAGCCTCTGAAATGATAACCTTTCTCATCTGTAATGTCTGTTGACATTATTTTGAAAGGGTAGTGATCATTCCTCATAGAAATTCATTAATAAAAAAATTCAAAAAATAAACAAACAAATTAGCGCTAGTATGGAACTTTGGGTGGCAGATTGTGGATTGCAACAATCGATAGTTTCAATGGTTTTTGCGACAGGAATTTTTGGAATGCTCTTGGAATTTTTTACTTACCCACATGCTCATATATTTTTACGAATGCCAGCTGAACAATGTTCCTAGAAAATTATCACAGTAGGGATTCTGCAAAAATTCTGGGAATACAATAACACAACTCCTCAATGCATCAATAGCATCAAAAACAAGCGATTATTTGCTACTATGGACAGTCGGCCACCCCTAGTGCAACCTCCTAGTGGTTATCAGCGTGGAAAGCGGAAGAGGGTATAAAAATTTCTTCCGCCAATGGACTTCCCGCCATTCTGTCAAGATGGCGGCCACCATTCTCCACTGGGGAAAATCAGCCAGTCAGATTGTGTTATTTCTTTCCGTCTTTCCATCCTATGTTAATCCAGCTTGAGTGGCAGCCATGAACAGCTTCCCCCACCATCGAATAATCTGCCATTGCTGAGGGGTGTCTGACATCAGGAGCACCCAGCTCAGTCCCTAACCAGCCTTCCTTGAAGCTACTTGTCCTTGTGCCACTCACCAAACTGCAACTGTTCTAGCACCTAAAGGGCCCCATTCACGTGTATGCCTGGAGTTGCCGCCGCGTCCCTCCAGGTACTCCCCGAAGCCACCGCAGTAGTCCATTCACCTGGCTGCCAAAACCTCCTGACTCCGCCGAATGGCGGACATGCTATCAACCACCGCTTGCTCAGATGACTAGAAGTGAGGAAAACGGTAGGGCTACATGCATTACTGGTGGGAGTGCGACCGGGCGTCGGCCTCACTTCAACCATTCACAGGGCTGCCGAGGATTAACTGGCCGCAATTTTCGAGCATGTTCGATTACCTGCCGAGCGGCGGACGACCGCCAGACCTCAAGATTTTGTTAACCATTCACGGGTAGTTTTCCCCTTTGACGGCGGTTAGGCCCGTGGCGGCGACTCCAGGCTTACACGTGAATGGGGCCCTTAAGGCCCGTAGAGGAACACCTCATCCCAGAACACAAGGTGTGCCACAATGAATAACCAGTTCCCAAACTCAGTGTCTCCCCCCCCCCCCCCCCCATTGATCTACAGTCTTACACCAGCGACGATATCCCTCTACACCATGAGGATATTTATGAGAAACTAAGTTATTCATTATTCGTAATCCAGGGGAAGAGAATGAGAAGTAGAATGACCATTTCAAGGGGAAAATTGAACTCAATAAAGTTCAGTTCTCAGTTCCATTGTGTTTCTGATGCTTCTGCAAACTGTGATTCTTTACGAGGTAATAAAACTAGGTATACAATTTAAAATTACTTGTGATGTTCGAGTCCAAGCAACCATTCCATGTTGGATTTGTAAACATCCATCTTATGAAACCAGCTGTCCTTGGCTCCCATTGTGAAAGCTCCATTCTTATTAGGCTTAGGGGGAGCGGTGAAAGGAACCATTGGTCGAGCCTCCACGAAGTAAGAACTCTGTAATGATTCAATCAAAAGCTGGCTAGTGTTGACAACAATGGTTACAATGAAATGAAATAAAAGAAGGGAAATTACCTAAATAATGAAGGAATAGTGAGTTATACATACCAAAGCTGGAACAGGATTCCCATTTACGTCGATCGTAAGGGTCTCCAGCGGCTTCAAGGGTTCTCGAGCCTAAAACATCGAAGATGAAAAATCATGAAGGTAATGGATAAAGTAAAAGAAAATTCTTCCTGGAGCTGTCCCATCTATGTCCAAAAAGACCATCGCAGTTAGGACATGGGAGGTTATATACATCCAAGACTTGACAGACGCTCAAACGCATCTCCCAGATTTTCTGAAAAGCGTGTAACTTTGATCAATCATTTATCAACGTGTGATGGTTTTGAAAGGCCGTTTGCAAGCACTGCGGTTGGCCAAACTGTTCATTGTGTCGTGCAGAGATGGTAAGGAGAGAAGAGATTAGTACTATGCAATGGGTTATTTCGGTGGGTCGGAAATTCAGGTTTTTGACCTCAAATTTGGATTCAGCACCCTTGAAAACCTATATAAACCAACTATTAGCCCAATGATACTATAACATGTGGTAGAAAAATTAATTAAAGAGATCACACGTTTGAAAAAGGCGGGCTGCTATAAATGCACACACACTAGGCAAGGACTACGCCGCGGACAGCCCCGCGCGCGTTTGTGAGTAGAATGTTGTAGTATCCAAGAGGGGTTTCTGTGCATGGATACTTTTTCAAAGACAGTTGGCTAGCTACGTCACGATTGGCTAGCTACGTCACACCATTCAAATCTTCAACTTTCCTTAACTTCTCTGATTTTTTAAAAACATTTTCTCGACGAACAGACCCGATTACCGTTATTCCTGAGCCATACTCTTTTGAAAAAAAATAAAAAATAAAAAAAATTGACCGAAATACCCCATTCTACAATTGGTACTTTTCTATCGATCAGTTGCCCTTTTTCAGCCGGGCTCCCGGACTAACACACATTCACCACCGCCAGGTCTAGACAGATTGCAGGGTTCCTACACAGAGACGAAACAATGTTTCTTCATGTCATGAAGAATCCCTGTTATTCACATTTCAGTCACAGCTCACAGCAGTGTTGCCAACAAGCGGCTACCAAAACCCCCTGAGCCAACCTCGAAAAACCCCCAAATCCCCCAAAAAAGAAAAACCCTAAAACATGGATGAAATAACAAAGGATGAAAAACCCTAAAACATGGATGATATTTCATCCTTTGTTATTTAACAAAGGATGAAATAACAATTTCAATGAATACAATGCATTTTTTTTTAGTAGTAGACTGTAATTCATTAATGATTTGAGGGCGGAGTGGATTTCGAAGACAATGCAATTATTGTATTAGCGATATACGTTTCAGGTCATACAGGTTTTGAAAAAAACATTAAAAACATTTTTAAAAATAAACTAGTTTCTTCAGGTAGGTAGGGTACTTTTTTGTACAAAAAAACCCTGTGTTGTTGCCTGTAAAGTCGGTATACGGGCGAAAGTTTTACGTGACAACGACTTTGAGTGGTAAAATAATTTTAATGTTAATATTCATTCGTATAGTAGGAAGAAGGATAAAATAAAATTCTTTATCAAGTTGCACAGAGTAGGTATTTCCCGTAGGTAGTAGGTATTTCCCATGGGTGGGGGGGGGAGTGAGTGCCAGGGAAGGGGGGCGGGGCGCTCCCGCTTTTGTGAGCGCCGGGGAAGGGGAGGACGCGGGGGGGGGGCGCTTTAGGGAGCGCCGAGCTGCACCCCCTCCGTGAGCGGAGCGTAACGCAGTTTCTTGAAGTGTCTCCCGGTAAACCAATTTATAAGACGTTATCACGTCAAAATCAAAATGTCAAACAGTTAGGTCGCATTCGACCCCCATATCCAAAACCTTCTCAATTTCTTCAAAACTTCAAGTTTGCTAATAGTAACGAGCGTGAACGGAGGAATAAACTTCAAGAATTTATCAAACTTCGAAAAAAGTTTGTCCTCCAAAACTCCAAAATTATAGTCCCATTGAGCCCACGATAGACATTGGTAAATTCGGTGAAGTTTTTCACTCCATTGAATATATATATTACCTGCTGCTATTTTAATTGCTGATTCATTTTTATTCTACCCAAATCCCCCCGACTCGTCGGTAAAAACCCCCCAAAAAAACCCAAAAGATTTCTCCCCCCAAAATCCCCCCGTCAAGAAAAAAAACCCAAATTTGGGGGGGGAACCCCCAACTTGGCAACTTGGTTTACATTTTTCAACCTCACCTTCCTTCCAGATGGGTGTGTGAGCCTCACACACCCATCTGGAAGGAAGGTGAGGTTGAAAAATGTAAACCACTGAGAACCTAGTTATGTTATACTTTCTACCTACTATACTGAGTATAGTATACTCCAAGGTTTACCGTTACCTTTACGCTCAAATCGTTATCGTAACTATAAGAGCGAAGAGACCAATCTGCAACCGATCCTAACTGAAGGGTTGCAAGTGCTGAAGAAATTACAGTTATTTGGGTTACTTGTGAAATTATCTCAAAATTTCATGGTAGGGAATTGCTGATATGAGAAGGCAATTATACTATAGGCACTATGCAGACTCAAGCAAGGCTCTGCACGAATTTGTCTTTGAACTCACCGATCGTGTTGTCATTCTGTACTGTCGCAAGGTACTGAACTGATCTCAAATTTGGGCTCAGTGAGCTTGGGATCTGACTTTCGTTGTCCCAACCCCTTCAAAACACGCCCTAGTTTGATTCAAAACAAGTTCAACACGATTAAAATTGGAAAAAATCAAATAATCGCGATGAAAACTAGCGATGCCCGAATCCCGAATCTACTACACTAAACACGACCACTCAGTGATACGTTATCTAATTATTCTTATTCCCCATGTTTTTCATCCATCTCTCCATACACTTCTATGGAGGAAGTAATTGTATAGTTAATTATTAAAATTAATTTATTTATCCCCTTCAACAACATTCATATCGTTACTCCTTTCGAAATTAGAAGAGTCAACCATATATAGTTTAAACATCGATTTTTTACTTATATTATCCATCGTTCCAAGCGGTGGAACGCGGTTGTCGCCATCTTGATCTAGTGAAACGGAGTCCTGGGAGGAATGCAAAAGCGATTAATTACAGTTCTCGATAGTTTAATCGATTACTTTAAATCGATTAGGGTAAATATCGAATTTTCATTGGCTATTTGAACCTTGATTCGCTAGAAGGCGGAGTCTACTCTCTACTGTTCTACCTTCCATTTCCTTCACCCCAAATCTCCCATTGCTTATTCTATTCTGTGTTCGAGTCGAGTCCAGACGTCCGCCATTGATTTTACGTTTTCTCGAAGTCGATTCCTTTTCTTTCCTAGTTTACTGTTTTCGTCCGTGTTTCCGTCGCGAGTTTCCTCTAGTTTGTGGTAGTTTCTAGTTCGCGCGGTGTTTTCATTCAATTTCGTCCATCAAAACGGAGGGTCACGTGCGTTCAACTTTGATGTGAGTCGTCGAAAATTTCGATTGCCCCTTATTTATTTTCCACCTTTCCTGAACCTCCCTTCCGTAACTTCAGTACGCCATTGACGTTTTGAGCTTTCGCCACTAATCTCAACAGTCTGCCCTAGTTTTCTAATTTAGGACAGTTTCAAGGAATATTCAGGGCTCGTTTCTTCTCGTAAAATTGCCATTTAATTTGGAGTGTAAACGTACTGATTTACAAAGTAGTTTTTGAAGTGAAGTGCGTTCATTTTTTGTCTCATCCTCGAGTAGAAATGCCTGGGGACAGGGGTGTCTAGCTTGTAAGTAATGCTTCTGCGTTTTGGGTTACTCCCAACTTTCAAGGAGATCCTCATGAAAAATGTTCATAATTAACCATTTCAATCATTAGTACTTAAGCAGTACTCGATCATTATTATATTATCGATTCAACGTTGGTAGGTGTTAACTCACCTGCAATCTAAGAACTCCAACCAGAATGGCACCATTTAGACAACTTTATGATTTTTGCAGAATGCTTTGGTGCTTATTTTATAGATTGGATTATAAAATGCTGATTATAAAATGCGTATTGATTTTCAATCTTCGATTTACTTGCTTTGATAGTTTGGCGAATGTTCAGAGGCTGGGGAGTACCGTCTACAATGGAGTTCAATGACCCTGACCCTCTAGAAGGGCTGCTGGAATTTGTCTATGCCCCTCCAGATACTTATGATTTGGCCCAGTCTTGACTAATTGGGGAGAGTTGATGAGAGATGGAGATTGGCAAAACCACCTGTGTTTCATGATATTCGCACCTTTACAGGGTGATTGGTGGCAAAATGTCCAACAGCTGTGAGATGTTTGTGCACCTCAAATGCTCAAAAAGATCTTGACCCAGGCCCGAATCTCTAGTGACGGGCAAAATTGCAAAAATAGTGTTTTTTTTTCTCCTGAAACTAACCATTATCTCCTCAACTATCGGTCCTACAGCAAAATTCAAAACATCACTTAAAAGCTCATTGAATTTTCTTAAGGAAACGTACCTTTCTAACTTTCCATTCAGTTCTTGCAAGCACAGAAAAAATTCTAAACTTCAAATATTTCTAAATTTGGAACATTTCTCTTGAAGCAAACAAATGTATGTGTCTACTCTAAACTTCCTTTTTGACATTTTATGTCTTTACTATGGCA
Source organism: Apolygus lucorum (assembly GCA_009739505.2). NCBI lineage: Eukaryota > Metazoa > Arthropoda > Insecta > Hemiptera > Miridae > Apolygus > Apolygus lucorum. The sequence continues at coordinate 8,511,268 of CM019181.2, read as the reverse complement.
CATAAATGAAAAATCGTCACGCGGGGATCGTTATGAGGGGAGCGTTACGCGGAAATTTCTGATGATTTTCACGTACAACCAATCGTTCCTAGGGAAAACTAACTTCCTCATTTTCCACCCCACAAAAATCGTTCACCACTCATTGGAAAGCTCTCAATTTATTAAACATAAGACATAAAATGTCTCTCGTGGTTGCGTACTTGTACGAAAGCTGTATCCACCGTTTGTGTTTTAAAATAGATCTTCCGATACATTTTCTAAGCTTTCCAACGCTAAAATGAATTGAAAAATACAATGAAATCTGGGAGAGAAATGCGTGTTTGAACCCTTCGTTCAACCTCATTTCAATTAAATAGGGGGTGCGCCTGGGTAGGAAAAACTGTTTATTGTTATTTTTAATCTAAGGTAGTCATTATGGCATTTTCCGCTATCTTCCTTTCTATGTATTAAAATTCGTGACCAATCGAAAGAAATTTTCATAAGTAGATACTAGTTTTCAACATGGGTATCGGGAAATATTTGAATGAGGAATTTCACCGATTTCTGGTTGCATTTTTCCTGAATAGTTAATGGTGTGGGATAGATGAAAATCGGGCTGATTTCGGAAAATAAGTCTCCAGTTATTTTTGGGAGACCATCAAAAATTTTTAATTTCAAAACTAACCGGGAAAACAGACGTGAAGCGGGAACGCTCGCTGATTGGGCTGTTCGGATCGCCGTCTCCTCCCAGTGTTGCCCATAGGGACGACGAAATCGTGTTTTCTAAGAGAAAAGTTATCAAACAAAAACAGGAAACCTAATTTTCCCCATCTCGCTTTTTCTATTTTTTTCTTCAGTTTTTCGATTTCGAACTTTACAGTTTCATGAAATTTTGCATCTGGGGACTATAGATTTCTCGATCTCAGCGCTTCAAACGGCTATAAATGAACTATTCCAGCATGACGTCATTTTCCTGGTTTTTTTAAACATTCGTATTTTCTACACTGTTTTGTTTATTCGTAAATTAGGAAGTTCGGGCTGAAAGTTTGCCTTAGGAGGTTTTTAGAGGTGCTGAATCCGATTTTGGGGTCAAAAATAGGAAATTCCGACATGGTGAAATTCCTCATTTGAAAATAGGGAGTGCGCCTGGGTAGGAAAAATTGTTTATTTATTAATTTTTTTTTTTTTTTTTTTGGGTCTATTCCCGAGACACTAGGTATATGTATACGTTTCATTTTTCGGACGGGGGCGGTGTAGAAAATTGTTTATTGTTTTTTTTTAATCTAAGGTAGACCTCATTCTGAGAATTTTGGTACCAACCGCGACCTTCTAGCGTGTGTAAATCTTTTCCTATGAATTTTTAGAGTTTCGACCGTTTATGACTTCACAGCGGAGTGGGGGGTCTCGCCCAGGCGAGAGGGGCGCGTGACGTCATAAAGGGTCGAAACTTTGAAAACTCATAGAAACAGATCTACTCACGCTAGAAGGTCGCGGTTGGTGCCCAAATTCTCAGGATGTAGTCTACTTTCGATTAAAAATCTTTAAAAAATCAAGGCGCACCCCCCATTCACGTTTTTCCGAGTTCAAACACAAATTTCTCCCCTAAATTCGATTGTAATCTTTATTTTATTATATCGTTGGAAAGCTTATTAAAAGGGAAGTTGTTGTGTAAAATCCGCAATGAAAAAGAAAAGATTGGAAAAATGGATTTTGTTTGTTGCGAGACTAATTTTCTATAATTTAGAAATGTTCAAAGTTTAGAATAATTATTTCTGTGGTTACAAGAATGGGGGGTTCGCCTTGATTTTTTTTTTAGATTTTTAATCGAAAGTAGACTAGGTACATCCTGAGAATTTTGGCACCAACCGCGACCTTCTAGCGTGAGTAGATCTGTTTCTATGATTTTTCAAAGTTTCGAATGTTTATGACGTCACGTGTCCCTCTCGCCTGGGCGGGGCCCACTATGACGTCATAAACAATCGAAACTTTAAAAATTCATAGGAAAAGATTTACACACCCTAGAAGGTCGCGGTTGGTACCAAAATTCTCAGAATGAGGTCTACCTTAGATTAAAAATAACAATAAACAGTTTTTCCTACCCAGGCGCACACCCCATTATACCTTTTTTGAATCGGACATGGGTCAAGAGGAACTTTTTTTTGTTGCATTTGAGGTCACAAACACTTTCTAGCGTTTGGGCATCTTATTACCAGTATACTATAATTTTAAAGGTGGCACTGGACCCAGCCGTAAATAAATAAATATTCTTATTGTAGTTGTTGTGGAGAAGGAAGCAGATAGAACGTACTCATCCTTCATCATTCCCGTTTAATTTGTCCAACAATTAAACGGGAATGATAAAGGATAAGTACGTCTTATCTGCTTCCTTCTCCACAACAACCACAATATGACTACAGCAGGAGTACAGAACAATAAATATTCTTGCAAATGCCCTCGGCCGATTATTGGGATATCTAACTATTCGGAAATCAATTACAATACTCCTTTCAGTTGGCTTCAGTAGAAGCCTCAAGATTTGGCAACGCTGCACTTGTTTCTCCAGTTGGGCTGATAGCTGTTTCTTTCCACGTTTTGAAATTAAAAAAAAAAGAAAATTTGCTCATCCGCTCATGCTGCAGAAGTCCTCCTACTCAACCGTGTTTTGTTGGCTGGAGTCAAGTAGTCAACGAAATACGATTGAAGAGGAAGATGTTGAAGTTGTCAATCAATGAAACGGTAGAAGATGGCCAGGAAGAAGAGTTGAAACTGAGCCGTTTTTCCTAGCACTGGATTAGTTCAGTCTGCTGTTCAAACAATACTCATCCAAGATTATTTCTGCTTGTTTCATTTCTTCGGGGCAAACAGAATGGTGCTGAGTTCAGCATGAGTGAGTGATATACATATTTTGAGATGTGATATTGCTTTCGAGTGTAACAAGTTCTGCACAAAATCTCGTCTTAATCGGTAGACAACGGCCCTGTGGCAAATTCACCATATTCTGTGATATGTTGAATATAAACTGGTGAGGAAAAATGTGTATCAGGCAACGTACATGCCAATAAACCCCTCCCATAAGCAGTTGGATCCCCTCTGCGTTTCACCTTCCACTTGCTCGCATTCAATCTGTGGAAGGAGTGGTCAACTTGAATACTCAGCGCTGAGTATAAAACCTGTCACTAGGAAACTATACAGTGTTACGATTGAAAGAAAGCGGCTGGCTTGGTCAGGTGTCCATGTGTATTACAGTCCCAAAAACGTCGTCCTTCTACCTGTCACTCGCGCCAGGGAAAATTGAGACTGAGGGTGTTGACTACAGACCAATGACGAAGTGGAAGGTGTGTTTATTACAGACTGTGGTCGGCCAGGGTTTCGGGATTGACTTCCAGGCAGTGGTTCCCAATTATATACAGAATATCTACTAATTGACATGGACATCTTCAAGGGTCAATGAGGAATTTCACCGAATTCTGTTTGCATTTTTCCTGAATAGTTAATGGTGTGGGATAGATGAAAATCGGGCTGATTTCGGAAAATAAGTCTCCTGTTATTTTTGGGAGACAATCAAAATTTTTGATTTCAAAACTAACCGGGAAATCAGACGTGAAGCGGGAACGCTTGCTGATTGGGCTGTTCGGATCGCCGTCTCCTCCCAGTGTTGCCCATTGGGACGACAAAATCGTGTCTTCTAAGAGAAAAGTTATCAAACAAAAACAGAGGAAACCTAATTTTCCCCATCTTGCTTTTTCTATTTTTTTTCTTCAGTTTTTCGATTTCGAACTTTACTTTTTCGTGAAATTTTGCATCTGGGGACTATAGATTTCTCGATCTCAGCGCTTCAAGCGGCCATAAATGAACTATTCCGGGATGACGTCATTTTCCCGGTTTAAACATTCGTATTTTCTACACTGTTTTGTTTATTTGTAAATTAGGAAGTTCGGGCTGAAAGTTTGCCTTAGGGGGTTTTTCGAGGTGCTGAATCCGATTTTGGGGTCAAAAATAGGAAATTCCGACATGGTGAAATTCCTCATTTACATAACTCCCTTATTTCTCATGCAAATTCAAACCTGATTGCAACGTTGAAAAACAGCGGTAAATTTCCTATCCGTTTTTCATTAGCTCGAGGTTTGAGATACGGAGGCTTGTGGTTTCCCCAGCCTGAACACACCTCATTATGACTCGACTTGCTCAATACCTGGATAACGAAGGTCAGGGGTACGGAGGCTCGGCCCTTTCCCAGTCTGACTCACCATGCTACCAAAGATTTTGGAACAGGTAGTCGTCTATGTTAGGAGGTATACCCTGCAGGAAATCGGCTGGCTGCTTTCTTTCAATCGTAGCACTGTACCTTAAGCTGCGATCCCCCTAGTACGCCTGAAGTGCAATGTTGCCAATTCTCCACCCCCCACTGCCCCAACAAGTTGAGCATTCAACAGTTCTTTCCAGCCTATTTGTGATCCCTTTTCAATTAGTTTCCGTATTCAATTCTTTATTAACATCGGCTTTCATAACATTTTTAAATGTTGATGGTCCGAATAAACAAAGAAGAGCGTGAAAAATAATATTATAACATCACTCTGTACACAGATAGTTCATCCTAGCGGTGCCAGCTTAACTTGTCTAATAATGGCGGCCACCTGGATTTGACCCTTTGATCCACAGAGAGAAACTGGACCAATACGTATTCTGAAGAGTGGTGGGAGACATTCTTCTAAGCAGCTGCATTTTGAACCAGTTTGCCTGCTCTTGAAAATCACGTTAATGAAGATTATTTTCAGATACATCGATGGGAAATTCATAATGTTTACATTTTTGGTTGAGAGGAAAAATCAAAATTTCAATATTGTACTTCAGACAGGTAGGTAGTGTATTGCATTTGAATACTGGCCAGGTATAAAGCTATATAGTGAATACGATGCAGCCTTGAAGATACTGGGATAACTTCATTTCAAACTTCATAGTTTTTCTATTGAGCTCTTTTCAGTCTTCTACAATCATGTAATGAGGTCTTATGCCATACATTTCACGATAAGCTTCTATGTTCAGGAGGGATGTCATCTCGACGAAGGGATAGATCACGTTCTCCTCGTTCCCGATTGAGAATGGATTCATACACGACCAAAACCGGTCGAAGCAAAGGTTCGTTCCTATATGGGTTCAACATGAAAGTAACTAAGTACCTTACAGTCCACGGAATATAGTTGGTGCACGGTGTTTACCGTGTGTAAATACAAAAGTAGTGAATGCTCGTGTAATAAATTCCTTTGTTCATGAATTACACATTGATTTGACTGAAGTTGAAGCCAGGGTGGCCAGAAATTAGGGGAAAGAATAATTGTTGTGGAGAAATATTGCTAAAATTGTAATGGAAACAAAAGGTGTATTTTGAAATAAATTAATTATGTTCAAAGGGGTAAAAATGTTTGGTTTGTGTTTAACTCGGATTTCATGATTTCTCCTACATTCAATGTGGAATGTGTTTTATGAGACTCATCGACCTCCACTAGTGTCACGTAGGCGCATGCAAGGTAGACTTCCAATAAAATTACTCGTGAGGTTCGTAGGAAAGGTTTGAAAAGTCTGAGTGAAATTTTTCCTCGAATTATGGGCTTATCTGTCCACCAGAGGTGGGTTTTCACAACCAACAAAATAATAAAGAGTTTCTGCTGCCAAAATCTGACAGGCCCCATTAGGAGGAGACTAGTGCGAGCAACAGAGGATGCTACCCAGTTGAAGGAGGAAGCCCGTTAACTATGGAGAGGAGGGGGGCCTCTATTGACAGGCGATTGTCTGGGGAACCTTTTTATTGTCGCCCGCTGTTGTTGGGAGGCAAATTCATTGTCACCCGCCAACTCCTAGCTTTGTGAAGAGGTTCCACGGGCCTGTTAGTGGTTGCCAAAAACTCTCTAATGATGAATCCAACATTCCCGTGAGCGTTGTTTTCAACCCATTTTGGTCCATCATTGAACGAGTTAAAGGTTGTTTGGGTTGATTTGACTTCCATGCTTCACCCCAACAATGGAAACCTTAGTCCAATGGGAATAAATATGGATGTTCTTTCACCAAGGATGGCGATGAACTGCATACCCTGTTCAGTGTCTAGTCTGTGTAAATATACATCTGCCGCACAGTTGCCTCACTGCTGGCAGACTACCTTGTAGGGAGTCTCATATCCGCTAGAAGTGCTGGCTTAAGCCAGGTTCACATAAGTGCGTGAAGTCCAGTATGTGTAGTGCGCAAGAAGAGAAGTGGGGGTGTTCCTTAATGCAGAAAGTGCGTAAAAGCGTTCACATGGCTGATTATTACACGCTGATGATTACGCAGAAGCGAGCAGTACATTCTGCTCAGAATTGCTTCCAAAACAAAACGATGATTCGGGTTGTTTTGTCTATAAACGAGACTGGGTAAACGTGTTGTGAACAAACGAGAGTTTGTTACGAAGGTAAATGCGTAAAATATTCAATTTTTCAAAACGATACACTCTTCTCCAAAAGTCGACATCTGCAAAGATTAAGGTGGGTTCACAAGCATCCGACTCTGCGATTCCGACTCTCTTTTCTGCCCGCTGATTGGCCAGAAAGAGTCGGAAAGAGGGGGGGGGGGGGGGTATTCTTGTCAGAGAGGTACTTTTGAGAGGGAATGTCCAAATCCGAAAAATTAGATATTTGGTGGAGAGAGGGCGGTAAAAGTGGGTGGGTGCTGGGAGGAGGGAGTTGGGGGGTCGGTTTTCCCTTCCTTTAACCCTCCGTCGGTTGCACCTGTTCCACACGCATAGTAGGTTGCACTGCGGTGTTTACACTGCAGTCTTTTTTGCTCAAAAACGGTTAATTAACCGTAACCTGGCGTTTAGGATCATAAACAAAGCATATTGAGGGGGGCCGGGCGATTTCTCAGAATATATATCAAAGGGCAATTATTTTCTCATGAATGCGGTGTAAACACCGTAGGCGCGACCAACAGAAGGTTAACGTCAACGTCCCGCCAGAAACCGGACGTGGACGCCTGTGAACACCCAAAACGGAATCTCGGAGAGAGTCACAGAGTCGGACGCTTGTGAACACTCCTTCACTCCCGCCGCAACAGTTGGCTCCAACCAATACCATCCAATTACGCACTACATATGATGGATATTACGCACCTTTGTGAACCCGGCTTTATGCGATGGTTTCCACGTGGAACCCACCGCCTTCCTTCATTTAACCTAGAACTTCTAATTTCTCTTTAAATAATACAATTTTCATCAATAACTTCTGGGAATGGAAAGATTTTTCCGTCACACCTGCTCAAAATTATGGAGTAAGGTCTTAACACTGAACAAACTGAAAAATATACCTACACTCGTTCGTGGATGCTCTAAAAGTGTAAATATCCATGATTCATGCCATGAAAACCTGAAAGACTCGTTCAAGGATTCCTTAAGTGTAACTCCATCGTTCTTATAAAGACTCTCTGATTGAGTTCTTCTCAGATGTTAAACAGCTTTTCTCTGTCGAATAATGAAACCAACTAGGTATCGACGACTCGAAACTTAACAAGCTATTGTAATAGATGGTAAGCATCAGGGAATTGACAAAAAACAAATTGGCCACCCTGGAAGCGCTCTTCATCCTGCCTCCGTTGCGCCCTCCTCCTTGTCTCAATCTTCCCATTTCTTGGTCTTCGTAGTTGGACAGGAAGGGGGTGCAGCAGAGCTAGTTCATTTTGGAAGTAGTATGAGCGATGTTCTAGGTTATTTCTTACTCATCCAAACGTTACATCTCTCTTTTCCTCAAAAAGCACTTTCTTTGTGAGCCGTAACTGGGAAAAGGGCAAACAGTTCCTAAACTTGTGGAGTCATCTCCCTCCTACCTTCTTCGCCGATATTAAACGACACGCTGTTATTTCCAAATGTTTTTCTGTAACCTCCAACATTTAATCTTGAAATTGGATCCCGAGGTTCTTCCCAGGACGCCAAATTTGATGTTCCAATCCTTGAACATCGCTCATTATCGTTGATATTGCCCTTGGCATTCAAACTCCAAAAAGGGAGGGAGTGACATTTAACTGGATGTACTCCAGCCTTCATGCCTTCATTACTTACCAGCCTAAAAAATAATCCGGCTTATTTTGCAGTTTCTCCTCCAAGATCTCGAGAAATTGACAGTGTTATGAAGAGAGCTCGTCGGAGTGACAGTCAGAGTACTTACTGGAACAAAAAGCTTCTAGAAGCTGAAGAAAAAGATCCAAACCGGTAGGGATCGACATTTTACTCGATTTGATTTGTTCTTCAGTCGGAAATAAAAGAAAAATTTTTGTAGACACATTTCAAAACTTTTCCTTTTTTCATTAAAATTTACTATAAAGTCGAACGGAGTTATCTGAAACAGTTATGAAATATTCCCAATGATAGTTGACATATTGGAAGATGATGAAAGTCATGATTTTTCCAACTTAGTGAAACCCCATACCCAACGTTGTTAATTGATAACTATACGGAATTGATGAAATCGTTGTCTATTTCCAATCAGAGCGAAAGGGAAGTCGTCATTTAGGTTCAATGCACTTATTGGTGGTTTCACCGTGACAACCAAGAATATCGATATGCTTCAAATAATCGAGTAAACCATCCTCCTCCTGGCCAAGATTGAACTTCTCTCAGTGTGTTCAATAACCTAGTTATCCGTATTTCAGATTTTTCTCGATATTTTGATGAAATCCAGACATCAAATAGACAATCCCCACGCAATGAAGCCTCCATAGGGATCTTCACCGAATTTATTTTCAATAAATGTGTTTAAAAACACCATACAACAAGATATAAAACCGCCAGAACGTACAAAGACTACCATTGGGAGTCATCAATGATGGACGCCACTGGTGGATTAGTGCTGATCTCTTATAAATTCTCAGTTCGCTATGTATAATAATCGATTATTAACGACACGGCAAAGCCACCAATGAAGATGTACTACCTAAACTGAAAATTTTGGTTTGTTAAAAGGGGTCATTCATTCAATTTAGATAAAAAGTTCCAGCAAAACCAGGTTATTAGGGTTTTCAAGTTGTTCACAACTGACTGAACTTCAGTTCACTGCAAGGCACTCTGTCAATCAGAACATCCATTGGGAAATTTGCCTAAATTTTAGATAATGGAGTTTCAAGTCAAATCCTATAATAGAGCCATAGAATAACGTTTAACACTAGGAATACTAGGAAGGGGAAAAAAATTACCGTAGAAGAAAATGCCTAAACAAGTGAAGCCTCTGACAAAAAAACACCGCAAAAATCGAAGGAAGCTGAGCATGTCACACTCGGGTTCCTCCCGCAAAACACGCGAAAACTGACTGAATTCACAATGTGCTCTGGCGAAGCGTAATTGAAGTATCTCAGTGAATAGTATCAAAGAATATCATCAAGTAGAGTTGTAGGCGCCCTTGTGACTATACGAAACGATTCACTAGAAAACTCAAATAATAAAACTAAATGAAGATGAAGACTAATAATGGTTGATAAACTAATAGGTAGAATCGCATTGTAAGAAATAGTGAGTAAAATAGCTTCTTTTGGTCATTGTGTTGACCAAGTAAGCTAGTTTCATTTACGCTTCCAGAGGTAGCACTACTGTCGTAAGGGGCACAAATCCCCTTTTGAAGTTAGATTGGCTAGGAAGCCAACATGGCTGCTGACGTTGCAACATGGCTGCCCTCATATACAGATTGCCGCTATATTTAAAATTTCAATCTTCCTTAAATTTTCTGTCTCCCAATAATAATTGGAAGCAATTTTTAATTAAATAACCCTTTATAATAACTTTGTAGCAGTTATTTTTCAAACAAAAATTGTAAATCAGAATCATGCTCAGTCTAAGGATGGATTGACCGACTATTATTTCATCCAAAATTATCGATTACCAATTAATCGAGCCCTAAAAAATCGATTATTTCAAAACTGGTTGGTAAAATAATGGGTCTAATGAAAACAACAATCTTCAATAGATCTCGACTTTCTTCCCTGTGGAAAATCTAGCGATAGACATCAGTAGCATCTAGTGGTGCATTGTTAAGAAGTTATGTCATAATTCTATGGTATCTCGATTTGCTAGGTGAATGGAAAAATATCGATCTTGAAATCTGAAATCTCGGTGAAGAAAAAGTTAATTGAACGTTACACTATGATCGATTATCCGATTAATTTTGAACTCTACTAAAATAGATCAAGACCACATCGATTATATGAGAATACAATCTATTGTACGATTATTCGATACCTATCTCTAGCTCAGATTCATTTGAAAGAGACCACTCATTACTGATTTGATAAAAATCTAGTATACCATCACACTACCTAACTCAGCGTCTGTAGCTCACGTTATTATAACCGTGGAATCAGACAATGGTTTCATCTATTACGTTCTAGTATTTTGAAATGGGTATTCATAACTTCTCCGCGACTGATTTGGTTCGTATTTCATTACATACATGGGAAAAGTTATAAAATTCGACGTCCGAATGTACAAGTTGATAGGAATCCTCAGTCTTCAGATTTGGGAATTTGTGTGCTGACTAGATTGTTGGAATTGCGATGCAGGTGGAGGCACAGCGGTTACAAAGAGCTGTACCACCACACTGGGTCTTCAAGATCCAACTCTGAGTCTGGCTCTCGCTCCAAATCACGAAGCAAGTCTGGGTCTGCTTCCAAGAGCTCGTCGCCCAAAAGAGGTCGTTCCAAGTCCTCCGCCCGCTCCCCGAGGTACCTACTCATCTCATAAACATTTCTGTTATGTTTTCCATTTGCAATTGTTTTTCGTGAAGGGTTGGAGTGGGTCGGAGAAGCCAGAGAAGTGGGGAGCTTGGAGAGGTTTCAGAATCAATCTCAATCTATTCCGGGAGTCAACTCTTTACTCGATCGCTTTTTTCATGAATCCGTTCTATAACCCTTAAGCTTAACACTCCCCACACCTTTCTTGTAAAACCCATTCCACCTCGAATCCTAGCGCTCTGCCGTTGAAAGTTAGGTAAATTGAAATTATTTGAACTATTCTTGTCTCTGTGGATACGAACGATAGTGTTGAACATGAACCAATAACAGTTGCAGATAAACAGTAGGGTGGGAAAGTAGCAAATGAATGGGGAGAGAAGATAAGTGAGGAACAAAATTAAGGGTAACTTGAAAGTTGGGAGTTACAAAGTGAACGGAAGAGGGTTGTCAACCCACTGTGTCCTTGAAATTGAACCACCAGCATGGATAGTGTTGTATAGCATCCATGACTACGTAAACATCGACTCTTTGTGGTCAACTAAATGTCAGCTGGTGGATGATGACTCTTTGGGACCGTTTCCTTTTGATAGTGTCAATTTGCTGTATTGAAGCTGGATATCCTGATCCAGATTCGCCCTAATGGGATGGTCCTACAGTAGACAGTTGTGAACAGATAGGGTGACCAACAAGGCCATTGTATTTCTCCAGATAACCTGGTCCTTCTTAATCTCGATCATGTATTTATGAAGTGGCACAGCAAATTTACAATATTCAGAGCGTACGTTTTTATCTGAAACTAACCCTTTCGTAACGTTTCTCGGTGAATTGTTTCTTACCTCTACCTAACGACCTGCTTCTTCAATACTACTCCAACCCACCTCCGATGTAGTTTAACAACGTAGAATTTGACGATCTGGAATCTAAGCCCGCCCTGCCTCCGCCTGCACTGCAATCCCTTGCTCCTTTTACGATGCCTTCAAACTGATATGATAAATTAATGATTGTTTACGTTTAATTGGAACTAATTTTGCTTTATCGCATGCGTAGGTAGTTGTTTCTAAAAATTAAGTAGATACCAACTTCACTTATAAATCTCATGAATTTTTCATGTTTGTCAATAAATGTTTTTCATGGCTGTCGAAGGGTTGGTTTGAATAGTACATGAATCGTACTGTTTTATTATTGAGTTGAAACACAATTATTTCGTTTGTGAAATCCATAGATAGAAAATTAGTGCATGAAAGAGATTGTGGCTTTGTGAACGCTTCTGACCTTGAGTGAACCGAGTGTAGCAATTGTAGGGAAAATTCCCTACTGTGGAACCACTGACTAGAGTGGGAGATCTTTGGGGATTTTTCGCACTGTGCCAGCCACAATCTCTTGTATTCGACACAAGCACCATAGTACCTACCATAACAATTTTCTTTCAACAAACCCCTTCAAAACCTATCACACTGTAAGAATACAAGGGACGCGAGTCCACAAATAATGATGAGTTAGTTTCATTGTGAGACACAATGTCATTCTCATTCTGGGAGATTTGAAAAGGGACTCAAATAACCGTTCATTACCATGTTTCTTGAATTTTAGCCATTCTCCTAGCAGATAATTTTTTCCTATTCGTTTTTGTTATGTCGGCGTGTCGTCGTGTGAAGGAGATGGTCTTCACGTCGGCTTGTCGATTTCTATTGGTCCCTACTCAACGAAGGTGAAGGATGGGACAGCACTTTCTGCCCGGCGCGTTTTACCGCCTACTGCATGCAGGAGTGCTTAAGGATTTCAGCTCAGCTGCGATCTTCGGCGCGAATGCTCGCCGACTGGAGGGAGGCAGTACATTTACCTAGGTCCTAGTTGGGGGCAGACAACTCCTAGGCGAAATGGGAGCGGAGGCTGGTGGGATGTGCCTACTGAGACCTCCGAGGAACTTTGGGCTTCTGAGAGAAGGCGAGGTAGAACGAGAAATAATCAAGTCGATTGTTGGAAGACGAATGCATGAATGTCTCTAGGTGAAGCACTGAGTCCTCCTTTTATACTAGTTTAACAAGGTAAAGGGAGAGTGAAGGAGGGTGACGTCAAGTGACGTGTTTGTCCCCGTACCTCACTTCACCTACCTGGCACGATGAGTCACTCAGGGTTTCCCTTGTGTCCTTTATTGGAGAACTAACATATTTGAGAGTATGAGTCATTACAGTTTTATTGCGCCAAATAGAACAAAAGGTCGTATTCTTCTCCTAGTTGACAAATAAGTAAGTCCTAGTTTACGCGAATGCCGCTAGGTCACTTACTGTGTTTTGGCAACTCCTATATTCCCTAAAAATTTCAGTTGTCAATGGAGTCATGTCCACATTAGAAGTCTTCACGCGTGTTGGCAACCTCTCAAACTGTGGATGTTCGCCGGTGTGTATACCAGTATTGTACATACCATTGGACAATGGCAAAGATGTGTTCTTTGCAGCCGAGTGATCTATACAGAAAAATAATAAACCTTTGTGTTGATTCCTACGGCAACAGTTCGAACTCTCTCCGGAAGAATAGCAAATATGTAGATCAACCAAGCAAAGCACACTACGTCAGCTGATTGGCTCTTCCTTCGATCCCTGAAGAACGTAATGAAAATTTACCGAAAGCTCGGCAAAGGAGTCGATAATTCCAGTGGACCCAATTCCCAATCAGTTGACGTAGTCCGGAAGGATATTTATTTATTTTGAATTAATACCGACCATTCAAGAACAGCTTGTCATTTCAAACCCCGATTACACGAGGGAAATTATCAGTTTACCAATCCCGCCTGGTGCAATGTCAAAATACCTTGAGAATGTGATTGGCTGGCTGTTGTGCAGTTATCAACATCGTGAAAATCTGTCTCACCTAAAACTCCTGTCATTACTGTACGCACACAAAAGATTTCCCTCATTATAACTGCGAAGAGGGTTTCCTTTCTACCACCCGACACCCACAACTCTTTCTCTCCCACTCTGTTCTCCCAAATTCACTCCATACTTACTCGTTTCTTCACGTACTTCACTTCAATACTTCATCTCGTACTTTCTTCGCCTCACATTCAATTTGCTGTCTGTTTTACATTTACAATGGGTGAAAAGAAAAGTTACTGAAGTATGAAAGGAAAGAACAACGTTCCATTCCAGGATGTAGTAGATTATAATCTGATGAGGGACAAGTTATGTTATCAGTGCGCAATCTAGAAGATTTTGCTTCCGAATCTACCAAGGTAGCGGAAGTTTTGTTTTCACTTTTCAAGGATGAAAAAAAAGTTCTCCACAATCAAAATTTCCACTCGCGTTTTACGTTTCAGACCTTCCTGAACAATTTTGGTTCCGTGTTTGTCTGTCTGTCTCTCTGTCCGTCTGTCATGAAATCCTTGTAACGCGCATAACTATACGAAGTTATTGTCCGATTTCTATGAAATTGTCAGGGATTGTGCGGGTTGGTGTGTAGACGGTCCCCTATGAAAATCATCATCCCCGGACTGATAGAAGCGACTGCGCATGCGCAAACGTGAATTTCCTTGTAACGGCCATAACTTCTACATTTTCCATCCGATTTCAATGAAATTTTCAGGGATGTTACAGATTAGTATTTAGATGGTCCCCAATGAAAATCACCATCTTCGGACTGATAGTAGCCACTGTGTAACGGCCCCCGGTAACGGCCGTGCATTTGTCACCCTCACAATTCTTTCCCCGCGTAATTTCACGTGAGAATCTCAAATCCTATGCATCCCATCACTTTGCCCCAATAGCTCAGAGGTAGCGCATTGGACTCCCACCCAGAAGTCCCGGGTTCGACTCCCAGCCAAGCCAAGAAATTTTTTGATCCAGTCACTACTCACTTACATTTTTCATCCAAATTTGATGAAATTTTCTAGGATTGTCCAGATTAGCGTTTAGATGGTCCCCTATGAGAGTAGTGAAAGGTACTTAGAGATTGGTGTTTTGAAATTTACTACTGCGCATCGGATCATCTATATAATCGGGTTATGGATACGAGGAAGCTATGTGCCACACCCACTTAGCAGACGTTTTTTAATTTGACAGTTTGATCGTTTTATAAAAACTACCATTATGATGGTGTTAGGTACTGTTCCAAAAGTGTCATTGAAATTTAGTAGCAGCTTCATGAAGAAGAAAAAATAGAGTTGGTAAATAAATTTCAATTAAAATAACAACAAGCTATGGTCTGCTTGATGGTGGCTGAAATTCAAAACTACTTCGTTTCTCTGACCACTCCATTCACTCTTTCTAAAATCTATAATCCGTTTAACATCAATCTCTGCTTCACCTATGAAGGGGATATTCCTGCTAGTTCCTTGCAAAAACCCATCTTATACTTTCTTCCGACGCTCCATTAGAATGTTGGTTGAAGATCAATCGCACAGAAATTTCATTTTTGAAAGCTGAAATTGGTGAGTGGGTACCAATCTTCTCCTAAGATAGGAATGTAGAATGTAAAACAAGGAACGGGAACGACGACGTGACGTCAAATGCCAACTTCAACACTCCAAAATCCCACATTTTCTGAAGTGTGAATTTACCACCCCAAGCTGTCGTTTTACCCAAGTTTCTTGTAGATGATGATGAAATATGGCGGCGCAGTAAACTGTCAAACTTTCTGATGCAATCCCTTATTCATGAAAACATTTTAGGTTATTATCTCTGGCTTTTCCGAATCTGCAGGTTCCCTAAGAACATGTTCATGCTTTTTTTTTCAACCCAACTGTCTCTTATGTTCTTACACATTTTCCTTTTAATTTTTATGAATCAAGTTACCAGTATTTATTTGTATAATCAGTGAGGATTTCACGTATTTTTGTTTTTTAGGTCTCCGAGGAGGAACTCGAGGGCGCGTTCACCGCGGAAGGCTCGGAGCCCCCGTTCGCCGCGGAAGGACTCGAGAGGTCGCTCTCCCCGTGACTCACGTGCCCGCTCGCCCCGTCGAGACTCGAGAGGGCGCTCTCCTCGCGCCCGCTCCCCGCGACGCGATTCCACACTCCGGGCGGTCCGGAGGGACTCGCGCGGGCGGTCCCCCGGCCGGAGTCGGTCGCTCGTCATGCGGGCTCGGACTCCCAGAGCCCGCACCCCGCGGTCCCCGAGGAGCCGCTCTCCCCGCGTCCGCCGCCGTTCCCCACCCAGACAAGTTCATCACAGACAGGTCAGACCCCGACACCGGGTAAATACTGTTCATTTATTTATTTCCTTCCAAATTTACAAAAAAATAACGATATAATTGATTGACATAATAAAATACTACAGGTGTTTTATATGTGATATATACAGGGTGTCTACTCTTGAGTTGTGCATTCAGGATTGGATCTACTGGTATTTCCAACATAACATTTCTCCAAGCAATTTTGTTTTAATCCCTTGTTTTTTCAAGTTTTTTTTTTCAATTTCAAGATGTTTTTGACCCCACGTCATTAAAACTGTCGTAACTCCTGTTATTTACCTAGTAATTTCAAATTTGAGGATATCGTTAAAGAACTTAGTGCAAAACCAAAATCTTTTAGTAATGAAACACTTTAGAAAAATCAAGTCACAAAACAAAATTTATCTCATCGAAATTTGACTTTAATGATCGAAGTTTTTACTCTGAATCCCTTCTTATTGGATAGACGCTCTTTAGAAAAAACCTGCTCAAATTGTCAGCTTTCCAATTTGGTACATCAATTTGTCTTTTAAAAATTTAAATTGGAAGAGTAAATCAAGTTTGAATGCCAAATAACGTGTGGTTCGCCAGAAAATCGAGTGTTTTACGCGGTGTATGGTCAAGATGAGTTGACGAGTTTAATGTAATTTCCCATGTAATTTTTCCATTGGTCTACTTCCGAATAATTCCGACTGCTAGAAAGTGGATTTTTAAAAAGAAAACCTTTATTTTTCGCTCATAAATTACGCATTATTCGTAGATGTGGTAATGGACATTAAGTAACACCTTTCTAGCTTTAAATTTTGCTTCTTGACTTGATTTTTCAAGTGTTTTTTGCTGAAAGATTTTGGTTTTGCACTAGGTAGCTTGGAAATTTAACGCTCTTACAAAGAATATCCTCAAATTTGAATTTACTTGGTTAAAAGCCGGAGTCATAAATGACAGTTATAATGACGTAAGGTCGAAAACACAAAAAGATCTTGAAATTTTAAAAAATATTGAAAAAAACGAAGGATTAAAACAGAATTCCTTGGAGACATTTTCTTACTTAAATTAATTGTAAAATCGACTCTGGAAGTTTCTCGGTGCTTAGCGTTGGGACCCCCTGTATATTTATACTTAATTACTAGCATAAATAACATTATCGCTTCTGACCAATTATCCAAAATTATGGAAATTTAATTCTCCATATGGGCTCCAACCCGTAGTGGAGAATGAGTATGAAGGTTGTGAATCGTTATTACCTTACGCCAATTTCCTTGTCACTAATATTCATTCATATTGGCTAATTTCTATGACCTTTGGTCAAAAAAAGTATTCCTAAATGTTTTTTATGTTCAATTTTCATTTTATTGGGTGAATTTTCCAATATTTGGAGTAGAGTAATTCTGCTTTCTTTTGGCAATTGGAAAATAAAACGCTCCAGTACGTGAAAAAAATTGCAACCGTCATAACTTTCCAACGAAGTTTGTGTTTTCCACAGAAAGTTAAGGAACGTCTATACTCTGTAGTGTTGAGTCACCAAAAATTAACTTCCCTCGATCCCCTGGTCGATCTCCTGTCGTTCCGACTAAACTGTATTTACTTTACACTTCTGAATCGGAATTCGGTACCACTGAAATAAGGAAGTGAATGAAGAGGTCGCTGATCACAACATCTCTCCCCTGTTAGGAAATCTTAGGTACTCCGTTACCTAGTCAGGGAGGTGAGGGCAGCTTTGGCCGACGTTTTACAACCCAGTGAGAACGCACTATTTTTTACTGGCTTCAGAGTTTTGTTGTTATTCCTTCTGAACGGGGCGGGGGATCTGCTGGCCTCAACATTTGTCCGAATTGACAGTGGATCGACTCGTGTCTTCGGGGAAGTTGTTTTGATGACATATCACTAATTTATTATTGTTCTCAGAGAATGCTGAGGAGACCATTCGGGTCCTACCGACCGCACCATTTTGTTGATTCATCAAAAATTAACTTCCCTCGACCAGGGATCTATATCCTATCGTATTCATTGTATTTTTGTTAGTTTTC
Source organism: Apolygus lucorum (assembly GCA_009739505.2). Taxonomy (NCBI): domain Eukaryota; kingdom Metazoa; phylum Arthropoda; class Insecta; order Hemiptera; family Miridae; genus Apolygus; species Apolygus lucorum. The sequence continues at coordinate 8,493,365 of CM019181.2, read as the reverse complement.
CGGTCTTCTAGTAGCCCAAACGTATGAAGTACGACTTGCCAATTACAGGTGGGGTTACAGTCTTCCTCACACCTTCCTCCTTTTCACTTGCTCACTGAATTGCAGCTGAGCGTCGTTACTGAATAGGAAGCTTCGAACATGTTCATGGTTATTGTTACTTCAATCAAATTTCCCAGATAGTTTTAATCACTGCATGATATAATATTGTTAAATTCAGGTAATTTTTTTGTGTTGATTTTTCGTTATCTACGTTCATCACCCATTTCAAATTTGCTATAATTTTGACTTTTTTCGTAGGGTCGTTCGGCCGACAGTAACTCTTCCGACACAAGCAGTAGTTGCTCGGACGAATCGTGCTCTGTTTGCTCCCCAAAGCGGAAAACTTCCAAGGAACGTCCAAGGCCCAAAGAGCCACCACCACCTGAGAGGAAGAGGGAAGTTGTGCACTACCGTCCTCCACCGCCCTTCATGGAGCGCTCCAGGTGAGGCAGTCAACTTGCATTCTTGTATGTACAGTCTGAAGATGGAGAGAATGCAGCTGGAGGAGATTTGCTCTGTTATGTTAGAAAAACATTGACTTCGTTGATCTTGGAAAAACCTTGAATCCTCGTTCGAACTCTGGACACTAGTCAGATGTTATTAAGTATATGGGAGTAGTTCTTCAAGTTATAAGAATACAGTAATTATTATCTATGTATGTACTGTATTGTAGATCCGTCGTAACCAGTGCACAACTAGACGGTTATGACGGATTCTCCAATACGATACGTAGATACTAATTGTAGTCAGATGTTGCCACTTATACTCCGTTAGAGGGGGTCTGGTATAGCAGAGGTCGCTGGTGCGAGCTTTGTTTGGCGGTAGAATTTGGACTGACTTCTGCAGGGGTCGTGGGTTCACATCTCATCGCAGCATGCGTTTTTGTGCGTCTGGGGCTCTCATCGCCCCCCTCGTCACAACCCTGGGTGGTGAGGCTATGGGAAGCCACGAGCGAAATCATCAGAACAAATTCTGATCTTCCCTTTGGAAGGCAGCTGATGACATCTGCAATGCCAGGAATGGCAGTCAGACTGAATCCGACCTGATATGGTTGTTTACTTTACTTACTACTTTTACTCCGTCATACATTTCTGTGTGCATGGGTGAAAGAGAGCCTTCAACATTGGGCTGCCCCTTCTATGACAGTGTTGCCACATGCATTTCCCTTCTGCCCTTTCCACTAAAGAGTGTTTCCCTTCCGGCTCGTTTTGTTTAATTTTCAAAAACGCCAAGGTGTTTTTTAAACCATTTGATTCAGTTTAAACCTAGTTCTGGCACTGGTTTAATAAGATTCTGTGTCCAACATAGGGTGTGCGCATGGGTTGGGAAAACTGTTTATTGTTATTTTTAATCTAAACTAGACCTCATTACGAGAATTTTGACACCAACCGCGACCTTCTAGCGCGAGAAGATCTTTTTCTATGATTTTTCAAAGTTTTGAATTCTTATGATGTCACAGTGTACTGGGGGGATTCGCCCTGGCGGGAGGGGCGCGTTTTACAAACTTGATATATCAAACCTACTGATTCAAATTAAAAGGTTGATTTCTCCAAGTTGTGGTTTTCCCTCTACCCTTCCAAATTAATTAAAAGGTTGATTTCTCCAAGTTGTGGTTTTCCCTCTACCCTTCCAAACCTAATGCTCGAGCTGGAATTTTCCAGATGATAGTAAAGTGGTGGGATCAGGTACCAATTCTCTGATCCGGGCCTGTGACCAGTCATGGTATCTGGGGCTGAGACTGTGCCAGTTCACTGGCAGACAGTCTTATCTCAACACTGGTACCGCGGGAGGGGGGAGCCCCAGGCTACCGATACAATGACTTGTCAAAGTGTCACTTGCCTGCCCCCCAAATGAGGTAGGATTCGCGGGGGTCGTGGTTTACACCGCCCTGGGAGACGAACTTCATCTGTATCCCCGGGAAGGGTTCCATGTGTCATGGCCAGCGAGGATGGCCCTAATACATGGATCCCGACGTGTGAGTTTTGTGGATTGTCAAAAACTCGGGCGCCGACCTGCATAGTCGGTAGTGCGAGCTAAACGTGCGCCTCAACCTGTAGGTTATCACAGGGACTTGCAAATATGCAAGGACATTGATTGTGTTAACAATCCCTCCCAGGAGGAGTTTTTCTCTTGCTGCTTGCAGCGAGGGGGGAGACTATAGAGTCGTTAGACCCCAGGAATCCCAAATCGACCTTCACTCTGAAGGGAGAATAGTAGTTAGTAGTAGAATAGTTCCAAACCGATTCATATCTTTTGCACCGCCGTATTCCTCTCAGATAGGCTCGAGTGTCAATGTAATAGATCACCCCCTCCCTATCCATCGAGCACTCAGCTCGATTCTTACCGTTGAGGGTTGTACAAATACATTTTTTATACTTTTTTCTCATTTTGGTTCTTTAATCATTTACTTTACAACTCATTACCTCATCTTATTAATTTTCTGATTGAATACTTTCAGATCCAGATCATTCTCAGTCCCTCGCTCCAAGCCTCCTGTAGTTGAGAAAGTGAAAACCAAGAAATCGAAGAAGGCAGACAAATCCGCTATCAAAGTAAGAGCTCTTTTTTTCATGTGGCACCTTTTCCGCAATAATTTTTACAAACTAGTCTTCGAAACAAGTATTACTAGTTTGTAGGTTATTGTAAACCCTGTCCTGCGTTGGGTGATTATATTGTTATGAACGACGAACTCGTAAGCCGCTCGCGTTTTGCAGTCCAAACTCAAACTGAACATTCATTCAGTACAGAATACAATAATCTACCTTGTTCGGCGCAAAAACCTTTCTAGTTGTGAACTACGTCGCCGGGATCTTGAATTTCGCCTTTGGAGACTAAATAACTACTATTTGGTTTTAAGGAGAGCCGATCCTAACAGGATTTCGCTACCCCCTCCATCTGCAAGCAGATAGATGAAACCCCGAAAACTCAAGGAGGGAGTGGAAGGAACTCACCACCCGGGAGCCCCAGGGGAGCTAGTCATAACTATCAGCTCTTCTAGGTACCTGTTTGTATTAACACCACAGGTTAGGCCGAACCTCCTAGCTAAGGTTCTACCAACTAGACAGGTTGGTACCCGAGTTCATAACAGAACTCACATGCCGAGAGACATCTTCAAGGGGAGGCCATCTCTCCCCTTATAGCCTTCTTGGTACAAGCCCATGAAGTAGGGTTTGCTCAACCACGACCACCACGAATCCAACCTCAACTGAGGGGCAGGCAGGTGATGCTGCCTAGCAGCTGATGACCGAGGTCGGTGCATCTGTAGCCTGGGGCTCCCCTCGCCCGTGGTACTGGTAATTGAGTAATAAGCCTTTTACGGCATCACTGCTATCCCCGGAAGCCCGACCAGGTAAAGGTGGGATTTCGCATGCAGCGGCTGCGGCCAGCGTACGCGTCTCCGAGACGCGGCGGCCAGCCGCCCACTACTCCTTCTGTGTATTTCAATGGAACCGATTTGACATGACCGCCAGCGGCCGCGGTCAGAAATTCGGGCCGCCGCGTCTCGGCGGCTCGACTGCTCGAGGGACCAGTCGAGACGCGCCCCTTCCGGCGGCTGTATATGCAAACCCGTTTCATTTCAAGTGAAATTCAACCAAATTGGTTGAAGTTGAGCCGGAAAAACAGTCGGAACTTCTCTTCATCGTTCTCGAGGTGCAACTGCACTAGTTTCGAGAAAAAGCCCTCCTCTTTTCTTTTTTTTAAACATTGGACCTATTGGTCTTCTGATAGTACAATTAAAATCTTCCTCCTCTTCTTCATCCATTAATAAACACACCGCGAGTTTCCTTCTTGCCATCACGTTTCCGCTCCCGTTGAACCAAAAAACGCTGCAAATTATTACACAATGGTTTATTATTTTTCTATATAGATCACTCGTCTACAAAGCCACCAACCATCCAATATGAAGGAAAAAAAAAAAAAAATCGAAAAAAAAAAAATTTAAAAAAAAATCAAAATCACCAAATATCGATTACATTTCGATCAGCTCTAATTTGAACGGAGATTGGGCCTCTTTTGCGATTCACACTCGTGTTTTGATTTATATATACATATATATTTCAAAATAAACACTTAAATTTTCGTAGGAAGCGAACGGTTTGTCCTACAGAGCTCCGCGTGGTCTCAAAAATTTCTAAAAATTCTATAGAATCTTAAATTGAAGGAAAAACAATACCTTTATATCAAAATTTTTTGAGTTAGGGCGTTTTCAAAATTTCAAAATTGATTTTGGAACCCTTAGAAGTGACCTACCTCAACCAAAAGCTTCGGGGCACAACTAGACCCCAAATGGAGCCTACATACCAAATTTCATCAAAATCGGTCAATGCTAAGTGGGGAAAGTGCCGCATACGGCATACGGCGGACGGACGGCCAAATTTTTATTCGATTTTTGGATTCTACGTACCTTGAAACGTAAACCATCAAATTTTGAGGGGGTGTTAAAAAATTTTTTTCTTGGTCGATTCCAAAGGTTCATTATTGAAAATAATAAACCAAAATAGACTGATGATCGACGGGACGCCGCGTTCCATCGCCGACATGCGAAACTACCCTCTCCCGCGGCCGGCCGCGGCCGCGGGCGGTCGGGCAGTTGGCCGCCGGCGGTCGGGCGGTCGCGTCTCCATGCGAAATCCCACCTTAACAGGCCCGGAGGCAGAGAATTTGTACCTGCTCCCTAACCGCTCTACTCCTGTCGGAGGCATGTGCCAGAGCCCTAACATTAAGGGGGTACAGGAGAGGGAGGCATGATGGCGGGGCTTTAAAAAGCTAGTAAAGCTTCGAATAGTAAGCTTTAAAGACGTGCGTTTTTGAGCATAATGTTGTGTACTCTGCCCAGATGCGGGGTAAGATGATTAATACGACATTATTCTGGCCTGGCCTACATCCGAGAGTAAGAACAATCACAACTCGGCTTATGAAGATTGCTACTTAATAACTGATTAATCGACCGTACCTGTGTACTTAGTTCAACAATTTCTAGTCAAAAGCTTAAATGCAGTTTTTCTAATTTTCGGTTTTCGCAGATTGATTTTTGATAATTTTATTTCCATTCAATAAACAACGTTTAAAGACTCTTGAACTGTTTACTTTTCATTACTTTTCTTTCTTTCTTTATGAATTATTTATTGATTTGATGATCTTAACATGCCAAAAAATTGAAAACTAGTGTGTGTTGTGGAAGTTTATTCTAGAAACCTCACAATTTTAGGTTACAAAAAGACTTCCCTCCCCGTATATCATATCACTGAAATAACTATTTTATCTCATAACGTTTACCAATTTTTGAGGCCTTAGAAAACAATAGTTATCTCACTGGTAAGTTTTTCTCGATTTTCTCGAAATTCAAAAAAGTAGTCTAGTGGGGTTTCTGTAATAAGAGATTCACAATTGCAGCTGTGTAATCAGTGATAGTTTTGAAAATTTCGAGTCAACACAATTTTTCAGTCCCTCTTCAGCTTTACAACTAACTCTCTTCTAGCTTGTTCAGAAGTGCCTTCCATGCGCTAAATTCTGTCTTAATTTGTTTTCCAGGTGAATCGCGCTCACATCAAACGAGAAAAACACGACTCGGATTCGGAAAGCAGTAGCGGCCGCGGTAGTACAGTTGACATTGTGAGCAGCATGGCTGGACCGAAACTGAGTTTGTCCGAGAGATTCGGTCGTATGGCACAGTGGTCGGTCGACCGCGATCTTGAACACCGCAATCTGAGGATCACCTCAGGCGATAGATTAACCGTTGAAATGGATAGCCCCCCATCACCATTGTATCCTCCGTACGTAACCCTCATTTCCTTTGTATTTTCTCTTCTGAAGCTTTTAACCGGGAGGCGGAAACCCTCTTCAGTTATTCGACGTTTCTCGATGTGGAGGTTTCAGCTTCCGTGAGTCGGGTCGTCAGGTTTTTTCCGCATACTAGTGCAGTGAGTTTCGATCGACTCCACCTTATGAATGGTGGGGATACGTCCGAAAATCGTTGTTTTCCGGGCGACTGCGACGTCTTCAGCGCGAGTTGCCACACAGAGCCTACGGTACTCAATACTACTAGGTGTCTATCACCAACTGCTTGTGATGGAAATCGACTTGAAATCTCTGCGGTCCAAAACTTTGTTGATTCGTCGTTGGATTGTTCATATTTATCCAACCCTAGCTTACGTCTAAAGATATATGAAGGGTGCCAAAAACATCTCACGCCTCGTAGAGTACTGTAAGGGCCGGTTTCATAATCTACGGATCAGAGTTAAACCTCTTAGGTGGTTTGAGTCGGGATAAGGCCTAGATGAACCGTGATAGCTCTAACAACCCACAAAATCCTGAGTTGTGGGAAACTGCGACTGAAATGTTGGCAGTTTTCGATTACTCCCCACTTCACTACTATCCTATTAGACCCCATTCTTAGGCAATTGTCCTCCCCTACAACCTTCATTCCGTTTAAACAACGACAACCCCGAAATTTTGTCACTACTGATTCTCAATATCCGGAAATCTGCAAAATTTAAACGAGTTGGAGTTGACTAGTTGACAGCATTGACTATTTTCTGAACTTAAAGTAAAAGTAAAGTAAGCAACCATTTCAGGTTGAATTTTCGTCCGACTGCCATTCTTGGCGTCGCGGACGTCATCAGCTGTCTCCCTAAGGGGAGATCAGAATTGGTTCTGATGATTTCGCTCATGGCTTCCCAAACATCACCGCCCTGGGTTGGAACGAGAGATTGCCGATCGTCTAATAGACAGAAAACTTTCTGCGACGACCAGACTCGAACGCGCGTCCCCGCTAGACGGTTCTCATCTTATCACCGCAGTCGGGTACACTGTCCACTAGACCACCGATGCCCACTATTTTCTGAACTTGTTACTGTGTTTCTAAAAAGAATTTTTCATTCAACTATAACTCTCTCTAAAAACACAGTAGCAAGTACAGGAAGTATTCAACGCTGGCCGGAGAAACCCGTAACTCGTAGGAAAGTATGCAGGTTTTTGGATATTGAGAGGTTTATTTGAATACTGACATCTCTGCTCTCTTGCAGCACACTGCGCAATCTAAGCATGAGACCGTCTTTAGAAAATCAGCTTCACAATCCAATACCAAACTCAAAATGACCCAAAATTTAGATGATACAGTATTGTACGACAAGTGCATCATGGGAGTGCCATAGAAGATTTATATTTCATGATGGACAAAAACTGATCAATTCCTGAATCAATATTATCCAGTTTATGTCACTTTAAAAAACAGCAACAATGGGGAAAACAGCATTACAATGGGGAGAGATTCGGCAACATAGATCCCCCCCCCACCACCTTGATCAGAGGGCATCACTGGGCTGAAAGCTGAATGTGGGAGCCCGAGAAGCATTCTGATTGGTGGAGCTCCAGGATGTAGTTATAGCGGAAAGCAACAGATAGCGTTCATGATCACTTGTTCCCAACCTCATCACAACAAGTCACCTTGTTTATCAGATATTTTTCTCCTTAGTGCATTACCGGCTGCATCTAAGTAATTAATTTGATAACATTCAGTTATATTCGCGATGTGTACGAAAAAATCGAGCGATTTTCAATAACAGTGGGTTTCTAACGTTTCTTTGGGTGGCAGTTGTCAATTGAATATTTGAACTACTGGCGATAGGGACAACAACAATTGCCTGAGGAACTCTGAAAATACCTTTCGCCTCGATTGGTTTTTCCAAGTTATTTTTGCAAATCTAAATGATGATGAAACGTAAAGTTATCAGTTTCTGGTCATTCGAAAGGATTTGAAAAGAAGCGGTATGAAGTGTGACCTCCCCCTCCCCACCACTTCCGTAGTAGTTCCTCAATCCTAGCTGAAAGTAGATAGCGCAACTGAGGCAACCTCAAAAATGCTTGCACACCATTTTAACGTTGGCTTTCTTCTCTGTTAACTTGTCTCCGTTACTCTGTGGAGGGCATCCATGCGATTCGTAGTTCTAATAAGCCGTTAGATCTAGAAACCGATTTGGATTCTGTTAGTAATGCTCTGGGTATATTATTGTTAGTTGAGGGGGGTATATTATTATTGTTAGTTGAGGGGATCTCAGTCAGTCGGGTTAGTATTTCCCTCAAGAACTGGCGCTCAAAGTTTAAAAGTTGTCCCTAAATTTGAAATTTTCAAGGATTTTCGAAATTTATTAGTGAATCTACTTAGGGAATTGAAAAACTAAAAGATTGCCTCTGGATCATCAAAGTCGAACAATAATTTCTTGAGAAGATGGGAAACCCCGTTTATTCACTAACTGAATTTCCCATTTTTCTCTGGCAATTATTGTTCGATTTTGGTGAGTCCAGCAGAAATTTTTTAGTTTTTCAATTCCCTAGGTAAATACACTCACGAGTTTCGAAAATATTTGAAAATTTCCAATTTGGGTACGACTTTTTAACTTTGAGCGCCGGTTCTTGAAGGAAATACTAAATCCGAACGAGGAATGAACTGCGACCGACTGAGACCCCCTTTAATTTAAAACCTTGGAAGACTTTTTTTTCCAAAATAAAAATCGAATGTGCACAATATTCACAGAATAAAAACCGATCATGCAGTACCAGAGAAAATCTGAAATGAATCTTTGTTTTAAACCTCAACTTGGTGGCTACTTTTGATACTTATCGTCGGGACATTTGGCAAATAAACTATCAAAATTAAATTAAAAAGTTGAAGAGCCAGTAAAAGGTTCCAAAACGCATCGTTCAATAAACACATTTTTCAAGAAATTGCTACGTTCTCAAGAAAAGAAAGACGTGGAGGAGGAATTCGTCTTTTCAAAGCATAAAATTGGGACCCTCACGCTCTCCTGTTTTTGGCACTCTTCATAGTTGAAAACATCGAAGAAATTTATCAAAATTGTTCCAAATGCAGTTCTTTGCTCGATTCAATTACAACCAGTTGGTTCTGATTCCTAGTGCTGTACGATTTCTACTAACAAATGTCTATCGATATTACTATTTATTACTTTTTTGTCTTACATAGGTGTGTACCTACAATACCTACATTTGTGATCTGTCCATATAACTCTTCCTTCACTTACTAAATGATGCTTGAAATTTTGGAGAATTCGTTGGAGCTCCTTTACATATTCTTCCTGGTACATTTCTGTTACTTGGCTCTGAAAATTGTCATCAGCTCGTAATTCTTTGGCAGCATAACCAATTGTTTGGTACAATACAAGCTAGCCTTTTAGATGTAAATATTGTCATCTGAGTCTGATTGCACATCTTTCATGCTGTTTGGAATAAGTGATCCCGTAGTGGTGTTCTGCCGGCCTCAAGATGCACTGGAATCCTCACGAGCAAGATCCTCTGACGTCAAGACCGACTGGATTCATCGATCAAGAGAAGCCATCCAGTTAGTGCTGTGAATATCTCGCGAGTGTTCACGTTGTCTGTTATTTATTTGAATTGTGAATGCAGGTATTTCATTGGGTTGTTCAATTTTACACGTGAAGGCTGAATGAAGCTGATCAGAGCTGAATTATGTATGGATCAAGTGGTTCTGCCGCTCGATCTTTCCATCCTGAATGTACAAATATCTTCTTTATTGTTATTGCTTCTTCGATATGTATTTCTCTTTATTCTTAATAACACGAAATAAGTACCGAAGGCTTTGTGTGCATTATCATCTATCGCGCATTCGCGGGACGTCATGGCAACTTGTCCGTTCGGTCGGTCGCCTTCGGATTTCCTCTCGCCACGTGGACATCCACGTGGCACTACAGGTATTTCTGTATATAACGGTTGAATCGGTGAGTGTCGTAGTCGGTTACGGTTTCAATAACGCGACGTCCGGTGAGTATTTTTCCACACCATAATATGTGCTGTCCATTCTGTTAACTCAGATACCGTTCTGTTGCAAAGTAAGGTGATTTGAATACTTTTCAATTTATTGATTACTGTTATTCATGAGTGTTTTGCTCCAACTGGAAAACGGGAAGATGATTTCTTCCTAAATGAAACATTATTTTCTTAGGTATAATTGAGGTTTCAGTGATACTTTAGCGTAAACAATTCAAGTCTGTAGGTAGTACCTTTGGAAAAAAAAACTTCCAAAAGAAGACCAAAACGTTAGGAAGCCCGAACACTCCATTCCATACACAGTTCCATTCAATTCAAATGACTGACATATTTTACTGATAAAGTGGAGTAATCTGAGCAGACCTGACAAAACTAGATAGAAGGCATATTGATACCTGAAAACACTGAAATGGTTGTGGGGGGGGGGGGGGCGACTTTCTCTAGTCCTTCAGTCTGGTTTTGTAATCTAATGTCACGCTGCATCGGTGGGTCCTAAAAGGAAACTAACCTTGGGTGATGGAAGGCTTCATTCGAATTTGATCAGTAATTAAACAACAATTGAATTGACCAGTGGTGAAGGGAACTAAGTGCAAAAAATCGAATTTTTTTAATTGTTGATTTGGGTTCTCCTTGGCAAGACACATCATGTGGTGGTGAAAAGAACTAAGTTCTCGCTTCAGATTGTCAGATATTCGTCTCCACCACCGAGCATTTCGTGGAGAAAAGAACTAGAACTAACCTTCACCACCTGATGACGGGTCTCCGCGGGCATGTCTGTTGATCAAAGTACATCGTTTCTCATCAATAAACAACAAACTTATACTAAGCAGTTTCGTGAACTTTTTCACCTCACTCTGCTTTCTCCTATGTTGAGGTACTGTTCGTGTGTGCTTCTAAATATTGTTTTTGTTCGCGGTTTCTCAACCGAGCAATTCATTTTTTTTAAATGGGTTCCAAACGTATAAAAGATGAAGCTGGACATAAACGTCAACTAATTAAGAAAAAAAGACTGCAAAGCCTTCAGTACATTAGTTATAGTGGACAGAGTGTGCCATGTTCGTAAGTACCTACCACAATATCATAGCTTAGTCACCCAACTTTTTACAAAGATATACGTTTATTTAGCGCCGAAATGACAATACACGTTTGTTCTGCCAGTATTAACAATTCCCGGAAGCAATTTTATGAGAAAATACTGGCTTGGCCAACTCAGGAACAAGAAGATGTAGAACAAACGTGAGAAAAAAAAATGGAGAAAAATGAAGAAAAAAATATAAAAAAATCGAAATGACAATCTAGATACATAATATTCAATGAGTTTACAAAGTTATTCGTTCAAATAAAGATATTTCTTCATATTCGGTCTTAATTTTCTTCATGCCCAGGTAATCAAGTGGTAAAAGGCACTAAGTTCCCAAAATTTAACATTTTTTTTGGTTATCCCCCTCTAAATTTTGCGGCAGTTCAATGCTGTTTGAACATCACTTTTATTGGCCTTCCAGAAGAAAAAAAAACTGGGTCAAAATCGAGCGCTTTAGTTAAACTAAGCAGTTTTTTGCTTCTCCTGAAAAGTGGCGTTTTTGCACTTAGTTCCCTTCATCACTGGACAATTCAATTATTAGACAATTAGATAAGAATAGATCTTTCTTGCTCCACCACTACCGAAGCGGGAAGTGCCAATGGAGAATCGGGAGTTCCAAACGTCTCAGGAAGTACTGATGGAGGACTTCCTGAAGAACCTAACATGCGAAGGGAGGTTCCCAACAGTGTTAGACTCACTCGCTCGGGCATACCAACTAAAACCCCACTCCCTCTGCTTAGGACTCACCCTGGAACCATTTGAACAGTAATACTTCAGGATGTTTTTTTACCTAAAGGCTGCTTCTACTTCTGCTCTCCAGTGAGGTATCCGATCTCTCCAATTGATAAGGAGGACTATCCACCTCGGGTTGAGACGGAACAGCATCATCTTCAATGAGACTAAACTTCGGAGTGTGAGATATCTGAGGTTCCTCATTCCCTCCCAACCGTATTTTCTCTTTGCGGTAGCATACGGAGGATTTGCATTGATCAATTCGACCTCTTCTACAAATGAATCATGTTTAGAAGTCAAATTTGTATCATAAGCAACGTTACTCCTGGAATCGTGAGTCAACTAGGGAGGGGTGTCCCATTTCCTTGTACATATTCTATTGGGCGAAGTTTGATTTGTAGCAGTGCGAATAGAAAGGAGCCCTTCATGAATTAGGGTTTCCCATTGAGTTGTTTGTAGGTCTCGTGTCTTTCCATATGGTGCCATTTGTCCATTCCTTCGAGGATTATAAGGACTGGAGCAGCCCTTAGCAATCCCTCGTGAGTGTAGGAAATCATTGAATTCTGCCGAGGAAAACCGCTGGTCCACCATCTGTGTGCTCATAAGATGGCAACCCAAAATATGCAAATAGTTCGCCTAGCTTGTGGATGACTGCCGATGAGATCTGCTCAAGGCGAACTTACTTATCGATTGCTGTCAATATCAATCTACTGCGTGTATTTGACAGTATCGTAGCTCTGTAACTACTGCTCTTAAGTTTTAGCTTTCTGTACTAGGGTTGTAACGATATAGAGCACGTCAAGATCTACCTGCCTATACAGGGTGTCTACACTTAAGATGGGCATAACTTCGGGGTTCGATTCTACAAGATATTTCCAACAAAAATGCCTCTTAGCAATTTTCTTTTAACCCACTCAAAATTCCTTTTTTTCCACTTTAAAGTTTTTTTTCGCGTTTTCGACCTTACGGCACTGATATGGTCATAACTCCCTTATTTCTCCTGAAAATTCAAATCTGACTATACCGTTAGAAAGAGATTTAAATTCCTAAGCTACCTAATGCAAAATCAAAATCTTTCAGCAATATAACAGTTTCAAAAAATCAAGTCAAAAAGCAAACTTTAAATTTGTTTTTGAAACTCGACTTTCTTTGACCAAAGTTTTCACTCTGAATCCCTGCCCATTTCGATGGGCGCTCTTCGGAGAAAACATGCTCAAATTGTCAGCTTTCCAACGATCTATCAATTTTTCTTTTTAACGTTCAAAAAGAAAGAGTAAATGAAGTTTGAATGTCAAAAAACGTGTGTTTTACATGAAAATCCAGTGTTTCAAGCGGTTTATGGTCCCCCTCGATCTCAAGACGGCTTGACGAGTTTGGTATCATTTTCTATGTAATTGTTTACGCTGAATCCAATAGTGATACTTCCGAATGATTCCGACTGCTAGAAAGTGGATTTTTCGAAGAAAATCTTGGTTTTTCGTACTTAAAATAGGCATTATTCGTAGATATGGTAGTGAGCATAGAGTAACACCTTTCTACTCAATAAAAACACCGAATTTCTAGCCGATTGAAGTTTTTGTTGAGTAGAAAGGTGTTAATTTATGCTCACTACCATATCTACGAAAAATGCGTATTTTAAGTACGAAAAACGAAGGTTTTCTTCGAAAAATCCACTTTCTAGCAGTCGGAATCATTCGGAAGTATCACTATCCTGTGGAGCCAGATGTTGTTGTGTTCTGCCTCTTGATAGATGTGGACAGAAAATATTGATATAACGGGACAAGATCTACGCAGCGAGATATATGGACGTACGCATTCAATTGATTACCTAGAAGGCTTATAAATTATCGTGCTTGTCAAAGCAGAAAGACTTCAGGAGGATTATTATCAATCTTCTCATCTATTTAATCCGGATTTCTTCAAAATCGATGTTTATGTCCATTCTATTCACTAATCTTGAGCTAAATCTTGCAGGAGTTTGTCCTCAATAGCCGAAATGGGTGGTTCGTGGGATGATGTCCGCGTGCGCTACGCCTACTACAAAGAGCGTGGTTACCTCCGCGATCTTACGCTGTCTGACTACATCAAATGGGAGCAGTGGTGGTACAAATATCAAGACTGGCTAGACTCCGACAGGTAAGTCTTCATTGTTGCTCATTTATTTTCCCCAATCAAAGAAATACAGGGTGTCTACAAAACAGCTGTAAGGAATTCAAGGGGTCGATTCTACAACTAATTTCCAACAAAAAGTGTCTCTTAGAATTTTTTTAAACGCCTCTTTAACCGACGTTTTTCACTTTTAAGTTTTTTTCGTGTTTTCGACCTTACACAATTAAAACGGTCATAACTCTTAAATTACACTCAAAAATTAAAAATAAGTATACCGTTGGAAAGAGCGTCAAATTTCCTATCTCCCTGATACCAAATAACAAATTTTCAGTTGAATTACACGAGGAATAAAGCAACCTAAAAAGTGAACTTAGTAAATTTTCGAAAAATTCCCGTTTTTCAACGCCTATAAATCTCCAAATATTACCAAGTTCTGTTGCCGGAAAGCCTAAAAACTGCGCCAGAATCTCAGCTTTCCAATGGTATAATCGAAACATATTCTACAACCGTATTTAGGGGAGAAATTCGTGTTTGAACGCGGAAAAACGTGCATTTTTTCAACGAAATCAGCGCTCTGGCCTCCTGTTTCCAGAGGCCTCGCGGTCTACTGCGGCGCCCACCCACCCACTGCTGTCGTCCGACCCCTCAAATCGACTAGGTTGAGCGCCGATTTCGTTGAAAAAATGCACGTTTTTCCGCGTTCAAACACGAATTTCTCCCCTAAATACGGTTGTAGAATATGTTTTGATTATACCATTGGAAAGCTGAGCTTCTAGCGTAGTTTTTAGGCTTTCCGGCAACAGAACTTTACCTGGTAATATTTGGAGATTTATAGGCGTTGAAAAACGGGAATTTTTCGAAAATTTACTAAGTTCACTTTTTAGGTTGTTTTATTCCTCGTGTAATTCAACTGAAAATTTGTTATTTGGTATCAGGGAGATAGGAAATTTGACGCCCTTTCCAACGGTATCCTTAGTTTTAATTTTTGAATGTAATTTAAGAGAGTTATGACCGTTTTAATTGTGTAAGGTCGAAAACGCGAAAAAAAACTTGAAAGTGAAAAAAGTCGGTTAAAGAGGCGTTAAAAAATCTAAGAGACACTTTTTGTTGTAAATTAGTTGTAGAATCGACCACTTGAATTCCTTACAGCTGTTTTCTACACACCCTGTATAGTCAGGCAGATGTCACCCCATCATGGGACATTGACATTTCTGTGTGTTGGAAGTACTGTCCACTTACTACTAATACATTATTGTTAACGAACCTCATTGGAGACTCCGTTGTACCTACCAAGTCGAGTACAGTAGGCGAGCAACATTATCAGCGCGAGAGTACCCTCTCAACAGCCTGATGATGGAATCCTTATATAGAAATCAATCACCTCTTGTCAATAGACAACCGAGTACTTCTGGAGTGTGGGTCGTATTCATCCAAGGCCTGGCGATTCTAGTCGACTGGAGAGCCTGACAAAGAACTAGGCCACAATGTTAACTGATATTGCTCCCAGATTTCCCTGGTAGTTGCGTCTGTGATTCAAATCTCCGTTATAGATACCTTGGCCCTTACTGCTCGTTCTTCTTCGTACTTATTTCATTTGATGTCCCATTTAGCTTAGTAACCTCATAACAGGTCTGAGGTGTATCATTTTGTCTTTTCATCAATCTTATCATTGTCCTACAGTATCATGTATTCCTAATTGTTCAAGGTCGAGGTCAAGGTACCACTAGGATTGAGCAGACTACTTTCTTCTGATGGTAAGAGAAGGCGAAAAATTTCCTTTCTGGCAATGTGGCATGTTTTTCTTTACCTTTTACATCCCCTTGTTTCTGCATCCCTTCGTAACTAAAACTCGCTCCACCTGTAGATATTCTTGAATCTCCGAAGATTGCAATTTTCATTCTCCCAAAACACATTCAAGTTGAGAAGAACTCTTCTGCCGTGCCTACTGACGCCCTTAATATTGCATGATTCCTCCTGGCAAGTCCTGCAAAACTTATCCCAATCAAGTACAGCTGCCTGCAACAATCACCCAGCATCATTCCACTTCCCCGTATATCTCTAGCTCAGCCTAGAATGTGTTCCTGCCTCGTATCTCTCCCGAGTCTCTGCACTTCTAATCATTTCATCGTGTCAATTAGCAGGAAGGAACTTACCTAGAAATTGCATGGTTACTTGTGAAGCCCTCTCAAAGCCTCATCAATCTGTTGATGCTTTCTTTCTTCTACTCTTGTCTTTTTACTTACAGCTGTTTTCGTCTTCTACAACTCACTCATGTCTTCTTCTGTATCTCTTCGTATGCGCTTGTTCTTTGTCTCAAAGTCTTGTTTAGTATATAAATAAAATCACTCTGAGTGTAATTTTCTTCGAATTAAAGGAAATCACTCTTGAGTGTAATTTTCTTTAATTCAAAATTCCCCCCCCAGGCGAGCCTTCTAAATATCATCGTAAAACTGAATCGGAAACGAGAGGTGGGCCTCATCTTGGAATCTTATCATTACCGAATTGTGAATATTCGTAAACAGACCCCGCCGAAAGAAAACATTGAATTGAAGAAAAAGGCTTTAAATGTTATTTTATTATGTGAAAGGTGGTTAAAGAGACGATATCTGTTTTTTTTTTTTTTTCTTGAATTAAAACCATTTATTTACTTTTAAAGCCAAACATATCAACTTAAACACTAGTTATTGTGTTATGACCCACATTTCTAATCAGTTAGTTCTCTAATGAAAGAAGATATGGAAACCCCTGAGTGAGTCAACACCCACAGGGAGAGACAAGGTACGGGGAGACACGTCACATGACGTCACCCTTCCACCTCTCTCTCCCCGACAGAAAGTA
This sequence comes from Apolygus lucorum, assembly GCA_009739505.2. NCBI lineage: Eukaryota > Metazoa > Arthropoda > Insecta > Hemiptera > Miridae > Apolygus > Apolygus lucorum. The sequence goes on along the minus strand of CM019181.2, from coordinate 8,476,765 downwards.
CCTTGAATAGTAAGTTAAGTAAACAACCATTTCAGGTTGGATTTTCATCTGACTGCCATTCCTGGTGTCACGGACGTCATCAGCTGTCTTCCAAAGGGAAGATCAGAATTTTTCCTGATGATTTCGCTCATTGCTTCCCATTGCACACAAGGGGGGCGATGAGAGCCCTGGCCTTCAAAAAATGCATGCTACCGGTGATGAGCCTTGAACCCACGACCTCTGCAGAAGTTGGTCGTCCCAACGACCGTAGCCACACCAGACACCCAGAAAGTACCTTGAGTATATAAGCTCACTCAGGGGTGATCTGGTATGCAATCTAGTTCACTCAAACGCTTTGTTCATTTCACTCTCTACCTTTGCATTTGATCACCATTCTATTCAATCATCCATCAGAGTCGCCAGTTTGCCCCTCAGAAGGCGGTGCACTCTGCCTCCATCTCGCCTACAGCTCCCCTCGCTACAGAAGGCTCACTAGATAAATGTCCCGCCTCCTTGCAGTCTGTCTCTGCTGGGACGCCAAGGTGGTCGGGCCAGCATATCTCCCTACACGCCACCCTTTGGTCTGGGCTAACAGTGTCACCGCCGAGGTGACAGTGTAGTCATTAGTGCTAGTGACATTCTCTCTTCGTTGAGTAGGTGTTAAAAGAAAAGACATCAACGCATCGAGAAGGTCATCTCCTCCAATTAGGGTTTAAGCCTTTTTCTCCAATTTGAAGTTTTCTTTTAGCGGCAGAGTCTGTTTACGAACATTCACAACTCAGTAATGATAAGATTCCAAGATAAGGCCTTCGTCTCGTTTCCAATACAGTTTGACAGTACTATTTCGAAGGCTCTCGCCTGGCGGGAGCTTCGAATTGAAGAAAATCACTCTTGATTTAGTGTAATTGTCTTTATAATATATGTACGGTTTCATCCACTACAGTTAAGATTTTTGCTCAAAATAAAGTAGGCCAATGAGCTCAAACACCAGTGTTGAGAGTTTAGTGACTTAAGGTGCGACCACATTTATTTTATTCGACTTTTTCGTTCAACCACACTTGATCTTCTCTGTGTACTGCGTACGAGGGGCTTGCAAGTAAAAGTAATTTTAAAGAAATATTCAGATTCAGCGTACAATCTAATATTTTTCTACACAATCCCCATTTCTATCCAAACATTTCTGAAAGCGGGGCAAAAGTTTTTTTAAGCCTTCCTCGTAGTGCTGTGTGACCACTTTGTAGTGATAACCATTGATGGTCGCCTCTCATCATTTCTGAAGATAGGACGAGGTCTGGGGAGTAGGGGCGTGTCAGTCCTGGTGACAAAGGTGTATACGTTCAAAATTACTGGTACTGCCTACTGAGGGCGGGCAAATCCTGCTCTAATGATCTCAACTTGCAATACAAAAGAAAATAATTCAAACAAGTTTTAGAAAGAGACAATTATTTAAATATTGTGATCAAACATTTCAAGGAAAAATAATTATTCGTTGCAGTTGAACATAACTTGAGAACAAGAATACCGGAGACAAAGTCTGTGCTAACTAGTCCAGAAGATCCCTTCCCAGTCCAGACCCATTCCATGAAAGATAACCTTCTCAGTCTGTGGAATTGGCAAGGGCGCTTCCCAGTACATGGAACTGAACTCGAAACAAGTTCCATGGTAACCAGTCCAGAAGATCCCTTCCCGGTCCAGACCCATTCCATGAAAGATAACCCTTTTTGGTCCGTGGAATTGGCAAGGGCGCTTCCCAGTACATGGAACTGAACTCGAAACAAGTTCCATGGTAACCAGTCCAGAAGATCCCTTCCCGGTCCAGACCCATTCCATGAAAGATAACCCTTTTTGGTCCGTGGAATTGGCAAGGGCGCTTCCCAGTACATGGAACTGAACTCGATACAAGTTCCATGGTAACCAGTCCAGAAGATCCCTTCCCGGTCCAGACCCATTCCATGAAAGATAACCCTTTTTGGTCCGTGGAATTGGCAAGGGCGCTTCCCAGTACATGGAACTGAACTCGAAACAAGTTCCATGGTAACCAGTCCAGAAGATCCCTTCCCGGTCCAGACCCATTCCATGAAAGATAACCCTTTTTGGTCCGTGGAATTGGCAAGGGCGCTTCCCAGTACATGGAACTGAACTCGAAACAAGTTCCATGGTAACCAGTCCAGAAGATCCCTTCCCGGTCCAGACCCATTCCATGAAAGATAACCCTTTTTGGTCCGTGGAATTGGCAAGGGCGCTTCCCAGTACATGGAACTGAACTCGATACAAGTTCCATGGTAACCAGTCCAGAAGATCCCTTCCCAGTCCAGACCCATTCCATGAAAGATAACCCTTTTTGGTCCGTGGAATTGGCAAGGGCGCTTCCCAGTACGTGGAACTGGACCAATAAGGGCTGAGTTTTAGTCACTGCATGGAACCTTTACAAGTTGATATTAGGTTCCACAGTCCCGGTACAGCTTTACTGACACACTTCTCCTGGGGAGTGAATTAAAAATAAAATTAAATTTTCAGAATCGAATGAGGCCACCCTGAGCTGAGCTCTCTTGGCAAACCCTTTGCTCCCCATGAGGTCATAAGGGTTGGACTTTCATTTAATCAGAAACAAAAGTATGAATCGCAAGAGACTGGTCACTGTCGGAATCGGGCATCTTTTCAATTTGTATTTCTTCGAATTGAATTTCATGCCTATCAGTTGTGCTTTCCTAGCATCCAACAACCAAATAACGATGCTTTACTCGTAGATTCTTTCTGTTTCAAAATATACTTGATAGCTTAGCAAAAGTGACCAACCACACAATGGCAAAGCTGTGTTCTTCGCAGGCGAGTGATCTATACAGAAAAATAATAAACCTTTGTGTAATAATTTTCAACGATTTAAGGATAGTGACATTCGATGGATACTTGGACGGTGGATTTTTGATTTATTTATTATGGCCCGATATTTTTTTAAAAACCCGAAAAAAGAGCTACGTGGGGACTCACAGACTGGGAACCAAAATTAATCTGACAGATCTTAAACTCAAAATGCGAGTGAAACTAACTAGATTCCTCTCATAAATGTGTGGTCGCACTTTGTTACGTTGTATCGTCGTTATACCAATGATTTTTTTTTTCGCTGAATCTCGAATATCTGAACACGAGATTTATCTTCAAATAACGATAATCAGATATTCCATCGCCTCATCTACTTAATTTGATCTTAATTATGATTCAACTCATATTGATTCGTTCATTTGCGCACCCAAAAATTCGAATGGCAGACAATTTTGTTCCGCCCTGAAGATATTTTCCTTCGATTCAAAACCTGTTGAAATGAAGTGTTGGCGCACCTGAACGTTTTCCTCATCCTAAAAATTTCCGAGGATTCCTTCTAACGAGATTGATAACTTATTTTCAGGTTCTACGGTCGAAGAAGACTTTGAGTGCATCAGAATACCTAAATATTGAGGTTATTTTATAAAGTTACATAGTTGGTTATGTATCTACATACTCATGAACTCTTCGGAACGTATCGATAAAATTTTAAAGGCGTTCTTTATGGATATAACTTCGCTTTACTGTATTCATGATCCTTTTTTGGGGGTGCGCTAAGAAATCAAGTAAACCCAATTCAAAAATTGATCTTTTTGTTTGCGTTATCGAATCGAATATTTATTTTATATCGTTTTGTTTTATATATCAGTATCAATTTCTAGAATGTGAGATTTCGTCTTGTTTCTTATGTAAGTATCTACCTATATGATATTGTGAAAATAAATTTTAATTGAAGTGTATTTGAGTGTTTCCTTTGAGCTTCAACCTCCTACACACTTTGGTCTTTGTAATAAATATCTGCCAACTGGTAGATTGCTTCCTGGTAGCTTCCAAATGGCTAACTACTTTGTAAGGTGTTAACTATATACCTTTATAGTTTAAGTAAAGTAAACAACCATTTCAGGTTGGATTTTTGTCTGACTGCCATTCCTGGCGTCGCGGACTTCATCAGCTGTCTTCCAAAGGGAAGATCAGAATTTGTTCTGATGATTTCGCTCGTGGCTTCCCATTGCCTCACCGCCCTGGGTTGCGATGAGAGCCCAGGCCGCCGAAAAACGCACGCTGCCGGCGACGAGCCTTGAACCCACGATACCCGCAGAGGTCGCTCCAAAGTCCACCGCCAAACAACGACTGTAGCCACACCGCTGTCCCGGTATCCCTTTATAAGGGAATTCCTTCATACTGGTTTACTAATTCCAATTATGAACTTTTGGAATCGATCAAGAAAAAACCGTCCCCTCCCTCCCTCAAAATTATTGGTGTACGTTTCAAGTGTTCAAGTGTTTATCCCTTACATTTTAAATACCTACCTACTAACCTAGATTCCATAAATTTTTTTCTTCTGAATCGGTTTTATAGGCTTCCAATGGATGAAATATACCTCCACAATAATTCAATTGGTAAATTTATGGTTTTTATGGAGTTGGCCTCATTGTATAAGAAGAATTGGAGACAGTAAAAATTATTTTAAAAAAAGTAAAAATGATTTGGTAGGTAGGTACCTCAAAAACAAGTTTTTTTATTCGATTTTATTTATTTATTTTTTGGAGTTAGCTAAAAATGTCAGTTGGATCAGGGAGCTGAATGGGTGGAGGTGAGAGTCAAATTGCGGACTAATGACACGTGTGATGTGAACTATTCACAGATATTAGAGCTAATGTCTAGAGGGTTGTGCGCATGATTTTTTTTTAGATTTTAATAGAAAGTAGACCTCATCCTGAGAATTTTGACACCAGCCGTTCTCTTTTGGGATGAGAAGATCTTTTTCTATGGTTTTTCGTAGTTTCGAAATATTCTGACGTCACGTTCCCCTCCCAGCCAAATGTGACATCATAATACTTAATTCGAAACTTTGAAAAAATCATAAAAAAAGGTCTGATCACGCTAGGAGGTCGCGGTTGGTGTCAAAATTCTTAAAAATAACAATAAACAGTTTTTCCGACCCATGCGCACACCCTATTGTTGATGAATAGGATGAACTACTACAACCTTTTCGTAGAGGACTACGCAGAGCCCTCAAGGTACTTACTGTCAGAATGCGCCTTATTTTCAGTAAATAACCCTCCTTCCACCTTCTTTAAATAAAAATTTCGTAATTCCGACCGCGTAGTGCACAACTTGACCGATTTCTGAGTAAACAAAAATAAAATTTTCTGTGTGAGACTGTGGCCTGGGCAGAATAGGCACAAGATTTTGTCCCAAGCACAGTGAGTGTTCACCTATGGTTTTTTCTTGCGGATTTGGTTACAGAATGGTCTAAAACGTATTTCTAAGTAGTTATTCTTTTTCTTCGTTGAGTGTTGTCTCGATTCACCCTAGATTAATCGCATAAGGACGCCCGAGTTTTCTGGTATAGACGCATGGTAACACTCAAGTCCCTCATTGACTTGGGCGTTCATATGCGATTAATCTAGGGTGAATTGAGACAACGACCAACGAAGAAAAAGAATAACTACTTAGAAATACGTTTTAGACCATTCTGTAACCAAATCCGCGAGAAAAAACCATAGGTGAACACTCACTGTGCTTGGGACAAAATCTTGTGCCTAATCTGCCCAGGCCACAGTCTCACACAGAAAATTTTATTTTTGTTTTATACAGAAATCGGTCTAGTTGTGCACTAAGGAGTCGGAATTACAAAATTTGTAATTGAAGGTGCCCTCCTCGAAATATTATTTCGAATCCTGGAGGGCATTTTTCACACCATTTGGCCATGATAGGAATCTCTATCTCTTATCCATGTAGGGAGGTAGGCGGCAGTAGCGCCTCTATCGGCAATGTTTTTGGTTTCGGCTGTTCCCGTTCTCTTGTCCGGTGTGTGTGTGTTCATTGAATGAATGTCAAATTCATCTCGGTGCAAATTTTCGTCATCTCCCAAGAATCCCGCAATTATTATAGAAACAGCAACGAACAAGAAAACCCATTTTTATTGTACGTAAGAACGGATCAATTTTCTTTAGGTAACACATAAAGTTTTGGCACAACATAACACTATTTTGTTAATACTCGACATTGGTAGCCGTTTTGTAACACCTCATACGAATATTTTTCCAATCAAACCACCTGTAATTTCCAATACAAGAGGTTATGAGCACACAATTTTGCTGCAAAAACGCTGCAAATTGACACACAACGGTTTATTATTTTTCTGTTTAGATCACCCGTCTTCAAAGATCACGGCTTTTTCATTATCAGTACCTACCTACTATATTTTCATTTTCAAGTTGATTTTTACTGAAAGTAGGTACCTCTCGGTGAAACATCCTTATTAGGGAGTTGTGGGTGCCCTCATATTCTTAACGAAATTTGGTTCTTTGAGAAAAAAATTCTTGGTTGCTAAGGGACATAAAACTCCATTCAAAGAAAAGAACCGGCTAACTCCATTCAAAGAATTTGATCAGTTGAAATTTGAACAAAAATGATGCATTTTTGGCATTTTTTTGTTCTTGTATTTTTTATTGATTGTAAGTTCAACGGGGATCTCACTTGGTCGCCATTTCTTATCGTTCCGGGTAGTCTAATCTCTAACGAACCGGCACTCAGTTGTTTCTTCCCTGACAACAATTATCCTTCAATAATTAATTGCCAGAGAAAAAGAGGAAATTAGTTTATTCACTGACTGAGACCCCTTCAAGACCTCATAGAGAGCGAACGGTTGGTCTTACAGAGCTCCGGGGGGTGGGGGGTTTCATTCTATTCTGAATATTCAATATCTACCTACTATTTTAAATTGAGGAAAAAAACAATACCTTTTTCCAATTTTTTTATGTAAGGCGTTTAGTAAAATATTTCCCCTTCTTTTCCACCAAAATGACTGACAATAAACAAAACCTTCGGGGTACAACTAAACCTCAAATGGAACCTGTACACCAAATTTCATCTAAATCGGTCCTGGAATTTAAAAAAAGTGCCGCGAATGGACAGAATTTTTTTTTTTTTTTTAGATTTTTGTATTCTACATGAAATAATGGATTATACCTTGAAACCATCAAATTTTGAGGGGAGATTAAACTTTTTTTGCTCGATGCCAAAGATTTATTGTTTTTAAAAATAAACCAGAAATGTGCAACAACAACATGTAACATCCATCTGTAGCTGATATAGTATCCATGCTTATTATTATTCATGCCGTTCAATTCAAGTCGACGGTGTTATGTGATCATTATTATATGATCATATCATATGATCATATGATATGAGAGAGAGAAAAAACACTTTATTGAACATTGTAGAGGGAATGATGGTATGATCATGATATGATCATATGAACTCTCTCAGTTTTCATTAAAACGTTTTCAAAAGTTGATTAACGCGTTCTATTCAACACAACAAGTTGGCGACGAGGATGGGATGGATCATATGGTGTTAGTGTGCGGTCACTTGTTTCATTCTTCAATTTGAGAAACGCTACTTCACACTTTACCGTCCACTTGAATTAAAAAATTTTCTTCAATAGCTCTCGTAGTGGAAAAGTGATAGCCGATAGTTTTGGAATAAATCTCGAGTAATAAGTACTCATACCCAAGAACCTACGTACTTCTACTTGATTCGATGGTCTAGGCATGTTGACTATTGCCTCAATCTTATCTGGACTTTTTGAGATTTTATTGTGTTCCACTACATGACCCAAATATTCGATTTTGGTTTGAAATAGAGAACACTTCTTTTTGTTCAAGTGGAAATCATATTTTTGAAGTCTTTCAAGGCATAGTACTAAATTTTCAAGGCATAGTACTAAAATTCAAGGCATAGTACTAAATTTTCTTGACATTCTTGTCTAGTGGTTCCATGAACCAAAATGTCATAAAAATATGACAATGTTTTGGGCAACCCACTGAGAATTTGGTCGATTATTCTGTTGAATTCACTAGGTGCAATTTTAATTCCGAATGAAAGTCGATTCATAGCGTACCTAAGTGCCTCTGTGAGTTGTCAGAGTTTGGATTTGACTACTTTCCTTATCCACTTGTATATGAAGGTATGCTTTATATAAGTCGAGACGGCAAAAGAATTTTGAATTTTTCAGGCTGTTCAAGATTTCGTCAATCTTCCTAATTGGATGGCTCGAATTAACCAATTGAGAATTAACTCCAATTTTATAATCGACACAAAGACGTACGTTTCCGTCTGCCTTTGGAATGACTACTAGGGGAGATCCTCAGTCACTGGTAGTCACTTTTGAAATGATACCTTGGGCTTCAAGGTCATCCAATTCCTTATCCACTTCATCCCAGAGTGCATAGGGTACCTCTCTTTCCCTGAAAAAGGTTGGCCTGGCGTTGTCACGAAGGCGCACACCTGGGACACACCCTACTGTTTCCTTGAAAATGTCAGGGAATTTCGAAACAACAGCTTCCATTGTGTCAAGGGGTTGAATGTGAAGGATTTTAGAATTTGTTGAAAAATTTGAATCAATATCTTGAAGGTTGATCCCCAAATGACGGATCCAAATTCGTCCCAATAGTGCGTCATAATTTTCTGGCACAACATACAGTTGTTCAGTTGATGTCCTCTCATTGTAACTAACATTGACATTGACAAAACCATCAGGTCGGAAGACATCACCAGTGTATGAGCGAAAAGCTACAGTAGACTTTTGAAGAGGAGCGGAAATTTTGAGGTTGTGAAATTGATCCCTGGGTACAAATGAAAAACCGGCGCCACTATCAACTTCGAATTTCTGGTACTGACCTTCTAGTTCAACAGTAACGAAGTATTTTTATTATGTGTACCTTTTAGGACCCAAAGCATTTCATTCAAATGGCATCTTCTCAGTTACATTTGGAACGAACATTTTTACTAGATTTGGAGGTTGAAACTTATCCGATCAAGACACCTCGCCAAATTCTTTTGGTTGTTGGTGTCTCCGTCGGAATGTCGGATCCCTGTTCGCCATCGAGGTCGTGGATGGTCTGCTCGTGGAAAAGCTGGAAGGAGGACAAGAGTTCTCCGCTGGTGAGGGGACGAGTGATCACGTGGACGTCCTCTTGGTCAGCTGAGGCGGCTGCTGCCAGCAACACTGCAGCAGCGACACGTATTACTACACCGCTTCGCTGTAAAGAAAATATCAACCGATATTATCTCATGCTTGGAGTTCAAGTTCATTTCTGGTTTTGTAGGGTTTTATCTTTTTTGCAACGATGGCAAAACCAATGTACGAAACATTCTGGTGATGACCTGAAAAAGAACCTGTTGAATCTTGAATTTTTAGGAACAAAGGCGGTCCAAACTGCATTCACCAGAATCATACACTCCGTGTATGCAATTTTATCGAGGCAGTAATGGATTTTTCTAGGGGATTTAGAGAAGGCTTTTTAGAAGGAGTAGGAACTTAAATTCTGTAAATCCAGGCTCAAGCCAGCCATCTGAAAGTACGGTTGCTGTCATCAGCCATGTCAAATACCTCTTCCCATGCACCCCCTTCTTATAAACTTCCCTCAATAATTAGGTATGAGGTACCCACCCTGGAGGTTCATGCAAATACCTGAGCAAGTTTTTGAGAGCCCAAATTATTTCAGTAAACACAACTTGTAATGGGAGTCATCGAACCTCCAGGTAAGGTCACCAATTATCTTAATCTTAACTTCCTATTTTTAAATCTCAACCTTCAACCAAAAAGTAATCAATTTCAAATCATACCCAAAATCAACAATTACAAACTTACCATAGTCTCACTCAATGTAGAATTATTCCAATCCTGATTATAGTCGCAACTGACTCCACCGGCCGATATGTGGACGGTATATCTCAAGATAATTCCTCGAAAAATGATGAAAGCGCAAAAATTTCCATTACTATCTCAGAAGATAGGTCATGCATTATCATTCTTAGTTTGGGGAAATTATTCGAGTAAATACAAATTTAGATTAATGAAACTTTCAGAGGTTTGTACGAACTTCTAAAAATGTGTAAGCTGAGTGTGTAAAAGTTTTTCAAAATAAGCTCAATGAAGCTTGTAACAAGCTTATTTGTAAAAATGAAATATTTTTTTTGAGGTATCGTGCCGGGTAAGTTGAAATACTTAAATGAAAAGGGAACGGTTGAAGAGCTCTGAGTGGTCTCATTTGATTCCAAAAATTGTCAAATTAATATATAATGTACAATATATACTAAACAACAAAGTTACCTAATGTACAATGATCTTTCCAAACAACATAATTATTTTTTTATCCCCACATGAAGCGAACTGTTGGTCCTACTGAGCTTTGAATGGTCTCATTCGATTTTAAAATTCCACCTTTATTTCAAATTAATTGAAGAGGGGGGGGGGGGGTTAAAAAATAGTTTTTTTGGTCGATTCCAAAGGTTCATTATTGAAAACAGCTTGCGTACAAGTCCGCAACACAGTAAGACATTTTCATTCCCGGCTCCGCCTTCGATAGATCGTTTTGATGCACCAGAAGTGCAAGCGAGAATTATTTCCCTAGCAACGTATCCAATCATATGATGACTCTTCGCGGTTATGTTGCGTAACACGAACTCGTGAGCAATTCTCGTGACGTTTTTGGTTTATTATTTTCGATAATAAGCCTTTGGAATCAAGCAAGAAAAAAAAATTTAACCCCCCCCCCCCCCAAATATTGATGTTTTACTTTTCAAGGTACGTAGAATCCGAAAATCGAATAAAAAAATTTCCGTCCGTCCGCCGTACGCGGGACTTATCTTAGCCACACTGGACCGATTTGGTTCAAATTTGGTATATGGGCTCCATTCGGGGTCTAGTTGTGTCGCGAAGCTTTTGGTTGGTGTAGGTCACTTCTAAGGGGTGAAAATTAACGGTTGAAATTTTCAAGAATGCCCTAGCTCGAAAACTCCCGAAATAAAGGTATTGTTTTTCCACCAATTTTAAATAGTACTGCATTTTTAAAAATGTTTGAGACCACCCGGAGCTCTGTAGGACAAACCGTTCGGTCCCTACGAGTACTTGAAGGTTTTCCTTCGATAAAACAGAATCATGAGTGTGAATCGCAAAAGAGGTCTAATCTCCGTTCAAATTTTATCTAACTAAAATGCGATCGCTGTTCATTTCTTCGATTTGTATACAGTTTTGCCTTCTGCGTAACCAGTACCTAATCAAATTTCCATATGAAGCTGTCTATTTTTCGAATCGAGTGTGAAGCGTTTAGTTCTTTCTAATAAACTTGATTGTGAAGGTGTGAAGCCAGGCAGTATGGTGTGTATTCCAGGCGTCTCCAGCATTCGAGAAGATCTTCTTCACTCTTCAGATCACTGATCAGCTGAGTGAGCTCCGAAGCCATTTTTAATCCTATTGAATGGAAGTCAATCAATACCATATTTTGCAGACTTGGAAAACTTTGCACCTAAAAATGCAATTTTGATCAAAAAAATTAAAAACGAAATGAAATCATTACAATAATTTATGTTAATGAGTTACGGTGGTAACTAAGGAAAATGCCGAGTTTGGACGGAAAGTTGTTACTCGATGTTCATCATTTCGAATTGTGAACCATCAAATTGAGAGGGAGGTAACATTTTCGGGTTTATTATTTCCAATAATGAACCTTTGGAATCAAATTTCACCCCCCCCCCCCCTCCTCAAAATTTGTTAGTTTACTCACGTTTCAAGGTACGTAGAATCCGAAAATCGAATAAAATTTTGCCGTCCGTCCGCCGTACGCGGCACTATTCTTAACAACCATGGACCGATTTGGTTGAAATTTGACATATCGATGGCTAAGAGACAACATGTGATATGAAAAAAATGGGAATCTAGTGCTGTGGTTTTTGTTCGAACCACTGGAAATTTTGAATTACAAGTTGAGCAACTCTTGTTATGAACAGCAGTTGAAACAACAAGTGTTATCAACACGTTTAGCTACCTTTTTTGCATATCCAAAGCAAGCAAAATAGAAGAGTTTTTTCGTTCTGAAACCAGTAGAATTTTCATATCACATGTTTTCTCCTAGCCATCGATATGAGCTCCATTTTGAGTTGTGCCCCGAAGGTTTTGGTTAATGCAAGTCACTCTAAGGGTTGAAAAATAAGGGCTGATATTTTTATTTCGATATAAAAGTATTGTTTCTTCATCAATTTAAAATAGTGTTGAATTTTTAGAATCGAATGAGACCTCTCAGCACTCTGGAGGAAAAAACCGTTCGGTCCCTATGAGAACTCAAGGGCTGGACTCACGATAAATCAGAAACACGAGTGTGAATCGCAAAGATGCCTTTTGGTTTATTATTTTCAACTAGCTGAAAAGCCTACTAAAAGTAGGCAAAACGCTTCTTCCGACTCTCCCCGCATCCCACTCCCTCCGGCTCCTCCCGCCTCCGATTCCCCCCCTCCCGCCCATCCGACTCGTCCCACCTCCCAAGACCCCTCCATGCATACGTACGTACGTACGGTTGGCGTTTTATTATATTAGACTAGCTGAAAAGCCTACTTAAAGTAGGCAAAACGCTTCTTCCGACTCTCCCCGCATCCCACTCCCTCCGGCTCCTCCCGCCTCCGATTCCCCCCCTCCCGCCCCTCCGACTCGTCCCGCCTCCCACGACCCCTCCGTGCATACGTACGTACGTACGGTTGGCGTTTTATTATATTAGATAATGAACCTTTGGAATCGACCAAGAAAAAAAAATTTAACACCCCCTCAAAATTTGATGGTTTACGTTTCAAGGTAGTAGAATCCAAAAATCGAATAAAAATTTGGCCGTCCGTCCGCCGTACGCCGTCCGCCGTACGCGGCACTTTTGCCACTTAGCATTGACCGATTTTGATGAAATTTGGTATGTAGGCTCCATTTGGGGTCTAGTTGTGCCCCGAAGCTTTTGGTTGATGTAGATCACTTCTAAGGGTTCCAAAATCAATTTTGAAATTTTGAAAACGCCCTAACTCAAAAACTTCTGATATAAAGGTATTGTTTTTCCTTCAATTTAAGATTCTATAGAATTTTTAGAATTTTTTGAGACCACGCGGAGCTCTGTAGGACAAACCGTTCGCTCCCTACGAGACTTTGAAGTTTGGACGTACGATAAATCAGAAACACGAGTGTGAATCGCAAAAGAGGCCTAATCTCCGTTCAAATTAAAGCTGACCGAAATGCGATCGATGTTTTTCTTCATGTTGGATGGTTGGTGGCTTTGCAGACGAGTGATCTATATAGAAAAATAATAAACCATTGTGTAATAATTTGCAGCGTTTTTCCGTTAAAATTTTAGCTGACCAAAATGCGATGGCTGTTCGTTTCTTCGAGTTCGTTCTTTCTTTGCGTCTTCAGTAACCAGTAATCAAATTTCTGAATGAAGGCACCCACAACTCGACTTGAGTGTGAAGCGTTTATTTCTCCAGAATATAAACTTTATTGTGAAGCGAAAATATGGTTGGGAGGTGACATTGGCAAAGCATTGTTCTTCGCAGGCGACTGATCTCGATAACCAGAGGAGAATCCGGGGTTTTCCTGCTTTAAGGTTACCGTAACTTGATGGTTACGGCAGTTTTGTCCTCAATCAGGCGATGCCATGACGTGGATGTGAGCTCCAGAGAGGTCGACACCCCTCGTCCTCCCGCGTACAAAGCAATTTTTTTTCACGGACGGGTCATTCAACTCGCCAAAATCCTAGTCCTTCCCCAGCAGGCCTTGCGGGGTTTCACTTTCGTTCCGCAGCATCACCGAGCGGAAAAGATTCGTTGGAGGCAGCACCGTTAAAAACCCAATGCGCTCAAGTTCAACGATCTTCGGGGTGGCTGACCCAGTACACAACAGAGTTCGGCGAGTCCTGGACCAGCTGACGGGTTGAAGAACCTCGCGGATTTCCTGCTTTTTCGAGGGCATTCTCCGTTCCCTCGGGGGCATCTTCTTCAGGACTGCGAGGTCGGTGGACTCGGAAAAATGACTCTCCCTTTCATCCTAGTCCCGAAATCTTCTCCGAGGACGTCGACCTCTATAGATCGCCGGACTCGGAACATGCTTGTTTGACTTGAACTTCCATCGAGAAGAAACCCAGGTCTGGAAAAATCCCGTATCATCGTGAGGGATCAATAGGTTGAGTACCTATTGGATAGGGTAGCCAGATGTACATACTGCTTTCTAGCATGTTGTAACGATCTTCAGTGAGTTAGTAGTTGGAATAACATGAAAACTTGGTGGATCAGGGTGTCCAGCGATTTCCCGAGAAAAAAATTCCTGAATTTCCAGGGCCAATATTCGTCTGTAACGATCTCCAGTGAGTTAGTTGTAGGAATAAAATAAACACTTGGTGGATCAGGGTGTCCAGTGATTTCCCGAAAAAACAATTCTCTGATTTTCCATGGTGAATATTTGTTTTTTTCCATGGTAATAAATTAACTAAAATATTAATAAACGTGAACATAATTTCTCAGGTTTTCAAGGACATTTTGAAAAATCTCTAGAAGAGTCTAGAAATTCCTGAAAATTTTATCAAATTCGGATAAAACATTAAGAAATTGTGGCGGTTACATGGATTTTACATTTGTACATGCGCAGGGGTGCTGTCAATTCATGGGCGATGATTTTCACTCCAATCCGCATAATCTCTGAAAATTGTATCGATATCAGATGGGAAATGCAGAAGTTGTGGCAGTTACAAGGAGTTTACGTTTGCGCATGCGCAATGACTGCTATGATGATTTTCATAGGGCACCATCTACACCCCAATTAACAAAATCCTTAAAAATCTCATCGAAATCGGACAATAACTTCCTAGAGTTTTGCCCTTTACAAGGATTTCGAGACAAACACGCGGACAGACAGACACAGAACCAACTTTGTTCAGAAAGGTCTGAAACGTAAAACGCGAGTGAAAATTTCGATTTTGGAGAACTTTTCTTTCAACCTTGAAAAGTGAAAACAAAGCAAATCTATGTTTTCACATTTGCACGGTAAATTAAGGTAGGTACTTATCTTAAATTTTGCGTCACTAGGTCGAAAATACAAAAAAATCTTGAAATTGAGTAGGGATTAAAACTAAAAACTAAAAAATTTCTAGGAGAAACTTTCTTACTTAAAATAAGTTGTAGAATCGACCCCCGACGTTCTG
Organism: Apolygus lucorum; assembly: GCA_009739505.2. NCBI lineage: Eukaryota > Metazoa > Arthropoda > Insecta > Hemiptera > Miridae > Apolygus > Apolygus lucorum. The sequence goes on along the minus strand of CM019181.2, from coordinate 8,461,730 downwards.
CGGTCCAATGATGCGACCCATTTCCGGCCAATGAAATTTCGCATCGTCATGTTTATGATTTTTTTAGGTATTGAAAATATTGAAAAATCGTTGTAGATTAATTTTTTCTCGTTTATACTGTTCCTAAACTGCTCAAAAAAAATTTGCTTCAACGTTCAGGAACTCATTGCGAATTAGGAAAATTTTTTGAAAAGTAGGCATTTTTGATGGTCTGGAGGAGCTTTGACGTTGTGGAATTTTTCGTTACGTTGGAGAAGGAACAATACTTCTCCTCTCTTGATCCTGAATGCTTGGAATGGTGTAGAAGCCAAATACATTCAAAACAAAAAATAAATAAATAATGGTATTGTTTGTACAACGATGAGCCTTGTAGAAATGAATCCTCATGCTCCTAGGTTATCATGTCTTCCAAAAATTCATAAAGTAGGGGCACCCATGAGACCAGTTGTGTCTTATATTGGTGCCCCCGCTTACAAATTAGCCAAAAAGTTAAATTCCTTGTTTAGAAATAAAATCAATTTTCGGCCCCGTAATACTGTTCAGAATTCATACGATTTGGTTTCTAAAATTAGTGACATTCAAGCGCCTCCGAATGCCAAACTTGCTTCCTTTGATGTGGTTAGTCTGTTTACCAATATCGATGTAGCTAGCTGCAAAGATGTGGTTAATGGGCTTATCCATGGGTCAGATCTCGATGTTTTTGAGAAGGATGAACTGTGTAGTCTAATGTCTGTTTGTATGGATCAGAACTATTTTCTATTTGAAGGTAAATATTATACTCTGCCAGGGGTAGCCATGGGTTCACCGCTGTCCCCTTTGCTTGCGGATATTTATATGGATCATCTTGAAAAATGAATCTTTGAAAAGTGTAAATCTAACAACCTTTTATATTGGTATAGGTACGTTGATGATATAATAATTCTATGGACAGGAACTGAAAGGCAACTAAATTCTTTTCATGAAAAAATCAATACACTAGATCCTTTTGTTAAATTCACTCCCTTTCAATTTGTCTGCCTTGATTGGCATTTGATGATCCTCCCAGGTCCCTTCACTTCTCTGAGCCAATAGGATTCTCCTTTCACTTATCTGATTGGGTATGACTTTCACTTTCTCGACCAATGGGATTCAAGCATCAAGGCGAATGGAAAAATTGGTGGTTGCTACTCTCTTCACAAACGGGATCGTGAACGCCTTAGTCAGCGCCTGAAAACTTTACGCGAATAATGACAATATGTCGCTGGTGGATTTCTGATCAAGAGTTTGTCTGAGCTTGCTGTGGGACGAAGATCCCATTGAGAGACTGAAACTCCTGAAGCTCCAAAAATGCCTGCTAACGGAGTGATATGAAATTTGACTCATAATAATCATAATTTGATTCATAATACTGCATTCCACAGCTTCAAGGAAACGCTGCAGATGCTGTGGTGGACAGAAATTGTATGTCTGCGAGAAATGGGACGTTCATCTGCACCAGGAGTGTTTCAAAGGGTTCCATGTCAAGTGATCCTGCTTTCAGCCAACTGCATTGTGCTTGCGTTTTCGCATCCTTCGTTATCTTTTGTTTTGACATTTTTTGAAACATTGTGAGCATCATTTCATGTTCATACATTCTTAAATATAATGTTTTTACATAAAAATTTCAACTTTTAAATTTATTTCTACCCTTGGCCGGAAATGGGTTAAGATATAGCCCTCATTTGCCGATAGTTCTAGCTTTCTGAGCAGTGATAGAGATTGGTGCTTAATTTCTGTAGGGCATTCATCTGGTCGTGAATTGAGTGAGGCTATTAACTATCGAACTGAGTCCATCAAAACAGAGGAGGCCCCAAGCCATTCAAAAAGCCACAGGTGCGTCGGAATCGAGCCCAATCGAGAGCCTCAATGTTGATGCAGGAGAGCTCCCATTGTGGAGTTAACACAGGTTTCGTAAAAATCAACAAAATCTTCATTCATACCTTTCAATTATCTCGATATCCACTGTAAAACCACTTCCAACTACACTAGACTTCTTCTTCTTCTCCTCCTCAATAATTGAAAATATTTGCTCGATCGAGATCTGAGATCCAGGAAAAAGAAGGAAACGGATTGAGAGACGAACCTTCAGCGAGCTTAAACTAGAGCCACCTGTCTTGAGACCCAGTTTTGTTTTTGTCAAAAGACTGTTTGTCAAAAGACTGTTGTCATACGACGTTTAGTCAAAAGACTTTTAGTCAAACGACTTTCGTCAAACTTGTAAACTCAACTTTGTCCTAAGCTAGAGCTCAGCCTGAAGAGGCTAGGTTTGCACTCGCTTAGCTGAAGAGATCCGAAAGATCGAAACAAAGAACCAAACATAACGATCACCACTGAAAGTGGGATAAATTTGAAACGTGTAACTGTACCTACCAAACGCATTCTCGATGCAGAAAGGGCAGTAGTTCTGTTTCAGTGTAGATGGGACTTTGGTCAATCGTTTTCGTCATACGGTGACTCATCATCAACGCGAAGTAGCGTTGGAACGACTTGGATTTAAGCGAACTGCTTGTTTTAAGTTGAAAAGCTTGTTTCCGAAGAGTTTTAAAGACATTTGTCAAAAGACTGTTTGTCAAAAGACTGTTGTCATACGACGTTCGGTCAAACGACTTTTAGTCAAACGAATTTCGTCAAACTTGTAAACTCAACTTTGTCCTAAGCTAGTGCTCAGCCTGAAGAAGCTAGGTTTGCACACGCTTAGCTGAAGAGATCCGAAAGATCGAAACAAAGAACCAAACATAACAGCTTTTGTTTTATCTGGATACCTACTCAGTAAGATTTTCAGTCGGTATGAAATTATTGAATCTACTGCGTATCGTCGAACAAATGATTTAGTTTCTCGACTGGTCAATACTTATTTTCTTTTAGAAGGTAGATGGATGGTCATATTGAGTATGTAAGTTATACTGCTGTACCACTGATGGTGTCCACGTGCTCTCTCTCTGACATGGAAGAATTTTTGTTTCCTGCTCGCATGGAAAGCTGTAGAATGGTGTCGGAGGAGGCCGAGTAATTTCTACTTTTTTTTCTCCAAAGGTTTAAGTTTTTCTTCTTTTTATGCGAGAACGTCTCAAGACCGCTTGGTTGCCCAAGGTCAGCACCCCATTCCTGCTCTGTTCCAGACATCCTTGGGTGGGAGAAAAGCTTCCAAGTCCGTCATCCGCCTCCCAATCTCAGGAAACGAGAAGATTCGAAATCTCCAAGTTCTGAAAAACACATCAACCTACGTAACATTCACCCGCAGTACTTCCTTGGTTATCTATGGTGAAGGACCTTGCTTGACTTTTTGACTGTCGGACAGATTGGATCCAAACCGCTACAGGAAATAGGAAGTTTCTTTGGTAAAATTACAGTCAAAACCATCAAGCTTGATCGAATGGAGAAATATTGAAAGCTACGTGAATTAATAAGTAATAATTTGTTCTTGTCAATAGTCTTATTAGGCATTGATAATTGAATACCTCAATACACGGCCATTACAAAAAGCTTCATACCGTGGAAAAGGCTGGTCTCAAAGTAAATATAATCATAGTGATATTCTTTAATATTAACAGTCTCTCAATAGCTAGATTACTGGGTTTTGACAATGTAGTTCATCATCATTTTTATACTGCCCAGTTCCTTTTGGCCAACTGAAATGTTAATAGGCCCATTTACGACTGTGAACAGTATTGTGCGATTCACACTCGTGTTTCTGATTTTGTCCAACGCCCAAGTTCTCATAGGGAGCTAATGGTTGGTCCTACAGAGCTCTGGGTGGTCTCATTCGATTCTAAAAATTCAGTACGTCTTTAAGACATTTATATCGAAAGTGTTCGAGCTAAGGCTTTTTCGGCAGCCCACTCTTCCCCCTTTCTTCCTCTTCAAAGGCAAAACATCAAAAACTTCAAAGGCACAACAAGATTGATTTCTGCGACTTGAAAGAAATTGCATTCAAATCAGCTAGCAGAGTACACAAGATTTCGTCACACACACATTACATCTATCGATTTTTTGCAGATTTGGCCAAGTAGGATTTAGCCCTAGTGTGACATCCTCAAAACTAAAACTGGTTATAAAAACCATAAACGAAGGGATTTTCCACGTTTCCTACAGAATAATATTTTCATCATATCATGAAATCATATTATGATTTCGGAGATTTCACTGCACAAGTAGAATTTAATAGGTACTCAAAATCCCAACCATAGGTAGGTGTACGTCGCCCTAACGTGGGAGACCCAGGTTCGATTCCAGGCCGTGACATAATCTTTTTTTGTAATTTGATAAATCACGTGTTTATTTATGATTTTATTGTTGACATTTTATGTCACGGTAGTACGGATTTCTTTCCACATATCGACGATTTGTTTTTGCCTGCTTTTAGTAGGATTTTCAGCTAGTTAATTATGAATTCTGAAGCGTGGCAGATTTATTTTGTTAAGCCAAATGAAAATTTGATTCGAAATTGGCTCTGGAGTGTTTTTTACGCACCCTCGATTTGAAGCTGAAGTGAAATTACAGACAGGGAACTACTTTCCTTACCGTTTAATTATGGAACCCCACTTAGCTATTACATACCTACTCGTGAGTATTTTCACTTCAAGCGATCGACAATGTAACGACTCTTGATTTATCGGGAACCTTGATTTAACTAGATATCGCCGGAATCGAAGCGTATTTCGGTACTCTCGATGTTGAGATCGCTGGAATCTCCTCTCCATCATCGGTCACTTGAACCCAATATTTGCCGAATTTCGAGATCTCAACGCTTGAGTGCAATCGAGCACACAATGGAAGGAGTAAGGTTGGTATATTATTCCTACTTATTATTATCCCAAGAATTTTCAAATCTGTAATATTCACAATTTACGCTGTTTTAAATCAAGCTCTTGGATGGGTAGTAGCCACCGAGAGCATCCATGAGTAATAAATCGTATTTATTTTACGCTATAAATCGTACACAATTTACGCTGTTTTAAATCAAGCTCTTGGATGGGTAGTAGCCACCGAAAGCATCCTCATTTAAAATAATGACCTGTTGATAGTTCTGAGTAATAAATGTCAACAAGATCGAGAATCGTTTCCTATAAAAATCTTGTTTTTTCAGATTTTTCCCTGGTGCCGATGGTCCTCTTGATCGCAAGGCTCTGAAAGTTATTCATAATCTTGGCAGTCCCCAAACATCTCTAGGTTTGAGCAAAATTTTGAGAAATCGGAATTTCACAAAATGCATGCTGATATCGCTTCGATGGCGCTGAAATGCATAGGAGACCGTCTTCAAGCTCCCCAGTACCATACATGTCTACAGGGGGTCTCAGTCGATCGCCGTTCATTCCTCGTTGTGGGTTAGTCTAATCTCTTACGAACTGGCGCTCAGTTCCCCTTAACACCCCCACCCACGTCTGAAGGATTGCCAGGGTAGGTGGGGTGAGGGGTGTATGGCTTGGTCTGGTAGTATTCTGATGAATTTAAATGTCAATAATTGTTATTTTAACGATAAATGGTCGCCTGGGTCATTCATTCGTTTCTAGAAATTGAACATTATCTTAAATCGATGAAAAAACGTCATGAGCATTCAGTAAATAGGTAGTTAATATTCCTCATCTGCCGAACGGTTGGTCCCACAAAGCTCTGAGTGGTGTCAAAAATCCTTTGAAATCGTCGATATTTTATATTAATGAAAAACGCTGCAAATTATTACACAATGGTTTATTATTTTTCTACATAGATCACTCGTCTACAAAATCACAACCATCCAACATGAAGAAAAAAAAGAAAGAAAAAAAATCAAAATCACCAACCATCGATCGCATTTCGGTCAGCTCTAATTTGAACGGAGATTAGGCCTCTTTTGCGATTCACACTCGTGTTTTGATTTATATATATATGTATATATATTTCAATATAAACCCTTAAATTTTCGTAGGGAGCGAACGGTTTGTCCTACAGAGCTCCGCGTGGTCTCAAAAAATTCTAAAAATTCTATAGAATCTTAAATTGAAGGAAAAACAATACCTTTATATCGAAATTTTTTGAGTTAGGGCGTTGTCAAAATTTCAAAATTGATTTTGGAAGCCTTAGAAGTGACCTAAATCAACCAAAATCTTCGGGGCACAACTAGACCCCAAATGGAGCCTACATACCAAATTTCATCAAAATCGGTCAATGCTAAGTGGCAAAAGTGCCGCGTACGGCGTACGGCGGACGGACGGCCAAATTTTTATTCGATTTTTGGATTCTACGTACCTTGAAACGTAAACCATCAAATTTTGAGGGGGTGTTAAATTTTTTTTTCTTGGTCGATTCCAAAGGTTCATTATTGAAAATAATAAACCAAAACAAGACATGAACATCGAAAATTATTATTTTCAATAATGAACCTTTGGAATCGACCAAGAAACAAAAAATTTTGCCCCCCCCCCCCTCTCAAAATTTTAAGTTTACGTTTCAAGTTACTTAGAATCTGAAAATCGAATAAAAATTTTCCGTCCGTCCGCCGTACGCGGCACTTTCCTAAACCGGCACTTTTTAAAACCGGTTCCCATGGACCGGTTTTAATGAAATTTGGTATATACCGGGGTGAAGTTAGCAATAGAAAAAATCTATTGATTCTATTGATTCTAGCAATAGAAAAAATCGATGAGGAACCTAGCAATAGATTCTGGCAATAACTTTTTTTTCTTTTCGGATGGATTGCCTTTATGAAAAACACTGTTTTTGACAACAATACGAATCATTCCCGACCTAAAATTAAATTGCAAAGACTGAAAAGTCGAGAATGTTTTTTCCCGAAAACGTCCAAGTCCCATCGCCCTCCGAGATTAGTATGGGCGACCTGCGATTTAATTTTATATCTCCTAAACCGCTTGCTCTCTCACCTTTAAACTTGGTGAGGATCTTGGGTATGTAGAGAGGACTGGATTCCAAGTGTCGAAATTCCCCGGGCGGTCGTCAGGGGCGGAGAGGAGGGGGAAATGTGTTTCGCGATTATCAGGGTTCCGGGAAAAGTGGCAAAAATGGGTCAAGGAGGGAGTCTCTCACATTGCTACTATTTTTCCTAGATTTCCGGATAATTTCTCTGGGGGATAGCAAAGCCAGATGTGGTCGGGCAGCCGTCAGAGGGTGAGGGGGATTTTTCAAAAAAAGTTATTGCTAACTTCACTTTTGTCTAAAAAGGGCGAAGGAGGGGATCTCTCACCTTGAAACTAGGGCAGTATGTAAGTATGCCGAGATCATGGAACAAGAGATCATTGATCCTGACAGAGATCCTTGGTCCTGAAAGAGATCCTTGATCCTGATATTGATTCTTGATCCTGATATAGATCCTCGATCCTGACAGAGATCCTTGATCCTGATATAGATCCTCGATCCTGACAGAGATCCTTGATCCTGATATAGATCCTCGATCCTGACAGAGATCCTCGATCCTGATATAGATCCTCGATCCTGACAGAGATCCTTGATCCTGATATAGATCCTCGATCCTGACAGAGATCCTCGATCCTGATATAGATCCTTGATCCTGATATAAATCCTCGATCCTGACAGAGATCCTTGATCCTGATATAGATCCTCGATCCTGACAGAGATCCTTGATCCTGATATAAATCCTCGATCCTGACAGAGATCCTTGATCCTGATATAGATCCTCGATCCTGACAGAGATCCTTGATCCTGACAGAGATCCTTGATCCTGATAGAGATCAAAGGATCCTTGCTCCTGATAGAGATCAAGGATCCTTGATCCTGGAGGAGATCCTTGATTCTGACGAAGATTCAGAATAACGTAAAACGTGGAAAAAACGCGAATTTGAAATTTTTAAATTTTAAAATTTGATACCCCCTTTTCTACGGCCGCTCGGGCAAATATGACAAAAAATGTTGATATAAGTAAATGTTGTTTTTTTACATAAATTTGAGATAGTATTGAATTTTCAAAATTTTTAGAGGCTTCCGGAGCTCTGTAGGACAAACCGTTCGCTCCCTACGAGAACTCAAGGGTTGGACTTACGATAAATCAGAAACACGAGTGTGAATCGCAAAAGAGGCCCAATATCCGTTCAAATTTTAGTAATGCAAATAGTAAACCAAAATGCAAATAACGTTTTTTCCTCACCTTGATTTTCAATTTCTGAAACTCTGCAACAAAAACTCGAGTTTCCTAACAATAATTATGTAATCATTTGTAATTATGTAATCTCTGTGCCCTTTTATTCTCTCATTTAGTAGTACATCTCCTTCTTAAAGTTATCTTTCTTCCGCCCTTTAGTAGCGTTGGTGGTGCGATGAGAGCCCTTGTTCCCGCAGGCTCCTACTCGCGTCGCGTTGGACGCCAAGCCGCCGTCCCTGCTTGAGGAAGGAGCAATGACCGGCCCTCCTTCCCGCCCAGGGGCAACTTTATCAAGGACAAGGACTTGAGGCCTTCGACCTTTCCATTCTGGCTAACAGCCTGCTCTTCCTTTCTTCCAGGTTTTACCTAAATACCGTTCCAGAATATTCCATTCTTCGGAGGATAAACTTTCGGAAGAATGGTGATGTTCAGGGCTCAACCCCTCGAAAAAAGCTGATGAATAATTATAATTAAAGAAACATATTGTTTAGCAGAGAATGCAATCCAGGGAACGTCCCATTGGATAAGGAGTTGTTCTATCAATATCAACCAGTAAACGATAACCTACAAATCTTGTATTTTCTGCTTAAAGCAGTTTCATTCAATCTAAGTAATTTAATTAGTATCCTGAGGAAGTAACTATCATTTTAGCATTATGGAAGCCCACAACTGGATATTTTGAAATGTAAATCGTAGATAGAAAGGATACAATTAGATACTACAAACATCTTGATAGATGTCTGCGTCTAACAAAAAAATAACCACTCAGCAGATAAGGATAATAAAGCCGGTGCAGAAAACACAAGTTTACGCTCAAAAACGCATATTATTCACGCAGTAACCCCCGTGTCCTCACTTCAAAGACAAAATTCAGAATTCCAGCAATGCAGTACACAACTAGGTAAACTAAAAGAGAACTATGCAGATCGGTTGAAAACTAAGGTCTGGGCAGAGTGCACTAGATTTTGTCACATACACACAGACATGCACTCATGGTTTTTTCACGGATTTGGATACAGAATGATCTAAAACGGATTTGTATGTGGTTAATTAATTTTTTTTGTCTCTCCTTTGAGTGTTGATTAATTAAGTCAGATTAATCGCACTATTACACCCAAATCTTACTGTGGGACATCCTAAAAAGCTACAGCTAATTTTCACTAAAAAATTTCCAATTTTGGTTTATTATTTTCAATAATACCTAAGCCTTTGGAATCGAGCAAGAAAAAAAATTTTTTAACCCCCCCTCAAAATTTGATGTTTTACGTTTCAAGGTACGTAGAATACGAAAATCGAATAAAAAAATTTCCGTCCGTCCGCCGTACGCCGTACGCCGTCCGCCGTACGCCGTCCGCCGTACGCCGTCCGCCGTACGCGGCACTTTTCTTAGCAACACTGGACCGATTTGGTTCAAATTTGGTATATGGGCTCCATTTGTGGTCTAGTTGTGCCGCGAAGCTTTTGGTTGATGTAGGTCACTTCTAAGGGGTGAAAATTAAGGGTTGAAATTTTCAAGAGTGCCCTAGCTCGAAAACTCTCGAAATAAAGGTATCGTTTTTTCACCATTTTTAAATAGTATTGAATTTTTAAAAATTTTTGAGACCACCCGGAGCTCTGTAGGACAAACCGTTCGGTCCCTACGAGTACTTGAAGGTTTTCCTTCGATAAAACAGAATCATGAGTGTGAATCGCAAAAGAGGTCTAATCTCCATTCAAATTTTATCGGACTAAAATGCGATCGCTGTTCATTTCTTCGATTTGTATACAGTTTTGCCTTCTGCGTAACCAGTAATCAAATTTCCATAAGAAGCTTTCTATTTTTCCAATCGAGTCTGAAGCGTTTAATTCTTTCTAATAAACTTGATTGTGAAGGTGTGAAGCCAGTATGGTGTGGTAGGTAGTACCTAGCTGGTAGGTAAAAAAAAGTTGGTAGGTAAAAAAAATGATGGTGGGTAAAAAACGCTGCAAATCATTGCTCAAAGGCTTCTTCACTCTTCAGATCACTGATCAGCTGAGTGAGCTCCGAAGCCTTTTTCAATCCTATTGAATGGAAGTGCTCTTCCAGGCGTCTCCAGCATTCGAGGAGATCTTCTTCACTCCTCAGATCACTGATCAGCTGAGTGAGCTCCAAAGCCATTTTCATTCCTATTGAATGGAAGTGCTCTTCCAGGCGTCTCCAGCATTCGAGAAGATCTTATTCACTGTTCAGATCACTGATCAGCTGAGTGAGCTCCGAAGCCATTTTCAATCCTATTGAATGGAAGTGCTCTTCCAGGCGTCTCCAGCATTCGAGGAGATCTTCTTCACTCCTCAGATCACTGATCAGCTGAGTGAGCTCCGATGCCATTGCTCAAAGCAAACCAAACATTTTATGTTTCGCGTTTCAAGGTGCATACAATTCGAAAAATAGTACCTACCGACATGGAAATGAGTGCCTCCTGAAACTCACTTCATCGACGATTTATTATTAATAAAATCAGGATTCATTAATCTATACAGAAGGGTGATCTATACAGAAAATAATAAACCTTTGAGCAATGATTTGCAGCGTTTTTGAATCAAAGATCAATGAAAAACGATTTGTCTTTAATTTGCCCTCTTTAAAACAGAAAGCAAAAACCTAGAAAGCCACCCATTTGTAGTTTCGACGTAGTACCTACCAACTTCAGTTGCAGTGTTTGCTTAATCAGCTTGTTATATCAGCCATTTCACCGAAAAAAAAATTAAATAACCTCCAAGATGTCACCTGAGCTTTGATTTTATGATACCTAATAGTTGGTTTATCAAAATCACTCCCTCTTCTGCGTTAACTGACTAATCAAGAGATAAATTTCACTTATCGATCTCATAGTTGTGAGGGAATAACGTTGTCTATTTCCACGAAAATAATGAGTTACAAGTTAAATCGATTTCGACGGTTAGGTCATCAGTAACAAACAATAATTTATTTAGGCTCCCAAATGACTTTTTCAATGCACGCATTTAAGGTCCCCTTGGGTGGCTTTCTAGGGTTAAAATACATCAGTTAGAAATTCTCATTTAAAAAGGAATTTGAGGAAAAATATTTATGATAAACATTAAATCGATTTTCTTTTTATTTAAATTTAACTAAATTATTTCAATTTTACCAATAGTTAGGTTGGAAAAGAGGCTGGATATCTCACTATAATCTTCCTACCTCTGATAATGGATTTTTTTTTAATTTACCGAATTTGGAAGGCAGTTTAGCTTTCTCATAAGGAATAATGTGGACAGTATAGAATCAGTTGATACAAAATTGATGGGTAGAACAGATCACATAAATTTTAATTATTTTAATTTTCTCGACGTTAATAGTTTCTTTAAATTGAAAACAACAACATTGAGCATTTTTCAGAATATGTGCTCTTACTGATTGAATCTCCATGAAATTCATCAGATATTATTCTTGAGCCAACTTCTAACTTCAAAATATTCATTAAAACTTGTGGTGCGATGGCGAAGAAATTTATATGGGACCATCTGGGCACGAAATGCCCAAAAATGTTATCAAAATCGGATTCTCGTTTAGTGTAGTCTTGGATAAGAAATTCGACGTTTGTCAGCTTTCTCGGACGCTGCAGATGAAATGTGTAGACATTTGTCTTCAAGCATAAACCGAAAAACTATTCACAAATTTGCTACTTCCAAACAGGATGCCTACCTTACGAAAAAAGATAGTCTGATGTGGAATATTGCGCAACAATGCCCAACATTTCAACAGCTTGACCGGAGATTTTTGCACGTGCAGATTGTGCTCGTCACTCCTCTGAACGGAATTCATTTGTACCGATCAGTGTGTTGCCCGAAAACTAGTAAATTCACGTTCCAAATTAGGAACGCCAGGCGGTTCAACCAATATTTTCTAAACATGTACCAAATTTAGCTACTTTTGAGAAATTGCTACAGAGTCATTCCTGAACAATAGTGGTGGCGACACAATTTCGGTAACATTTCCGATTTTTTACCGACTTCATAACTCCCAAAAACTAGGAGGGTCTCTCAGTTTTGACTTTGAACGAAAATTAAAAAAAATAAATATAGGTATTTTTGAGAATGCACATTTTGGATTCCAGAGCATTTTGAATCAAATCCTGAATTTATGAGGAAATACGAGTATTCAGTTCAATATTTCTTAACCAGAAGGTTACATTCAAGCAGTTTAAAAAAAAAAAATTTAGCGGGAAACTGCTACTTGTAGAAATCAGTATGCTTTTATATTAAAGGAATTTTTCTCTCCGTACTCGCAATCCTTCTAAATGAGGAGTCCTTTAAAACTCTTTCTTCAGAAAATTACTTGTGAATTACTTATCACTCTAAACTGAATGGCTGGAAGTGGTGTAATAGCTTTCTTTCCATCACACATTTCAAAATGTTTGGTACGAATGGCCCATCGGCGGTGAAAAGGAACAAACATGAGGGTTTGGAGTGGGCGATTTGGCAGGTGAAAATGGAAATGGCATTATAAAGAAGGCCAAGGAGTGAGTGGGCAGTATAAACACAGACAAGTAAACTCCCTTAGTAGCTTGGCTTTGTAGCTTAGCATCTAGTTGGATGTGAGACCAACAACCAACACAGGACTAGGAACCATAACGAGACCAACCATAAACCAACACAGAACAAGGAATGAGCAAATCTGAAGTTCTATACTTCCACTTGGATGAGCGAGCGAAGCGAGCGGATGTACTTGTGTATATATTTATATCGTAAGACATCGTATCGAATGCTGATACTAGCAACTCGCAAATACAAAAGTAGCTGAAAACTCAAGTCCAAAGCCGTCCACAAAGAAAATATTAGTAGGGTCACCTTCAACTAGCATTATAGTTTGAACATCGAATCCAAATGGACTCGTAGCAACTCATGGGGGACACCCCATCCTCCTTGGAAAGAGAAAGTTGTTAGAGAGGTTTTGGCGAACATTAGTATCTGAGGACTCCTTTCACTTTGCTAACTTTCCCACTGCACTGGCGGATTTACCACCAGACTCGTCTAAGGATGCAATGATGCTCTTCTATGACTAGAGATTGTTGGTATCAGATAGCTCGTACAAGCGGTTCCACTCTTCTAACTAAGAATGGCTCAAATCTAGATGTGGGTTCCTAAAATAGGCAACACGTTTCCTACGAATAGGAATAGGAATTTTAATAGATGGTTCATCTTTACTAACACCCAATAAACAGAGATTATTCACAATTTTTGACCGACTTCATGCGCGGCGAGGCCGCGCCGAAGGAAGGAGGTATACAGTTCGGTGTGTCATGGGACGACGATTTTTTTTTTTTTTTTTCTGTATGTTTGTACCACTAGCAGTTTCTTATTCGGCCACCAATCTGCCTGATTCTTTTCGAAAAGTGTTCTACAAGTATCCATAGTGGTCCCGTTTTAATCAGATTTCATTTTGCTTTGTTAAAAGTATCGAAATTTTGTGAAAATAGTTCAAAAAACGTGTTTTTTCGGAAGATTGTTCCGCATCCTCTCCCCCCGCCCGACTCGTCGAAGCCACCCACCCGCTCGTCCCCCCCCCCGCCCACCTGCCCGTCACCTCCGGCATATTCTCGGACGCCTGCCGCCCCTCAACAAATTCAAGGGGGACCACCCTCCCCATTAAGAGTGAAACGCTCATTTCTTCAAGATAAACTTGATTATGAAGCAAAATTTTAATTTCAAAAAATGATATTGAACTCAATTTTGAAAATAACTTTAACATTTCATTGAAAGACGAGTTTCCCGACTCATTGTACATTTTTGTACATGTTTGTGTAGGTACATTCAAATTTAAGGTCCGATTCTAAGCTTCACAAAAAATGAGATGCTTTTTGAGGGGGTTTCCGATAACCATCAAATTTCGGTAGACTACCAAGTGGGTCTAGCACATAGCCTTCTCATCATCCAAAACATGTTGCAGCGGGCTAAAATATGAAGTTCAAGTCCGATTCCGATGAAATTTTCAGAGATTGTACGAGTTGGCGTGTAGATGGTCCCCTATGAAAATCATCGCCCCCGGACTGATAGCCGCTGCGCATGTGCAAACGATAATTTCCTGGTAGCAGCCATCATTTCCACATTTTCCATCCGATTTCAATAAAATTCTCAGAGATCATGCAAATTGGCATATAGATGGTCCCCGATGAAAAGCATTGCCAAGGAACTGATAATAGCCACTGCGCATGCGCAAACGTGAATTCCCTGTAAGAGCTATACTTTCTACATTTTCCATCTGATTTCGATGGTATTTTCTGGGATTGCGCGGATTTGAGTGTAGATACTCATCTACGGACATCATCGCCCCCATTTTACTTACGTTGAGTGAAACAGTTTGGTGCAGGAGGAAGGGAAATAATAATGCGTGTTTTTTCGCTCACCAACAGGTTCTAATTGACTTAATGCTTATCCAATGGGACGTCCCCTGGAATGCATGCATTACTAAACAATATGTTTAACAATTTTTTGGACTCACTAATAACTACTTTAAACAATAATACTGTAGGTATAGGTACTAAAATAAAATGTAAAAATTAAACAATAATGTTACCTACTACCTTCATAAAAAAAACCTCAAAAAGTAATAATTAGGTAATTCCACATTAAAAAAACCATTAGTGATTAAAAAATACAAGTAAAAGATTTAAAAAAGAAAAATAGCGAAAAATGTCGAAAAAAGGTTAACGGTCGGTAACTCAAAGAATACCGACTTTAAACAAACGTACTTGGTAGAAGGTAAATTATGTAAAATTAAAAAAAAATTATATAATAAAAGTCGAAAAAATTAATGATTTAAAAATTAAAACGAATGATTTAAAAACTTAAACAAAAGTACTTGGTAGTAGGTAAGTTATGTAAAATTAAAATAATTAAAGTCGAAAAATTAATAAGTTAAAGATTAAATCAAATGATTTAAAAAATTGAATTTTAAAAATAAATTTAAAAAACCACTAAAAAGTAAAAAATAAAAAATTATGAAAATACAAAAATAGTAAAATAAAAAACTTTTTAACAAAAAAACGGACCGACCTCAAAACTGATGATGGCATCCCACTAAAAAGGAAAAAATAATAACGACAACTTATTCAGTTAGGTTGGTAGGTAGGTACGAAGTGAAGTCGCCGCCGTGCCCATCTGCAGAAACAAACATACACAAGTAGATTCCACTTCCATCTGGTTAGTATTACAACATGGGTCGATAGTGCAATACAAAACATGAATGAGAGTGGGTACCTATCATTGAGGTAATGCATGTGTTCCAAAACGATTAGGTAGTACGTCACTGCTGTCGTATGAAGGAGGATGAGAGAGAGACAATAAGTGTGAATCTCAGTAAGAATATTTCCTTTGATAACAGCTGAAGACGTCTGCGTCACCAAAAATGGCAGTTGGATAAAAATTGAACATGAGAAGGTTGTTTACTAACTTACCTACCCTTAATCCTGTTTTGTATTGCACTATCGACGCATGTTGTAACACTAACTGGTTCATTTGAGTATGAACTCATATCACAAACCCACATCATGATCTAGACAATTCTACATTCAATATGCCATACATGGAATATAAGATTAATTAGATATTATGTAATCAAAGATTGATCATGTATAATTAGATAAATAACTATTAGATACTATCTAATCAAGAGATGGTTTGTTCGAATCCCAACATTTCGTACGGGGATTCACACTTATTGTCACTCTCTCATCCTCCTTCATACGACAGCAGTGACGTACTACCTAATCGTTTTGGAACACATGCATTACCTCAATGATAGGTACCCACTCTCATTCATGTTTTGTATTGCACTATCGACCCATGTTGTAATACTAACCAGATGGAAGTGGAATCTACTTGTGTATGTTTGTTTCTGCAGATGGGCACGGCGGCGACTTCACTGCGTACCTACCTACCAACCTAACTGAATAAGTTGTCGTTATTATTTTTTCCTTTTTAGTGGGATGCCATCATCAGTTTTGAGGTCGGTCCGTTTTTTTGTAAAAAAGTTTTCTAGCATCGCATATCGTTGAAACATCAGCCAAGTGAAGCGACTGTAAACTTCCTTAAGTATAACAGCATCACTTGGACTTGTAAAATTAGGTACATTGGTAACTACCTGATTAATATAGGTTAGAATGAAGGAATGTCTGATCTAAAATACTTGTTCCTCCAAATCTGCAATTTCCTGGTTGACTTTGATGATATCACAATAATATTACAACATTTCATTATATTGATAAATCAACATTGTCAAATATCAAAGATGCAAGTGAGACGCCTCCATCGGCTGAGATCTCATGTGAAGAAAGAAGCTGTCCGACTCCTTGAGACACCACCAGAAGAATAAACGCTGCAAATTATAACACAAAGGTTTATTATTTTTCTATCTAGATCACTCGCCTGCAAAGAACTCGGCTTTGCCATTATCACCATTTTTATTTTTTTTTTTTTTTTTTTTTTTATTTTTTTTATTTTTTATAACTCCCCTCAAGACAAAATGTCTTTGGTGACGGAGGGGGCACGCCATAAAACAAAATAAATAAATAAAACAAATATAATGAGGAGGACGCCCAGGACTCACCCAACGCCGGCCCTAGGGATGAGGGATGATGAGGAAGGTGGGGGTGGGAGAGAGGGATGAAGGGAAGTGCCTCTATAAAATGACCACCAGTTTAAATATGAGCCGAGCAGTACGCGGCGGGTGACACCACGGAGTACACCTACTGAGATGCCCAACTCGCGCAACTCCGTGGCACTTTTCCCGCACCACACTCCGCGCCACGACAAGGTCGCAGCCATCACCCTGATGTTGTTGGGTGCCACTCCTTTTAGCTCTGACACTGCTTGCCGTAAATCATCTCTATCATACTTTCTTATCTTAGCCCGCCAGGTCTGCTCCATGTCCATGCTGCCATTAACAACCTGGACATCCAGGATAATGCAAGACCTGTCGGGCTTGACGGCAACAATGTCAGGCTTCTTGCCCTGGTCACTTGGCATGTGGTATAATCTCTCTCTTTCAACATCCCAGCCGCTGGATGACAAGGCACCTGCTATCTGCTTGGCGACCGCATCATGACGTAGGATGCGGCCCCCGTGAGTTCGTGGACACTGCTGCACTACATGATACAGATGTTCATTTCCACTCCGACAGGCACGGCAAAGGGTATCTGTCATCCCACGACTACCTCTAGAACACCGTACCGCTGTTGGCAGTGTTGCCACGCGGACGGCGTGGAAGTTCCGGTAGTCGCGGGCCCCAATGCCCTCCGAAGCCCAATCCACCCATTGGGATGAGATAAGGCTTTCGGAGCACTGTCGGAGTTCTTTACCATCTACTGACTCATGCAGGGCAGCAGCAAACTCAGCAGACGAACTGGGTTTTGGAGCAGATGGTGTTGCTCGGTCGCACCATGCTAACTGCTGCCTGACAAAATCAAGACCAGCAGCAACACGGGCGACCTCCCAGCTCGACCCCTGAAGGGCTAGCAGGCGCTGGCGGCGCAGAGAAGGGATACATGCGGAAAGAGACACAATACCAAGCCCACCGGATTTGACCGGTGCATGGATATAGGCACTTGGGACACCAGGTGGGAACCTCAGCCAAGAGCGCACAGCAGAGCGGACTTCTCTGTCTAATTCTTGCAGCCTCCCCGCCGTAAGCCTACCGAAGACTAACCCGTAGGTTAGCTTCGGCAGTAAGTACGTGCGGAGGAGGCGCAGCCTCTGCTGTGGCTTCAATGGAGCCTTGGTGATGCGGGCTAGCGCCCTACCAAGGTCCACACGGCTGGCAGTAATGGTGGCCACCCCCATGAAGTCGACTCCAAGGTACCGCCAGACCTCCAACACAGATCGAGAAGGAATGGGGGCCTGTCCTATGACAAAACCCCCATCCACAACCTTCACTTTATGCTGGCGACCCGACGGGACCAAGGAGACCGACCCACATTTATCGGGGTTGACCACGAGTCCACACCTGGATAGCTGCTTAGCAAATGCATTGAGGGCAATCTGCAAGCCCTCACGGGTTTCTGCGAGTAGGATAACATCATCAGCAAAGGCCAATGCTCCTACTCGCACCCCAGGGGCGAGATCAAACCCTACTTCTGTGGGCAGCTTACCCAAGGCCGTATCCACGACCAGGTTAAAGAGGAGTGGTGATAGGGGATCCCCCTGGCGTACCCCACGCCCTATCCGTATATCCCCTGACACCTCACCTCCTGCCTCGAGGACCGTCACGCCTTCATGGTACAGACAGGCCACATACTCAATTAATCGAGATGGGGCCCCGACACCACGAAGGCAATCGGTCAGGGCAAGGTGACTGACTGTGTCAAAGGCCTTAGCGACGTCCAGAGCGGCGAGATGGAGTTGCCGGCGTTTAATACGGGCCAGCGAGATGACAGTTTGGAGAACTGTAAGGTTCTCCGCTGTGCCATCTGCTGGCCGAAACGCTCTCTGGACGTCACCAATGACACCAGCCACCTGGAGGCGAGATGCCAGTACTTTTTGGAAGTGGCGGAAGACTACCGAGGACACGGAGATCGGTCGATAGCCTCCAGGCCCACTTCCCCCTTTCTTAGGAATAAATACGGTTCGGGTACGGGTTAACGCTTTCGGGGGTCTTCCCGCAAGGATGAGCAGGTTGAGGATGAGCAGCTTAATCGTATTTGGTGCTTTATTCCAGCGACGGGCAGAAATACCATCAGGTCCAGCGGATGTGGAGTTCTTGACACGGCACTTATGTGCCTCGTCAAGTAGCACCGGCGAACACAAGATGCTGCGTAAGGAATCCCTGGTGGAGACTGGGGGAACCACTCGCTCCCCAGGGTTGTGGCTGGGAGCACTCAAAAGTGGCTCCCAGAAATCCACAAACTCCTGAAGAGGGGGCTGAACTTGAACTTCCCCAGGCTCCTCCAGTACCTCCGCAGCTACACGTGCCGGATGCTTCCTCCACAAACTCTGAACCCGGTGGTACTCCCGCCGCCTTGCTTGCTTAGCTGCTCTGCGACCTCCACGCAACACCACTCTGGGAGGAGGTCCCCCCTGGTGCTGCGTCACGGTCGCATCCCCAACCCGCGGGAAGATTCTCCCTAAATAGGCTGCAACCTTGTCCTCCAGGTTGTCCAGCCCTTCAACAGCCCGCCTCGCCAGATCCTGCAGGTAGGTGCTTTCATAGCCTTCAATACGACCTACCTGCCCCCCGAGCCTCAAGACTTCGGTCTTCAAATTGGCAAGAAGACCGGAGGTCCCGGGGGAGGGATACTGAATGGCAGACTGCTGGTCCGCGCCAGCAACAGGAGATGCGGGTGAAGCCCCACTGCTATTTGCCAGGATAGCATCCTGGACAAGCTGCTTATAGTGGGGCTTCAGGCGGAGGTTCTTGATGGCAATGACTGTGCGCGTGGGAAAACGTTCGCTTAAATAAACATTTATATTACGTACCCCATTGCGCACAGCCACCACCTCATCTGCCGCCATCCTGCGCAAATCCTCGGAAGCATACCTAGGCTGCACTCGTTCAACATTAATTTCTTCATTGGCAGCAACAGGATGCTTCCGTCTGACGTGGACACCAAGGCCAGATCTGGAGGTGAATGCCCGCTCACAATGGGCACACTGGTGGTCTAAAGAGGCTGTGGAAGAGGAAGAGGGTAGGGATGATGAGGAAGAGGAGGAGGGTGAGGATGGCCGACGCCCCTGCCTGGGGCGCCTCTGAGCGCCTCCCCTAAAACCCCGCGTGCCAATGGGCAGGCGGGGGTTATGAGGCGTATTGGTTGTTGGTTCCATAACTGGGGGGCGCTTATTGAGAAGGGTCAGGGAACCCGTTGACAGGGGTTCCCTCCCTTATCGCCAGAGGGTCATTCAGCCACCCCTAGAACTTCAAGAGGGGTCCACCAGGGAAACCTAATGGGACCACCTCTGTTCATCCCAGGGGGCCCGGGTTGCGCGACGGGGACGCATGACCATGACTTGGGTAGGGATAAGAAGGGCTCCGAGGAGATAAAAACACCCTCTATTACCCTACCCCAGCAACCCAAAACCATAGATACTAACCATAGATACTACCTGCCTACCACGTACCTACAGCGATCGCATTTTGGTCGGATAAAATTTAAAGGAAGATTAGGCATCTTTTGCGATTCACACTCGTGTTTCTGATTTATCGTAAGTTCAGCCCTTAAGTTCTCGTAGGGAGCGAAAGGTTTGTCCTACAGGGCTCCGCGTGGTCTCTAAAAATTCAATACTATCTTAAATTGATGGAAAAACATTACCTTTATAGCACTTCCAAGTCAAATTCAACCTTTTCACCATTATTAGGGAAATGACCAAAAATACGCACAAGCCCTAAATGTAGTACCAAATGCTTGTCTGTGATTGGGAATTGGGCTAAAAACAATACTCCAAACGCAGTAGGT
This sequence comes from Apolygus lucorum, assembly GCA_009739505.2. Classification (NCBI taxonomy): domain Eukaryota; kingdom Metazoa; phylum Arthropoda; class Insecta; order Hemiptera; family Miridae; genus Apolygus; species Apolygus lucorum. Next base: position 8,441,201 of record CM019181.2, on the reverse strand, counting down.
AACTATAGGTACGTAAAACAAAATCATGTTATATTAAAAAAGGAAATCAACAAAAAATATAATGTATACCATTTCCAAGTCAAATTCAACTTTTTCCTAGATGCAGTTTTTAAAAAAATGTAATCTATTGATTCAAATTTTTAAAAGACCCTTTCGCCATTTATTTTTATTTTTTCAGTGAAAAATAAATTAAGGTAGATTTTCTACAAGTAAGATTTTTAATTTTAAGACTTTTAAAATATAAATTAAAAGAAGTAATAAAAGTTTTTCTTTCAGAGAAACGTTGATTTTTTAAAATTATATTTTTTGTTGATTTCTTTTTTAATATAACATGATTTTGTTTTACGTATAGTTACCTACTGCGTTTGGAGTATTGTTTTAAGCCCAGTTCCCAATCACAGACAAGCATGTGGTACTACATTTTGGGCTTGTGCGTATTTTTGGTAATTTCCCTAATAATGGTGAAAAGGTTGAATTTGTTTAGGAAAAGGTTGAATTTGTTTAGGAAAAGGTTGAATTTGACTTGGAAAAGGTTGAATTTGACTTGAAAAAGGTTGAATTTGACTTGGAAATGCTATACAATATGTAGCATTCGATATTATCGAACTTATAGCATAAGTTATTATAATATATATAAGATATTATAATATATAGCATTCGATATTATCGAAATTTTTTGAGTTAGGGCGTTTTCAAGATTTCAACCCTAATTTTTCAACCCAACTTAGAAGTGACCTACATCAACCAAAAGCTTCGGGGCACAACTAGACCCCAAATGGAGCCTACATACCAAATTTCATGAAAATCGGTCCATGGGAACTAAGGAAAGTGCTGCGGACGGACGGCCAAATTTTTATTCGATTTTCGGATTCTAGGTAGGTACCTTGAAACGTAAACCAACAAATTTTGAGGGGGGGGGGGGTTAACATTTTTGTTTATTGGTCGATTCCAAAGGTTCATTATTGAAAATAATAAACCAAAAACCTGTACCTACCTAACCACTCGATCTTGCTTCCCTGTGAGGTGGTAAATTAATTTCGCATTACCTTTTTACCCTAATTGGACCATGGTGTCACTAGTGTCACCGAAAACATCTTAGGAATTCCACAGCTGTTCTAAGGTGTCACTAGATTTAAAATGCAATTTATAAATTAATGGACAGAGTTCAATTTTTTGAACCATTTTTTGTAAGTTATCCAAAGACCAAAAATAATAACTAGGACAAAAATGACAAAAAATGACAAAAATTTTAAATATTATTAAAATTGATTTCTTTGGAAGTTTTTCTCATATAACTGTATTTTGAGACTTCCAATAACCCACAAAAAATTCTGCTGTCAATTAAATTTAAACTTGCAATTTTATTTCGGTTACCTACTCCGGTAACATTGTCGGTACAACTGTGGAGTTCCAGAAATGGTTTCGGTGACATTAGTGGTAGGTACCATGGTCCAATTAGGGTTAACTAAGAAAACAAAAAAATCGAGCATTTTTTGACCAGTTTTTACTTGGTTCTATGAGTAACTTACCTGCTGCATAAAAATGCTGAAATGAGTTGGTTCACCGAAAATGAGTTTTTAAGACAATTTCTTTATGGATTGACTGAGTTATCTTGTCAGGTTGGAGGCGGCATGTCTGACCAGTCTAGAAACAGTCCATACCGCACAATCCCTGAAAATTTAATCGAATTCAGGGGGAAAACGCAGAAACTTATGGCTGTTACAAGGATTTGCGAACACAGACCTGTGTGACAGACAGACACGAAACCAAAATTGCTCAGAAAGGTCTAAAACGGGAGCGAAAATTTTGATTTTGGAGAATATTTTTTTAACCTTGAAAAAAAAACCAATGCTTCCTCTACCTTGGTGGATTTGGAAGCAAAAACAGTCGAAAGGTCGAATTTGTGTGAATTTGAAATGAAGGATGACTTACCTTTATAGGTCCCTATTCCAAATTCGCGGTACACCCGAATACTACATAAAAATTCCATTATTTTTGTAATAGTAGAAAGTACCTACCTACTAGGAGTCAAGGACCGGAAGAGATCTTCAATGTTCAGCCCCTAAAACGCCCAGCGCGACATCTAGCGGGCTTAGTTCCCGCTGCTACCCGCACACACATTGTTTTGGTTCTGGCTTATCATCTCTTATCAATGTAACCGAAGAAACTGATTTTCCTCGAAAAATCCTCACTTGTTCGATTTTCATACTTACTTTATTCCCTCGCGCATCGTGCTGTGATCATATTACATTATTGTAATGTATTAGGTAGGTGTTGAGGAATTAGATTCCTGTAGGTTTTATTTTACTAGATTTTAGTTTGAGTTTCTATGATGGTTTGGCCGACTACAAGGTTTCGCGTTCTTCTTCGCTCTTGAGGTTTTTTGATAGATTTCACAGTATGTACATTCCGAATTAAGTGCCATACAACCCCTATTTCGGGCCTAAAACGAAAAGGCAGTGCGGTTTATGTCATTTCGCCTACGATACGTGAGTTTAGTTCTTGAGAGTGAACAGTGCATCGGAAACAGGCGGATATGGTGAGCTTCGAGCACATCACTTATGTAAGGTAAAGGCGGATTGTCACGATCGCAGCCTACCTATATCATCCTGAGGCATGGTAAGTTCTTACCATGGTAGTAATTAGTATGAATTTCTATTCAGAAATATTATAAAACATTAAAATTTTGAGGAGGAGAATTCATGCCATGACATTCTTACCCTGACGTACTTGGGAATTGTGCTCGTACCTAATTCGGTTGACTAAAATATTCGTGTCTTATCTGAATTAAACCAAGTAACTAGTATTAAAACAAGTGGGTGTGGCACATAGCTTCATCGTATCCATAACCCGATTGTGCAGATGATCCGATGTATAGTAGATAATCTCAAAACATCAATCTCCAGGTTCCTTGCACAGCCCTCTGCCATCTACACGCCAACCCGCTCAATCCCCAAAACGGGCAGTAACTTCTTGTACTTTTTCCTCTTAAAAGGATTTCATGATAGACACATAGATTGACAGGAATGAAAACAAATTTGTTCAGGAAGGTTTTGGACAACTTTTTGTTTCACAGCAAAGGGAGCCAGCTTAAGAGATTGGACATCCCAGTAGGTACGTAGGTTTCTCGCAAAAATGGTGCTCCTTGGGAGGGTCGCTGGATTCTCATCCTATCTAGGTAGTTGTCACCCCAGGGATGGGGTCTGTTTTCACTTCGATCTTTCCCACCAAATGAACCTGCTGGGAAAACTGATCTAACCGCATTAGAGACAGTTAGGGCCGTTTTCACCAACATTTTGATCGGAGTTCGAGGGCCGATTTAACTACTGAACCGAGAAAATGGATTTCACCAGAGGCGATCAACGCCTTCCTCGGTTCATCCGGCGTTTGGCGCTGATCGCTCAATTTTGGTTGGTTAATCGGTTTGATCTTCGTGGACACCATTGTTATTTTCGTATTCCATCGAGCTGTAGTTTTTTCGTCCTTGTTTTGCTGGAGTTTTTATCATGTCACGAGCTTTGGTGCGCACCTTCTCGTAGGTATCATACGGGAGTGAGAAAGAACAACGAAATTGTGAACCATTTCATTATTTGTGGTCCCAAACAAATCCATCGCAGGACGTCTCTATTTCAGCCTACAATTTTCGTTACCATCTCAGATATTTCCGTTTCCCAGTTGCTGTGAGCATTTTACGTACCTATTGTGAGTAGTTGGTTTTGCTGATGTTAATCATTATGAAAATAAAATTGTTACATACTTATATCATTACTGGTGAATACATATTTTTTCACAAGATCCCCCCTTCATATTTCTTTTTTTCTCGTTAGGTGTTTACTAAAGATTGCTTACCTACGTCATTTATATTCTTGTATTGTTGTTTGATTGAATCATTATTATTATTATTAATACTTGATTACGCATTATCTCGAATAATGGGGTAGTTGCATGATATTTTTTTGTATTTTTTCTGTGTAGAGAATCTCTATTGAAGTACGAATCTGCAAATAAAACTCCCGGAAACGCTTCCAAAAAATTTAGAGATTTTTTCGAAAAACGGGATTTCGGATTCAGGCGGGAAAACCTACACACGGCTTGGACACTGCGGGGTGGGGGCCACGTCACGGGTGTGAAGGGGGCCAAAAGACCCCTTCCTTTGCCCAGGGGGTCCTTTGATAGCAACCCTCTGTTGGGTTTGTTTACGTTCGTTTGTGGCAATAAAATTGGAGAATCACTCACACTTTGTGGTGCTTTCATACTGAATTTGCTAGCTGTGCAATCGAAAGATGTTGCATCAAAGATTTTGTTTCCTACTGGCATTCCCTCCACTGTAACTTAAACCTCATATGGTTGTGAAGAAATGCGGTGTTCTGGTGTTACTCGAGCCACAACCTCGCAAATTTGCTAGATTCTTCTAAGTTGGACATAACCAACATCGTTTTATTCAACAATTTACAAACACTCATTGGTACTACGTTGTACAGGATAATGACACTACTATGAAACTTCCAATAAATGAGCAACCATTTGGATGAAGAAGTACTACACACAAGAAATCACAATTACAACTGACCTTTTGCTATAAAAGTGTCAACTTACCTCACATTATTGGCTCCTTTTATTTCGGCGCTGACGAACTTGTTGTTATTGACGTAAAAATCGTACATCATGCCAATATTTATGTACGGAATATTTTCCAGGGAAGCTACCTCGAAACTCTAGTCGATGGCTCTCCTTTTTGGCATATTGACATTTTATTTCAATACTTTGGCAAATAAACGAAAAAAAAGTTACGGTTGTTTTTCTGATGATTTCTACTTACAGCCAAGTTGTTCCTATCGAACTTTATCTTCGTCATTCGCGTTCGTAGAAAAATCGTTCACCATTCGTTGGAAAGCCCTACATTTACGCATAAATGATATACTGCCAAAACCGTTGTACTTACGGGAGAAAGTGAGATATACCTACCCCTGAGTTAAAATAACTATCAACAACATTCGAAAGCAGATTATTGGGTAGCGGGAAAAGTGAAGACATGTGTTGGAGACTCGTATGCAAGCGTTTATTAAAAGCTTCTTGAAATTTTACAGTGAACATTATCTTTTCCAAACCAATCAACTAATAAATTATGGTAAATACTGGTGTAAACTATAACAACTAACAACTGTAACAACTCGGACCGCACTACGAGAAAGGCCCACCCGAAAAACTGATAACGTGATAACTACGACAGTTAAAGCAACGGGGTTAATCGAAGTACCCCGCGCCGATGTGCCCCCCGGGCATCGGCAAAACAGCCAAAATTATGCTTCAAAATTTTCAATTCAAACGATTACCTAATTCAAACATAAAAAACCTGAAAAATATATTTCAAAGTTTTTTTAATCATCACCATCATTTTGCAAGTACATTTCAATGTTTCTGACTCGAATTGTCCTCGATTGCAGTGATCTCAACGCACTCTATTGTGAGATTCTCGTTTAGGGATGACGTAAGAGGTGTGGCCCGCCAACACTAAAAAGGATGGTACTTCTTTATTGAAATACGGCTAAACTAAATGGAATTTCGAACTGAAAACTGGTCCATATTCGTTTTTAAGTGCGCTAAATTCGAATCTGAAGTCAAAAACACGAAATTCCGACCCATGCAACTACCCCATTATGCTGAAAATTCTTTTCTTATTATTTACCGACGAATTTATTTTTGTTTGCACCATAATCAGCATAGGTAGGAGAAATAGGAACCGAGTTGTTGCAGCATGATTGACTTGGAGAAATGTGTAGGCAGATGAACAAATCAATTCATACGTATCACGTTTTATTGAATACAATTATTATCATTTTAATTCATTGATTCTTATAAAATGCGTATATAAAATTTACACAAGTACCAATCGTAGTAGTATTTCATGAATGCTGATGTGATAATGGGTTTTCTTGACATGAAGAATGAAATTCATCTTATTTGTTCAGAAAAGACGTCATTGACACACAGTTCGTAGCCTGTTATCCGGAATCTGAAACAAAAATTTGCATATGCACATTATTAGGCATTTAGCTATGTCTACTAGCTCAGAGTAGTTGAAGGTACCGGTGAGTAGGTACCAATATGGTTTAGGAGTCATGCAATAAGGCACATTAATTTGTAGGAGAGCCTGGAAGAGGGAATCGCCAGATAAAAGTAGGTAAAGGTACTCACGTTGATGAAGTAGGTAGACGTCCATTCGAAAATCTGAACTCCAACAATCATAATGAACTTATGAACAACACAAATTATAGCGCTGAAAGAGGATAGTTAACGGATTGATGATGATTAATTTCATGACTATCTGGTCAAATGAAGGTAGGAATACTGATCTTAGACATGTTTCGTCGTTGGAGAAAACTGGACGAATATGACAGCTTCCCGGAGTGCATCAAATTAACCTCATCCTCGATTTTTAATACGCTTTGGACTATTCAAGCATCGAAGAGTTCAACAGCCGTGCTTAGTTAGGTAATCGAGTAGAACTACCTGCCTTCTCGTTTTTATCATAATAATGATGGACGGGAGATGTAATCTTTTGTGTTGCCGCGATTTGTATCGAACGCTCCCTGGCAGTCACGAAGGAGGTTATGTAGCCCTGGCGGGAGGGGGGACCTTGAATAAGAGTTATTTATACGCTCATAATGACGTTGTTTTCTGATGAGCTGAGAGAAGGCAATTGTTCTGAATCATCTCAGACCGCCCAGGTATTCAGAGCGATTCATCTTCAATGAGAGTCACGTAATATCCCGTATAACCACTCGTTTTTTCGTGTCGAAGAAGCGGCGCAAAGGGCATCTTGATGCGATCGATCAATTATTTTTGGATTCTATTCAATTTTAGCCCGATATGATAAGAGTTGGATTTTAAACAAATTACTTGAGTGATCAGACTTTTAAATGATAATTGAAAACTTTCATATGATGATTAATTATGTCATCACTTCAGATAAATATTGCAAACGGGTGAGCCTCCGAAATACTGTTTTTTCCTCATCTATTCGAATAGTAACTTTCGCTTCTGCACCAATGCAGGTTTCCTACATTAAGGCTGAGCAAGCAAGCAAGATTCGATACTACTAATTTACAACATTTATTGTACTGAAACTTTTTTTACCTTCCTTAAAATCCTACCTTCTAGGACGTCCCACAGTAAGACTTGGGCGTCCTCATGCGATTAATCTGGGTTAAAACGTCGAAGGAGGTCAAAATTCAAAAGGCGAAAACTGTGTTTTAATGCCCAAAAACTTTATTTTGTAGGGCAATATCCAAGTTTTTCCTCAAATACAAGCTTTTAACGTTGAAATATCGGTGCAACCAACTATAATTCAGAATTGACGTTTGCGCATACGCAGTGGCTACCATCACTCTGGGGACAATGATTTTCATACGGGACCAACTACAACCGAATTCGCAAATTCCCTGAAAATTCCATCAAAATCGGATGAGAAATGTAGCTGTTAGAAGGAATTCACGTTTGCGCATGCGCAGCTACTACTATTCGTCTGGGGGTGATGATTATCATAGGTGACCATCTACACACCAACCCGCCCAATCCTAGAAAATTTCATCAAATTCGGAAGAAAAATGTAAGTGTTATGGCTGTTACAAGGATTTTTCGTTTGCGCATGCGCAGAGGCTTCTGTAAATTTTAAGGCCTTGATTTTCATTGGGGACCATCTACAACCTAATCCGCATAATTCCTGAAAATTTCATCGAAATCGGATAGAAAATGTGGAAGTTATGGCTGTTACAAGTAATTCACATTTGTGCAGCAACTACTTTTCATAGGGTCTACATTTTCATACCGTCTACACTACAACCCGCACAATCCCCGAAAATTTCATCGAAATCGGACAAAAACTTCGTATAGTTATTCCCGTTACAAGGATTTCATCACAGACAGACAGACATGGAACCAATCAGATCTATCCGAGCGCGCCCTGGAGGATTTCACCTCCACAAATCAGTTGGTATTGTGAGCTCAAGAGGGCCAGCTCGCATCGGTCCGAAATATAAATCTTAAATTCATCTAAATCAGTATTTCAAATTACCTTATGGTTTTTTTTGCCCATTTTGTATTGTGGGACGTATAACAAATTTTGAGTTCTTGGAAGAACACCTGGACATCACCCTGGGCCCAGGGACACGAGTCTGCGCAGACAAACCGGTGAGAAAATTCATAATTATCTTTCTCCAAGACGTGCCAATTAAATTGTTTCTCAGATCCTAAATCTTTGCCTAATAATTGATAAAATACAGTCTACTATTCATATTATACACAACAAAATTGCATTTAGCGTCTTTTCATTGCATCAAAGTAAACCAACATCTAACAGACCATACCGGTGCACTACCAAACAAACCCTGTCCAGATGGATAAGATCCACTGTGGAGGCGGCCGGTGATGACTGCACGATCTTCAAACCTCATTCAGCTCGACAAGCTGCCACATCCAATCCCGGCTCCGGAAAGGGGTGTCAATCGGAAAATTAAAATTTTGAAACCACCGCGCTTCGTCGCTTTCCCTACTTAGAACTTAATCCGGGAAGATACCTGTTATATTAATGATCTCTAGGTGGATAAGTTGGTAAAACCAACTTATCCACCTAGAGATCATGGCTTGGTCGTTTCGTTACGCCAAGTTATCGCTCATACAGTTTCAGCTCGAGTTGATGAAGTCAACCCTCATATCCTTGGTTGGGCAATAAGTCGAGCTATTTCAGATACCAGCAAGCCAGGCTTTAGTGTTGGTATACACGAGAATATTACGTAGGAAACTGCCGGGCATCAGAAGCTCTATCAACTCTCCGGCGGAGGCTTACGACGTAGGCAAGTACGTACTTTGAAGCCCCCTTTTCCTTCATTTCGTCAACGTTTGAACCGTAACAACTCTGAAGTTCGCACAATGAACAATCGAATTGCGCAATACTGTGACACTTTCTGTGACGTAATTGCCACTGTAAGGAACGGAAGCGGTAGCTATAAAGGCTTCTTCACCTTTGAGTTGGGTTTCTGCTTCCTATTAAACCACCCTACTGTGCTACAACGATAAATTTTGTACCCTACAATCTACGAAGTATTCTTCATGTCCGAGAAGAGCAACTTCCATCATTCTTGCTTCAGAGTCGCTCCAGCATCACCCAGATTGGGAAGAAAGAACTTATTTATAGTATAAAACAATTAGGGTCCCCCAAACTCAGAATATTCACCTACATTTTATGTTTCATTGTTTTTTGAAAAATTTTGTTCCGTATTCAACCGTTCCAGGCAAAACCATTTGAAAATGTTGTACTTTGGTGTAATGTTCACGAAATGTGAGTGTTAAGGTCCATTTAGACGAGCAACTTTTTACAGCCCTTATTGCTCAAACGAGAATTGAGGCTTCAAGAAAAAAACGCTGCAAATCATTGCCCAAAGGTTTATTATTTTCTGTATAGATCACTGGTTTTCCATCAATAGCACCTACCACCATCTGTATTATCCCTTGACCTTCCCTCTCAAATTTCAGCGTCCTGCGTTCAATAGGATTGAAAATGGCTTCGGAGCTCACTCGGCTGATCAGTGCTCTTCCAGGCGTCTTCAAGCCATTTTCAATCTTATTGAACACAGGAAGCTGAAATTTGAGGGAGAAAGAGAATACAGATGGTGGTAGGTGCTATTGATGGAAAACCAGTGATCTACTCAGAAGGGTGATCTACAGTGATCTATACAGAAGGGTGATCTATACAAAAAATAATGAACCTTTGGGGAATAATTTATAATTTAATTTCCATGTGTGCCGCAAAGCTTTGAGTAGAAATTTTCAGTAATGTGGTTTTCAGATTTTCAGTAACCTGTGGTTGGTAGGTAAAAAAAAAGTCTGCCAAGTGGGTGTGGCACATAGCTTCCTCGTATCCATAACCCGATTATATAGATGATCCGATGCATAGTAGATAATCTCAAAACACCAATCTCTATGTACCTTTCACTACCCTCATAGGGGACCATCTACACACTAATCTGGACAATCCAAGAAAATTTCATCAAATTCGGATGAAAAATGTAAGTGTTATGGCTGTTACAGGGATTTTACGTTTGCGCATGTGCAGAGGCTACTGTAAATTTTAAGGCCTTGATTTTCATTGGGACCATCTACAATCTAATCCGCATCATCCCTGAAAATTTCATTGAAATCGGATGGAAAATGTAGAAGTTATGGCCGTTACATGGAAATTCACGTTTGCGCATGCGCAGTGGCCGAAGGTGGTGATTCTCATAGGGGACCATCTACAACCTAATTCGCATAATCCCTGATAATTTCATCGAAATCGGATGGAAAATGTCGAAGTTATGGCTGTTACAAGGAATTCTCGTTCGCACATGCGCAGTCGCTTCTATCAGTCCGGGGATAATGATTTTCATAGGGGACCGTCTACACGCCAACCCGCACAATCCCTGAAAATTTCATAGAAATCGGACAATAACTTCGTATAGTTATGCGCGTTACAAGGAATTCATGACAGACAGACAGACACACAGACACGGAACCAAAATTGTTCAGAAAGGTCTAAAACGCAAAACGCGAGTGAAAATTTTGATTTTGGAGAACTTTTTTTTTTCATCCTTGAAAAGTGAAAACAAAGCTTCCGCTACCTTGGTAGACTCGGAAGCAAAATGGAGACTACGGCAAAGCTGCTATCTTTGTAGAAGAGTGAATCTATACAGGAAAATAATGAACCTTTGTGAAATATTTTATAATAATAAAAACTTGTATTTATGTTTCACAAATAAGTCACTCGATCCCTCGTGTGGTGGATTATGAATGAATGAAAGACATGTTTATTGCTTCCGAGTCTACCAAGGTATTGGAAGCTTTGTTTTCACTTTTCAAGGACGAAAAAAAAAGTTCTCCAAAATCAAAATTTCCACTCGCGTTTTGCGTTTTAGACCTTTCTGAACAATTTTGGTTCCGTGTCTGTCTGTCTGTGTGTCTATCTGTCTGTCATGAATTCCTTGTAACGCGCATAACTATACGAAGTTATTGTCTGATTTCTATGAAATTTTCAGGGATTGTGCGGGTTGGTATGTAGACGGTCCCCTATGAAAATCATCATCCCCGAACTGATAGAAGCGACTGCGCATGCGCAAACGTGAATTCCTTGTAACGGCCATAACTTCTACATTTTCCATCCGATTTCAATGAAATTTTCAGGGATGTTACAGATTAGTATTCAGATGGTCCTCTATGAAAATCATCACCTTCGAAATGATAGTAGCCACTGCGCATGCGCAAACGTGGATTTCCTTGTAACGGCCATAACTTCCACTTTTTCCACCCGATTTTGATGAAATTTTCAGGGATTATGTGGATTAGGTTGTAGATAGTCCCCTATGAAAATCATCATCCCCGGACTGATAGAAGCGACTGTGCATGCGCAAACGTGAATTCTTTGTAACTGCCATAACTTCAACTGTCCAGGGGTCGCGGGTTCGAATCCCAGCCGAGGCTAAGAATTTTTTTGATCCAATCACATACATCTACTCATTTATTTTGCTTCCGAGTCTACCAAGGTAGCGGAAGCTTTGTTTTCACTTTTCAAGGACGAAAAAAAAAGTTCTCCAAAATCAAAATTTTCACTCGCGTTTTGCGTTTTAGACCTTTCTGAACAATTTTGGTTCCGTGTCTGTCTGTCTGTGTGTCTGTCTGTCTGTGTGTCTGTGTGTCTGTCATGAATTCCTTGTAACGCGCATAACTATACGAAGTTATTGTCCGATTTCGATGAAATTTTCAGGGATTGTGCGGGTTGGTGTGGTGACGGTCCCCTATGAAAATCATCATCCTCGGACTGATAGAAGCGACTGCGCATGCGCAAACGTGAATTCCTTGTAACGGCTATAACTTCTACATTTTCCATCCGATTTAAATGAAATTTTCAGGGATGTTACAGATTAGTAATTAGATGGTCCCCTATGAAAATCATCATCTTTGGACTGATAGTAGTCACTGCGCATGCGCAAACGTTAATTTCCTTGTAACGGCCGTAACTTTCACATTTTCCATCCGATTTCAATGAAATTTTCAGGGATGTTACAGATTAGTGTTTAAATGGTCCCCTATGAAAATCATCACCCCCGGACTGATAGTAGCCGATGCGCATGCGCGAACGTGAATTGCTTGTAACAGCCATAACTTCCACAATTTCTACCTGATTTCGATGAAATTTTCAGGGATTACGCGGATTAGGTTGTAGATGGTCCCCAATGAAAATCAAGGCCTTAAAATTTACAGTAGCCTCTGCGCACGCGCAATCATAAATCCTTGTAACAGCCGTAACAGTTGCGTCTGAGGTGAGAATCTCAAAGCCATTAAGCTAACCCCTTTGTAGATCAGTGAGCAAAGTACTGGACTCACACCCAGGAGTCCCAGGTTCGACTCCCAGTCTTGCTAAGAAATTTTTTGATTCCAATCACTACCGCACTTACATCGGATCATCTATATAATCGGGTTATGGATACGAGGAAGCTATGTGCCACACCCACTTGGCAGACGTTTTTCATCCGAATTTGATGAAATTTTCTAGGATTGTCCAGATTAGCGTGTAGATGGTCCCCTATGAGGGTAGTGAAAGGTACTTAGAGATTGGTGTTTTGAGATTAACTACTATGCATCGGATCTTCTATACAATCGGGTTATGGACACGAGGAAGCTATGTGCCACACCCACTTGGGAGACTTTTTTTTTTTACTTACCAACCACAGGTACCTACTACCCACAAGAGTTTTAGAGCTAGGGCATTATTGAACATTTCTACTCAAAGCTTCGCGGCACAAATGGAAATTAAATTATAAAGTACCTATTGCCCAAAGGTTTATTATTTTCTGTATAGATCACCCTTCTGTATAGATCACTGGTTCTCCATCAATAGCACCCAACAACATCTGTATTCTCTTTCCCTCTCAAATTTCAGCGTCCTGCGTTCAATAGGATTGAAAATGGCTTCGGAGCTCACTCAGCTGATCAGCGATCTCCCAGGCGTCTTCGAGCCATTTTCAATCCTATTGAACGCAGTAAGCTGAAATTTGAGAGGGAAAGAGAATACAGATGTTGGTGGGTGCTATTGATGGGAAAACCAGTGATCTACTCAGAAGGGTGATCTACAGTGATCTATACAGAAAATAATAAACCTTTGGGCAATAATTTATAATTTAATTTCCATGTGTGCCGCAAAGCTTTGAGTAGAAATTTTCAGTAATGCCCTAGCTCTAAAACTCACGTGGGTAGTAAGTACCTGTGGTTGGTAGGTAAAAAAAAAAAATGGAGACTACGGCAAAGCTGCTATTTTTGTAGACGAGTGAATCTATACAGGAAAATAATGAACCTTTGTGAAATAATTTATAATACTAAAAACTTGTATTTATGTTTCACAAATAAGTCACTCGATCCCTCGTGTGGTGGACTATGAATGAATGAAAGACATGTTTATTTTCGTTTATTATTTTCAATAATGAACCTTTTGAATCGACCAAAAAACATTTTTTTAACACCCCCGCAAAATGTGTTGGTTTACGTTTCAAGGTACGTAGAATCCAAAATTCAAATAAAAACGCTGCAAATTATTACTCAATGGTTTATTATTTTTCTATATTGATCACTCGTCTGCAAAGCCACCAACCATCCTACGTCAAGAAAAACATCGATCGCATTTCGGTCAGCTTCAATTTGAACGAAGATTAGGCCTCTTTTGCGATTCACACTCGTGTTTCTGATTTATCGTACGTCCAACCCTTAAATTCTAGTAGGGAGCGAACGGTTTGTCCTACAGGGCTCGTCGTGGTCTCAAAAAATTCTGAAAATTCTTTAGAATCTTATATTGAAGGGAAAACAATACCTCTATTTCGAAATTTTTTGAGTTAGGGCGTTTTCAAAATTTCAAATTTTATTTTTGAACCCTTAGAAGTGACCTACATCAACCAAAATCTTCGGGGCACAACTAGACCCCACATGGAGCCTGCATACCAAATATTGTCAAAATCGGTCAATGCTAAGTGAGGAAAGTGCCGCGGACGGACGGACAAATTTTTATTCGATTTTTGGATTCTACGTACCTTGAAACGTAAACCAAGCAATTTTGAGGGGGTGTTAAAAAATTTTCTTCTTGTTCGATTCCAAAGGTTCATTATTGAAAATAGTAAACCAATAATAAACCTTTGTGTAATAATTTGCAGCGTTTTTACAATGTGGGCAATATTACACATACATGATATGCTTTGGGTCATCAAGACCCATCAGCAGAGGTTCCATTGGTGTTCAGTGTGGAGGATTATTATCATTTTCGGGATGGAGCTGAGATTCTCAGGAGACAGACAGACGGATCGTGTCTGGAGGGTCGTTGAACTCGATTTTTTTGACGACGTGTTGGTGGGGGGGGGGGGGTTACCTCTGTTGCTGAGCTTCTATTGAGAAAGGACGAGACGGGCAGCATCTTGGCTTCCTCCCCTCCCAGCCCTTCACCGGGCCACACCGAAACCTTTTTTTAGAACCTTTGTTTCATTGAGTCAGCCGGTGTCGCGGCGACTGCATCCTCACCTCGCGATCCGCTTCGAAATTTTCAATCCGTTCGATTTGTTTCCCTTCTTCGAGAAATCGCACGCGAAACTTCTCTCCGGGCGAGGGAGCCGTTTCGAGACGTCACCGCTTAGCTCGGGCGAATCTCTGCGTTTGACGACATCGGAACCAAGGAAACCGCTTTCTCGAATTTCCGAGATTCCCTCGAGATTATTTTCCCCGTTATCGTCAGTTCTACACCGTCGGTCATTCAATATCGTCGACGTTAACCACCGCCCGGAAGACCTCAATAATTGACCGTCATCGGTCAACTAAATCGGTAGTGCTACAACAAATACCACCTACGGTTTGAATTTTACGACTCCCTGAAAATTTTGGCTGTCGACCAAAAATCCATCGACAAATCGTGAGTACTTTACTTGTCGTTTTACTAACATAATGAGGTTTTGTGGAAGAAATAGTTGGTTTAAGAATGAGTGAATTCGATCTTAGCATTCGTTCAGCAGAGCAAAAAAGTCCATTCATGCAGCATGAATTAATGAGCGAATTTTCAAAGAAATCTTTCAATTGAAGGTTTGGTTATGAAAAGGAACAATGGTGTTGAAATTTCTTCAAGAAAGTTTTTTTGTTTTCGATTTTTAGTATACCATACCAACATACTGTGTGCACTGGTTATGCTTTGAAGATGTTAGGAGTCCATATTCACGTTCTACTCGTCTCCACGAACTCATAGAGTACCTACCCACTTGGCTAATGTTGGTTTTTTCAATTTTGAGTATACCATACCAACATACTGTATGCACCGGGTATGCTTTGAAGATGTTACGAGTCCATATTCACGTTCCACTCGTCTCCACGAACTCATAGAGTACCCACACGGCTACTGCATTTCTGGGTACAACAAATACACGCACGTATTCATTATAATATAATTATAATATAATTATAGTTATATATTATATAACTATACACATACTTTTCTCAATTTCGGACGATTTTCATTTTTGAAAAATGCATTGATATCAGAAATTTTGTGCTGAATCCGAATATACCATATATTACCATGATTGTGAAGTTAATAACCACAAAAACGGGAAAACCCCGTTTTTTGGACTTTTATTGAAATTTGGACCACTTTGGATTGTCCAAAATTTCTGGCTAATGGACTTGACCTTTTGTTTGTTGTTACGAACATTTTGGAGAAAAATTTAAAAAAATGAAAAAACGAGTATCTACACTGCATGCAGATACATCTGTACATGGATATGTCTTATGATGGCAATTTAAACGATGAGCTCACTCAGCTGATCAGTGACCACTCAGGCGCCTTCAGCAATCTCCATTGACCCGCCTCTCAAATTTCAGGTTCCTGCGTTCAACAGGAGAGGAAATGGCCTTGGAGCTCACTCAGCTGATCAGTGATCATCAACTTTGATGATGTATACTGCCGTCCAAAGGAAGAACGTCCTAAGTCCATTTTTTCACTTTTTGAGATAGGGACATGATCTTGTAGAGCTCGATCAGACGCATCTTTTGAGCTAGGTTAGAACGTCGTAAGTCGATGGGAAAGTAGAGAAAAATCACTTTGTCCTAAGTCCATTTCCCGAGTTTTGCTAGTCATCCCAGGCTAAAATGTCCTAAGTAAGGCGTACTAGGCTAAAATGTCCTTAGAGGAAAAAAATTCATGGACATAGGACAGTCTAGTTTAGTAGAAGTGGACCATAGGACGCTAATGCTTTGTACGAATCATTTAGTTCTGTGACCTGGACTTGCTTAAACAGTCCTAGTTTTGAAGAAAAACCTAACGAAGAAGTACCTAACTACGTTGTTCACTCGATGATGTCAGTTTAGCGACAGTTAGTAGCACTGCTTCAGTCACTCTCAGCGGTAACAACACAGCAAGGTTTTCTGATCTCTGTGTAGCATTCGATTGAGACTGAACAGATAGACTTTAAATAAAACGAAGAACTGTGATTTTCTAGTTGTCTACAGTCAAAACAAGAGTTTATTCCTAATATCCAATGAATATATTATACTGCATTTCAATTGTGTAATTAATGAAACTTTTTGAAAATAAAAATTTGGTTTTGGAGCTAATACTGATTTTGCTTCCGAGTCTACCAAGGTAGCGGAAGCTTTGTTTTCACTTTTCAAGGATGAAAAAAAAAAGTTCTCCAAAATCAAAATTTTCACTCGCGTTTTGCGTTTTAGAACTTTCTGAACAATTTTGGTTCCGTGTCTGTGTGTCTGTCTGTCATGAATTCCTTGTAACGCGCATAACTATACGAAGTTATTGTCCGATTTCGATGAAATTTTCGGGGATTGTGCGGGTTGGTGTGTAGACGGTCCCCTATGAAAATCATCACCCCCGGACTGATAGAAGCGACTGCGCATGCGCAAACGTGAATTCCTTGTAGCGGCCACAACTTCTACATTTTTCATCCGATTTCAATGAAATTTTCAGGGATGTTACAGATTAGTATTTAGATGGTCCCCTATGAAAATCACCACCTCCGGACGGATAGTAGCCATTGCGCATGCGCAAACGTGAATTCCTTGTAGCGGCCATAACTTCTACATTTTCCATCCGATTTCAATGAAATTTTCAGTGATGTTACAGATTAGTATTTAGATGGTCCCCTATGAAAATCATCATCCCCGGACTGATAAAAGCGACTGCGCATTTTTTTTATCTAATCACATACACCTACTCACTTAATTTTTCATCCGAAGTTGATGAAATTCTCTAGGATTGTCCAGATTAGCGTGTAGATGGTCCCCTATGAGGGTAGTGGAAGGTACTTAGAGATTGGTGTTTTGAGATTAACTACTACCTTTGCATCGGATCATCTATACAATCGGGTTATGGATACGAGGAAGCTATGTGCCACACCCACTTGTTTTATGTTTATTTCAATAACCCATTATCATTATATTAAAAATTATCACTCAAAATGTTTATCTCAGAAACTCAAAACTCAAAAATGTTTATTTCAGAAACCCATTGTGTTGCGCTGCTATAATGGCCGACAATTAAATGGAGACAGATTTACAATTAAATATGGTTGGTCAATTGGACAATAGGTTCTTAAGAGCTAGAAAGGAAAGGCAGTTAGATTGAGACGCAGTCTGATTTATTCTGGGCCATCCGGCCCTATTTATACCCCCTAGCTGGCTGGAGAAGGGGCACCTACTCCAGGCCAGTTGGGGGCGGTAGTGGGGACGCCCTGAGGCGTCCACCACACTTCCCCCCCCAGATACAAAATAATAATGAAAAAATGAAAAAAATATCTTGCTGTGGGGGGACAGTGGTTAAGGGCCGGAAGGCGCAGGCTGGAGGTCTCTGGCCGGCGATGCTGGCGGGTCCGGGATAGCGGCGGCGATGCGGCGGAAGCGGCGACGGAAGGCGGCAGCGGATCGTGGCGGCGGTGCGGCAGGACCAGCGGCGGCACGGCGGCAGCAGCGGCGGCACGGCGGCAGTAGCGGCGGCACACCAGCAGGGTGAGTATATATATGTTTTTTTTTTTTTTTTTTTTTTTTTTTTTTTTAGGAAAGGGTTGGAGAAGAATGGTGGAGGAGATATTTTTTTCCATCCATTTTTTTGTATCTTTTTTCTCCTTTATTTTATTTTAATTTATTTTTTTATGTTTTTTTTTTTTTTTTTTGTTTTTTTTTTTTTTTTTTTTTTTTTATGTTTATTTAAGAAAACGATATAAATACAATGTTAATTTTTAATTTTCAGCGGCGGGCTCGGCGTCGGGAGGCCGGACTGAGTGGGCGGCGGCGGCTGGGCGAGCGGCGGCGGCGAGGAATTATAACCGAAGACTTGGGGCGTGATTTCGGAGGCGGCGGTTTTGGAGATGTCGATCTCTGTGATGCGGCCCTCAAATCCGTGATGGGGGTGGGCGTGTATGGCGGCGGCGTCGGAGGTGAAGTCCGGATTGGTGTTTGCGTTGTGATTGAAGATGTCCGAGGCATGTGCCACCCATGAATGCAACAGTCCGCGCAGTTCCCTTTGTAGGGCGGAATTGAGAACGAGAGTGACGGTAGGGGCAGCCTCGGCGGATCCATCGCCGCGGTTATGGACATGATTTGTCGTGGGGGCAGCGGGAGTGGTTTGGTGGCCGACTCTTTTGATTGTGCCGTAGCCTCCGGTTTTTTTGATGAGCCGGGAGGCAGCGGTCTCGTCGGTTTTCGGACGGTGGGTAGGACGGCCGTTGCGGTGGTGCTCGAGAGGCGGGGAGGCGGCGGCGGAGGCGGTGGTGACGGCGTTAGCCTTAAATCGTTGCGCAAAGTTTGGCTGCTCATCTCGGTATGAAGACGTTGCCGAGGAGAAATGACCAAGTGTGTGCGAAGAGGGGGAAGAAACAGTAGAAGGGGATCCGGCGATTTGAGCGTGTGTCGTTGCAGGTTTACATCTGTCCACGGAGATTTGTTTGTTTGCCCCCGAGTCGTCTTGATAAACAAGCGTCTTCCCGTCGTTGGACAGTATCGAAAAAGGACCGATGTAGGGGGGTGCAAGCTTTGTTCTGGGCGTGTCCACTCTGACGTAGACGTGAGTAGCGTTCCGCATTGAGGCCGGATAATAAGAGCGGGCGAAGTTCCGATAGGAATCATGAGATAGCGCTGGTATGTCGTTTGGTGTTAAGGGAGTGAAAATATCGCCGGGAAGGCGAGGGTTTAAATGAAACAAACGCTGAGCGGGAGAGAAACCATCTGATGAGGGCCGATTGCGTAGCCCGAGCATGATGGAGGGAAGGTCCCGAGCCCATGATGATGGGGATGAGGTGGACATGATGGCTTCTTGAAGGACTCTGTGCCAACGTTCGATGATTCCGTCGGCCTGTGGGTGATAAGCGTTTGTAGGCTTGTGAGTGATCCCATGTTGGCGGCAGAAATTCGCGAATTCATGAGACATGAATTGTGTTCCTCGATCGGTGGTGATATTGCGAGGGGCCCCGAAACGTGAAATCCATGAATTGAAAATGGCGCGGATGATGGTGGATGCCTGGATGTTACGGACGGGGACACATTCGGTCCATCCTGTGCCTCTGTCGATCATTGTTAGGCAGAATTTGAAATTGTCGCTTCTGGGAAGGGGCCCGAGAATGTCTGCGTGGATGTGAAGTAGCGGTTCGATGTCGTTAAAGCGGCCGAGTGGGGCGCGAATATGTCGCGTCACTTTTGCGCGATTACAGGAAGGGCAGGCGCGTGTCATGGTTTTTACGGAAGTCAACATGTTCGGCCAGAAGAATCGTCCGCGTAGGAGTGCCGTGGTTGCTTTGATGCCCGGGTGTGACAAGCCGTGAATCATGTTGAAAATGTCAGGGCGAAGTGTAGAAGGTATGTAAGGTCGGGGCGACGAATCTGACATGTCGCAGAGGAGAGTAATTCCGTCCCGAGTGACCGGCGTGAGATTCATGTTCTCTATGTGTGGGTCATTAAGTTGGGCATCACGGATGGCCGTGGGAGGTACGATGGAGACGGCCGATGTGTGGTTGATTCGCGAGAAGAGGTCCGCTGAAAGGTTAGAGGCTCCGGGACGATATATTATGTCGGAAGTAAACTCAGAGATGAAGCGCAGATGACGAAGTCGGATGGGCGGCATGGTGTCTGTAAGCGAGGTTAACGCCGTAGTGAGGGGTTTGTGATCCGTGGAGATCGTAAGTGGTCGACCCTCGATGGTTTGGCGGAAATGGATGATCGCTAAGTATATTGCGAGAAGTTCTTTGTCGAACGTTGAATAGTTCCGCTGTGCGGGAGAGAGAGCTTTGCTAAAGAATCCGAGAGGGAACAGTGTTCCGTTGTGTTGGTAATGTAGGGCAGCTCCAACGGCAAAATTAGATGCATCGGTATGGAGGATGAGTTGAGTGGACGGATGAGGATGAGCTAGCTGGACGGATGATTCGAGGAGTTGCTTAGCTTTTTCGAAATGATGGAGAGCGTCCGGAGGCCATGAAATTGGGCGCTTGTCGTTTTTTCTCGGATTTGATGGCAGTAGCTTCGTGAGGTGCATTAACGAGTGCGCGGCGTGAGGTATAGCCCTGCGGTAGAAATTGATGAGCCCGAGGAACGTACGGAGATCGTTTATGACTGAGGAAGAGGAAAGTTCCGGATGAGCGCAGTTTTCGATGGTAGAGGTTTGATGCCATCTTTGTCCACCAAATGTCCTAGGAACTTGACTTGGCTCCGGGCGAGTTGACACTTGGCCTTGTTGATTGAAAGCCCGAAGGAAGCGAGGACATGAAGTAAGCGAGATACGTGGTGGAAGTGCGTTTCGGCATCCGGCGATCCAATCAAAATGTCGTCTAAGTAGACGTATGCGAACGGGAGATCTCGGAGTATAAAATCCATGTAGCGTTGCCATGTCTGCGGGGCGTTTCGTAGGCCGTAGTTCATTCTTGTGAACTCGTAGAGTCCAAATGGTGTCAGGATAGCAGTTTTTTTAATGTCCTCGGGTGCTATACGGCAGTGAAAGAAGGCTCTCGATAAGTCGAATGTTGAGAAAATGGTGGAACCATGCAGTGCGAGTGTGAAATCATGCAGGTGGCCGATCGGGTAGCGGTCCGGAGTTGTAGCTCGGTTGAGGTCCCTGTAGTCTCCGACGGGTCGAATATCCCCATTTTGTTTGAGAACTACGTGGAGTGGGCTTGACCAAGGTGAATTGGAAGGGCGGACGATGCCGGAGCGCAGCATTTCGTTGAAATGGGCCTTTGTTTGGTTGTAGAGGTGCGGGGCCAATCTACGTTGTTTTGCATGGCAGGGAGGACCGGTGGTCACGATGTGATGATAGACGGGCGCCGATTTTGGATGCAATGAGGGTTCATAGGCGTCTAGTAGACGTTGGAAGCGAGGTGGAGCGCAGGCAGCGGAGCAGTAGGACTCCTGTGGTGAAGCGATGAGACAGTGGCCGGGAAGAAACGACTGGGAGGCTGAATCAATGAGCCGGAGGTTTTGAAGGTCTACGAGGAGGCCATAGTGGCTGAGGAAATCGGCTCCTAAGATGGCTGTGCTGACGTTGGCGACTGTGAATGTCCATTCGTACGGAGGTAACTTGGGAAGATGGACGGTCGCAGTTTGAGAGCCGTAGGTCGTAATCTTGGAGCCATTGGCGGCCAGTAACGTGGAAGATGGAGTCTCTCGGCGGCCGTAGAGGACGAGTTGTCCCGAAGGGGCAGTAGGCGGTCGGCGATTAATCAACGGCGAATTTCTCGTTAAATAGCTGAGATTCGTGGAAGGGGGCCGATGGCGTGCAAAGATGGCAGCGAACTTCGGCGAAGTATGATGGCTGCAAACGTCGGTGTTACCAGTGTGTTGCGCTGCTATAATGGCCGACAATTAAATGGAGACAGATTTACAATTAAATATGGTTGGTCAATTGGACAATAGGTTCTTAAGAGCTAGAAAGGAAAGGCAGTTAGATTGAGACGCAGTCTGATTTATTCTGGGCCATCCGGCCCTATTTATACCCCCTAGCTGGCTGGAGAAGGGGCACCTACTCCAGGCCAGTTGGGGGCGGTAGTGGGGACGCCCTGAGGCGTCCACCACACCCATTATCATTATAAAAAAATTATCACTCAAAATACCACGGACTTAGGACATTTTAGCCTTGCATCAAGCAGAGTCAAGCTGTCCTAAGTCCTAGGTTGCTAGGCTAAAGAGTCCTATGTCCTTCCATTGGGCCTAAATGACCCAATAATTACCCTAATCATATTATTTCTGTGCTTGTCAATGGAGTACAAAATAAAGGAACAAATTTGTGATTGCTTCGTGAAAATTTTTTTTTTTTATCTGCAACGAGACGAATGGCGCAGGCAACTTCACAAAACCTCGTTTTTCTCGAAATGCAAAAAATGGACTTAGGACGTTCTTCCTTTGGACGGCAGTATAGAAGTATGTGTCGATTGACCCTGCCTCTCAAATTTCAGCTTCCTGCGTTCAACAGCATCAGAAAAAAAACGTTGCATTGTTTTGTGTGTCGAAAATTTTGGATGACCCCCAGAACTAAGACATATCCATGTCAAAATTCTAAATAATTACTCAAGTCATTGTGCGGAATGACACACACACACACATGATTTTTGAAAAAACTTCAGGGATCGTTTCAGAATGTTCCAAAACGGATTTCAGTGAACATTTTTTTCGAAAAAGTCCATTCTAAAAATTGCAATAGCAATTATATTATTATTATTTTTTATTTGCAATTGCTTCATTTTTCTTTAAAATCCACTAAAACGCACATTTTTATTAAAATTTTACTCTGAAAGCAACATTATTTATTCTTCTTTGAGGAATGACATTGTGTGCTAAACTCATTGTGATATGCTAAACTCAGGTAATTTTTGGACTGGGACTACATTGGTTAAATTGCATTGCAATAAAATATACCTTCTTGTTGTAGCCTAGTAGGATGTCAACAACGCCCTACATTACTGGAGGGTTGAGTCTCGAGTGGGAGGACAAAATCGTTCTGCAGCCAGGCAGGGTTTTGCCGCTTAAATTTTTCCGCATTTTTCCGCATTTCTCCAACACGTTTTCCAAAGTTTATCAACGTTTTTGGTAAAGTTGATCACTTTTTGTTTCAAAACTTCTTCATCTGCGTTGGTACCCTTCCCCTAGACAAAGCTCTTCAAATGGTCCACAGTTTCTAAATGGCTTGACTTCTGATTTTCAGCCTCTCTTGAAATGAACAGGAATTTTTAAGGACCCCTGATGTTCCTGAAACCAAAATCCAACCCAAAATATACTAAACGGGCGCACTTGATTGTTTCAAAATCTTAATTGGTTGGACGTACGATGAATCAGAAACACGAGTGTGGATTACAAAAGAGGCCTTATTTCCGTTCAAATTTTAGCTGACCGAAATGCGATCGATGTTTTTCTTCATGTTGCTTGGTGGTAACATTGGCAAAGCCGTGTTCTTTGCAGACGAGTGATCTACCATACATGTCCAAGTAACTACGCTCCCCCCACTTATTTTCTCTAATTGTGTGAGAAAAAAAAATCGGACAGTGCTATTCTTCATAAATTTTTGCATAGAATTCAAAAATGACAAAATTGCGCAGCGCGCAATTGCGCAATCGTGTGCAACCACGATCAACTTTGTTTTTTAAATGGGAATCCCCATTTTTTATTGCAAATTCGAATTCTACGTCAAATTGTATGAACATTTTACTTCGACTACTTTTTTTTATTTTGGACGCGCACAACCCGCTCAGCTAGCGCTCAAAGATGCGCAACCCAGGGATTACGCGATAGTTGAGATGAAGGTAGACATCAAGTGTGGCACATCACTTAGCACTGCTTTTCCACGGTGAGTCGCGTGGTGATGTCCCTTTCTTGATTTGATTTGATTGTACCTCATTTACAGCGGAAAAAGTCACTTTTTGAGGAGGAAATCATCGAATTTCCTATGAAGGGTAATGAATCATCCCAATGAAGTGTAAAAAAACTGTATTTATAAAATTGTGTCAGAGAAGAAATAATTTGGGAAGAAAACGATTCTCGGAAAAAAATCCACGGAAAGTGTGAAAGCGTTCAAAAAAAATTGTCGAACTAACATGTTCATAAATCTTGACATAGAATTCGAATCTACCATAACAAATGGGGATTTCCAATTGAAAAACGCTGCAAATTAGTACTCAATTGTTTATTATTTTTTATGGATCACTCATTTCTGTATGAGTATCACTATATTTCTGTATTTCTATATTGACCACTCGTCTGCAAAGCCACCTGTCATCCAACATGAAGAAAAACATCGATCGCATTTCGGTCAGCTTTAATTTGAACGGAGATTAAGCCTCTTTTGCGATTCACACTCGTGTTTCTGGTTTACCGTAAGTCCAATCCTTAAATTCTCGTAGGGAGCAAACGGTTTGTCCTACAGAGCTCCGCGTGGTCTCAAAAAATTCTAAAAATTCTATACTGTCTTAAATTGCTGGAAAAACAATACCTTTATATCAAAATTTTTTTAGTTAGGGCGTTTTCAAAATTCATTTTTCAACCCTTAGAAGTGACCTACATCAACCAAAATCTTCGGGGCACAACTAGACCCCAAATGGAGCCCACATACCAAATTTCATCAGACTCGGTCAATGCTAAGTGGCAAAAGTGCCGAATACGGCGGACGGACGGCCAAATTTTTATTCGATTTTTGGATTCTACGTACATTGAAACGTAAACCAACAAATTTTGAGGGGGTGTCAAAAAAAATCCTTCTTGGTCGATTCCGAAGGTTCATTATTGAAAATAATAAACCAAAAACAGAGTTGATCATAGTTGCGCATGGATTTTGTCATTTTTAAATTCTACGCAAAAAATTATGAAGAATAGCGTTTGTCCATTTTTTTCTCACACAAGTAGAGAAAATATGTGGGGGGAGTGTAGTTACTTGGACACCCTGTAGAGAAAAATAATAAACCTTTGGGTAATAGTTTGCCGCGTTTATTGCTGAAAATACAAGTTTTTATTTCAATCACATTTCTGTTTGCCATCTTGTTGAAGTAACAATGTCAAATTCAATCAGTTTTATACCAAAAAATTCCGTGTCATGAAATTATTAGGTAACTAGCTGAAAAGCCTACTAAAAGCAGGCAAACATGATTCCTCCGACTCTCCCCGCCATCCACTCCCTCCGACTCCTTCCGCACCCAACTCCGACTCTTCCCGACTCCTCCCGCCCCCAACTCCTCCCGTCTCCGATCCCGCCGACTCTTCCCACTCCCAACCCCTCCATGCATACGTACGTACGTAAGGTTGGCATTTTATGTATATAGATAAGATTATAACCGAGGTAGCTTTACTGACAATCCAACTCAAAAGGCAGACGTTCCGATTTCAAGTGTGTTTCATGAGCATATTTTGATAAATTCTTTGGATCGATCCGTACAAGAAGAGAAAATAATTTACAGCTTCGCTTATGGGTTTTTTCACCTCGTTCAAAATTACAACTCGTTTTAATTCAGCGGAAATTTAATATCTAGAAGCCGCAGACGACGCACGGATTTCAGCTGGCCTTGGCATACAGCTCTGAATTTATGGCGGGGGTTTTTTCGTGGGGTTTGACACGTCGGCATCCATCAAAGACTGGAAGCCTCTAAGCTGATAACACGAACGGCTCCCGAATTTATAGATAAAGGAGCGAAAAAAATCATTCTCCTGACAACGATCGAATGGATGAGAGATGGGGGTTTTACAAGGATTACAAAGCCTAGAGAAAAACGTTTGTCATGTCTGGTGTGCAGGTCCCGGATTTTCCTCAAACAATGTTCTGGACGTATCTAATTATCAAATCCAGCCAAAAGACTTATCCATGGCTTAGTTCCCTTGCGGCCTTTCTTGGAGTAAGTACAACTTTCCAAATTTCTCTGCGGTCCTCGATACCCAAGAACCCTTTTTAATGTTATTTCGAAATTTTTTAAATTGTTCGAAAAGGTCTGAAACTCGAATTGCGAATTTTCAGCTGAATCAGTACAACAAACCTTCCTTAAAATAGTCAACATAGCTACTGGAAATATTTTGTTCACTCCTCTGCATTAACTACCTTCCACACTAACTAACTAACCACAACCTGCCAGCCTCTTAGATCCCACGATATCTTTCCAATTCCAATATACGAATTAGCAATTGGCTGGTGGGGGGAAAAACAAGGTAAGTACTACAGGAAGATACGAAAGAAGATAAGACAAAGAGAAGATAAGAAAGAAAAAGAAGAAAGTATGATAGAAATGATTTACGGCAAGCGGTGTCGGAGCTAAAAGGAGTGGCACCCAACAACATCAGGGTGATGGCTGCAACCTTATCATGGCGCGGGGTGTGGTGCGGGAAAAGTGCCACGGAGTTGCGTGAGTTGGGCATCTCAGTAGGCGTACTCCGTGGTATCACCGCCCGTGTCCTGCTCGGCTCATATTTGAACTGGTGGTCGTTTTATAGAGGCACTTCCCTTCATTCCTCTCTCCCACCCCCACCTTCCTCATCTTCCCTCATCCCTAGGGCTGGCGTCGGGTGAGTCCTGGGCGTCCTCCCCATTATTTATTTATTTATTTTAATTTATGGCGTGCCCCCTCCGTCAAAAAAGACATTTTGTCTTTGAGGGGAGTTAAGAAAAAAATAATAATTATATAAAATAGGATTATATTAAATAAAAATTCTAGATATTCCACTGCACTACTGTATAAACATTTTAAAGTTAAAAATATCATTCAAATTTTTCATTTCCAATCTTGCGTCCTCTTATTTTCTAATGGCATTAATTCAAATCATTTGTTAGCATCATCTCTTACTCGAAATTATAATCGTTCTCGGATCCTCCTCCCCAATGTAAAGACTGAATTCTATAAGAGAAATTCTTATGTGACAGCCCTTAGATTTTTGTTTTTCAAAGGAATAAATATTTTTTTATTTTCTAATTTATCAAGTTTTAAGAAATTATTAACTAATTGTTTGTAATTATATCCATAGATAGCCCAATTGTGCCAAACAATTCCAGTTTTAATTTCATTTCCATATTCTAGTTTATTTTTTCTGTTATTTATTAGAGTACACCGAATGTGAGCATTTTTTTTAAATTTTTTAATTTCTCCAATGAGTTGATCAAACTCCCCCGGGGAGCACAAGTTCCTAGGAACTTATTCTTCGGAGGGCAATTGTCGAGAAGAGAAAATTTCATTTTTGTTTTTACTCTATTTTTGTATGCTTTTATGTTGCAATGTAATGATTGTATTCTACATATTGCCAATAAAAATCTTGAAATCTTGAAATCTTGAAATCTTCTAATAAGTTTTACAGGAGAGCATTTCAAAGTTTCAAATTTTATTCCTAATTCAGGAATCCACAATAATTGATACCCTGCCATTTGTTCACGAAAGTATCCTAAAACCGAAATGATAGCCCGAACTGCCCCTTAAATTACATCGTAATGGTAAATTCAATGGTTTTTTAACCCTATTTGAACCATGGTGTCATTAGTGTCACCGTAAACATCTTAGGAATTTCACTGCTGTCCTGAAGTGTCACCAGAGTAACTACTCGTAGATTTGAATTGCTATTTAAACATTAGTGAACAGAGCTGAATATTTTGAACCATTTTTGTAATTTAGTGAAAGTCAAAAATGATGTTGACAAAAATTTTGAAATTTTTTTCATTGATTTCTTCTTACATTCTTGTCATAACTTTAATTTGAGACTTCCAAAAGCCCGCAAAAAATTCTACAGCCCTTTAAAATTAAAATTTCAATTTAATTTTGGTTACTCCGGTGACATCTTGGGACAGTTTTGGAGTTCCGTAGATGTTTTCGGTGTCACTAGTGACACCATGGTCCAATCAGAGTAAAAAATTGTCGAGTTTCCTGGTTGCGTGCTTTCTAATTTCTACACTTACTTGGTTACGAGCAACCACATTTTCTGACTTACCTGCTCACCCACCATAAGAAAACCTACTGGCCTGGTTAAGCACAATTTAGTGCACTGGGAAAAATAAGGTAAACTCAGTTACCGGTCTGTGCTCGAAGCAGAAATTTCGGGAATGAGAGTTAACCAAATAATCACTAACGCCCCAGCCAATAGGAAGCTTGGTAGACTTACGCGGATACTCGCCAACGAAAGTTGACACAAAATAACGCCTACAGTAAATATTTTCCGATTTTCACCAAAAAACGACTTACCTGGTTTTGCCCTACCGCCAGCCTGTATGTCTCAAGAGAGAGGAAAGAAGAATTTATCTGTTTCAACTCTCCTACTTTGTTGTTTCATAACCTCGTCTGTCTAATCTGACTGATCAGACGCTAAACAGCTAAATACGATTTTCGGGAAAGAGGCGTCAAAACAACAAACAGTCCAGCGACGTCTAAACACATTAGCGGTGATTTGCGGAAACGCCTCTTCACTTCAGAAGTTGGCGAACCCAAACAAGCTGATTCGCCCTTCTGGGTTCTCCCTCGGTGAAATCTCAGGAAATTGAGCCAAAAGCGAGTCATCTAATTGCTTTTCAGCGGGCCACCCCTCAGCCGAGTCGCTTAGGATTGCATCACTTAACGTCGACATTGAGTATCATTAATGTTATAAAAAGGGCTTGGAAAATTATTTTTCAGTTATTTTTCAAGTAACGTTTCTGTCTGATATGACTTTTCCTTAAGGCTGGTGGACAGCCACTTAGTGTGATTCTCAAAAAATATAAGGCGTTGATATCGGAGTCGAAAGTTTTTAGGGTCAAAAATTATGAACTTTTTCAATCTGAACGGATGCTCAGAATTGATAAATTAAGATAACCGTGATTGTAGTTTTTTTAAATTCAACTTCGATTTCGGTATCTACATTTTTAAGTGTTATGAAGTAATTGAGGTCCTGCCCATAGGTAATTCATATCATTACCATGAGCATCCGAACTGTCCCCAATGAAATCAAACGATTTATGGCGACGGCTGACGAAATATAAAAATATCTTGATTGTGGGAATGGGAAATCAATTGATTGGGAGCTTAAGAATGATTTTCGATGTTTTCAACCTTCTTGCTCGACATTTTCTAAGAATTTGAGGTTAAAACAAGCCTCTGAAGTAGTCGTTTCTCTCGAGAGGATCAACGAGTTTCGGTGTTTTCAACCTTCTTACTCGACATTTTCTAAGAATTTGAGGTTAAAACAAGCCTTTGAAGTGGTCGTTTTTCTCGAGAGGATCAACGAGTTTCGGTGTTTTCAACCTTCTTACTCGACATTTTCTAAGAATTGGAGGTTAAAACAAGCCTCTGACGTGGTCGTTTCTCTCGAGAGGATCAAAGAGTTTCGGTGTTTTCAACCTTCTTGCTCGACATTTTCTAAGAATTGGAGGTGAAAACAAGCCTTTGAAGTGGTCGTTTCTCTCGAGAGGATCAAAGAGTTTCGGTGTTTTCAACCTTCTTGCTCGACATTTTCTAAGAATTGGAGGTGAAAACAAGCCTTTGAAGTGGTCGTTTCTCTCGAGAGGATCAAAGAGTTTCGGTGTTTTCAACCTTCTTACTCGACATTTTCTAAGAATTGGAGGTGAAAACAAGCCTCTGACGTGGTCGTTTCTCTCGAGAGGATCAAAGAGTTTCGGTGTTTTCAACCTTCTTGCTCGACATTTTCTAAGAATTGGAGGTTAAAACAAGCCTCTGACGTGGTCGTTTCTCTCGAGAGGATCAAAGAGTTTCGGTGTTTTCAACCTTCTTGCTCGACATTTTCTAAGAATTGGAGGTTAAAACAAGCCTCTGACGTGGTCGTTTCTCTCGAGAGGATCAAAGAGTTTCGGTGTTTTCAACCTTCTTACTCGACATTTTCTAAGAATTGGAGGTTAAAACAAGCCTCTGACGTGGTCGTTTCTCTCGAGAGGATCAAAGAGTTTCGGTGTTTTCAATCTTGTTGCTCGACATTTTCTAAGAATTGGAGGTGAAAACAAGCCTTTGAAGTGGTCGTTTCTCTCGAGAGGATCAAAGAGTTTCGGTGTTTTCAACCTTCTTGCTCGACATTTTCTAAGAATTGGAGGTGAAAACAAGCCTTTGAAGTGGTCGTTTCTCTCGAGAGGATCAACGAGTTTCGGTGTTTTCAACCTTCTTACTCGACATTTTCTAAGAATTGGAGGTGAAAACAAGCCTTTGAAGTGGTCGTTTCTCTCGAGAGGATCAACGAGTTTCGGTGTTTTCAACCTTCTTACTCGACATTTTCTAAGAATTGGAGGTGAAAACAAGCCTTTGAAGTGGTCGTTTCTCTCGAGAGGATCAAAGAGTTTCGGTGTTTTCAACCTTCTTACTCGACATTTTCTAAGAATTGGAGGTGAAAACAAGCCTTTGAAGTGGTCGTTTCTCTCGAGAGGATCAACGAGTTTCGGTGTTTTCAACCTTCTTACTCGACATTTTCTAAGAATTGGAGGTGAAAACAAGCCTTTGAAGTGGTCGTTTCTCTCGAGAGGATCAACGAATTTCGGTGTTTTCAACCTTCTTACTCGACATTTTCTAAGAATTGGAGGTTAAAACAAGCCTTTGAAGTGGTCGTTTCTCTCGAGAGGATCAAAGAGTTTCGGTGTTTTCAACCTTCTTGCTCGACATTTTCTAAGAATTGGAGGTGAAAACAAGCCTTTGAAGTGGTCGTTTCTCTCGAGAGGATCAACGAGTTTCGGTGTTTTCAACCTTCTTACTCGACATTTTCTAAGAATTGGAGGTGAAAACAAGCCTTTGAAGTGGTCGTTTCTCTCGAGAGGATCAACGAGTTTCGGTATTTTCAACCTTCTTACTCGACATTTTCTAAGAATTGGAGGTTAAAACAAGCCTCTGACGTGGTCGTTTCTCTCGAGAGGATCAAAGAGTTTCGGTGTTTTCAACCTTCTTGCTCGACATTTTCTAAGAATTGGAGGTGAAAACAAGCCTTTGAAGTGGTCGTTTCTCTCGAGAGGATCAACGAGTTTTGGTGTCTTCTTCTATTTTCTATATGGATTTTCCTATATTTTCTCCTTTTCAGGTTAGTTTAATTTGTATTTTTAGTCCTCTCAACCATTCCAAACAAGGAACAGGTTAAATTCAAACAAAATTTTATTAAAATATGTATTTTTTATCCGCGACAGATTATCTAGAACTTTTTACCTTCAAGGAATAAATATAATATATTGTAGGGGGAAGGTATTTTCTCACTCTACAAGCAATAAAAATCTGACTCCAACAAATGATGAAATGTATAACGAAAAATGAACAAATATTTAGCAACGTTTAGAACTGAAACTGAATTAACACTTGAATTAATTAGCGGCGAGAAAGCACGGAAAAAAACAGTGGCAAAAATTTCGTAGCGTGTTCTAATTAGGAATTTGGAATTTTGTCAACAATAACTGTAGTGACGCTACAATATGTTAGCCCATTCGGCCTAAAAATCCAGAAAAATTGGACAATTTTGATATTATATACTAAAGAAATCTACTCATCGTGATGACATTGGGTCTGGGGGTAATGAAACTGGGGGAAATTGGGTTTGGTCCTTTGATGTGGTATAGGGGTCTATCCTTCTGAGGAGAGTTGGGGTCTAGCCTTCTGATGGCGGTAAGGGAACGTCACATGTAATGCATGCGACGACGCCTTTTTTCCACAACGTACTTTAGCTTTGAACAAACGTAGGACGAACTCATTATCAACCAATTCCTTCATAAATAAAGTTGTAGTACATTTTGTCGCTCATGCAACTGCACAACAACATGTAGATATTTTGCCGTCCCATCTTTCTGTGGTTATTCGATTTACTATAATTTACGACACTCCAACAAACATTTTTAATTAGAAATCTTATTTTCGGCCATAACGTTTCGCAACGGACGGGAGTCAAAAGGACGGCTCATCGTTTTGAAAGTTGGCCAACCTGACGCGGGGGCGGAGTGTTATTGGTCTTTCGCAATTGATTGTTTTGGCTGAAGTTTTGGCAGGTGGTGACCGAAATGACGAAGGTCCTCTCCTGACCCATCCATCAGCGGTGGAGCTGCAGATCAAACGATTTGCAGATAATGATTCAAAACTTCAAAAAACCACCATTGACAAACCACCAGAGAAAAACGCTGCAAATCATTGCCCCAAGGGTTTATTATTTTCTGTATAGATCCCTCCCTGCCAACCGTAGATGCCTACTAGGGCATCTTTGAAAATTTCAACCCTTCATTTCCATTTGGTTGGTGGTTGGGATTGAAATTTTCAAAAATGCCCTAGTAGGTAGTAGGTACCTATAATTTACCTATAATATAATATATGATTAATATAATCCCAATCCACTATAATATCATTAATATAATAATGATTAATATGTTATTCTAAAATCTTCACAAGATAAACCTTTCATAAAATCATTTATTAAATTTTCATGGACATGAATACTTACAAAAATGGTCACGAACTTCCTCAGTTCCTCATCGTCAAAAACCCTCTTTCGATTCATTGAGAAGTGAAATAAGGGAGAATAAAATTGGAAAAAAGATGGTGAACCCAGAAAGAGATAATTCAGCGAGAAAAATCCGATAATAGGAATGAAAAACAACGGCAGGAAAAGTAGGAAAGAGAAATGAAAACGCTGCGAATTATTTCACAAAGGTTTATTATTTTTCTATGTAGATCACTCGTCTGCAAAGAACACGGCTTTGTCATTGTTACCACCAACCAACTTGAAGAAAAACATCGATCTTATTTCAGTCAGCTAACATTTGAACGGGGATTGGAGGAGGGCGGTTCACACCTCTTTTGCGATCCACACTCGTGTTTCTGATTCATCTT
Source organism: Apolygus lucorum (assembly GCA_009739505.2). NCBI lineage: Eukaryota > Metazoa > Arthropoda > Insecta > Hemiptera > Miridae > Apolygus > Apolygus lucorum. The sequence continues at coordinate 8,408,385 of CM019181.2, read as the reverse complement.
CTCCAACCCTTAAATTCTCGTAGGGAGCGAACGGTTTGTCCTACAAGGCTCGGCGTGGTCTCAAAAAATTCTAAAAATTCTATACTATCTTCAATTGATGGAAAAACAATACCTTTATATATGATGGAGATGGGATAACTCTTATCCCATTCTCCGGTATTTCCTCTTCTTCCAGTTGGTTTTCAGGATCATAAATCACTCGCTTATAAAGAAACAACTGTATTCTACAATAACTAGGTTTAAAACGGATTATAAATCGACTACATAGCTCTAGACCGTCGAAACTCCCCTTGCAGTCAGTTCACTGGCTCGTCCTGAACCCGACTGACGATTGAAGAAGTATCTAGGGAGAACCCAGGGTCCTCACACTCTTCTTCCAGGGTGCTTGGCATGGAGAGCCCTACTCGGGATAGGTCTAGACTCTCCGTGGGGGCGGCTGCATATAATTTTTTTTTTTTGTGTTAGAGCGTTTTCAAAATTTCAAAATTCATTTTTCAGCCCTTAAAAGTGACCTACATCGACCAAAATCTTTCGGGTCTAGTTACTCGACCCCAAATGGAGCCTACACACCAAATTTAATCAAAATTGGTCAATGCTAAAAAAGGAAAGTGCAGACGGCGGACGGACGGCCAAATTTTTATTCTTCTCTCTTTTTATTCTATTATTTTTGGATTCTACGTACCTTGAATCGTAAACCAACAAATTTTGAGGGGGGGGTTAAAAAAAAATTTCTTGGTCGATTCCAAAGGTTCATTATTGAAAATAATAAACCAAAATTGGTCAGATGCTACAAATTGAGCTCATTATGATCGAAGAGGCCTAAAAAAACATCATTGGAGACGTTAATTTGGCGTTATTTCAAGTTCCTGAAGGTTTTCTGTGACTGGGACATGTTGCCACGGCCGTAATTTCAGAAATCTCTCTGACTGGGACATCATTTGTCCCGCTCAGGTTGAAAGGGTTAAGCTATTGTTTTTAATTGCCGTAAAAAGTTGCTCGTCCAAATGGACCTTAATTTATACAAGTACGTTGTTTGTGGAACTATAGTTGTGCACTTAGTGCATATTTGGATGCTATTTGGATCTACGTTGTACGCTCTGCCCTTCAAAGTTGCCTGATTTTCAACAGTTATTTTTTCAGAGGGAAAACAGGGAATTTTATAAATTCAAAAATACTTGAAAGGAAAAGTTACAATGGTGTTGTTATGTGCCTCATTAGTTTCGTAGCAATATAGGTACAACGTTCTAATCTACTCCGTTGTTTTGAAATTGATATAGGTTCCCAGAACTTTGTCATGAATAACCTAATTCGTTCAAAAATACTCGATATTCAATATCTGGGCTTCAATCATGTGGCTTGGAATTTGGAGAGTAAATCCATGAAACTGGTAGATTGTTGAGGAATTGCAACTTGTATTGATGCTGCAGTAGTATTCACTTGGTCTGTACTCTATTTGTTCGAATGATGGTGCCCACTTGTTGCAGATGTGATGGTGGAATTGAGGATTTAGCGTAGTGTCTTGCCCTTGACTGAAGATTGTGTTTGTGATGATGGGAGCATCTGTCGGCTCTGGTCGGTGTATTCTTCTCTGAGGTTGTGAACGGCTATAAATAGTTGGGTCATATCGACTGAGTCTCTTCCTCTAACCAGCGCCGTCCGTTCGTCCCGAGGTCTGTATTTTCGTATTTCGTTCCCCCTTTGACGGCTGCCAGTTCTGAGAACGACAACCTTAAAACAGAGCTGGTACCCGCAGCCACCCCCTCGTTTCTCTCAACAGAGCTTCTGCTGCACATGAATAATTTCTTGGTACCTTCTGATGAACGAAGGAAACTATAATACTGTACGTAGGGTTTCCTGAACCGACTTCCACCAAGAGGAAGGAGGATACATTCATTGTCTGTGTTTTGATTTCAACTTTAGCACTTTTTAGTTTTTTTAAAGTTATTACTTCTAAGCTGTGATAATTTCAATAATTTATCCTCAGTAACTTTTTAAAATATATATAAAAAATTTGCTACTGTTTAAAACCAATTAAAGTTTTAAATGTGGAATAGTTACAAAGATTCTGCAATTCAAAAATAGTTATTTTTGAACAGAAAAAATAATTTCTTCTAACACGTATATGGGTCATTTTCCCAGAAAGGGCCAATCGTTGTCCAGAGAAGATTCCGAATGCCCATTTATGATTTAGGCGTTTAAAAAAAATTCTCCATAAACTATCAACTTTGTTCTACTTCGGGCAATCAATAAAATATGCACTTATTCACGCTAAAATATAGAAATTAAAGTTTAAACTGCTAAATGTCCAGTAATCTGCCATGCCCTGACCCCTAGGTAGTCAACTTTGCTTGAACACTGTGAATCACCTATGAAAGCAGCGGCCTGAATTCGTAGTGATTCTTTATTGCACATACCCAGACATGAAAAAAATGGATTTGCAGATTTTTTCAGAAGCAAATAAAGCGAGCAGGAGGATAAAATGTGCTTGTCCGGAGGTTTCTGTCTTTAATCTGCCTTTTTTGTGTTTTCGTATTTTGGCGGCTTTTTATCGTTTCCCGCGGTTTTACTACCACTGTAAGAGGCGAGGTTAGTCGTTAGGTTATCAAAGAAAGCGGCGGGAATCGTATTTCTTCTATGTGGAGGCGTGCAAAAGTGGTTTCAGTTGCAAAAACGTGGTGTCACAGTCACCGTCTGTCTTTCATCTGCCCTCCGTAAAATGGCAAGAAATCGAAATAATTTTTTCTTTTTGGTCTCTAGTTCTTGTTTCTAGCGAGCTGGTTCCAGCGATATGGTTACACTTCTGCACAATAGCACCAGAATGCGGGAAAAGCTGAAAGACCTAAGTGCCACCCAGGAACTTGTGTCTTTCATCTGCCGGTGATGGTGGTAGATAAAAGACTTTTTTCAAGTTGTTAACGATTTAATTTTTTAATTTTTTTAAATTTAATTTTCCGTTGCAATTTAAAAACTTTACATTTTTCGACCTCAAAACTGTATTCAGCAACCGTAAAATCCCCTGGTACCAAGTTTTGGCTCGAAAAACCGATAAATTGAGATGTAAGAGGATTCTCATCCGTTTATTATACTTCCTTCCTAGCAACCATCGTTGTTATGGGAAACCTACGATATATTAGAAGATTGATGTTTGAAGAATTAATAAAAGTGTTGGAGCTGGTAGCTCGTAAAAACCTATTGAATAATTTTATTATAATTTTAATAAATTATATTTTTATGTAAGGGACATTAGGTCATGAGATTACTTGGTTACTATCGGAGGTTTCTAGCTTGCTATCAGAAAAACCGTGTTCCACGTTGGTTTAACCCTTTTCTACACCTGCATCCCGCCCTGGTTCAATTTTTGGAATAACTTCCAGTTCTCGCTCCTCATGGAGATGGGGTTCCGAGTATTCTCCTTTACGCGGAATCCACGTTCTTTCGATATGTTCTCTTCTTTAATTTGTAATTAATTTATTAAGCGTCCCACTGTGTGCTCTTTCGTCGAAATTCAATCAGTATGGTGAGAGGTTAATCCCTGATTTTTGGCAGAACTTGAGTCGAACTTTAAGTTTTCTGAAATCTTGGGATACCGATTGTCCCTTTCTAGGAAAATGACCCATTTCTCCATGTAAGGGTGATTTACTTTGGTCTCCAATTCAACCTCTCGTGAAGGAAAACCACATTGGTTTCTTGGTTGAGTTTTCAAAATGTTTTGTAGTAAAATTATGTGTATTGTGCCAAGATTGTTGTCCAAATTCTCGACAAATCCCAAAGGCAATAGTTGAAATGGTTGTGTTTTAAACATAATTAGTGTCAGTTTGAAGAAAACCCAATCTTTCAAGGATACCTGGGAAAGCCAGCCTCCCAAATGTCTTTTAAATCCAAGGTATCTATGGATTGAAGAATAATACCTTTGAGAAGTTGGGTTTTCTGCTTTCCTAACGAGAGAAAAACTCTGTGAAGAACACAGCTTCTTCGTTTCCCTTCTAGGGACCATGGGTGGATAGGTGGAGGGGGGTGTGGGGCTCCTCTGGGATAACTTGTGCTGAGTCACAAGGATAACTCGGGGCCAAATTTATTCTGATAAATTTCACAGTTATTGCTCATTTAATGATAGATGATCTAGCTGCCGACTCTCTGCCTGGTCAGCCCAAACCCTGGAGACTGGAGAAAATACTCCTTGCTGAGGTAATTGACGTTGCTAAGCTCGGCTGAACTTCCAACGAGCCTCGCTTTGCCAGTGCGTCGGCTCTCTCGTTGCCGTGGACAGACAATGCCGTGGCTCGGGATCCGTTGGAGAACAATCCTCCCGCCATGCTCTATCAGTTGGTCTATCCGATCGCGAGCCTCGACTACTCCAGCATGGTCTGATGACTGCCTTGAGCCGATGGAGAGAATTGCTGCCTGAGAGTCAATGAGACGATCTCTTCCGCAACTGTCCAAGGCACAAAGCTTGACTTCGCCGTCAAAGCTTGTGGCTTGGCCACCAACTGGAGCAAACAGCTCAAAATCGGCACAATAGGCCCCCGCTCCTGCATTTTTGTTCGATTCCTGGACTGATCCATCACCGTAGGTGTTTAAACGAAGTTCAGCCATTTGGTCATTGTTCAATGAAGTGGGTGTGTAGTTCAGTCGTTTAGTCGTGATTCAGCCATTTGGGCGTCGTTCATCAGTTTGGACGTCTTTCTCTTTCTGATAAACTGTAACATTTTCGTCACTGGAAAATTTTTGGTACGACCCCAAAGCCGTACTAATACACCCATACCATTACTAAATCAACCTCTCTTCATCTCAGGAAACTAAAATATGTACCTAAGACGTAACTGAGAAAAATAGCTGAGCTTCCGATTGAATTAAAAATATATATTTTTGTAACTATTTCATATTTTGAGCCATAAGTACCACATAAACGAGAACAGCCAAACCAGGGTCGACACGAGCGAAACTTCAGGAGTAAACAAGACGTTTATCCCGAATAAAACCTTTCTAAGGTCGGCGCGTGCGGGTCGAATGATTCGTCGAACGAATTGTTTGGCAACTGAAGCGAACTCGTTAGAACACTCGGAGAGTCTCTGATGATAACAAGGTGATTGTGTTGACAAAATAACTCCTTCCCGTCGCCAGTGGGATACTTGAATAATCCCATATCACGACGCAATACATTTTAGACTTCCCACCCTCACTGAAGATACTAGAGTATTTGGTATTCTAGAGCAGAATTATCTTATTAAAAAAAATTATTACACAAAAAACGTGTCTTTCTATTATTAATGGTACCTACCTAGAAGGTAGGTACTACTAATAATAGAAAGACATGATAGATTAATAATCTATCTATAAGATGCAAGATTAACCATCAACTCAAAACATCGCTATCCGGAAGTTATGGATGTAACATTGGTTGGGGATCTTCTGTAGGTGAGCGAGGATCTTACGTAATATTGACGTGTCCAAGAGTTCTAACGGTTCTAAGAGCTCTGGATGGGTCTAATTCGATCCTTAAAATCGTAATCTCAGTTCTGGTTGGTGTATGTACAAATCAAGTAATTTCAACAGTAACAATGCAAATCAGGTACCTTTTTAAGATTTACCGTAATGGTCATATCATTTTGATGGTCCAAAAGATGCACTTGAGAGCCCAGGAAGCGTTACGTAAATTTGAGTGGGTTAGAAGAGTGCATTGGGTACATTTGGGTGGATTTCCCCCGCTAACACGTAACAATTACGTGCCCCATCAGAGTAGGGTTAAACCAGCTGACCGCCGATGGTCTGTTTGTTTGCGGGATTGCAAGCCAATTTCTCCTGTATTGCATTATCTGTACTATCATGCTGTGCGAGGCAGCTTTGTACCTAACCATTTAATTTAATTTATTTATTTTTTCCCTAGATAGCTTTATATTTGTGCAGCAATAAAACAAAGCGTATCCTAAATGAAAAAACGGTTGAATTTTGATGAAATTTTCTGGATTTGTGCAGGTTAGCTTATAGTTATTCCTTATAAATTTCATCGTTATTGGAACAGTAGAAGTGTCTGGCCGCACGCACACTATCAGTAAAAGGTAAAGAGGGCTCCGTCATCGCTGTATCTCAAAATGAATACCAATAAAGATTGTAAAATATTTGGAGGACGATCAATATGATTGTGAAACTCATGATTCGTGTGTTGGAATTCATCAGTGGTTGTGCTCTGTTATATACGATGTTTCGTTTTTACTCCAACGAATATAATCTTGGTTATCCTGTCAGAAAGTATTGCCCATCCTACCCGGCAAACGTTTTCCCCTCTCTGACGTCTTTGAGCGCCTTTTTTCTTCACTTAAACTCAACAGCCAAAAATATCGGAGTTTTTATGACCAAGCAGAGCTGCCGACGTAAATCACCGTCGTTTATTTCATAGCTGTGAACGTTCCTCCAGTAAACAAATCATAGTAATATTCATGAGATAACAACATTTGGGTAAGGTAGGCACAACTGACAGTGATTTGCGATCACTTCAGACTCGAAGACAAGGTTTACAACTTTCTGAACTAAACATGAACCCCTCGCCACCTACTGGAAAAACCATAAAACAGTAATTAGGTGCCATAAAATAACCACACGTTGCCGCGTTGGTCCCTCCATGAATGTTCACCGTTGACAAGAGTGTTGAATAAAGTTTATACTTCCGTGCAATATCTGTGTTTATTATCCATAAATTAAAAATGTGTGTATAATCGTCAACACTGGTGGACGGAGTGCAAACAAATTCGGGTTATTTTCTTCTCTTCACTGGAGATTACCGCTTGAGATTAGGTTGTTTATCTACCACATAATTCGTCACTGTAATCGAGGATAAACTCGAAGCGGAAAAATGTGAAGTTTGGGAAAAACAAGAGGTTGATAATGAGAGAAAAAAATGCAGGGAATTTAAAAACTTTGGGATCAACCAATTATTTCTGTTGTTTTCGCACCTAGATAAAATGAAACGGTAAATATATAAATAAAAATATATAAATATGTTACTATTTAATCACGAGGAATTCGAATATCACATTTCACAATTTGCGCATCATCTTGGTTTTGTTCTATCGAGTTTTTATTCCAAATTCAAATTCTACGCCAAATTTTATGAAAGTTTGACACGTTACTCGATTTTTTGGCTGCGTGCAACCCAACCTCAATAGGTTTTGAAAATTTAGGTTTTCTAATCCGCAGCATTTTTTCTCAGAGATAACCGTTATTTAAGTATTAATGTCGGTGTGATCACTTCGAAATCAAATCAGATCACGAAACAGATAGCACCACTTGATTTAACGGAAAAACATTGAAATTTCATGTGTCACATTTAGTGGTAGAGCGGTTTACATTTTCGAAAAATTTCAGGCTTGTTGAACGGGTAGTGCTCAACCAAAAATACGTCTGCCAAGTAGGTGTGGCACATAGCTTCCTCATAAACCGATTGTATAGATGATCCGATGCATTGTAGCAAAACATTAATCTCTACCTTGCCCTACCCTCACAGGGGACTTTACACCAACCCTCATGATCCCCAAAAATGTCATCGGAATCGGATGGGAAATGTGGATGTGCCGACATTAGTCGATAAAAAAAGCGGACTGTATTAATTTTGGTGGTTCGTTTTAAAAACGTGATTGGTTAAAATTTCCTTCGCGAAGTGAGCCGCAAGAGGACCCCGCGTAAGTGGTAGGAACATGAGCTGAAAAGGAGGTTTGCCCAGAATATACCCCGGAGGATAAATTATGAAGAAACCAACCCCGCAGAATCTGAATAGTAATACGTAAAATATCTGAAAACAGAACAATGATCAAATATGGTAATAAAAAATTCGCCACTGACCTCCGCAACGTGTGAGCTCGTGAAGGACGGGGGCCCCCGTTGATGAAGATGCAATACCTGGGCCGCAATTCACAAATTCCTCCAGGAAGACGACAGCGCGAATTTAACAACTGACAATTTGAGGAGGATGAAAATAGATGAAATAGACGGGTTTTTTTTCTAAAGATTCGAGCGCAAGACTGGAAGGTGCTGAGGATGAAGACCGACTGAGAGCGAATCAACTGCATTCGCCGGTAGGAGGAGCACCTGTCGATCTGATCAGCTGTTCGCGATTTACCGCTAGTTATCAAATATTCCACGCATACTAAACAAATTCTGCGGGGAAGTATTCCATTCCCAAACAGTGGAAGTTATGACTGTTTCAAGGAATCCACGTTTGCGCATGCGCAGCAGCTATTGTCAGTCCGGGGTGATGGTTTTCATAGGAGCCCATCGACACGCCAACCCGTACAATCTCTGAAAATTTCATCGAAATCGGATGAAAAATGTAGAAGTTATGGCCGTTACAAGGAAATTCACGTTTGCGCATGCGCAGTGGTGGCTACCATCAGTTTGGGGGTGATGATTTTCATAGGGGATCATGTACAACCCAAACTGCACAATCCCTGAAAATGTCATCGAAGTCGGACAATTATTTCGTATAGATATGCCTGTTACAAGGATTTCTTGACAGACTGACACGGAACCAAAATTGTTCAAGAAGGTCTGAAACGTAAAATTTTGATTTTGGAGAACATTTTTTTTCAACCTTGAAGAGTGAAAACAAAGCTTCCGCCACCTTGGTAGACTCGGAAGCAATACCACAAACATTGAGTGAGGAGTCAAACATCCATGAAATTTTGCGCGAACCCGAATCTACAATCAAAACTTGGTGTTCCCATTGAAACACTCGAAGTTGATGCGCCAAAATGTGATAGTCTAATTCCTCGTGAAAATTATGGTGCCCTATAGGAATGGCTGATCCTATAATATTAAAACCCTGTTTGTACGAGTGTATCAAGTTTCTTTAAATAATTGAACGAATCATTCTTACGGTGTTGAAAGAGATTGAACCTCTTGAAACTGGTCGCTTACAATATTAATTTGCGTCTCTCTTTTATAATTCAATTCAAACTTTATTTCTGTCAAATCATTTTGGAAGAACTATGAAATCAGATGTTTATTGCACTAAATCAAAAGGCCACTGCAAGTTTCTTTCTTTGCTACTTTGTTACTGCGAAATTGCTTCTGAAAAAGATCAGTGCGATGCTTGTCGATGGTGCATGAAAGTCTTGACGTCAGGTTCTTTGCTAGTGAGATGAAGGCGCAAGTCTCCTCTTTTCTCGATATCGATATCGCTTTTTCGTGATCACCTGGCAGATTCCCCGCTCGACGTGGTAGGAGGAGGGGAAGTCAATCAAAAACTTTCTGACGAGGCTCCAAACCGCACAAAGAACCAAAATTCGGTGAGCCTTTTTACCATCCTGGAAACGTCTCATTCGTTGTAATTTAGTCAGTTCTTCACTTCAGCTGCAGTCTCAATATTGACAGATAAGAAGGATTCATGTCCCACTGAGGAATTTCAAGAGAAAAAATGAATCGGTTTCCTTGCAACCAAACTTTCGGGAAATCAAGAAAAACTTCCTGTATGCCGCTATTGATGAAATTGTGAGAGGAAAACTTTTTTCTCTGCCTCAGCAATCAATTTGACGAGTTTCACGTATTTTTCCAGGTTTTTATCCCCAACCTAGGGGCTCCAAATTAGCTAATCTATCCCATAAATTACTCCATTTATCATTGGCAACCCAGAAAGTCGTAAAATAATGGACACACAGTTGCTATAGAAATGAAAAAAAAAAAAAAAGTCTGCGAAAGGTTGTGGCACATAGTTTCCTCGTATTCATAACCCCGATTTATAGATTGATGATCCAATACATAGTAGCTAATCTCGAAACATCAATCTCTAAATACTCTGCACTGTCCTCATAGGGGACCGTCTACACCTCAATCAGCAAAATCCCAGAAAATTTAATCGAATTTGGTTGAAAAAGGTAGATGGCATGGCTGTTACAACGGTTTCACTATCGATTTAGGAGCGACGATTTTCATAGGAAACCATCTACCCGCAAACCCCCACATTCAATAAACAATTTGATCAAAATTAGAGCTTTCAAGGATTTTATGACAGACAGCTTATCACAGAGACAGACACGAAAAAACACGAAACCAAAATTGTCCAAAACGGAAATTTTGATTTTGGAGAGTTTTTTAAACCTTGAAATGTGAAAACAATCAAAGTTTCCGCTACCGAAGCAAGTCCAGACTTACGCTCTTCTAAAAGAAACCAGGATTTTCAAGGAGGATTTCTATCATGTTAGAGACACCATTCGCATGCCCCCTGGAATGGAAACCCTCCGCACCATACCCTTTAGCCTTAATGGAAACGTTCGACGTAAATTTTACTCCCACTAAAAATTTGAATTTCCCATGATTTTTTTTCGCTTCAACGTTCTCTATAATCTATTATCTGCTAAAACGCCACACACTATTAGTTTAGCTAACTAGGAGCTTAATACAAAAAGAAAAGAGAACAATTTTGTCTCAAAATGGTAATTTTTCTAATTATACCATATCAATTAATTATTAAAGCAAAAATTACTTGAAATTATAGACTTTTCTCTTATGTAGGTAGGTATAAACTAATAATTTGAGGTTCGATTTAAAAGAATTACAGATGTTGAAAATGATCATTAAATAAATTTATTTGAAAATAAACTCAATTTTAAATTCTGGTGTGTTTTTTGAATAGGTTCAAACATTGCTGGGTTGATAAAAGGCGAAAAGAAATCGATAGGCTCAAGTAATTCCCTTCTCTTCAAGCATAAACAAAGCTTCCGGAATAACATCCTCACTAATCAACTTCTCCATTTTGGATAACTATTTTCAATAATAAACCATTGGAATCGAGCAAGAAAAAGAAATTGTACCCCCCTCAAAATGTGTTGGTTTACGTCCCCCATACGCTGTACTTTCCTTGGTTACCATGGACTGATTTTGATGAAATTCGGTTTATTTATGGCCTCCATTTGGGGTTATTATGTTTTTGTTGATATCAGTCTTTCCTAAGCAGTGGAAAATAGGCGTTGTAATTTTCAAAAGTGCTCTAGCTCGAAAACTCTCGAAATAAAGGTACTGTTTTTTCACCGATTTGAAATAGTACTGAATTTTTATAATCGAATGAGACCACCCGGAGCTCTGTAGGGCAAACCGTTTGCTGCCTACGAGATTTTAAGAGTCGGACTTCCCATTCTTAAGAGTTCGTATCCCCGTTGATAAATAAAATAAATCAATGTCAAGATAATGAATACTGGTTTATAAGTAACTCGAATGAAAGCTATTGCGGAATTAACAATCGGTCAAATGGAAATTGGAATTGTAAATTTACTTCTAGAAAAGGGGCTCCAATGGAAAAGTAAAGTAAACTTTACTCCTTAAGAAGGGGGTGTAATGGAATCGTGGAGTAAAAATTACTTCATCCAAAAGGGGTTGATTGGAAACGAGGAGTAAATTTTACTTCATCCTTCGTACCTTATTGGAAGGGAAGTAATTTTTACGTGTAGGGTTTTGGTTTCTTGCCTGTAAAGGGCAAACGGAGATCAGCACGGTGTCGCAGGTTAAGCCGAACATTCGAGGACATCTGAGGGCAGGCATAGATAGAACCCTGGCACCCCCTACCCTTTCTACCCTCGTCTACACTATTTTACAGGCTCGAGACGTAAAATTTACGTCACCTTTCCATTTCAGGGTTAATTGCAAACAATGCGCCTAGAGTTAAAGAACAAAAAAATTAAAACAAACCAAAATGACATTTTTGTGGACTTACGCCCTTTAAAAAAAGACGATTCAAATATTGTGAAATCGTTCAGAAAAGTTCTTGTCTAAACGCTCGACGTGCTCACTGTAACTTAGGCTAAAGAAGAAGACATTGGACAAGATTGGAAACTGACTGAACTCGTTGCTGCCGTAATTTTTCTTTCGTTAGTGGAGAAGAAAATGTTATACTATTGTTAATGAAAAGGTTGGACAATTCGTTTCTGCTTCAGAGCGTGTGGGTGTCACAGATATTGAAGAGTTAACATGTGTATTTGTTACGCAATATCCGGCGACGGATGGGCGCAGCTGTCGAAGGGGAGACCCCGCCCTGTCGGAAGACGTCACTCGAGCTGCACTATCAGATAAAACTGACCTAGTAAATCGTAACACATCGAAGGCTACTCTGAGTTTGACTTACCCTTGTCCGATTCCATCAAAGTGGAGTGGCTGATCATTAAACAATAGTGACTTTCGAAGGTGCGGCTGAGCATTATAAACAAAAATCCGGATTCGGATTCAGCACAACAAATAACAGGAGAAACCGATGAGCTCCTCCCCTAAATTTCGAAAAAGTAGTGTTATTCAACGGAGTGATACCAATGTACATACTACATTAGAAATCGATGACTAACAAAACCGAGGTATCTTTGATGAAAAAAGGCTGCAAATGGTTACACAAAGGTTTATTATTTTTCTATATAGATCACACGTCTGCAAAGATTTCGGCTTTGCCATTATCACCACCTACCAACCATAGATTTGAAAATTTGAACGGAGATTAGGCCTTTCTTGCGATTCACACTCGTTTTTCCGATTTATCGTAAGTCCAACCCTTAAGTACTCGTAGGAAGCGAACGGTTAGTCCTACAGAGCTCTGCGTGGTCTCTAAAAATTCAATACTATCTTAAATTGATGGAAAAACAATGCCTTTATATCGAAATTTCAACCCTTTAAGTGACCAACATCAATCAAAAGCTTCGGGGCACAACTAGACCCCAATTGGAGCTCATATACCAAATTTCCATGGAAACGAAGGAAAGTGCCGCGGACGGACGGACGGCCAAATTTTTATTAGATTTTTGGATTCTACGTACCTTGAAACGTAAACCAACAAATTTTGAGGGGATGAGGCGCAAGTGTCCTCTTCATCCCTGCATCTGCTTGCAGAGTGTCCGAAAGCTTGGCACTTGTAACATCTGCTAACATCAATGAAATCACTTACGTTGCATCTTGAGAAACCTATGTTAAGGTATCGAGCCCCCAACAATAAGTCACGGACTTTAGGAGATACCTTAACGACCCAAGTAACTTCTTCTAAGTCCTTTGGTCCTTTCCTGAATGCTGGGACAAAGCCTTCAGCCATCTCCTCGCCAGTCATCAGATCTCTGAGGAACGAATTCTGGTTCCATACTGCTCTGCTTAATTAGGTTCCTTCCAAGGAACTATCAATCTTATTTATCCTCAGTAATAAGGGTCTCCAAGGTTTTACTGGGTTTGTCACATTGAAGCCCTTATCTTTTAGCGCTCGTTAGAGTATCATCTTATCTTCGTGGTTTCTTGGGTCAAGCAGGATTTTATTTCGGCCCTTTCTGCAGGAATTTATCCCCACCCCAAGTGAGATGACATCTATTTCTCTGTTTATCGCTTTTGGTTTATTATTTTCAATAATGAACCTTTGGAATCGACCAAGAAAAAAAATTTTCAACACCCCCTCAAAATTTGATGGTTTACGTTTCAAGGTACGTAGAATCCAAAAATCAAATAAAAATTTGGCCGTCCGTCCGCCGTCCGCCGTACGCCGTACGCGGCACTTTTGCCACTTAGCATTGACCGATTTTGATGACATTTGGTATGTAGGCTCCATTTGGGGTCTAGTTGTGCCCCGAAGCTTTTGGTTCATGTAGGTCACTTCTAAGGGTTCCAAAATCAGTTTTGAAATTTTGAAAACGCCCTAACTCAAAAAATTTTGATATAAAGGTATTGTTTTTCCTTCAATTTAAGATTCTATAGAATTTTTAGAATTTTTTGAGACCACGCGGAGCTCTTTAGGACTAACCGTTCGCTCCCTACGAAAATTTAAGGGTTTATATTGATATATATATATATATAAATCAAAACACGAGTGTGAATCGCAAAAGAGGCCTAATCTCCGTTCAAATTAGAGCTGACCGAAATGCAATCGATGGTTGGTGATTTTGATTTTTTTTTTTTTCTTCTCTTCATATTGGATGGTTGGTGATTTTGTAGACGAGTGATCTATATAGAAAAATAATAAACCATTGTGTAATAATTTGCAGCGTTTTTTAATAGATCCCGGTGACAAAGGGCATCCTTGCGCCTGGTCTTTGGTGACCATAATGGGATCAGGTTTGCTTAGGTTTGTCCATTTCCTAGACCGAGACAAAACATCGGCGTATAGCTTCTTGGACTGAATCGGACGCGCACCCGAAAGAGCCCTTGACGTTGGTAGTTTCCCTCTTTGGAGATTATCTTGCTTATTCTCGCTAGCAAGTTTCCTAGTTATTTTTCTCCTTCTAGAGACACAAGTAAAGGAGATAGATAGATTTCCACATTGTTGAGTCCAAGCTATATTTTGTGGACTAGAGAGAGGTGCCTACGAGTATGTAAACTGTGGTCGAGCTGTGAACTGTTGAAACTCATTATCGATTTCCCGCTTCTCGAGTCGTAAGTGATATTTATTGAATTAGCGAACAAGCGGGAACTGGCGTGACGTCAGCATGGCCCGGTAGAGATGCGTCATCCCCCCCACCCACCGCACCTTTGGCTCTTTTCATTTCATCTATCATTCAGTTCTTTTCATTTGCTTGTTGACTCACGCTGCTATTAATTTGTCAGGTTCTCTCTATACGAACCAACTAAACGTCATTTTGGTTCATTATTTTACAATAATGAACCATTGGAATCGACCAAGAAAAAAAAATCATTAACCCCTCCTCAAAATTTTTTGATTTACGTTTCAAGGTACATAGAATCCAAAAATCTAATGAAAATTTGGCAATCCGTCCGCCGTAGGCGGCACTTTCCTTAGTTCCCATGGACCGATGTTGAAATTTGGTCTATGGGCTCCATTTGGGATCTAGTTGTGTTCCGAAGCTTTTGGTTGATGTCAGTTATTTCTAAGGGTTGAAATTTTTCAAAACGCAATTGGCCCAAAAACTTTTGATATAACGGTATTGGTTTTTCATCTATTTAAGATAGTATTAAATTTTTAGAATCGAATGAGACCACGCTGTAGGACAAACCGTTCGCTCCCGACGAGAACTTAAGTGTTGGACTTACAACAAATCAGTAACACGTGAATCGCAAAAGAGGCTTAATCTCCGTTCAAATTTTAGCTGAACAAAATGCGATAAAATTTCCTAATGAAGGCACCCACAACTCTTTATTGCTCCGAATTGAGTGTGAAGCGTTTGTTTCTTGAAAATAAACTTGATTCTGAAGCGAAAATATGGTAGGTAGGTAGTGACAATGGCAAAGCCGTGTTCTTTGCTGGCGAGTGATCTACACAGAAAAAATAAACCTTTGTGTAATAATTTGCAGCGTTTTTCAACAAGAAAATCTATGTTATTGCTGTTTTAGTGTATTTTTTCTTGAAACGTGGACTATTTTGATTAGAGAATTACCTAATTGGGATGTATAATAGGATAATCAGAACGTCAGCTCTTAACTGCTTTCCAAAGTCGAGAGAAGTTCCTGAGTACTTCCATAGTCCCCAACTACTCCTACTTTTCCCAGACGCTCTTAACTCCCCTTCTGTATCACACGATGATCGGGATCACGGAACGTATTATGGAACAATCAAAACATCCCAACTATTCCTCAAGTCAACTAACCTCCGAACATGAGCAAATTTCCCAGGTATACTTTAAGTCTTCCAAGTTATCTACTGCTCCCCAAAGCCCTCAAGTTGTCAATGCTTCATATCCCCCAAGCCCCCCATTACTCTCCAAATCACATATGCCTTTAATTTAAAGATGTTAGGTATGCAAGAAACTACCAGTTCAATCAAAGTAGGTATTTGTCAAGCTCTTTGAGGTCATTGAATGCCATACAATTTTGAAACACCTTGTAAAGTGGCCGTCAATGATAGAGACTGCTGGAGAAAGGGAGGCCCAACTTTGCACCGGCCACCGTAGTGTGGTACATGAATGGATCAGTCCTGTGTGGAAGATCTGCTATAGGCCACGACATGGAAATCATGCTACGATCTTTCAGGCAGTTTTCCATGCTGGTCAACTGAGCGCTGAAGAAATGCTGAATGATCTCAAATGGGTCAAAGTGTTCACGTCAGTCAGACTGCCCCTGTGCAGATACTGTGGTATAGAAGAGGATGATGTCTGCTACACCTTCTTCACATGCCCACAATGGGAGGGTTTTTTTTTTTTTTTTTTTTTAAATCACAAAACACACCTGCTCCTTTTATGATTACAGGTGTACTGTAATGGGAGGGTATGAACAAGTCGAGCTGGGATGCAATGGCAGTATCTTTCACAGCAGTCCTTAAAGCAAAAAAGCTGGATGGAAGATGGGAGGAAGAAGATGAGGAATAGAATTGAAGGAGAGATCAGATTGGAGAGCTGAAGTAGGAGCAGCCTTTTGGTACAAAAAAAAAAGGGCTCACCCTGAAGTAATACGGTAAATGAAATTGCTGATCTTCTTGCCGATAGGGCTAGAACTTTATTCCACCAGTATCTGCCTACAAAATGAGGTTGGCAATTGGGAAAGAAATGAAAAATTAGCAGTCCTGAGACTGTCTAAACTGTAACGCACTCAAGGAGAAGGGCCATAGAGCCTAAGAAGAACGTCAGGATACTTGTGGGTCCGGTATCAGGCTTCTGAAGAAGCAAACAATGGCCGTCTTTTGCAAAATGGAATATACGAAATTTTTTATTATTATTCACGAATATTTACTCAACTAACATTTTTAAACTACTCCACTCTAGAAAGAATTTCAGCAACGAGTAATACAAGGAAGCTAAATGCCTACATTTCGCGGAGAAGAATCTCAAACAAGGGAGCGACGAGGGGTGACAGTGAAATTTTTTTCATCTCGCCAAGCAGTACGAAAATAGAACGGGTTTTTATTGATGTGGACGCAGAGGGTTACTGAGGGACTTGGCAACAAGTCGACCCACCGCGATGGGCGCCCCGATGTGTCAATTGCGTTGCAACTGCCACTGATGCAACGGGATGCGCCTCATAGCTTCTGGGAGAACACTAAAGCGCAACAGGATGAACACTCCCAATTAGTTCAATAATGCTTCATTGTTCAAAAAATACACACTTTTCTAGCAATAATCTAACAAATAACTGAAGAGTTTTCTTATAAACGGGCTTGTATCCATTTTTACACTTTTTGTTGGTTTATTATTTTCATAATGAACCTTTGGAACCGAACAAAAAGAAAAACTTTTAACCCTTTAAAAATTTTAAATTCTTATTTTAAGGTACGTAGATTCCGAAAACCGAATTTTAAAAAAAGCGTTTGGTTGACCGTTGTTTTGTTGAAACAACGGTATGTCGACAAGCCCAATTTTTAGCAAGATTTCAAAGCGGAATACAAACCGTTTCAGAAGGATTACAACGTGAGGTGATAGGAGTTATCCCAAAGATTCAGAATCTGTGAAAAAAAAAGTGTAAAAAATGGATATAAGCCCGTTTGAAAGAAAACTCTTCACACATTCTTGTCAAACATAAATACATAAGCTGATTCCACCCGCACCTCCTTAAACCTGATTTCCATTTCGTTGGACGGACGGAAATTTTTTATTCGACTTTTGGATTCTACGTACATTACCCATCAAATTTTTAGGGGGAGTTGAAAATGTTTTTCTTGCTCGATTACAAAGGTTCATTTTAAAATAATAAACCAAAAAACGTCTGCCAAGTGGGTGTGGCACATAGCTTCCTCGTATCCATAACCCGATTATATAGATGATCCGATGCATAGTAGTTAATCTCAAAACACCAATCTGTAAGTACCTTTCACTACCCTCATAGGGGACCATCTACACGCTAATCTGGACAATCCTAGAAAATTTCATCAAATTCGGATGAAAAATGTAAGTGTTATGGGTGTTACAAGGATTTCACGTTTGCGCATGCGCAGAGGCTATGTAAATTTTAAGGCCTTGATTTTTATTGGGGACCATCTGCGACTAAATCCGCGTAATCCCTGAAAATGTCATCGAAATTGGGTAGAAAATTTGGGAGTTATGGTCGTTACAAGGAAATTCACGTTTGCGCATGTACAGTCGCTTCTATCAGTCCGGGGATAATGATTTTCTTAGGGGACCATTTAAATAATTATCTGTAACATCCCTGAAAATTTCATTGAAATCGAATGGAAAATGTATAAATTATGGTCGTCACAAGGAATTCACGATTGCGCATGCGCAGTCGCTTCTATCAGTCCGGGGATGATGAGTTTCATAGGGGACCGTCTACATACCAACACGCACAATCCCTGAAAATATCATAGAAATCAGACAATAACTTCGTATAGTTATGCCCGTTACAAGGATTTCATGGCAGACACACAGACAGACAGACACGGAACCAAAGTTGTTCAAAAAGGTCTTAAAACGCAAAAGGCGAGTGAAAATTTTGATTTTGGAGAACTTTTTTTTTCATCCTTGAAAAGTGAAAAAAAGCTTCCGCTACCTTGGTAGACACGGAGCAATTACAACAGTGTTTGTGATCTCACTACCCTCTAGATCGGTTCATTTTGCTCCCGAGGTAGGTTGAAAGTAAAAGATCGGTGGGTCGGAAATTCAGGTTTTTGACCTCGAATTTGGATTCAGCACCAGTGAAAACCTCCACACTCTTACCTTTTGCCCAATGTTACAATAACATGTGGTAGAAAAGTCAATCAAAGAGAGCCGCGGGCGTGTGCGTGTAGTATTTTGTAGTATCCAAGAGATTCTCATTTCGGATACCGTTACTTTACGGTTCAATATGGTGTGCGCCTGGGTAGGAAAAAATGTTTATTGTTACTTTTAATCTAAGGTAGACCTCATTCTGAGAATTTTGGTACCAACCGCGACCTTCTAGCGTGTGTAAATCTTTTCCTATGAATTTTTAAAGTTTCGACCGTTTATGACGTCACAGTGGGCTGGAGAGTCCCGCCCAGGCAGGAGGGGCGCGTGACGTCATAAACGGTCGAAACTTTTAAAAATCATAGAAACAGATCTACTAACGCTAGAAGGTGAGTACCAAAATGGGGTGGTCTTGGGTTGGTACCAAAATTCTCAGGATGTAGTCTACTTTCGATTAAAAATCTAAAAAAAATCAAGGCGCACCCCCCATTGTCAGGAAAGGGTTTTATCTCTCCTCTGTGCATGGATACTTTTTTCAAAGATACCTATTTTATTCAAGGCGAGTAACATGACTGGCACCATTAATTAGTGGTGAACTGGCACCAATAATTAGTTCCATGGTGGTACAAAAAATAATTCATGAATATCCAGAGGTATATTGAGAATTTTCCTCAATTTCAAATCTTAGGTACAGTAGTTAGTAAGCTATAAGAACCGAAATATTAAAAAACTGATATTTTGTGAATATTCCCTGTTTGCCCCCTTCCCATGCTAATTTTGATACTCTGGTGAAATAGTGTGCACTTCGGAAGATTGGTGGGAGGGGGGGAGGAGAGAAGGAGGCAAAAACCTTAAAAATGCCAAATTCCGGTGTAGTGCGCACAACTTTGATACGCCCTCAATTTCAAATCTTGGGCACGGTAGATAGTAAGCTCACACAACACAACCCCACACAACTTGCTACGTCCCACCCTGCTGCCATCGTTCAAATCTTCAATTTTTATTAGCTTCCCTAATTTCTTCTAAACGTTTTCTCGACGAACAAACTCAATTACCGTCATTCCTGAGCCGTAATCTTTTTAAAAAAAATATAAATAAATAAAAAACTAGACTAAAATGCCCCATTCAGGACGATTGTGACGAAAAATTTTGCTGATCAGGAGTTGTTTAAATTTTATGTTTTCTCTATTAGCACGGCTTGGCGTAGTTTTGCAATTATATTCCTAGCCAACGATCTACGCCGCACATCATTCTGTCATGCTTCTAAGAAAACGTTCGTCAGACGTAGTCAAATGCGCAGATCATTAGGAAATGAGGCGACATTTGTTATTTGATCCAACGTGGTTTAGTTGTTTACAAGCTACGCTCTTTGTCGAGTTGTTCTGCATTGCAATATTCAATCAATGTGCCTATTAGGTAGGATTAATATTCATTACACACTTATAAATAGTTGATGAATTAATGAAACGATTACGTCTTCCAAAATTGAAATTTTCACTCGTTATTGTGGTTTGAATGTTCCAAAATCGTCATAATTACCGCGGGTGCTCATTTGCTGCTTGTGTGCAGGTGATTTATCAATACATTTTTATCAGTTTGGATAAATTTGAGCATTTGGAGCATTTACGGTTGATCAACTCTTGAAAACAATAAGTAACTATTCTTCTTTGGATCTTATCACTGTTTAATCAAAAGTCCACAATTTTTTTGGGTAGTGTTCTACAATTTGGAGTGAGGAGATTGCCAATACTGGTTTTGGTATATGATCGATAAACTTACATCAATATTAACCCTAGTGGAAACATGGTATCACTAGTGCCACCGAAAAAATCTCAGAAAATCCACAGAAATCCCAAAGAGTCACTGGAGTAACCAAAATTAAATTGAAATTTTAAATTTAATGAACGGCAGAATTTTTTGTGAGCTATTGGGAGTCTCAAAATAAAGTTATGACAAAAAATACCAAGGAAATCGGTTAATAAATTTCCAAAATTTTTATCATAACATCACTTTTTGACTTCTAATAACTTACAAAAAATTGTTTAATAAATTCAGCTCTGCCCATTAATTTTTAAATTGAAATTTAAATCAAGCTAATCTGGTGACACCTTGGGTCATATGTGGAATTCCCAAGATATTTTTGGTGACACTAGTGACACCATGGTCCAATTAGGGTTAAACCATTACCTGCACAGAAGCTTAAACATTTCGTAAATCTATCTTATCTACTTGATATAGTGAATCAGGAATAGTGGGAAGAAATTAAGAAACATTAGATGATAAATCAAGTTTGCTGGGTAGAAAATTCGCTATACTGGTGCAGGGTTGAAATTCTGGAATGCTGAGAAGTAGTTCTGGCAGGCTGTGTAAGTATTCTAGAATGGTGGGAGTTTAGCTTCTGGAATGCTGAGTAGGAATTCTGGAATTTTTAGTAGATATTAGGGTATGCTGGGAGTTCGAATTTTGGAATGCTAGATAGCAATTCCGGAATGCTGGAATACATGAATGCTGAGTAACAATTCTGTGATTTTGTATGGATATTTTGGTATGCTGGGAGTTTGAATTCTGGAATACTGGATAGCAATGCCGAAACTCATGAATTCTGGCAGCAATTCTGGAGTGATGAATAGGAATACAGATTTGCTGCTTAGAAATTTCGCAATGATAGAATTCATTAATGTTGAGTAGGAATCCTGGACTTCAAGTAAACATTAGGGTATGCTGGGAGTTTGAATTTTGGAATGGTAGATAGCAATTCCGGAATGCTGGAATTCATGAATACTGAGTAAAAGTTCCGTAATTTTGTGAGGGTATTCTCTATTCTGTTCTACGAATAGTTTGAATTCTAGAATGCTAGATACCAATGCCGAAACTCATGAATGCTGGCAGCAATTCTGGAGTGATGAATAGGAATACAGATAAGCTGCGTAGAAATTTCGCAATGCTGGAATTCATTAATTTTGAGTAGGAATTCTGGACTTCAAGTAGATATATAGTAGTAGGATATGCTGGGAGTTTGAATTTTGGAATGGTAGATAGCAATTCCTGAATGGTGGAACTCATGAATACTGAGTAAAAGTTCCGTAATTTTGTGAGGATATTCTCTATTCTGGTATAGTGAGAGTTTGAAACCTAGAATGCTTGATAGCAATGCCGGAACTCAGGAATTCTGGCAGGCAACTCTGGACTGCTGAGTAGGAATACATGAATGGAGGGTAGGAATTATGCTATCTAGCAATGAAAAATTTTCATCAGCAGGATCGATCTTAAACAACAAACTTTCTTCATTTAATGAAGAAAGTTTGTTGTTTAAGATCGATCCTGCAAATCCTCTTTAAGACTAGCCTATACGAAGGCAGTCCGATTTCTTCTCTTCTAGTCTCTAGAGGTACAAATAAAGTTGTCAGGATAACTATCAGACCAATATGCCTATTATTCTTTTGGCTTCACATCCAACCCAGATATTTGGGTTTCTTTCCTTACTTGGTTTTCTATACTTTAGTATTTTACACCATTAGTTCCGTATGAAGAAGCTACAGTGCCCGCCCAACTTGGTTTTCTGTTGGGCAATCGAACGCTATCGATTGTGGTGTCTGAGCATCCAAAACATACCTCTTTGGGGATTAAGGCTAGGGCCTAATCTGGAATTGTGAAGGGCCAGGCGACGATGAGGAGGATTTGATTATGTAATGTTTCTTGCAACAGCTAGCTCAATCCTGAAGCAGTTACGTAGGTACGATTGACGCAAATAGAGATTTATTGTGGATTAGAACGACAAAGTGAGAAACCCATCGATCGTAGGATTACGCAACTGAGGGAAATACGTAAACATCTACTTCGCACCCTTATTTACAGCCTCTCCAGGTAGTTTTTTGAGTTTCGTTCAGGTTTTCGAGGTTTTGACCAAGGAAATACGGTTGTACGGTGGAATATGTGACCGTAAAGAGGAGGTAAAAATTCCAAATTTTTTAATTAATTCAAATGCTCGTTGTTGCAGTAAAACATTTTCCTTTCGGGAAATTATTTATTGTAGTCTTCATATTGTCAAAACATCAGCCGGTTTCTCCAGCCTGACTGAAGTAGGTACTAAAGGTAGGGGGTCTCAGTCGATCTCCGTTCAATCCTCGTTTCGGGTTAGTATTTCTCTCAATTATCGGCGCTCAAACTTTAAAAATTGTACCTAAATATAACATATTCAAGGATTTTTGAAATTCATTAGTACATCTACCTAGGGATTGGGGGGTGCGCCTTGATTCTAATATATAAGCAAGTATTGAAACCTGTCTGAGCATAATATGGTATTCAGCTCTGGGGCTGTACGAAGAAATCGGACGTCAAGATTGTCACAACCTTCCAAAATAAGGTACTAAGGACCATTGTTAACGCTCCCTGGTACGCTCCTGTTTTAATAAATAAAAATATCATTGAAAAAAACCTAATTTGTCTACTTTGTACGTACAATGACGTCATTTGTGATTACGTGACGTTATTTCGCCAACTTTTCCAGGGTCTGACTATTGAACTGACAAACTTGGGGAAAGATTTCGTATTAAACCTCCCCCAACCACCAGCTTGCCATATTGACCTCCCACGCTTTCGAGGAAACTCCTGGAGGAAATTATTGGGCTCCCCAGGGGGTAGTTGGGGGTTGAAAGCTACCTACGTAAGAGAAGGGGACGAGTGGGCGGACTAGGAAGCATAGAAAACCCACGCTGAAACACCCACTCGGGACACCCCATGAATACAACACCCCTAGCCTAAAGCCACTGAAGTGTTTTTTTGGAAATTCGATAATAAAGCGGACTTCTTCATCCCAACCGTAATCCATTCTCGGTATGGTTTCCCAGCCACCCTGCCACTAGGGCTTCTAACGTCTTGAAAAACTTATTTCGAAAACGCCAGGTTGTGAGTGTGGCCTCTGGCTTAGAGGTAAATAGCCCTTGTATACCTACAAACCTGAGAGGAGCCTCAAGGCAGCTTACCTATTAGTTTCATTGGTGTAGTGAAAATCCATGTTGAGTTGTGTGGGAAAATTTTTAGAGAAATGGGTTAAATTGCATTTAATTATTTACCTTGAGTCAAATGGCTTAATTTGTAAAGAACAATTTGGTTTTAGATCCGGTAGAGAGGTTGATCAGGCTATTTTTGAGTTAATGGGTGACCTGTACAAGCTTAGGGACGAAAAACTGAAGGGTATCTTGCTTTTTTGTGATCTATCAAAATGTTTTGATACGATTGATAGAGCCACATTAATGGACCGTATGGAAAAGACTGGTATAAGGGGAGGTGCACTAAGTTGGTTTTCAAGTTACCTATCGAATAGAACGCAGGTGGTCTCTATTGGTGAATTTGTGAGTGGACCCCGGAGAATAGATTATGGGGTAATACAGGGAGGGACACTGAGTGCGACTTTGTTTCTGATCTACATAAATGCACTACCCCGAAATGTGCCGAGCGTCAGAACTTACTTATTTGCCGATGATACCACTGTTCTGGTTTCTGATGAAACATGGGATGGCGTTTTTTCTAAAGCGCAACATGCTTTGGACGCCCTGGGAGTTTGGTTTTCGCAGAGTATTTTAACGTTAAATACTAAAAAAACAAAATATATGCGAATAGGGAGTGTGGACGGTAGTATGGGTTTGGAATCTTTGAAACTTATATCTCATATCTGCGATAACTCTGAGCCCGCAAATTGTTTATGTACTCCTTTAGATAGGGTGGTAAGTTATCGTTACCTAGGCATTATTGTGGAAGAGGTTTTGACCTGAAAAATGCATATTGAAGCCATAAGCAAAAAATTGAGACGAGTTAATTATGTTTTATACCATGCTGGAAGGGTTTTTAAGCGAGACAAACTACGTTTATTATACATGGCCTTGGTGCAGTCTACTATTCAGTATGGTATCGTTTCGTGGGGGGGGGAACTCACCCAACTCACTTGGAGAAATTAAATGTGATACAAAGAAGTATTATTAAGACGATAATGAGGAAGGAACGTCGGTACTCTAGTCTTATCTTATTGAATGAGTTTAAAGTTTTCACCCCGAGACAGTTATTTTTGAAATCCCTTCTACTAGTATACCACAGAAACCCTACCATAGTTCAACAAAGCCAACATCATGATTATCAGACCAGATTTGTATTGATGGGAAATGTTGTCGCACCGAGGCCTGCTCTTATGCTCACAACAAGAAGTCCAAACTGCATAATATATATGGTCCTTAGAGTTGTACATTCTCCCCTAAAATCCCCACTATTATGTACGCGTGTGGCATATAAAAAGAAAATATATGAATGGTTAGTGAGGCTGGGTAGGGAGGGGGCGGAGAATATAGTTAGGAGCATTTATGTTTAGGATGGTATAATTCCAGATGGTAATTTGTGTCGACGCAAAGTTATTATTGACGTATGTTTATTTCAATTGATGTATGTAATGTTAAGTTTCAAATTAGTTGATGTAAGTAAAGTATGATTTATGTATAGATGCAGTTGATCTATGTAAAGTCAAGTTCGAAGTTGTTTGGCGCTACTCTTGTAGGGCGATACAGGCTCTCAGCCTTCTGCCCTGCAATTAAGTTGTAACAATTATCCATGTAAAACAATTGTGTGTGGTTTATGCAACTGTAAATAAATAAATAAATAAATAAAAAAGTCTACCAAGTGGGTGTGGCACATAGGTTATCCATAATTCGGTTGTATGGATGATCCGATGCGTATAATAACCCTTCTAATCCCTTAGTTGAAGCAAAAACGGTCTACAATCAATCGCACGGATGGATGAAGTACTTTACCTAATTATGGGTAGAGTAAGTTAAGTACTTAACTGATAGTGTTACTTCTTCAACGGTTACTCTCCCTCGACTGATTCACATTTGTCAAGATTATCTTGACGTGGACTTTGACCAAGAGACTAGATTGTGACCTGCAAGAACCACTCAGAAAGGAGAAATGGCGTTGAAGGGAGGTTGAGATGAGGGAAATAAAGAACGGAGAAAGACCGGGATAATCCATCGTCCGATATGACCCCGTGTAGGGGACTAAAAGCCCAGGGTTGCGAGAGGAGGGTCAATGACCCCGGCTTGTCGAATAATTTTATTACCTCCCCGAGCCAGGGCTCTGGAATAGTAGAAAACTAACTAAACACTAGATGAGCCGAGTAGTCAGTTGAATGACAAAAAACGCTGGATTCCAAGATTAAAATGTTTCCTTGGTTGTGGTGGAGAAGGAAGCAGAGGACGTCTATATACTTTTTTCAACATTTATTTGGCCAAATAAATGTTGAAAAAAGTATATAGACGTCCTCTGCTTCCTTCTCCACAACAACCAAGAAAATGACTACAGCAGGAGTACAGAACAAAGATTAAAATGTTGTTAAATGATTTGACTACAGTATAGTTGGGCGTTTCAGTAGGTGTACTCCGTGGTATCACCACCCGGCTAGGCTCATATCCTCTCTTCCACCCACACCTTCCTCATCATCCCCAGGGCAGGCGTCGGGTGAGTCCTGGGCGTCCTCCCCATTTAAAATTTGTTTAATTTTGGTTTATTATTTTCAATAATGAACCTTTAGAATCAACCAAGAAAATTTCTTTTTAACCCCCCTCAAAATTTGTTGGTTTACTTTTCAAGATATGTAGAATTCAAAAATCGAATAAAAATTTGGCCGTCCGTCCGACGCTTTCCTTAGTTCTCATGGTCTGATTTTTATGAAATTTGGTAAGTATGTGGGCTCCATTTGGGGTCTAGTTGTGCACCGAAGCTTTTGGGTGATGTCAGTCACTTCTAATGTTTGAAATATAAGGGCTGACATTTTCAAAACTCCCAAGCATAAAAACTTTTCATATAAAGGTATTGTTTTTTCTTTAATTTAGAAGAGTATTGAATTTTTAGAATCGAATGAGACTACTCAGAGCTCTGTAGGACCAACTGTTAGCTCCCTATAAGAACTTAATGATTGGGCTTACGATAAATCAGAAACACGATTGTAAATCGCAAAAAAGGTCAAATCTCCGTTCAAATTTTAGCTGACCAAAATGTGATAGTTTTGCGATGTTAGCAACCTGTAATCAAATTTACTAATGAAGGCACCCACAACTCCCTATTTTTTCGAATTGAGTTTGAAGCGTTTTTTCTTCCAAATAGACTTGATTTGGAGCGAAAATATGGTTGGTAGGTAGTGACAATGCCAAAGCTGTGTTCTTTGCAGGCGAGTGATCTACACAGACAAATAATAAACCTTTGTGAAATAATTTGCAGTATTTTTACATTTTTATTTATGGCTACCTTTGTGAAATAATTTGCAGTATTTTTACGTGCCTCCTACGTTTCATCAAAGACCTTGTCTCTGAATCTGCATAAGTAGTAGCGAATTCACAATATTATTTATGTTTGCCAATTCAGAAAAATATCAAAAGATCGCGTTGAACATGTTTGCATTTGGCGATAAAACTTTATAGTAATACTTAAAACTAGCGATGACACAATACAACCTCATATTGTCTATCGAAATATAAATAGTTGCTTTATACAACTGATTTACAATCACATAGGAAACTGTAGACTTCCAAATCTACGGGTATAGTAATTTGAAGGGTGAGTAACAACAGTCGGACAAGCTTGAATGGAGGATGAATTTTAGTCGCTAGGCGTTGCCAGGCAATGTGCGGTGGTCCCCTCAAATTCAATTTAATCCTTCATTTCTGTAGTCATACATACATATTTATGTACATTTCACGATCAATAACCTGGTATGTGTTAATTATTAGTAAGTAAATAGTGTAACTAAGGTGCTTAGATATAAGAAAACCGGGAGTCCAACCCAATCACAGTGGCAGCGTTATTACTTCGTTTTATTCTTAACTTGGCACATAAACGAAAAAAGCGTTAAGAAAAAGCGAAACGGTTGGTTTTCTGATGATTTCCGCTTACAACCGAGTCGTTGCTAAGGAAATTAAACTTTAGTTTTAAACGGACAGAAATTGTTCTCCATTCGTTGGAAAGCTCTTGATTTAGCACGCATTTCTTTCGTACTTGTTCGTTCTACTTATGTCGACATTTTACATTTATTAATGGATGTAGTAAACAATGACACTTGTTTTGTTGTCACTTGGGAACTATTAAAGACATAAAATGTCCCAATGTGTCGCAGACATGAGAGTCCAGCCCCCAGCAATCCTTGTCGGGTTTCAGCGCTACCTCTCGCCACTTAAACGAACTACCATTCCTGATTACCGTAACTACCATTCTAAAGATTGTTGTCTCGTAATCGTTTTCGTTTACCATATTTCTATAACATGAACCAGTGGCGATTTTGGAGCTCAGCTTTGCAACTGAATGACTTTGGTCACGTTTCGCAACATAAAACGACACTTGGCATTATTTTCACATCCATAAATGTTTACAGAGAAAACAATAAGAGAAACTAAAACGAATATGATAAACGAAAACGATTACGAGACAGCAATCTTTAGAATGATAGTTACGGTAATCAGGAATGGTCGTTCGTTGAAGTGGCGGGAGGTAGCGCTGAAACCCGACAAGGATTGTTGGGGACTAGACTCTCATGTTGCAGACTCGTTCAAAGTTTTTTCTTAAAATAATTCTTACATAATAAAAAGACCTTGTAAACGAAATTTAATCCAATTATTATACAGTCAAAAAATTTTAATAATTTGTTTAATCTAACTCCAAAAACAACATACCTACATATACAATACACAACAACATTACTACCCTAATATCACGAAATCACATTAAACTCGTCTATAGTGTATTGAGTGAGGACTGTCTCTTAATAAAGTCTGAATTGTCTTCAAGAATGTCTTCAAATCAAGAGATTCGGTCGTCCCAGGACCACGTTTTTTTGTCTCATTTTTCGCTTTCGGTTTAGTCTAATTTTCTGACAAATTGTTTCCTGATCATTCCAACATTTACTAGAATAGTTTCCAAACACGGACTGTTAGAAAAACATGTAAAAATATTTCAAAAAAAAAAAAAAGATTTTGTGTAATGATGGCTTCTTAGGTTGAGTAGCTTCGATAAAATTCATATGGTTTGATCGTGAAAAAATGTTTTTTCAAGCTTAGATAAAGTCGAAGAGAGTTTGGCGCAACGTTAGCGCCATCTTTTACCTATCTCAGAATCACACTAGACGCCCGTTCCCTTTAGCCTTTAAAAAAAATCGTTGCTGAGCCCATCGGGATGAACAAACACGCGCAAGTATATGCTTCTTCCATACTCACAAGCAAAACAGGAAAAAGAGGTAATTCATTGTGTTAATATTTATGAGTTCCAAAATTATTAGGTAGTAGTAAGTCACTGCTGTCGTATGAAAGAAGATATCAGTGTTTCATAGGTGTGAATCTCCCAAGGAATTGTTGGTATTCAAACAGACCTTCTTTTGATTAGATCTGTCTTCAACTGCCTACTACATCAAGTTTGTTCGTGTTCTGAATCTGAGATGTTCATCAAGGGATGTAAGCCTGAGTGAGTAAGATAGTTGAAAATTTGGTAATGATCTATATGCAATTGCAAGGGACGTCCCTAGGAGTCCATGCATTCCTTAACAACACGTTTAATTATTTTCAGTCGGACACTTGTGTGTTTCGCAAGTATCGACAACTCTCGAGATGATTAATGGACCTTCGACAAGGGTTTCCTTTGAGATTTAAATGGAAGTGATGATACGAACGATAGATAGTCTCGTCCACATCCAACACTGGAGGAATTTCAATTGATATAAATGACGCCAAAAAGATGAGTCACCTATCCAAAGATGAATTGGTCGAAAGATTCGTTTGTTTCTTGTTTATTACTCCGGTCCACTCGATAATATTATGTCCTCCAGTCGTGACGCACGGAATTCGCCTGATTCCGTTCAATCGCTCGTCGAGATAGGCGATCGTGGATTAGACGACATAGCGGGAAATTCGCGGTTGAAAAACAAGCGGGTTCCTCAATAACACGCTAATTGAGCATGATGACGCTGTGTGTATCTAGTCGATACAGAAATGATTGATAGAGAGTTTGAGTCATTGAAGGAAAAAACGAGGATTTCCAAATCAAAAACGTCGAAAGAGCTAATAAAATATTTCAACCAATTTTCACCCAGTTTTTTTTTTTTACACATAGTGATTCTACGATGTTTCTCAATATCCCACATAGTAATGATCGAAATAGCATTTTCCATAAACAACTTCGAAAAACTAGTTTTTAGACCTATTTTTAAGTTGATTCAATTGGTTAATTATTTTCAATAATAATCCTTCGGAATCGAGCAAAAAAAAAGTAAAGCCCTCAACATTATTTGATGGTTTCGTCTTCAAGATACGTAGAAACGAAGAATCGAATACAAATGTTTCCCTCCGTCCGCCGTACGCGCCACTTTGCCCAGTTCCTGTGGACCAATTTTGAAGAAATTTGGTATATGGTATATTTACAGGCCTCCGGTTGGTTTAAATTAGGGTGAAAAGTGGAGGAAAACATTTTCAAAACGCTCTAGCTTGAAAACTTTCATCAAACAGATATTGTTTTTTCATTAACTCAAAATAGCAACGATTTTGGTTTATTATTTTCAATAATGAACCTTTGGAATCGACCAAGAAAAAAAATTTTTAACACCCCCTCAAAATTTGATGGTTTACACTTTACACTTTTGCCACTTAGCATTGACCGATTTTGATGAATTTGGTATGTAGGCTCCATTTGGGGTCTAGTTGTGCCCCGAAGATTTTGGTTCATAAAGGTCACTTCTAAGGGTTCCAAAATCAATTTTGAAATTTTGAAAACGCCCTAACTCAAAAAATTTTGATATAAAGGTATTGTTTTTCCTTATATTTAAGATTCTATATAATTTTTAGAATTTTTTGAGACCACCCGGAGCTCTGTTGGACAAACCGTTCGCTCACTACAAGAATTTAAAGATTGGACGTACGATAAATCAGAAACACGAGTGTGAATCGCAAAAGAGGCCTAATCTCCGTTCAAATTAAAGCTGACCGAAATGCGATCGATGTTTTTCTTCATGTTGGATGGTTGGTGGCTTTGCAGACGAGTGATCTGTATAGAAAAATAAAAATAATAAACCATTGTGTAATAATTTGCAGCGTTTAAAGAATATGTTGACACCACCCACAGCTCTGAAGGACCATTAGCTTCCCATGAGGGTAATTATTCATTATTTAATTACTGAATGAATCATTACCGTACTGACTTTTCTTAATAATTTATTATTCAACTGTTTGAAATAGAAATTAATCGAGATTACACGTGACCTACCTAAGAGCTTTTCGACAGAGAATCCCTCAACCCCCCCCTGGTTCCTAGAAGAGTCGGAGCCGTGTTCTTCGCAGACTGGTGATCTTTACAGAATCATAGTTTAGATAGTAGATAGAATAGGTAGTAGCGGTCGTTTAATAATTTGCAGCGTTATTGTACGCGAGAAAAAGTGAAAATTCACAGACAAAATCGTGAAAATTTTCACAACCTTGTTTCTAATAAGGTTTCGTTCCCAAATAAGACCTAGTTCAAGTTTGAAGAAATACCTACTGCTCAGCAAATTGTGATCAGATCTGGCAGAAAATTTGCACACATGTATCTGCACAGGCATTCTTCCTATGAGGACTTAATCGTTGAATTTGCAATAAATCGTAAACACGAGTGTAAATGGCAAAAGACTATTCATTGAAGGAAGTAGGCTGAATCTCCGTTCAAATTTCAGCTTATCAAATGTAATAGGTGGTCGTTTCTTCGAATTAAGTTTTTAGTTGTACTCAGTTGTTCGTCCTCATCAACCAAGAATAAAATTTCATAATGAAGGTACCGTAAAACCGTCAAACTTTACCCCAAGATTTACTCCAAAACATTTCCAAATATAAATTTCTCCCAATCGAAATGGTTTAAATTGATTTTTTTAATAAATGAATTGATCTTCAAGGCTTCCTGAATATTTTGAGTGGTCGAGCTCATTGATCAGATAATTGTAACCCCCCTATTTAATTGTTTAAATGTTGGAGTGAAGTTACCTACGAGTGCGTCTATCTTTACTCCACTCTGAAAAACTCACGGTTATCGCTACAGAAACGGGCAGTGGTGCAATGTTACTAGTCGGGATTGAATTCATTACCCCAGAAATACTTGATAATATCAAGTATTTATAATATTATTATAAAATAAATTCTGAAAAATTGAACTTTTTAGCTTGAAAAATACAAGTTATACCTAAGAAAAATATAAATTCCAATGATCATTTATTTCAACGAATTTGCTTGAAATGCAATAGTTCTGGTTATGAGATCACAATTTTAGTTTTTCAGTATAGACAGACTTATGTAGTTTTGCTTTGATTAAGAGCAACACTTTCCACAAGTAAAGAAATATTAAAGGACAATAAACAATAAACGAATGACTTAACAAAATCACAGAAAAAGTCTGTTTCACATTCGATAACTTTCAAATGAATTGCAGTGGTAAATTTCAAAGTTAACACACGAGTAAATAATATGGTAAATCACAACTCATGAGACCAAAGCACGTTTATGTTCATATCATAATGCAGCTGTTCAGTTGTAAAGTTTCGGTAGGGGCGCGTACCAAGCTTTTTCTCATTTCATCTCCCCATCTCTTACTTTTGCAACATGAGATACACTAGAAACCTTACATTCAACACTTGGGAAACTATAAAACTCAAATATTTTTCGAGATTAAATAAGAAAAATATGAGTGAGGCTACCTTTATCCCAACCTTTATAGTGGAGTAAAGATACCCGGTTTTTGGAGTAAAGTTACCATCAAATTTTTGGTAAACAAAGGCATAACTAAGAAAACACTTTTTTGAGAATTTAATGAGTAGATTTTGTTCAAAATAAGATATTGAAAGTGATATGATGAGGGCTTGCCTCGTAAATCCACTCCAAACACCTGATATGGAAGAAATTTTGGAGCACAAGAAACAGGACAAAAACAGCTGAACAGGAAACTATGACTGATAACAGCTGATAACAAGGATAAAGGCGCCATCACAAGCCACATCGATTCTCTGGGATGTGGAGTATAACGAAAACACAATAGCTAACTTTTATCTAAGTTCTACCACGCTTACGTCACAATTGAAGATTCTCACTTTTTGGGGTAAAGTTACCCCTGGTTGGGTAAAGTTTGACGGTTTTACGGTACTACCCCTTCATATCAAGGCTTGAAGAGGAAGGGGGCTCGCCTTCCTTACTACCTCATTAATTTTAGCCAATTTTACTAATGCTGATGAAACTGTAATTAAATTTTAAATTCTGATAAGCGGATTGCGATTGTCACACCTTTCTTCAATATCCTATTTGCGGGGTTTTTCAAAATTTTGCCTCAAACCTGGTTTATTCGAATTATTGTTACTCAAAATTGATTTTTAAATTTTCAAACATAATTACCTAACCAAAATTGTAATTACTTTTCGAAAAAGTCTGTGTAAGCAGGTTTTAAGCATTCCATTTTATTTACAAATGAGAAGCTACTTAAGTTTTAACATGTTTAATGTTTTAGGGCTGGGGGTCATTCTATGAATTCCGACACGCAAATCTGCAACGCTTTTTTTTCTTAGTTACCACGGACCGATTTCTTAGTTACCACGTTATATCGGCTCCATTTGGGGTCTAGTTGTACCAAGATGGTCACTGATCAGCTGAGTGAGCTCCAAGGCCATTTTCTCTCCTGTTGAACGCAGGAAGCTGAAATTTGAGAAGCAGGGTCAATGGAGAATGCTGAAGGCGCCTGAGTGGTCACTGATCAGCTGAGTGATCGGCAATTTCTTCAAAGTGCTGACATCTATCCAAAACGAATCGTATTAAAATCTTAGCCTTAAACCAATTTTGAGGGATGGTTGACTGTTTCTCTTTCTCGATTCCAACGGTTAGTGGTTGAAGATAATAAACCTAAATAGCCTCCACGTTGACTTGTATTAGAAACCATAATTTCCAGCCTCTTCACCTCCAAGTGCGGTTGAGATGAGGTACACGCAGACCTGCTTTCCTATCGGTTCCACCCTCTCAGGTACTCAACGCGCCTCCTGCTTCACAAAAACTGGGACCAGACAAAAAAAAAAATACTTTTCTCCCAGTCACATTCTTCCCAGGCTTTTCCCAGCTGGTTCAACCTCCTGGTCTGTTCGATCTTGAACTGATCTCTCAACTGACAAAGAGAGAGACAGAAATCACGCGTATTTTAAGGGTAGTTTTCACTTGCAATCGGAAATGATTAAAGCGCAGTTTATAGATACCTAACAGAATTGATTTCTAGTTCCAACATCGATGATAACACTAATTTTGAACTTTTGGCAAATCAATTACATAATAGGTACTGTTTGTTTTTGTCATGGACATGTCTTTTGGCGGGGGTCAAGGAATTTTTCGCGCCGGTAAACAAAATCATAGCTACATATCGGTAGCTAAGAGGCAAGGTTCTCTAGAGTACTGCAAGATAATATAACATTATAATATTATATAATATTATATAACATTATGTGCAATCGGAGTTTTTTTTTTTTAAGGAAAAGGGCAAGCCCCCTGATCTTCGGAACTGCTTAGAGCCTTCGGCTAAAATTCAAGAAACATGGAACATGCTTCAACCATGTTTTGTTTGTTTGCTGTTTCCTTCTACTGACTAGGGATGACAACGATATATCGATGTATGTAATATATCGATACATTAGGTTTAATATATCGATAGGTATGTTACGTTTGATATATCGATATATTCGGTTTGATGTATCGATATAGAGAACCGATATTATCGGTCAATATCGATATATATCGCGATTTACCGATATATCGCGACTTGTTTTCAACAAGTAAAAATTAAATATTAAAATGGATAGATGAGAAGGGTCGTCAGTATTAAATACTTAAATAATATAATAATAATAATAATACTTATTAAATTTACAAATTTTGTAAGAACATTAAGTAATTTTATTCCAAATTTTGGAGGTACCTACGTGATGGGTTGTTTTCAGATTACTGACTTCAGCTCAAACATGATGGTTTACACTTTAGTGGCGCTCAAGTCTCAATTATTTGACTTGAGCCAAAAGTAATGGAGGCATGTCCAGATTTAAACGACCTAATACAGTTGAAGCAATTTATAAATTAATGAAACATTGCTATGGCGAGGGTAGGTTTGATTTTTTATTATTTTTTTGTTCGATGGAGGAAACTATCTAGTTGTGCACTACATCGCCGTAATTTCGAATTTTGCCTTTTAAGGGGGTGGAATGGGGGGGGGGGTTAAAGCTTTAAAAACGTGTGTTTGCGGGCATAATCTTGTAAACTGTGCCCAGGCCTCAATTTCCAACCGATTTTTGTGTTTCTTTATTTGTTCGACTCAAAAATCACCCTAATTGCTCACTATTTCACCAGAGTATAAAAATTCGCAAGGGGAGGGGGTGGGTGGGGGATAATATTCACAAAATATCCGATTTTTCAATATTTCGGTTCCTTTACTGCTTACTAATTGTACCCAAGCTTTGAAATTGACAAAAAATTTTCATTACACTTCCGGATTTTCATGAATTATTATCTGTGACACCATGAAACTAATAGTGGAGCCACCATGGTGCCAGGACACCATAAACCACACATTTCGTGGTTTTTTGCTTCCGTGTCTACCAATGTAGCGGAAGCTTTGTTTTCACTTTTCTAGGACGAAAGAAAAGTTCTCCAAAATCAATTTTTTCACTCGCGTTTTGCGTTTTAGACCTTTCTGAACAATTTTGGTTCGGTGTCTGTATGTCTGTCCGTCTGTCATGAATTCCTTGTAATGCGCATAACTATACGAAGTTATTGTCCTATTTCTATGAAATTTTCAGGGATTGTGCGGGTTGGTGTGTAGACGGTCCCCTATGAAAATCATCATCCCCGGACTGATAGAAGCGACTGCGCATGCGCGAACGTGAATTGCTTGTAACAGCCATAACTTCCACATTTTCTACCCGATTTCGATGACATTTTCAGGGATTACGCGGATTAGGTTGTATATGGTCCCCAATGAAAATCAAGGCCTTAAAATTTACAGTAGCCTCTGCGCATGCACAAACGTAAAATCCTTGTAACAGCCGTACATTTGTCAGCCTCGCGTGTGACGTGGGAATCTAAAATCCTATTCAACCAATCTCCTGGCCCCTATAGATCAGTGAGCAGTGCTCTGGACTCCCACTCAGGAGTCCCAGGTTCGACTCCCAGTCAAGCTAAGAAATTTTTTGATCCAATCACTACTCACTTACATTTTTCGTCCGAATTTGATGAAATTTTCCAGGATTGTCCAGATTAGCGTGTAGATGGTCCCCTATGAGGGTAGTGAAAGGTACTTAGAGATTGGTGTTTTGAGATTAACTACTATGCATCGGATCATCTATACAGGGTGTAAGCCTAACTGGTCTGCCATACGGTACCAGTCGATTCTACAACTAATTTGCAACAAAAAATGTCTCTTAGCGATTTTTTTAAACCCTTCGTTTTCGAGTTATTTTAACTTTAAACTTTTTTTTCGTGATTTTGACCTTATGTCATTAAATTGGTCATAACTCCGTTAATTAGCTGTGTAAATTACAATTTGAGGATACCGTTGGAAAGAGCAATAAATTTCCTATCGGATAAATGCCTTAACTTTTTTTTGAGTCAAGGTTTGAGACATGAAAACGTCCTCTAAAAAGAGAATTTTACGTAATTTTGGAAACCTCGTATTCTTTCAATCTCAAATTGAACTACGAGAACCCATACTTTTTCAAGATGCAAGAACAGTGAAAACTGCGCCAGAATCTCAGCTTTCCAATGGTATAATCAAAACATATTCTACAACCGTATTTAAGGGAGAAATTCGGGTTTGAACGCGGAAAAACGTGCATTTTTTCAACGAAATCGGCGCTCCGCCTCGAAGATCTGAGGGGTCGGACGACAGCAGTGGGTGGGCGGGCGCCGCAGTCCGGAAACAGGAGGCCAGAGCGCTGATTTCGTTGAAAAAATGCACGTTTTTCCGCGTTCAAACACAAATTTCTCCCCTAAATTCGGTTGTAGAATATGTTTTGATTATACCGTTGGAAAGCTGAAATTCTGGCGCAGTTTTTACTCTTCTTGCATCTTGAACAAGTATGGGTTCTTGTAGTTCAATTGGAGATTGAAAGAATGCGAGGTTTCCAAAATTACGTAAAATTCTCTTTTTAGAGGACGTTTTCATTCATTTTTCAAGGCATCTATCCGATAGGAAATTTAATGCTCTTTCCAACGGTATCCTCAAATTGTAATTTACACAGCTAATTAACGGAGTTATGACCAATTTAATGACATACGGTCAAAATCACGAAAAAAAAGTTTAAATTTAAAATAACTCGAAAACGAAGGGTTTTAAAAAACTCGGCGCTTTGCGCCTCGGCGGGGGGCTCTGCCCCCCTGCACCCCCCGGTTTATTTCTTTTTCCATACTCTGTATGAAATCATAGGAACTCAGAATGTGTTTTTGCGATGCTAGTCATCCGTTAAATAAAAAACAACAATAATAAATGTGGAGTCTTTGGCAATAATAAAATAAATAATTGTTAGACATTTAATTTGGTCTAAAACCCTATAAATGTTACATAAATAAATATGTAACTACAAGAAAAATACTATATAAATTGAGAGCTTTCCAACGAATGGTGAACAATTTCTGTGCAATGAACACTGCGGGAGTTCAATTTCCTTACCAACGGCTTGGTTGCACGTGAAAATCATTATAAAAGGCGCGTAACGGTTTTTTCTGTCGCTTTTTCGTGACGATTTTTTTCGGTAGGTCATCGCAAAAACACATTCTGTGTTAAAATCGCTAAGGGACATTTTTTGTTGCAAATTAGTTGTAGAATCGACTGGTACCGTATGGCAGACCAGTTAGGCTTACACCCTGTATAATCGGGTTATGGATACGAGGACGCTATGTGCCACACCCACTTGGCAGACTTTTTTTGTGTCTCACCTTGAATACGGATGAGAACCTCGACGGACTGCCTACTGAAACTGATAGATGAAAGTTCAATGTTACGACGTATTTCCGCTTTGGTGCCAGACTGGCACCATTGGTGGTGGTTGTGAGGGGGGGGGGGTGACCTCGAATTCGCATGTTGGGTATCGTAGATCATGGATTTAAAATGCTCTTCAGATTCGAGGCTCCCATGCCGCTAGAAATGTTATGGTGGATAATGGTGAGGACGGGGGGTTACTATTTCTTGCCTAAAGTAAGTAATAAATAAATTACATCGAGTGAAACAGTTTTATCTCTTACCAACTGGTTAAACTGATCTAATGCTCATCCAATGCTCCAACAATATGTTTTTCAAAAGAATGGATTCTGGTTTATTTTTTATAATGAATCTACCAAGAAAAAATATTGACCCCCCCTCACAAAATTTGTTGATTTACGTCTCAAGGTATGTAGAATCCGAAAATCGAATAAAAATTTTCCCACCCGTCCGCCGTACGCGGCACTTTCCTTAGTTCCCATATGCCAATTTTGATGAAATTTGGTATGTAGGCTCTATTTGGGGTCTAGTTGTGCCCCGAAGTTTTTGGTTGATGCAGGTCACTTCTAAGGGGTGATAATTAAGGGTTGAAATTTTTAAGAGTGCCCTAGCTCGAAAACTCTCGAAATAAAGGTATCGTTTTTCATCAATTATAAATTGTATTGAATTTTTAGAATTTTTTTTTTTTTTTTTGATCACCTGGAGCCCTGCAGGGCAAACCGTTCGCTCCCTACGAAAACTTAAGGGTTGGATACGATAAATCAGAAACACGAGTGTGAATCACAAAAGAGGCTTAATCTTCGAGTTGTACTCAGTTTTGCGTCCTTAGCAACCAGTTTAATTTCTCTCAGCTTTACTTTGAGGCGGTGGGAATCGGTCACGTTACTCCCGTAGACCAAAAAGGTGGACACTTTACTCCCATTAACGTCGGGGGTCACTTACCTCCGTTGGTCACGTTACTCCCGCTAAGAAACTTCTCGATGGACATTTTACTCCCGTTCGTGTTCCCAAGGAAAAATGACAAAAACTGCAATGGAGTGACAATAATGTAATATGTAATGAAAAGTAGGAACACTTGGATGGATGGTAAGGTCAATATACGATTAGCAAACGTCAAATATGCAAAAATCTAATATATATCATGTTGTTGCGACTAGCAAACGTCAAATATGCAAAAATCTTGTATATAATATATACAAGATTTTTGCATATTTGACATTATATTATAATGTTTTTGCGACTAGCAAACGTCAAAAAGGAAGAAACCGAAAAAAACAAAAACACAACAAGAAACAAAAAATAAAAATAAGACACAGATAACAATTAGTCGCCAAACAGCCACTGCAGCCATTCTCCTAGGTCATCTCCCGCTACCACCTTCGACAAAAACAGTTTGGACTTCCGACATAGCTACGTAACAATCATCAACTGAGGCTCGGTTGTTAACGGGAGTCAAGAGTCCTCCTGCGATAACAGCTCGCTACTTGTTATCGGAGTAACGTGTCCAGTGCAGGGTCCAACTTTTCCTCGCCGCGGAGTAACGTGGTTGTCACCCGAGGCGGTAATGTTGGGCTCCTAAGAAATATCAGCCCTGAAACGCGCCACCTCGTCCATAACTCAAAGTGCTCGGAGACTAAACAGGGAGTTCCTTCGCTTTGGTGCCGCGATTCGTAGAAGAGCGGCGAAGCGTGATGGAGTGGTCAATGACCGTCGGCCCAATAATTACCCAGTAGGTAACTCACCTGCCAGCAGCATTCTCATAACTCAGGGCGTACTTGGAAGTTTCATTGAAATCCTCAGAAAACACTATTGCGCAGGTAAATCCGATCCAACTGGATTTACCTGCGCGATCCAAGCAGGTAAATCCAGTTTTTCCACGTTTCAGTTCAGTCTGCCGCTAAAAAGCGTCGAAATACCGATGGCAGACTGTGTTACAAAGTTTATACTTGCGTGCTAGTACCACATACCAAAATTGCAACTTTCCCAAAATACATAAATTTTAACACTCAAATTTGCATTTTTGGTTTATTATTTTCAATAATGAACCTTTGGAATCGACCAAGAAAATTTTTTTTTTTAACACCCCATCAAATTTTGATGGTTTACGTTTCAAGGTACGTGGAATCCAAAAATCGAATAAAAATTTGGCCGTCCGTCCGCCGTACGCGGCACTTTTGCCACTTAGCATTGACCGATTTTGATGAAATTTGGTATGTAGGCTCCATTTGGGGTCTAGTTGTGACCCGAAGATTTTGGTTGGTGTAGGTCACTTCTAAGGGTTCCAAAATCAATTTTGAAATTTTGAAAACGCCCTAACTCAAAAAATTTTGATATAAGGGTATTGTTTTTCCTTCAATTTAAGATTCTATAGAATTTTTAGAATTTTTAGAGACCACCCGGAGCTCTGGAGGACAAACCGTTCGCTCACTACGAGAATTTAAAGTTTGGACGTACGATAAATCAGAAACACGAGTGTGAATCGCAAAAGAGGCCTAATCTCCGTTCTAATTAAAGCTGACCGAAATGCGATCGATGTTTTTCTTCATGTTGGGTGGTTGGTGGCTCTGCAGACGAGTGATCTGTATAGAAAAATAATAAAGTATTGTGTGATAATTTGCAGCGTTTTCAATTTAATTCTGCCAGGACTTTACAGCTGCTTAGGATTGCCAGACAAGTCTTAAACCCGTAAGTAGACTTTTAAAATCCAGCTGTACAAATTTGGGACGTCCCAAACGTTGTGGATTTTTGCACGAAAAGTGTACAATTTTTAAAATTGAGTCTGCCGAGGGTTAACAGCCGTTGAAGAGTGGCAGACTGATGAAAACTTCCACGATTAGACCTAATCTCTCATTCACGCAGTTTCCATCCATCCCGGAGATATGATGATTTTTCGCGATTTTTGAACATTTCACATGGCCGCCATTTTTGAAAGCAACCGTTTTGGAATGGCAGACTTGAATTTTCTCTCTCAGAATGTACAAGATTTTCATAATTTGTCGTCAATTCGCATCCCTAAATGAAGTGCGATTTTCGGCCTCGGCGACTATAGCGGAAAAATGAAGAATAATATTCTTGATTAGAGATGGGTATCGACCAACGAATTAATTCAACAATGAATTATTTCATCTCGATTAATCGATTCACTCATAAATTGAACACTTTAAATCGATTAATCGATTGTATCAAAAAGATTGGGTAGGTACAATTAAAACAACAAACTCAACGTAAAAATTATTAAAATTTGAAACTAAGAGTGAAAAAATTAAACATTCAAATATATTGTTAAGGGGGTCTCAGTCGGTCGCCGTTCGTTTTTAGATTTAGCGAAATTGAAGGTGCAAAAACTTGAAAAGTTGTACCTAAATTTGAAATTTTAAAGGACGTTAGAAATTCATTAGTGCACGGCCCTAGGGAATTGAAAAACTGAAATATCGCCGCCGGAATCATCAAAATCGAACAATAATTGTCGGAGAAATATGGGAAAAACTTCTGAACAAACAGGTTTTCCCATGTTTTTCCCATATTTCTCCGACAATTATTGTTCGATTTTGATGATTCCGGCGGCGATATTTCAGTTTTTCAAATCCCTAGGCCCACGTACTAATAAATTTCTAAAATCCTTTAAAATTTCAAATCTCGGTACAACTTTTTAAGTTTTTGCACCTTCAATTTCGTGAAATACTGACCCAGAACGAGGAACGAACGGCGACCGACTGAGACCCTACCCCCTTAGATATCAAGGCACCCATAACCCTTATTGGACCATGGTGTCACCAGTGTCACCGAAAACATCTCAGGAACTCCACAGCTGTCCCAAGGTGTCACTGGAGTATCCAAAATCAAATTGCAATTTTAATGGACAGCAGAATTTTTTGTGGGCTATTGGAAGTCTCAAAATATAGTTGCGACAAACATTTTTAAAGAAATCAATAAAAACAAATTTCACCGTTTTTCAAAAATTGTTTTTTTTTTCAAAAATGTTCAAAACATTTTTTATAAAGTATTTTCAGTTTTTCAATTCAAATAAATTCAAAAAAAATTCAGCTCTACCTATTGGGTTTTAAATTCCAATTTAAACCCAGGTAATCTGGGGACACCTTGAGACAGCTGTCGAATTCCTGAGATGTTTTCGGTGACACTAGTGACACCATAGTCCAATTAGGGTTGAAAGCAATAGTTGCATTCAACAAGCTACGTCAATTCGTATTACGGGGGTCTCAGTTGTGAATAAACTTTTCTCTGGCAATTATTGGTCGATTTTGATGATTCCAGCGAAAATCTTTTAGTTTTTTAATTACCTAGGGAGTAGATCAAATATCCTTGAAAATTTCAAATTTAGGTACTGATGTAAGAGTAGTGTTCCTAAGTGGTTAGTGATCCACACCTTTCTCCCACCATGTTCTATTGGCGCCATTGTTTCAGCAGTTTTTGCGATCTCATTATTATGATATACCACTTCACTTCATTAATGTGATTAGAGCTTTTTATACCAAGTTAAATTCGGTGTTATTATTAATCCTGATTATTGACCAGTATACATCAGGTACAATTGCGATTTTCGGCCTCGGCTCCAGGACTAGGCCCTTGGTCTGCATGCATCTTCTAGGAGTGGCCAATGATGGTGGAGGGCAGAGATGGGCGAATTCTTGTTCATAGATACGATTATGAATACAAATCATTTCTGAGATTTCATGATTATGAATACGAATACAGGTATGAATATGAATACGAATACAATCGTATTCACACTCTGAATACGATTTTTCGCCGTATTCCCCCAATTCTCCCCCAATTTCCCTAAAAATCGAAGTTTTTTACGATTTTCCCTGAAAATCATACTTTTGTAATGATTTTCTCCCGAACTCTGGACATATTTATGACCTAACATTGTCAAATTAATCAATCAAAATTCGAAATACTCACAAATTCCGAATAGGATTTTCAACACTGAATCGAATTAGACCAACCCCAGGTCGCTACGACCAACCGTATTGAAACTACGACGAAAATTCCGCTGAAAATCGCGTTCTTTAACGATTTGCACTGAAAATCATCAAATAATTATGATTTTTACCGAAAATTTCGTCGTACTTTCTACTCAGTTGGTCGTGGCGACCTGGGGTTGGTCTCATTCGATTCTGCGTGAAACATCCTATAAGAATTAGTGAGCGTTTCGAATTTTTTATTGATTATTTTGACAATTTAAGGGAATAAATACGACCAAAATTCCGGTAAAAATCATAATTTTTTAAAATGATTTTTAGAGCAAATTGTAAAACAAATTACGATTTTCAGCGGAAATGTCGTCGTAGTTTCTACACGGTTGGTCGTAGCGACCTGGGGTTGGTCTCATTCGATTCAGTGTTAAAAATCCTATTCGGAATTTGTGAGTATTTCGAATTTTGATTGATTATTTTGACAACGTTAGGCAATAAATATGTTCAGAGTTCGGGAGAAAATCATAAAAATATTATGATTTTCAGGGAAATTCGTTAAAAAAAAATTAGATTTTTAGGGAAATGATAGAAAAAAATCATAAAATCGTATTCAAAATACGAATACGGGGGGAAAATCGTATTCAGAGTGTGAACACGATTGTATTCGTATTCATAATCGTATTTATGAAAAAGAATTCGCCCATCTCTGGTGAAATAGATTATTCGAAGCATATCGATAGTCTGTGACGTCACGAGAAAACCGAAGATTGCATGCACAGTGCATGTGCATGGCGGAGGAGGCGGCCAGGGCTGGGCGCTCGGAGGGGCGGCAATGGCGCGGGGAGGGGGAAGGCGGAGAAGGAGGGGCGGTCGAGGAGGGGGGACCCCTGGTATCGCACCCTCGCGCTCCCCCTCCAGCTCCTCAGTCAGTGATTCGACTTGTTGACCGTAGTTTCCGTCGTGTTATGTGCTCGAATTCTTCTCAAGAAGTCGTCTGCAATTCGATGCTGGATACTCCCCTCCACACGCATAGCGTCACGAACGATAATCGCAGCTCGGGCGGTTATCAGGTAAGCCAAATTTGTTCATCCAAATTCACCGACATGTTCCAACCAAATTCGTTCGAACGACCCCGGGGCAAAGGCGAAGCGAACAGCTGAGTTTGGTTCCTTTGTCTGGCACATCCGTTCCCAACCCGGAGGGTCCGATGCCCGATGATTCATCCAAATCGGCCTCTCCAACTCGTCTCCAACTCTCTCAATCCCCCTTTGTTCGTCCCCTTCGCCACCGCCGAGGGAAAGTAGTCGCCATCCGCCGCCTTCTTTGTAGGCCACTCCTCAAGTTTCTCCCGACAACCGAGTTGACCCGGTTCGTCGAAGAAAAACCTCCAAGCCCCCCAGTTTTCCTTCCATCTGTTCATCCAAA
The DNA here is from genome assembly GCA_009739505.2 of Apolygus lucorum. NCBI lineage: Eukaryota > Metazoa > Arthropoda > Insecta > Hemiptera > Miridae > Apolygus > Apolygus lucorum. Next base: position 8,364,470 of record CM019181.2, on the reverse strand, counting down.
TTACCCTCAACCCGGACCTTATTCACCTCCGCCGAATCCCCCCCTTCTAACTAATTCACGAATTACGCGAAATTCACCTTTACTACGGGATTTTCTCCCCCAAGTTTGCGAGAATTTTTTTTCTCGGGAGGCGCGAGGTGGCGGTGGGTGGGTGGGCGGCCTCCTCCGACGGATCAATACTCGCGCCTGCTCCTCGCCGCGCCTTGCACGTGGCCGTCCCGCACCTTCCAGGCAAATATCGCCTTATTGCTGCACATAACGAGAATATCATGTAAAATACATAAAACATAACAACGAAAATTAATACATTCATTGCATCAACTTAACGGTTTTTCAAAAATTGCTGAAATTTCAATTTTAAATTTAATTTTTTTTTTGTAAATTGTGAAAGCTGTGTGGCGTCACCACCCGAATTTGGAGTCGGTTGGGTATTTTCACGTACTGCGGAGGGCAGGAGGAGAGTATTCCGCTGATGGTGAGGGGCTCACATTATGACGTCATCTGATGACATCTGTTGGGGACTGAGCAGTCAACGAAAAAGACGAATCAAAGTCAAAATCGCGAGAAAAAACGTTGCAAATTATTACAGAACGGTTTATTACAGCTTTTATAGATCTATTTCAACCTTTTACTAATTCAATTCTACTCTCCACCAAATTAACTCATCCCGACCCTGCAACTCATCTCGTGAGAAAAAACGCTGCAAATTATTACACAAAGGTTCATTATTTTTCTATATAGATCACTCGTCTGCAATGAATACGTCTTTGCCATTGTTACCACCAACCAACACGAAGAAAAACATCGATCGCACTTCGGCCAGCTAAAATTTGAACGGAGATTAGGCCTCTTCTGCTGCTATGAGATCTTCGGATTTCTACTACGAGGGTAAGGGAAGTGATCTTGTATGAAAGTATGGTACTTACACGATCGATGTCTGCAAAATTTGCAGTCCATTTAATGGACTCAAGAGTATTCCTGAGTAGTGATTCGAAGGAGCGGAAGAACCGTTCCATCGAATTACGGATCCGGTGTCGGAGTAACTGTTGCTCTGTCACACTGTGAAGCGGTTAGGTATTCCATCAAATTGAACTTGATTGTGAAGCGAAGTTGGTAGGTACCGTAAAACCGTCAAACTTTACCCCAAGATTCACTCCAAAACATTTCCAAATACTATTTCTCCCCACTCGAAACGGGTTAAATTGATTTTTTTAATAAGTGAATTGATCTTCAGGGCTTCCTGAACATTTTGAGTGGTCGAGCTCAGATAATTGTAACCCCCCTATTTAATTGTTTAAATGTTGGAGTAAAGTTACCTACGAGTGCGTCTATCTTAACTCCACTCTGAAAAACTCACGGTTATCGCTACAGAAACGGGCAGTGGTGCAATGATACTAGTCGGGATTGATTTCATTACCCCAGAAATACTTGATAATATCAAGTATTTATAATATTATTATAAATTTATTCTGAAAAATTGAACTTTTTAGCTTGAAAAATACAAGTTATACCTAAGAAAAAACGCTGCAAATTATTACACAATGGTTTATTATTTTTCTATATAGATCACTCGTCTACAAAATCACCAACCATCCAATATGAAGAAAAAAATCACCAACCATCGATCGCATTTCGGTCAGCTCTAATTTGAACGGAGATTAGGCCTCTTTTGCGATTCACACTCGTGTTTTGATTTATATCTATATATATTTCAATATAAACCCTTAAATTTTCGTAGGGAGCGAACGGTTTGTCCTACAGAGCTCCGCGTGGTCTCAAAAAATTCTAAAAATTCTATAGAATCTTAAATTGAAGGAAAAACAATACCTTTATATCGAAATTTTTTGAGTTAGGGCGTTTTCAAAATTTCATAATTGATTTTGGAACCCTTAGAAGTGACTTACATCAACAAAAGCTTCGGGGCACAACTAGACCCCAAATGGAGCCTACATACCAAATTTCATCAAAATCGGTCAATGCTAAGTGGCAAAAGTGCCGCGTACGGCGGACGGACGGCCAAATTTTTATTCGAGTTTTGGATTCTACGTACCTTGAAACGTAAACCATCAAATTTTGAGGGGGTGTTAACATTTTTTTTTCTTGGTCGATTCCAAAGGTTCATTATTGAAAATAATTAACCAATATAAATTGCAATGATCATTTATTTCAACGAATTTGCTTGAAATGCAATATTTCTGGTTAAGAGATCACAATTTCAGTCTTCCAGTATAGACAGACTTATGTAAGTAATCGAGCAAAACTTTCTACAAGTAAAGAAATATTGAAGGACAATAAACGATAAACGAATGACTTAACAAAATCACAGAAAAAGTCTGTTTCACATTCGATAACTTTCGAATGAATTGCAATGGTAAATTTCAAAGTTAACCCACCAGTAAATAATATTGTAAATCACAACTCATGAGACCAAAGCACGTTTATGTAGGCACGTTCGGTAGGGGCGCGTACCAAGCTTTTTCTCATTTCTTCTCCCCATCTCTAACTTCTGACTTGAGATACACTAGAAACCTTACATTCAACACTGCGAAAATTATAAAACTCAAATATTTTTCGAGATTAAATAAGAAAAATATGAGTGAGGCTACCTTTATCCCAAACTTTATAGTGGAGTAAAGATACCCGGTTTTTGGAGTAAAGTTACCATCAAATTTTTGGTAAACATAGGCATGACTAAGAAAACACTTTTTTGAGAATTTGATTAGCGTATTTTGTTCAGAATAAGATATTGAAAGTGATATGATGAGGGCTTGCCTGGTAAATCCACTCCAAACACCTGATATGGAAGAGATTTTGGAGCACAAGAAACAGGACAAAAACAGCTGAACAGGAAACAATGACTGATAACAGCTGATAACATGGATAAAGGCGCCATCGCAAGCCGCATCGATTCTCTGGGATGTGGAGAATAACGAAAACACAATAGCTAACTTTTATCTAAGTTCTACCACGTTTACATCACAATTGAAGATTCTCACTTTTTGGGGTAAAGTTTGACGGTTTTACGGTAGTGATAAAGGCAGCTGTGTTTCCGAATTGAGTGTGAAACGTTTATTTCTGCAAAATGAACTTGATTGTGAAGCGAAAATATGTTTGGTAGGTCTTGATGGTCTCTTAGGGATGATCTATGTAGATAAATAATAAAACTTTTTGTAATAATTTGCAGCGTTTTTTATTTTACTTTAAAAAAATTTGATCTTCAATAATTATTGTGGCGTCTCCACCTTCTCTTCTTATATTGACTTCGAGCCCAGATGAAGGTAATTAATTTGCCGATAGCTCGGCAAAGAAGGTGTTGAATTTCCAGATGACCCAATCAGTTGACGTAGTTTATTATTTTCCTGCAAAGAACAGATTTGCCATCTCATACATAAAATCCCAACCGTACGTGTATGCCGCCGACCGTCAGGGACACCCGGGTTCGATTCCAGGCATTGACATCAAATTTTTTTTTCTCACAGGTATCTACGATTTGTTTTTGCCTGCTCGTAGCTGGCTGTTCAGCTAGTCGACCATATTTCCGCTTCAAAAACGAGTTTATTTTGAAACGGAAATAACCTACCAGCAAAGCTTCGTTATTTGATTGGTGGTTACTGGGAAAGCACACTGAGTGGCACAAAACTCAATTTGAAGGAATAAACAATCAACATCTAAAGTTTGGACGGAGATTAAGCCTCTTTTGCGATTCACATTCGTGTTTCTGATTTATTTCAAGTTCAACCCTTAAATTCTCATGGGGAGCGATCGGTTATCTAATAATATAAAACGCCAACCGTACGTACGTACGTACGTACGTATGCACGGAGGGGTTGAACGGGTCGTGGGAGTGGGGAGAGTTGGAGGCTAGAGGGGTTGGGGGCGGGAGGAGTCGGAGGCGAGAGGAGTCGGAGGAGTTTGGGGCGGGCGGAGTTGGGGGCGGGAGGAGTCGGAGTGAGTGGGTGGAGGAGAGAGTCGGAGGAATTGTTTTTGCCTACTTTTTGTAGGCTTTTCAGCTAGTTTAATATAATACGGACAAGCCTTACATGGAAAAAACGTCTGCCAAGTGGGTGTGGCACATAGCTTCCTCGTATCCATAACCCGATTATATAGATGATCCGATGCATAGTAGTTAATCTGAAAACACCAATCTCTAAGTACCTTTCACTACCCTCATAGGGGACCATCTACACGCTAATCTTGACAATCCTAGAAAATTTCATCAAATTCGGACGAAAAATGTAAGTGCGGTAGTGATTGGATCAAAAAATTTCTTATCTTATCTAGGAGTTGAACCTAGGACTCCTGGGTATAGTCCAGTCAAATTAGCAGTTAGGGTTTGCATTAATTCCGGACAAAGCGAAACTTTTATGGGTGACTTGTGGGTGCCTATGGAACATGTTTTTAGTATATTCTACTAGATTCTCCTTGTGCTAACTTTTTGGTGCCCGAAAAACCGCGATTTTTCGGCACTTGTTTCAGTTTTTTGCCTATAACTCGTACACGATGCATCCTACGGAAAATTTTACTCCTTCCTTTATTAAACAGGATGAATTTCTGCGTCGAATGACCACCTGAAACGTTTAGATCGGTTCAGCCGTTTGGCCGAAATCGATCGTTGAAGTTTGGCGATTTTTCCCAAATTGGTTGAAAAATGGGTTACGCTCAAGTTTCAAGGCCTGTACATCAAAAACGGCGTATCCAACCAAAAAATGTCACATAATCAAAGTTGTAGAGAATCAAATTTTGTGTAAGAAAAGCATCCCCCCTTCCTCCCCCCTCCCACCCGCCCCTACCAAATGATAGAATAACGAAACAACTTCTGAGTAAACGAAATTATGAGTATTGAAAACGGTGTTGCAATCAAAAAATGTCATATAATCAAAGTGAAACGTCTGTTGTTCAACTTACTAAGGCACTGAGGTACTTGTAATACTAGAAAAGGCGAAAGAAAAAACATTCTCCTGGTCCTAACTTTTTGGTGCCCAAAAAACCGCGATTTTCGGCACTTGATTCAGTTTTTCGCCTATAACTCGTACACGATGCATCCTACGGAAAATGTTACTCAATCCTTTATTAAACAGGATGAATTTCTGCGTCGAATGACCACCTGAAACGTTAAGATCGGTTCAGCCGTTTGGCCGAAATCGATCGTTGAATTTTGCCGCTTTTTCCCAAATTGGTTGAAAAATGGGTTACGCTCAAGTTTCAAGGCCTGTACATCAAAAACGGCGTATCCAACCAAAAAATGTCACATAATCAAAGTTGTAGAGAATCAAATTTTGTGTAAGAAAAGCATCCCCTCTTCCTCCTCCCCCTCCCACCCGCCCCTACCAAATGATAGAATAACAAAACAACTTCTGAGTAAACGAAATTATGAGTATTGAAAACGGTGTTGCGATCAAAAAATGTCATATAATCAAAGTGAAACGTCTCTTGTTCTACCTAAGGCACTGAAGTACTTATAATAATAGAAAAGGCAAAAGAAAAAACATCTCCTAGATTCTCCTTTTGCTCACTTTTTGGTGCCCGAAAAACCACGATTTTTCGGCACTTGTTCCAGTTTTTCGCCTATAACTCGTACACGATGCATCCTACGGAAAATTTTACTCAATCCTTTATTAAACAGGATGAATTTCTGCGTCGACTGACCACCTTCATTTTTTAGATCGGTTCAGCCGTTTGGCCGAAATCGATCGTTGAAGTTTGGCGATGTTTCCCAAATTGGTTGATCGCCAAAACTTCAACGATCGATTTCGGCCAAACGGCTGAACCGATCTAAAAAATGAAGGTGGTCAGTCGACGCAGAAATTCATCCTGTTTAATAAAGGATTGAGTAAAATTTTCCGTAGGATGCATCGTGTACGAGTTATAGGCGAAAAACTGGAACAAGTGCCGAAAAATCGTGGTTTTTCGGGCACCAAAAAGTGAGCAAAAGGAGAATCTAGGAGATGTTTTTTCTTTTGCCTTTTCTATTATTATAAGTACTTCAGTGCCTTAGGTAGAACAACAGACGTTTCACTTTGATTATATGACATTTTTTGATCGCAACACCGTTTTCAATACTCATAATTTCGTTTACTCAGAAGTTGTTTTGTTATTCTATCATTTGGTAGGGGCGGGTGGGAGGGGGAGGAGGAAGAGGGGATGCTTTTCTTACACAAAATTTGATTCTCTACAACTTTGATTATGTGACATTTTTTGGTTGGATACGCCGTTTTTGATGTACAGGCCTTGAAACTTGAGCGTAACCCATTTTTCAACCAATTTGGGAAAAAGCGGCAAAATTCAACGATCGATTTCGGCCAAACGGCTGAACCGATCTTAACGTTTCAGGTGGTCATTCGACGCAGAAATTCATCCTGTTTAATAAAGGATTGAGTAACATTTTCCGTAGGATGCATCGTGTACGAGTTATAGGCGAAAAACTGAATCAAGTGCCGAAAAATCGCGGTTTTTGGGCACCAAAAAGTTAGGACCAGGAGAATGTTTTTTCTTTCGCCTTTTCTAGTATTACAAGTACCTCAGTGCCTTAGTAAGTTGAACAACAGACGTTTCACTTTGATTATATGACATTTTTTGATTGCAACACCGTTTTCAATACTCATAATTTCGTTTACTCAGAAGTTGTTTCGTTATTCTATCATTTGGTAGGGGCGGGTGGGAGGGGGGAGGAAGGGGGGATGCTTTTCTTACACAAAATTTGATTCTCTACAACTTTGATTATGTGACATTTTTTGGTTGGATACGCCGTTTTTGATGTACAGGCCTTGAAACTTGAGCGTAACCCATTTTTCAACCAATTTGGGAAAAATCGCCAAACTTCAACGATCGATTTCGGCCAAACGGCTGAACCGATCTTAACGTTTCAGGTGGTCATTCGACGCAGAAATTCATCCTGTTTAATAAAGGAAAGAGTAAAATTTTCCGTAGGATGCATCGTGTACGAGTTATAGGCAAAAAACTGAAACAAGTGCCGAAAAATCGCGGTTTTTCGGGCACCAAAAAGTTAGCACAAGGAGAATCTAGTAGAATATACTAAAAACATGTTCCATAGGCACCCACAAGTCACCCATAAAAGTTTCGCTTTGTCCGGAATTAATGCAAACCCCCCCCCCCCTTTTTTGGCTAATTTGACTGGACTAGTAGGAGTCCAGAGCATTGCTATTTGATCTACAAAGGGGTTGGAAGAATGGGGTTTGAGATCCTCAGGTCACACGCGACTGTTACGGCTGTTACAAGGATTTTACGTTTGCGCATGCGCAGAGGCTACTGTAAATTTCAAGGCCTTGATTTTCATTAGGGACCATCTACAACCTATTCCGCGTAATCCCTGAAAATGTCATCGAAATCGGGTAGAAATTGTGGAAGTTATGTCTGTTACAAGCAATTCACATTCGCGCATGCGCATCGGCTACTATCAATCCGGGGGTGATGATTTTCATAGGGGACCATCTAAACTCTAATTTGTAACATCCCTGAAAATTTCATTGAAATCGGATGGAAAATGTGGAAGTTACGGCCGTTACAAGGAAATTCACTTTTGCGCATGCGCAGTCGCTTGTATCAGTCCGAGGATGATGATTTTCATAGGAGACCGTCCACCAACCCGCACAATCCCTGAAAATTTCATCGAAATCAGATGAAAAATGTAGAAGTTATGGCCGTTACAAGGTATTCACGTTTGCGCATGCGCAGTCGCTTCTATCAGTCCGAGGATGATGATTTTCATAGGGGACCGTCTACTCACCAACCCGCACAATCCCTGAAAATTTCATCGAAATCGGACAATAACTTCGTATAGTTATGCGCGTTACAAGGAATTCATGACAGACACACAGACAGACAGACACGGAACGAAAATTGTTCAGGAAGGTCTGAAACGCAAAACGCGAGTGAAAATTTTGATTTTGAAGAACTTTTTTTTTCGTCCTTGAAAAGTGAAAACAGAGCTTCCGCTACCTTGGTAGACTCGGAAGCAAAACGTGATACAAAACTTCTGATCAAGGAAAATGAATGAAAAAAGAAATATATCGATGGCTAAGAGACAACATGTGATATGAAAATTCTACTGGTTTCAGGGGAATAAAAAACTCTTCTATTTTGCTTGCTTCGCATTTGTACACAAGGTAGCTAAACGTGTTGATAACACTTATTGTATTAACTGTTATTCATAACAAGTGTTGCTCAACTTGAAATTGAAAATTTCCAGTGGTTTGAACAAACAAGAGGACCACAGGACTAGATTACCATGTTGATATCACATGTTGTCTCTTAACCACACATATTGACATTTGCCATCGATATTGACATTTGATTGAAATCTAAAATAAAACAGATGATGACAATTATTGTCATATTATTAATATTATATTAGTGATTTAAACAAACAAAACTTTTTTTGTGCGGTTTTGTCTAAAAAGCTCTGGGAAAGTATTCCATAAATACTCATTATGGGAATAGCCTTCCCATCGAATACGGAATAAGTTCATAAGATTGTGAAACCTTTCAACACCTCAGACTCGGAAGCAAAAATTTGGGAGAAAACCAAGCTAAAAATTTCGTGTATTTTGCAATTGCTTTTTGTTTTTGATAATTCGCCAATGATAGTCCACACGTTATCTAGGGGGGGGGGGGGGGGGGGGGGCTCAGCAGAGATCCATCACTTCCACATGTTGAAATTCCACGATAACGCCGGAGAGCGTCACAAAGGCGTAAACACAGGAATTTCCAGCGATTATCTCATATCGGAGTAATTAGAGCCTCGTCCGGACGTAACTACTGCAGGCGCCGACTCAAGGTCTCATTTGGTGGTTTGAGACTCGCTGTGGGGTCCTCCATCACTCGACTAAAACTTTGCGATAACAGTCGAATTATGTTGGTATCAAAAGTCTGCATTTACGCAGAACTGAGACCTTCCAGGTCAGTTTGGGCTCTTGATAGTTGAAAATGAAAAAAAAAAAAATGTGAAAAATATTTTTCCTAAGAAAATGTTGATAAGAAAGATGTTGATATTTTCTGTCACTAAAGTATCGATGCTCGATATTTTGAAATATCGATACTCAAGCCAAACGATACGTGGGATATTGATACTCGAATACGATAATTATAGTATCGATACTTTTGTAACGATACACAACCCTATCCTGGTGGCCCCAAGAAGCTGAAATTTCACACGGAGACTCTGTTGAACACAATTTACATTTTTTTTATTATTCACACCGTTGTGAATAATTTCCAAGTTTTACTCGGGATGCGAAGAACGTTGGATTGAGTAGCCTTGATCGATTACTTGGCGATTATGATGGTCCGTGACGCAATCCTGGAATCGCAACGTTGTGAAACAGTTGACGTGCGATCGTTGGCACGACGTTGAATCGCATCTCGTTTGCACTTCAAAGCACCAGCTGAGTCCCATCTACGTCTCAGGTTGAGGGTCATCTCAATGCTGAAATTGTCACTTAGTAGTTCTAGGGGCTCAATAGATATCTCGGTAGAGGGTTTTCTCGGTAGGAATTCTCATTTCACCTACCCTGACAATCCATCGCGGTTGTTGTTCAATTTAATGAATATCGTAAAATTGCTTGTATCAACTATAATTGAATGATGAAAAATCAACGGTTGGGCGATGACGAATCGTTCGCATATCGTCTCTGAAAATCAAGGCCCATCGTTTCAAGGCCCATTAAATTTTCATTCGTTTCAGGATCGATGGCCAAGACTTGCCTCATATCTCCCAGATTCTGTTCATGATCAGAAAATGAGCGTTAAATTAAAAAAGTGGTCTCATTCGAATGAATGCTTCGTTTGTCATTTCGCACATTGTGCTTAGACAATAGTCAATAATAAACACATAATTGGGAACAAATCGTATAGCAATGGGGTATTTCAGTAAAGTTTTTTTATTTTTTTTCTTCAAAAGAGTATGGCTCAGGAATGACGGTAATTGGGTCTGTTCGTCAAGAGAATGTTTAGAAGAAATTAGAAGCTAATGAAAGCTGAAGATTTGAACGATGGCAGCAGAGTGTTAAGTTGCTCGCCTACAGGCATTCAGGGTATAGGTGTGTCAGTACAGCTGTACTGGGACTGTGGAACCAAGTATCAACTTGTAACGGTTCCATGCAGTGACAAAAACTCAGCCCTTACTGGTCCAGTTCTACGGGCCGATAAGATATCATGGAATGGCTCTGGACTGGGAAGGGATCTTTCAGACCAGTAAGGATGGAACTTGTCTCCAGTTAAGTTCCATGTACTGGGAAATGTTCTTGCTGATTCCACTAACCAATAAGATATCATGGAGAATGGCTCTGGACCAGGAAGCCTAGATCTTGTCTCCAGTTCAGTTCCATGTACTGGGAAGTGCCCTTGCTGATTCCACAGACCGATAAGATATCATGGAATGGCTCTGGACCAGGAAGGGATTTGGTCCAGTAAGCATGGATCTTGTCTCCACTTCAGTTCCATGTACTGGGAAGTGCCCTTGCTGATTCCACTAACCAATAGATATCATGGGGAATGGCTCTGGACCAGGAAGGGATTTGGTCCAGTAAGCATGGATCGTGTCTCCACTTCAGTTCCATGTACCTACTGGGAAGTGCCCTTGCCGATTCCACAGACCAATAAGATATCATGGAATGGCTCTGGACTGGGAAGGGATCTTTCAGACCGGTAAGGATGGAACTTGTCTCCAGTTCAGTCCCATGTACTGGGAAAAGCCCTTGCTGATTCCACTAACCAATAAGATCATGGGTATCGGCTCTGGACCAGGAAGGGATTTGGACCAGTAAGCATGGATCTTGTCTCCAGTCCAGTACCATGTATCTGGAAGCGCCCTGAGCATAATGTGCTGCATATATGATACAAGTATATTATATTAGTATCATGGAAGGGATCTTCTGGACTGGTTCTGAACTAGCATGGAAGTTGTCTCCAGTATTATTTTTCTTATGTTATGTTCTTAAACTGTAACAAAAAATTATTCTTAGCTTGAATTGTTTGGTCACTAATTGTCTCTTTTGTAACACTTGTTCGAATTCCTTCCTTTTGTAATGCAAGATGAGATCATAAGCATGGAAGAAGGAAGATAGGAATTTGACTGCCCTCGGTAGGCAGTACTGTTAATGGAACTGTACCGGTAGTTTGGAACGGTTACATCTTTGTCACTGTAACCGTCAGAACCGTTCCAGGGAAATACCTGGACGGACGCACCCCTAGTTCTGGGAGGCCCGCCTTTTTTTCGAACGTGTGATCTCTTTAATAAATTTTTCTACCATATGTTATTGTAACATTGGGCAAAAAGTCGGGGTATATAGGTTTTCAACGGTGCTGAATCCAAATTTGAGGTCAAAACCTGAATTTCCGACTTTCCGAAAATTTCGGTACTTTCCATATATTCGGTACAGGATATTTAATATCCTGTAATGGGGAAACAAAACAATGACGAAAGGAATGGGCTCGAGGGTAAAAAAAGAAGAGGACGAAAAGGAAACTCCAAGGCACTAAGCAAGCGGAGCCTGGCCGAGAGTTACCTAGCCGGGCCCGGACCCACCCTCCATGGCGGCTCCTGGACTTTATACTCATACTGGGTAACAGCCACGTTTCGAATATGCCAATGACCCGTGGGTATAACCACCAAGGGGGCCACCCCCGAGCTGGCCAAGACATCCCAAGCTGGACACTAAAAGGACTAGAAATTTCAAGAAAATATTTTTTTTAAAGGTAGTATTCGATCTTGAAAGTTACCCATTTCAAACGTTTCTATGATTTTCATAGAAAACAACATTTCCATGGCCTCAAAAGATTGTGGGTTCAGGAAGCAATGGGTTTCGAGAGACACGTGGCAGGAACGATTAGATTGAAACGGGCTAAACAAAACAAACGTCGTGCGAACCGTCGACCGCGGCCTTGGACGTGCCGAGAGGTCGAAAATACAGCTTGGAACAAAAACTGTAAATAATTGTGTTTATTTGTGAGCTCTTCAACTTCTATAAGAGGAAAATTGGCTTCTCTGGAGCTCAGTCTTATTCAGGATTGAGTGGTTCAGGGGATTGTTTGGTTTTTCTACCTACTAATCACAAGGGACTTTTTGCTTCCGAGTCTACTAAGGTAGCGGAAGCTTTGTTTTCACTTTTCAAGGTTGAAAAAGAAATTTTCCCCAAAATCAAAATTTCCACTCGCGTTTTACGTTTCAGACCTTCCTGAACAATTTTCGTTCCGTGTCTGTCATGAAATCCTGGCCATAACCATGACTTCTGCAATTCTCATCCGATTTCAATGACATTTTCGGGGATTGTGCGGATTAGCGTGTTGAGGGTAGTGGAAGGTACTTGGAGATTGATGGTTTGAGATTAGCTACTATGCATCGGATCATCTATACCAGCGGTTCCCAACTAAATTTTTCCAAGGACCCCTTCATCAATGACGAGGACCCCCACTATCTAATATAACCTAAAAAGAACCAAAATGTGTGAAAAAATAAATCAAACTGATGCTATACAACTTAGGATTTATTCGTGAAAATACAGAGATTTTTCAAGGTTCAAGAGACGCCGACGAGTTGGGTTGAAGAGATACTAGCAAGTTCGGTTCGAGAGTCACTGACTTATTAACTTTAACATCGAAAGCATTTTCTCGTTCTTCTTCTGTATGCCTAGGCCGTTTTAACGATCCAAATTTTAACCAACGGTCCATAACGTACGCGTAATTAACTTTCCGTGAAAAACAAAGCTTTTCAATCACTAAAATGTTGCACAAAATCACACATGTAAACAACTCGGTCAGGGACCGCACTAGCAAACTCCACTAGCACTAACTTGTCTCCAGTACTCTGTGAGCACTAGCAATAAATAACTAACAATATAGCAATAACTGACATCTCTGAAATACATAAAGCCAAACTAGAGTGTGCTAGCGTTAGTTGTCATATGAAGCCAGACGCAGAAGTCAACGTTCAGAAGCTGCAAATATATATTTAATTTGTATATCCTAAGGACCCCTCAGCCATACCTCACGGACCCCCGGGGCTCCGCGGACCACCAGTTGGGAACCGCTGATCTAAACGATGGGGTTATGGATACGAGGAAGCTATGTGCCACACCCACTTGGCAGTGTTTTTTTCGAAGAAAACCTTCTGTGCAACTGTCGTACTGGGCAGAACAGCCAATGTTACAAATTCAGTAATCATATCCGACCGACCTTCATCCAATAACAATTTCATATTCGCCTCAGACTGTTTTCCTCCTTCCTGATTGATGGGATTTTCTTTCTCTTAGTGAATTTGGATCTCGCCACAAAAACGAAGAAAATCAAGAACCTTTCTTGATGAGGAATAAAAAAGCAATTTCCCTAATAAAATGCAATGTGGAATATCCCGATATGCTCAACATTCACGGCTATACGAATGGAAATGCTTATGTTCACTGATATTTGATAGAGATTTCAGCATTAACTATACTGGACATGGTTTACGGTCAACATGGACCACAAGTTGTAGAGACTCTGAGTTAGAGAAGAGAGAAACGTTTTAGATGTCGATTCATTTTGTTTGATGAATCGGAGCGGTTCAAGAGTCCCACCAATCGTCTCAGCTTCCACAGTAAAGTAAAGTAAATAACGATCTCGACAAACAAACAAGAACTAGTTTTTCGTAGATTTTGCGAAAAAAGCCACGTTTTTTCCGCATTTAAACGCAATTTGCTCCTTCATGTTCAACTTATAATTTTTTGAGTAAACCGTTAAAATGCTGTTCTAAGAGACCCACAACTTATCAAAGAAAGTGATTTCAACAAATCATAAAATTGTAATGAAGAATTTGTCTGTAGTTTCGTGGTTTCATTACAATGGAGCTTTCGTGTTCCTCCCCAAGTTTCACTCAATTGCGCAACACAGTCGTTCATATTTAACGAAGTCCTCACCGCGAGTGTGTTTTGCGCCGTTCTTCTGTATATCGGGTTCCATTCTTTACATTTCTAGTCGGCAGAACCCGTCAGTTCGGGTCGAGACAATGAGTAACCTTCAACAGATACGTGAGGGGGTTTTTGCGGACGTTCTCTTATCACTAGTTTTTCGACCTGCCAACTGCGACTGACTCTTGTTTCTCAATGACGTGGTTCCTTACGTTTTTTCCGTTCGTTCTCTTGAACTGGGAGCGTCTTGGGTTCTTCAGGGCCACGAATGGGAACTAATATCCATTATTTTCCAAGCTGCATCGCTACAATACTATTTCTAACCACAAATTATTCCCATTACGTACCTTCAAGGTTGCTTGGAACGTTCTGTGTCGAATATATTGATCCAAAATAGTCTCTTCTTGCACCTATAACTACAACCTTCAACCTAGTTTGACTTAACAGTTCAAGCTTTTGCAAAAATTGAAATCTCTTTGTATCTAAGGAGTAAATGAATGAGCATTACCCTACATGTTGAATCCTAGCACCCAAGAAAATATATTGGAAGAGTATTTTATGAATTGTTCATCCTCCTACCTGAAAAATCGGAAGGAAGTAGAAACATTTTTGAAGTATGTCAACCTGGACTCTCATTGAGTCGTCCTCCACCTCCATTTATATAAGCGTTAGTTTCTCGTGCACATTACTACTCAATGGTTTTTACATGTAGATTTAACTGCATCGTGAAGGTATGATCGGTTTGGTAATGCGAATAGTAGTTGATAAAGCACTTTAAATAGCACATTACTACTCAATGGTTTCCAAACGTAGATTCAATACCACCTTGAAGGTATTGTCGGTTTGGAAATGTGAATACTCGTACAATGATTGATAAGGCAGGTTAAATAGCACATTACTACTAAATGGTTTCCAAACGTAGATTCAACACCACCTTGAAGGTATTGTCGGTTTGGAAATGCAAATACTCGTACAATAATTGATAAGGCAGGTTAAATAGCACATTACTACTCAATGGTTTCCAAACGTAGATTCAATACCACCTTGAAGGTATTGTCGGTTTGGAAATGCAAATACTCGTACAATAATTGATAAGGCAGGTTAAATAGCACATTACTACTAAATGGTTTCCAAACGTAGATTCAACACCACCTTGAAGGTATTATCGGTTTGGAAATGTGATTACTATGTTATGTGATTATTTATGTTGATGTGAACATAACTACTCAATGGTTCATATTGTACCACCTGTACCTACTTGATGAGAACCTGTATTGTTTTCGTCCTCCCTTTGGTTCTCTTTTGTAGAATTGACTGAATTCTAACTTCCTTGTGAATGCAAAACCATTCCCTTACATGCCACATGTTTGTGTTGAAAACGTAAAACAGAAGTACAAGGTAGAATCGTTTGCAAATAGTTGATCAAAACTGTAGAAGGCACCATCCACCTTGTTGCCAAAATAAAATATAAGTGGTAAGTCGTTGATTTGTACTATACTTCAGCTGAGATTGGCTGACCATTTTTTCATTTAGTTATTTACTTATCGTCGTTCATGAAAAGAGCTCTATTTGAATGAGTCCCGGCCAAGTAGCAGGATTTTCAATCATTTGAGCCGTTGTGAATACTGACAGTGTAGTGAAGACGATGAGATAAGACGAAGATTTTGCTCGTTCAAAGTATCTTTTATTATCTACATCAAACTCTCACGAATAATCTCGCTTCTGTATCAAGTGCATGGAGGTTGGGTGACCAGTATTCCCGTTTTGGTTAGGTTTTCATGTGATAATTTATGTAATGTTTCAAGGTAACTGTTAAGTACTATAACATGAATCACTGATTTTTCATTCGGAGGGTTATCTCATCAGCTCTTACCAGTTACAATCAGCGTTTAGGCTGCTTATGTACTGCAAATATTGAGAATCTACTGGCATGTTTGCTAGAGTGAACACAGTAGACTACTCACAAAACTTTTTTGTGTGCAATAACATCCTTCTTCAATTCATTGTCCAATAGTTGTTTAGTTCAATACATAGTCCGGGATGTTGCGATGCCTCTCAAGTATCAAAGCTCGTGTCCCAGTGCGAGGTCGTGGTGAGACTAATACCGTTGGATTTTGCGTCCTTGGAGCCCTGAGCCCGCCTCCATGACTTACCCGTGACAATTTTCTATCGCGAATCTCGCTTCGTCACGGCTGATAATTTTTTCTCGTTCCCCCTATCGTCGAAAAGTTACGAAACCAGGTGTGTAGTGTAACCCCTCGCAAAGTGAAAATTACATGCCCAGTAAACTATTCATTTGTTAATGAATTATGATAGTTTTTCAAATTATTTCTTCTATTATGATTGTGTTGACCACCTAGCTTGTTTTCGTCGCTATTATTTTATTATTTTTCTTTTTGTTTTTCTTAGTTCTGGAAGTAATAGAAAAAAGGCTCCAGCGTCGGTCACAGTCGGATGTACCGGCCTGCAGGTAATTTTTTACTCGTTGATTACTGGCAGAATTTCATTATTCGTTTTCAACAAAGATAAACATGATAGCTCGAGGCTGGACAAATTTTTGGTTTTTATTTGTTTGTATTGTTGATATCAATACAACGTAGTCCATAATTGTTAATCGAATCAAATCCATCTTGGTTTAGTCAACGATAGAAACTCGGAAACATGTTGTATCTTTGATGTGCCTGTATCAATCTTAATACATTTTAAAACAGCAGAAACCTGCTTAGGAACTTGTTGAGTACTCATGGGAACCCAGTAGTCGTGATGGACACAAACTACACCGATATTCCAATAGTAAATAATAGGAAATTTTATTCGATTTAATACTGAACCTATTAGTTTCACCACACTAATTTACGTGCTCCGAAATGGGGAGAAATTAATGTAGTGGGGTTGATTACTCATTTTCACCGTAGATTCTGATTGTGCGACCTCAAAAACCTCTCCGTGTTTCTGCAAAAATCCAAGAGCCTTTTCCGCATATCAGATTTACATGGAGTGATAGAAATTGGTCTATTAATGGAGAAGGTCCCTGTAAATCAATCAAAATTAATCAAGTAGATTTACATTTATGCCACAAATAGAGAGTTCCAAGTGTGCGCATGCGCAGTCTCTGATACAGAATTTCACTGTTAACCCGATGGATGAATGTAATTCATTGGGGACCATCTCTCATTATCTCTGAAACCATTTCTTCAAAATCGGACCAAAACTGACAGGTTTTCTAGGAGGATTTCAGCTTGGACGTGAAATTGACGTAGACGGAGAAGTTCACAACAAATTGATCTTCAAAACAAGTAGAGTTTTCAATCTGAGGGCAATGTTTTGACCTGCACTGAAAGACTAGGAGCTCCAGTCAGGATTGGTTGTTCCTCCTCTTTCCTGTGGTTGATCAAGGGAGCCGTTTCCCTACAACTTCTCACCGTTTGAATTATTGAAGCCGGATGCGGTAGCTTCCTGTCTGTTGGGGGAACTCGGAGTAAAACGGAAGCGAGAAAAAAAACCTTCGGGAAAAAATTACCTCTTTTTCATCCGATTTCTCGAAGCTAGTTTCACGTCTAACCCATTTCCTCCACCAGAAATCTCTGCCAATTTCCAAAACGTTCCCTTTTCATTTCCATCAAAAGGATTTTTTTTTTTTTTTACAAAAGTGGAATTTTCGTTTTTTGTTCTTCGAAATTGTATTCGTAACGATGAGATTCCCCAAAATATGTATTACATTGTATTATGGATCGAAAAAGTTTGGAGATTGGTAGAATGTAGAAAAAACATTAACAGAGTGTCCCGAAACCAATCAACAATACTTTAGGAATCGATTCTGAAACTAATTTGCTACAACGTTTTCCTTTCAGCACTCAAAATGCCTCTTTTTTCGCTTTGAAATTGTGAAAAACACTCAATTATCGCTAAAATAAGACGTTTTTTTGTATTCAAACGCCAATATCTACCTTAAATTTCATAATGAACTTGAAAAATGGGTTACCGTTGGACCGCTGATAGAATGGAGCAAGTTTTCAGCTTTTGGTGACCTGTGAAGAAAACACAAAAATTGACACG
The DNA here is from genome assembly GCA_009739505.2 of Apolygus lucorum. Taxonomy (NCBI): domain Eukaryota; kingdom Metazoa; phylum Arthropoda; class Insecta; order Hemiptera; family Miridae; genus Apolygus; species Apolygus lucorum. The sequence continues at coordinate 8,346,516 of CM019181.2, read as the reverse complement.
ATGTCAAGTTTGAGGTAGGAAGACTATTCCAGTGTACAGTTTTTCTTAACAGGCGAAGAGTTCATCATTTGGGAAATTTAACGCTCTTCCCAACGGTGTAATCAGATTTAAATTTGCTAGGGAATTGAGAGAGATTTTAGTGCCGCAAGGTCGAAAACACGGAAAAATGTCTGCCAAAGGGATGTGGCACATAGTTTCCTCATATCGTAACGGATTGATGATTCGACGCATTGTAGCTAATCTTAAACAACAATCTCTAAGTACTTTACACTAACCTCATAGGGGACCATCTACACGCCAACCCGCACAATCGCTGAAAATGTCATCGATACCGACAGACACGGAACCAAAATTGTTCAGGAAGGCCTAAAACGTAAACTGCGATCGGAAATTTTGATTTTTGGAGAATTTTTAACATGGAACATGTTTTAGCCGTGGGCTAATTGGCCAAAAAAGGTCACAAAATTGGCGCGAATCGCCGAGTTTTTTTCAACCTTGAAAAGTGAAAATTATGCTTCCGCTTCCTTGGTAGATTCTGAAGCTTAATTTGAAGATCAAACGATGCAAATTATTACACAATGGTTTATTATTTTTCTATATAGATCACTCGTCTGCAAAGCCACCAACCATCCAACACGAAGAAAAACATCGATCGCATTTCGGTCAGCTAAAATTTGAACGGAGATTAGGTATCTTTTGCGATTCACACTCGTGTTTCTGATTTACCGTACGTAAAACCCTCAAATTCTTGTAGAGAGCGAACGGTTTGTCCTACAGAGCTCCGCGTGGTCTAAAAAAATTCTAAAAATTCTATAGAATCTTAAATTGAAGGAAAAACAATACCTTTATGTCGAATTTTTTTGAGTTAAGGCGTTTTCAAAATTCATTTTGGAACCCTTAGAAATGACCTACACCAACTAAAATCTTCGGGGCACAACTAGACCCCAAATGGAGCCTACATACACAATTTCATCAAAATCGGTCAATGCTAAGTGGCAAAAGTGCCGCGTACGGCGGACTGACGGCCGAATTTTAATTCGATTTTTGGATTCTACGTACCTTGAAACGTAAACAATCAAATTTTGAGGGGGTGTTAAAAAAATCTTTTCTTGGTCGATTCCAAAGGTTCATAATTGAAAATAATAAACCAAAAGTGGCATGTTGTGCGGGGTAAAAAAAAGTCCTAGGAAAGAAAAAATTTTGTTGCGAATCAGTTGAAGAATAGATTCTTGAAGTGCCTATTGTTGATTGGTTTCGAGACACCCTTTACTAGTGAACTATCATTCACCAATTCGTTTTTGTACCCTTTTTCTTCTGAGGTGCTAGAATTTCGGAGCCGTCGGAGAGTCCTTGAATCAGATTCTGAGGTGAGAAACAGACGTTCCCCACAAAGTTGCCCATTATACACACAAACTGATGGTCGTTTTGTGAACCATCCATCTCCAAGCTTGGCAAGATCAGTTAGTAAATCAGGGTTAAGTGACTTTCCTACCACTTCATTCAGCACAAGTGAAAATTCTGATCCCAAATAATACAATTCCTGCTTGTCTATTCTAGCTTGACTTGAATTATTAGGTACATCCGAGTGAAATTGAATAGATAATTGGCGCAAGAAGGTGATTCTCTACACAGTTCACTACAATAACTCGTAGCAGCATTGGATGAATTGGATGGCAGTAAGGTTGCTTCACAAAGAATATATGTTGGTTCAAAAATGATTGATGAACACACGATCAAGTTGATGTTTTGCTACATTTAGAACACGCTTGAGAATTTTTCCCAATTCATGTCGATTTTTTCAGATTATTTCGTCTATTTACTCTAAATTTTCCTGCTGATTGGATTGCGTTGGAGTTCATTTGTAATTATTTTAAAACCGTTTATTCAGTTGTTTTTCCCATTTTTCTCTGGCAATTATTGTTCAATTGTGATGATTCCAGCGTCAATCTTTCAGTTTTTCAATTCCCCAGACTGATGCACTGATGAATTTTGAAAATCCTTGAAAATTTCAAATTTAGGTACAACTTTTAAAGTTTTTGTGCCTACAATACAGGAAAATACTAACCCGGAACGAGGAAGGAACGGCGACCGACTGGGACCCCCTTGAAATTAGAATATAAAAGAGGTTTTTGAAATTTACACATTTCATTAAGCTCCCATCCCTTTCATTTCTTTGAGCCAATAGGATTTTTATTCCTTCATTGTTATCTTCATCTATCTCAAGAGTGGTTATGCCCTTCAATTTCTACTTACCTGTAACTGTGCTTTCAGCTGTACACCTTCAGTTCTTGTTTGTTACTGATGAGCTAACCGCTGAAATCGATTCAATTATGTAACTAATTATTTTTATGGAAATAGACAACGTTCTTCCTACATATTTTATTCTATTTAAAAAAAAGGTCTGCATATTGAAAGCATGAGGAAGCCAGATTTTCTTGAAGTATACTACTCCATTGCTTGAATGATATTTTAGCGTTTATTGCTCGAACCAACTTTGATGGTATCAGATCTGGCAACACTGCTTCATGACCAAACGCCGAGTCTTGAAAAGGGGAAGCATAAATAAGTGATTAGGCGCTGAGTCGGATAGGAGAGACCGATAATAACCATCGCGATTTGCATGGACGATGATATTCGAGGGCTCGCTCGCCATTGGTCGAACGGCAATGAAAGATGAAACAGTTGAGAAGAAAGATCGACGCGGAATTTTCGGAGAAAATAAGCAAAAAACAATTCGCCTGACCTGGTGAGTCACCGTTTCCGAGAACCGTCATGTCGTTGGCCCTCGTCTATTCCAAACTTGAATGCCGAGGAGATAGAACCGAATGTTCCCAGCAAATGGCGACCGATGGCAGATGCCTCTTCACTCAGTCAGTCGCCGTCCATTTTTAGTATTTCGCAAAATTGAAGGGGCAAAATTGAATTTGAAATTTTAAAAGATTTTAGCAATTTTTTAGTGCACGGCCCTAGGGAATTGAATAACTGAAATATTGCCGCTGGAATCATCGAAATCGAACAATAATTGCCAAAGAAAAATGGGAAAAACCACTGAATAAACGGTTTTTCCCATATTTCTCTGGCAATTATTGTTCGATTTTGATTCTCACAACGGCAATATTTCAGTTATTCAATTCCCTAGGGCCGTGCACTAATACATTTTAAAATCCTTTAAAATTTCCGATTTAAGTACAACTTTTAAAGTTTTTGCCCCTTCGATTTGGCCAAATCCTGACCCGGAACGAACGTCGAACGAGTGAGACCCCCTTAATGTGGTACAGCTGTCACCAGAACCCATTGTTGAACTGATGGAAGTACGACGCCATGGAGGACGATGGAACTAAGAAATTATGCACACTCAAATCAAATACCAAACCACATGATTTCTACAACGACGGTTAGGTCATCATCAGTATCAAACAAGAACTGAAGGTACATCGTAAAAAGCACAGCTTATATAGTCACAGGTGAAAGAATGCTTTAATCTCTTAGGTCGTGAAAGTGAAAGGCATCAGATTGAAACAGATAGGGTAAGTGCACCAGTGTTCGACGTCTTAACGATTTTTTCCCAGCTTTCTAATCACAGCACCCTTAGTATTCAACCAATTTGATGATTTCACCACTTTTTTAATGGGCCAACATCTCAGGAATCGGAAACCAATTCAATTTTCATTAATAAACAAGAATTTAAGCTTTAAAAACCTTCAAAACTGAATGTGGTTTTTTGTACCAGTTGTCGACATGCGATGCCCAGTTTCCGACAGGGGTTAGATCCTGTATTCGAAACCCACCATTTTTCCATGGTTGATGATAGGTAGTACCTATCAGGTACATGCAAATAGGTAGTACCTATCAGGTACATAAAAATAATAGTCCAAGACAACAACTTTAAAAACATTTTTAATCATTTAAGAAACTCAACAGTTATAAAAATTGAAATTACACTATTAGATCATTATCCATTAAACATCGGTCACTGGATCATCAAGGTGTCGATTACTAGATAATTCATTTCTCAGTTTTCGACATCAGTTAAACCAGTTTCCGACACCCCCTGTCGAACACTGGATCCAGTTATTATAAAGTATCATCTCAAACACCATTGGAATCACCGTTCCAGTGGTTACTCGACACTTGCGTCGATAACTGGTAAACAACGATTTTCGAGTACCCAGTTTCCGACACCCCATATTTCGCTCTATAAAACCCATTTGAAAGCATGCAAAGAAAGGAACACATTCCTTCAAGTATAACTAACTAGAATAACATTAGAAAACAATGATATTTTCAAGAATACAGGAGAGAGACAGCAAAATGTTCACTTACCTCCTTACGAGAAACAATAGCAAAGGTGGAACACACTAACTTTAACACGTTTTCGCACAGTGAACCTCCCAAGTAACTCCTTCGAATTGGTGGGATTCGGCCTAGAAATGTTCAAAGCTGTTGAAGACGCCAAGTTTAAATGGGTAAATAGCACCAAACGCTTATTTTTCCAAATTAAGTTCGTGACTGTCGAATTCTGGTTTACTGTCGGAAACAGGAGCATTTACCCTATCAGTGAAAGGAGACCTTGAGTCCTATTGGTTCAGAGAAGTTAAAGGGCCTAGGAGGATCAACAAATGCCAATATAGGCAGATATCCATGGATGTGCTTCTAGTTGGAAATTCGAGTGACCGATTGAGACCTCGATTTACATTGAAATCACGAATTAACCAAAATGGACTTTGATCATTCTTCCATCGTGTCCTTAATTGCATTACAGGTTTTGTAACACATACATACTTTGATCTTGCAAGCAAGTAGTAATTCAGTAATTCATCATCATGTACTTGAACACGTGTTGTTGACAAGTCAATCAGTATTCATGTTGTACTGTGACATCTATTGCTCTTAGATGGGGTAAAATGTATGTCTTGCGAATCTGGTGGCGATGGTGTGAATCAATCGTGAAGGATAAAGTCAGTCAATCTCAAGTCCTTGAACGACCAACCCGTCCTCAGACCCTCCTGAATAATTAATTAAAGATAATCAAGTGTTACATACAAAAATGCTATAACTTCATGAAATCTAATACATTATGATTCCCAGAACGGTTAGTGAAAATTACGCTTAGTGAAAACCAAGCAGGTGTTGGATGAGCCAGAAAGCTTAAATCTTCAATTCAAATTAGTGTTTTATTACGGTATTATTCTACACTTAATACTTGATCTGTAGATTTTATCATAGATTTTTAAGTATGCAATCTTTCAAATCACCTTTGTTTCACTTCATGATTCGTAAAGGTCGGCGATCCTTGACTGTAATAAGATAGACGTTGCGGTGGTCTTAGTTTCTACTTTCACCTTCAGTCAGCTGTGCTGAACAATTCGCTCCACCTTCCGAAACGCCGCAACGAGTAAATTATAACCTGTGAAAGGGGAAGGCGGTCCGAAGGACCTTCAGAACGGTCTGTCGCGGCTTGAAGGTCGCGTTTGCCGGGCGATCACGCGATTGCGACCGCAGAAGGACAAGGGCAACGCAACTCTGATCGTCTATACTGGTACGAGATACCTATAAATAGTAGACAATTCACGGGAAGGAAAGAATTGACCTTTTTCTGAATACTTACGATCGTCCAAGTGGGTGTTTAAAATACTATGGACTTTTTGCTCGTCAAAGTTTTGTACATCTCAAAACCAGTAGTCTTTCAGGGCTTCTAGTCGTATGACACTCAAGATTCCTCGAGTACTACGGGTGAGGTAGGCTAGATGTGTTTATGTACTCTCCCTGTCCACACTCTCGGCAGTCTTATTCCTCCATTTACACCATTGTGAGTGTTTTTGCTGACCAGATTTGTTTACTCAGCCTTTATGCAGTCCATTTTCCTTGACAGTAATTATTAACCCTAGTTGCCCCTCTCGCTACCAATAAGGTCCAGCCAGAACACTGATAGACAGTAAATGTGCGAGTAAACATCCTTGATTCTCACCTCACCAAAAACTGGCGTCCTCCAGAAATGAGTTCCACCTCTTCTCACTAAAGTTTCTCCTTTTCATCGAATTTTGCTCCAAATTCAGATAATCGTTCCATGGAAACGCCGAAAGGTGCAGCACAGTTCTGTCATTTCCCGGGCAATCCTTGCGAATTTCCAGCCTATCATGAGTTGAGCGCACTTGTAGACAATGCTCCAAATTGGTTGAATATCAATTTGACAGTAACTGGTTCCTTACAGAAATGAAGTAAGAATTTGTATTAATCCGTACTTATAAATGTAAATTTAAAAAAACACATGTCCATAATTATGTAATTTTTAAACTTTTGGCAAATCAATTGATCTTCTCGCTCCGACTTCTTCACTCCTAAAAATTTTAATTTTTAATTTTAAAAAATGTTCAATAAATGTATTTTTTTCTCTCCAATTAAATTCACGAATCAAATTCAGGAGCAAATTCACGAATATATTTCAGAATCACTTGTACACACACCCCAGAATTTGGAAAACGTTTTAAGCGGATTTGTTGTAGTTCTTTTCGCAAATACTTCGAGTACGGTGAAAATTGTTGTAATTTTTACAATAATGTTTAAAAATAACGAGTGCTGTCCTATAACAATTAAAAGCCTGAACTTTGATGTTGAGTAATTTTGCATTAATTTGTGACTCAAAATGACGCTATGAAACTTTTTTCTGAACTAAAATTCAAATTAAGTAGGAATCTATTTTTAAATATGCTCCTCTTAGGAGTTATAGGAAACAAGTCAATTATTTTTATTAAAGACACCATACCAAGATAAGCACAATCGCCGTTGAGCTAATCATAAACGACAGCACTCAGTCAATAAGGCCAAAATCCTATCAAGCCATCTCATGTTTACTTATTTATTTATATTGAAAACTGACAAGCCTAATATCAACATTATAATGATAATCGCATTGAAAATCATTATTTAATTGATTTCGAATTGTAAATTGAGTTGACATTATTTTGACAATCACGACATTGTATCAAGTAGATACCCACAGATGCTAAGAAAACTGAGCCAAAAGATAACTGAGGAAACCAAGTTCTAAGAGGAACATAAATAAAAACTGATATCAATTGACATTTTATGTCTATACTAGCTGAAAAGCCTGCTAAAAGCAGGGAAAAACAGATCGTGTATAAAACACGTTATTTATAGAATTACGTAGAAAAAAATTTTGATGTCACGGCCTGGAATCGAACCCGGGTTAAAACATGAAACGTAACATTCAGCAAACATGAATGAGCACAATGAACAGAAAATAATGAACAAACCTAATTTTCTTTCACCTAAGAGCCTCCGTGCTGCTCTGCAGCAGTGGCTGTCAATTAGAATAAGGCGAATCAACAGAAACCTCCAAAAAAAGGCATTTGGAAGGGATGGATAGGATGTGTTCGTCAAATTACACAGAGTAGGTATTTCCCGACTTGGGCGGGGGGTCGGCGACATACGGTTGGGGTTTTATGTATTAGTATACTTTGGCACATAGAATCGAAAAGGGTTACTATTGATGACTCATTGTGAACAAACTAGCTCATAAAAACGAGAAGTGTAAAGTCGGAGTAAAGTATAGAACAGAAGAAAATTTAGAGCAATTTATGACAACCATTTTCCAGAATTTGGTTTACTCTAAATGGGGTATTCTCTGTCGACGATTTTCTCTTTTTTCGTGATACGAGTCTGCTAGACATTGGGAAGTTTTATGTCTTCAATTTACTTTTTTAAGTCTTCTTCTGTACACTCCAAACATTTCCGTCATAGATAAAACTTTACGACTTTAAGCGCTACGGTGGAAATGATCAATACTCGCCGTTGAAACACCTAGTTTGTTCACACTGACGTCATCAAAAGTAACGCTTTTCGATTCTATGTAGTACCTAAGTAGAGATGTAGAATGTCAAAACTGATAACTTGTGATACTTAGCTAATTGGAAATTTGTGGTGTGTCACTTCTTATCCTGCCTGTTGACTGAAGAAACCATTATCTACCTGGAAAGAAGTCGACATTTGGATAACCTGACTACTAGAGGAGTTCAGAGGATGCAGGGTCATTGCGTGGTTCAAAGAAGCACGAAAGGGAAACTGGTTCAATAATGTATGTCCAATAAGGAATTGGAGTAAGAACCACGGTGGCTATTGTTTGATGCAGGAGAACAAGAAACAAAGGCAAAAAAAGGTAGGAAGGAAAAATGTCTTTAATATGTGCTCTTCGACCACCATCGATGTATGAAATTTCCCACGATCTTAGTCATTCAGGAGATACTTGAAGGAAGTTACGAACTTCCACGAACTATATTCCACTGTCTACAAGACTGCACCGTCAGCAGAGGCCTTGGATCCGACGGCACGTGCAAGGCTGATAAAGCTCCTTTCACTTTAGTTCCATCGTCTCCTCTCTCTCTTTTACCTTCCAGACGTTTCGAATGTCAGAAGTTCATCTTACGTCACCTGATCTGTCTCTTCTGCACCTCAACTTCCCCCTTCAGTCTGATGCTGCTTCGAGAATGGAACTAACCATTCAGCCATTTAGTTGAAACTTCTTACTCAAGCACATGTATGCAAATTTTTACTGATATATTTCATGAATTTCGCACCATAATTTTGAACCATTTGTGGGGCACCACTTTCTCTACGACCTGACGTCATTGCGACCTGATCATGGCATCTCTCTTCTACTTCTCTGGAACGCTGTGCAACCTTTTATGCTGTTCGCCCCAAAAGTATTAATTTTTCATGTTTGAGATTCGTGAATGGATCCTTGTAAGGCATATTGTCATTATTCAGAGCTAAGATTTTTAACAACTGAATCTTTTTGGCTTTTATTTCTGTTCGGTTGTTCCCAAATAGGCAGCCGAAGTTTAGTAGCCATTGAGATCACGATGTTATATATTTAATAATGGCAATTTCGGATGCTGTCCTTAGAGTCTTTGAGAAAATGAATGGTTCATTATCTCACAGTCGTGTCGCTTTCACAGCTTGTAAGGTAGACTATGACTCAGCAAGTGTACGTACTCGTATAGGCTGTCGCATTGGATTCCGATAAGTTTATTTATGTTCGAGTGTAAAAGACGATACAGCCGTTGCTTTTGATTCTGGGACTAGAAAATATTCTGAGAGTCTCTCAGAAGTACGCAGATGAGACATTTTGTATTCTAATGGGGTCAAAGTCCATTCCTCTGACGTAGGTGGCATCGGCGTCAGCAACGACATGACGTAAACCCTAAGAAATTCACCTTGGGATTCCTACTTAGTATACTCCTCGGTCCTTCACTCCCCACGTGAACATTTATTTGCAACACGGAATTTATTCTAACCGAAGATTACGTTCATTGCCACGAAATCGATATGACCAACCATCAATAACCAAAAGAAACCAGTTAGTAACGTTTTCCTCAGTCGTTTTCTTTTGTCCACAGTTCGTGAAGCAGCTAAAACTGTCACTTGGCGCCATTAACAGCCTTTCCATTGTTGGAAGCCCTAGTGAAGCCCCATTGTTCGTGACTGTCTTGAGACTTTTTTTTGTTGGTATTCTATTTTAAGATTTTTCTCGTCGTCACTCTTTTTTCGCGCTACGAATATAACTACCACTATCACTGGCGATTTAGAGTCTTTGAATAATTCGATAAATCATTCAAGAGACATTGCGATAACGTTGGAGTTCCGTTCATTCTGTTCATTTTATTTAGGTTTCATTATAATATTGGTTGATCCGAGGTTTCCTCTCACTAGACCCAAAACTGGAAATTTGGAGCCCCCATTTTTACAACCTTCATATTCCTAATGGGTTACTATGTAGGTAAGTACAATAATCATCCGAAAGAAGCTAATAATTATTTACCTTTGTTAGGTCTGCCTGTGTATATGCCTTGCCTTTCTAGGTCGAGTAATATGTTGGTTGTCTGTCTGAAGGGTACAGGGGGAAAACCCCCCTCATTGACGAAAAGCTGATTCCAAGATAATCGCAATTGAAAGTTTACCAATGAATAAACAATGAACTATTGCTCAAATTCGTTTGAAAAACATTGTCTTATAACCTTTTACAATACTTTTGATGAATGAGAGGTGAAGAGATTTCTTTTCTAGGACTGGGAAAGCGATAAAAATAAGAACGTCTGCAAAATTTTGCTGCCCCAGCACAGAAATTGGATTTTTTTTCTCGCACTATTATCTCTATTTGAAATATGAGTTGCTATTTAATAAGTAAACAACAATTTTTATATTTCAAAGTTGTAGTTTTATTAAGGATAAACAAAATCTAAATTTGTTTTACAAAATAGTAACCCTTAAAGTGTACAATTGAATCCATACGCGGTAACGTAAAAAAGTTACATACAAAATTCAAAAATATAAAATGAAATACAAAGCTGTTAAAAGTGTTAATTGAACCTAGACAGTGTAACGTAAAAAAAGTTATACATAAAATTCGAAAATATAAAATAAACCTCACTTATTCTGCATCAATTGTGCGCCTGATTTTTTTTTTAATTTTTAATCGAAAGTAGGTAGACCTCATCCCGAGAATTTTGACACCAGCCGTTCTCTTTTAGGATGAGTGGATATTTTTCTATGATTTTTCAAAGTTTCGAATGTTAATGGCGTTACGCGCCCCTCCCGTCTGGGCGGGACTCCCTCATAAACATTCGAAACTTTGAAAAATCGTAGAAAAAGGTCTTCTCACGCTAGAAGGTCGCGGTCGGTGTCAAAATTCTCAGAATGAGGTCTAGTTTCGATTGAACATAACAATAAACAGTTTTTCCGACCCATGCGCACACCCCATTGGCGGATCGTCCATAAACTCGTCGCATTCTTCTTCCGAAAAATCAATGGAATTCAAAGATTCGTAAAATCGTTCTACCTCCGGTTTTTCCAAGAACTGAGACCGATGAACAAGATTCCTATATCTAGCAGCTTTAATTGGAAGCTTTGTTTTGTAGCAAGCTTGAAGTTTAGTAGCAAGCTTAGTCTTTTTGGTTTCTTCCTCCGATTATTGCTTCCGAGTCTACCAAGGTAGCGGAAGCTTTGTTTTCACTTTCCAAGGACGAAAAAAAAAAGTTCTCCAAAATCAAAATTTCCACTCGCGTTTTACGTTTTAGACCTTTCTGAACAATTTTGGTTCCGTGTCTGTCTGTCTGTCTGTCTGTCTGTCTGTGTGTCTGTGTGTCTGTCATGAATTCCTTGTAACGCGCATAACTATACGAAGTTATTGTCCGATTTCCATGAAATTTTCAGGGATTGTGCGGGTTGGTGTGTAGACGGTCCCCTATGAAAATCATCATCCTCGGACTGATAGAAGCGACTGCGCATGCGCAAACGTGAATTCCTTGTAACGGCCATAACTTCTACATTTTCAATCCCATTCCAATGAAATTTTCACGGATGTTACAAATTAGTAAATAGATGGTCCCCTATGAAAATCATCACCTTCGGACTGATAGTAGCCACTGCGCATGCGCAAACGTGAATTTCCTTGTAACGGCCATAACTTCAACTGTCCCCTAGGGGTCGCGGGTTCGAATCCCAGCCGAGGCTAAGTATTTTTTTGATCCAATCACATACATCTACTCACTTAATTTTTCATCCGAATTTGATGAAATTTCCTAGGATTGTCCAGATTAGCGTGTAGATGGTCCCCTATGAGGGTAGTGGAAGGTACTTAGAGATTGGTGTTTTGAGATTAACTACTATGCATCTGATCATGTATATAATCGGGTTATGGATACGAGGAAGCTATGTGCCACACCCACTTGGTTCTGTTTTTCCTCGGCATTCTTGGAATTTATTAGTACAAAGTATGACCCATTGTATTGTACAGAATAATAATGTGAATCACACGGAAAATTATCGGGTAAGGCGGGATTTAAGGCACAAGGTCATTTAAACCGCAGTGATGGGGTTCTTTCGTGGTATAGTGAAATTACAACCTGCTTTTTGAGTGTTATGAAGGGGTTTTCCCCCACAAACGACTGCAGATTCGGATTATCCGCCTCAAAATCCTTTAGATAGCGCTCTTACTCTCATTTTTCGAAAAAATGTCAATGAAGGGGTTTTTCCCCTGTACCCTTCATCTGGATTTCGGTCGCATTCTAGCAATATGAAAGTAACTTTTTTTCCGGTAGCCTTGAAACTCTTTCAATCTATGGTGCCTATGTCTTATCAGCTTATGTGAAACAACAACTACTATTCTGCATAAGAAATCTAAGAGCGAGACATATTGCACATTAGGGAGGGATCGTCTAGAAACGAATGGGCAAAATACTGGTTTGTCCCAGAAAATCTGGATTTGGAAAATCTATCTGGCAGATACCACTTTTGAGTGTTCAGGTTTAGTAAATAAAATACATGAACTCATGTCAAGTAAAGGAAGTCAACTCCCACGAAGTTAATTTAGGTCATCATCAGTACCTAACGAACAGGAACTGAAGGTACATAACAAAAAGTACAGATTATATAATAGCAGGTGAAAGAGGACTCAAATTCCATTGATCGAGTGAGTGAAGGGCTTTTAATTAAATTAAAAATAATTAATTAAATTTGTTCTCGCTTGTGAATAACATTAAACCAAAAACTTATGTCATCAATGAAAACTTGAAACGCAATAAATAAATCGCGACATTCCAGCGCAGGGAAGTCTCAATTCGCTTGGACATCCGCTTCTTCAACTTCCAGAGAATACGATTGATGATGTGGCGATGAAGGAGTTGTCCTTGAGGAAGCAGTACTTGACGTTCCGTATTTTCTCATCGCTACTCCTTCGTATAGCAGTGATCTGTTTCATTTTCCAACTTCCTCTTGGTAGTTAAGTGACAATTTGATCAATGGCTCCGATTTTCGGCTCTTGTATCTTGACTTCTCGTCCTTGCTTGATGGATCTTTGATAGATATACATTCTTTCATGTCTCATAAAATTTTCTTCTTTGCTCATCTCCCTCCCTCCATAGTGTCCATAACTGTGGTCGTTTATTCTGTTTCACAATATTCCCCTTTACTCGCATGGAATGAGCACATTAACTGCAACCCTTTTGATCGAAATGGGGAGTAACATAACTTTTTCTTCGAAGGGGGTTGTTAGGTGAAGTGTTCATATACGGCGCATAAATCTTAAATTTAGATACATTCAGGATTGTTATCAACGACAGCACGGTCCCAAGCATCTCCATTGACGACTATGGGTCAAAAAAATCTGGCGGCAGTCTTGATGTGAAACCAGGTCTGATTTACTGCCGACAAGCTTCATTACAGATTAAATTGAACCTGGTTATTTGACTAGCGCCAGCCTTATCTCTCACGACCCATCTAGGGCGATAGTGGTCGTGTCGTCTGACGCCCAGCTGATAGTCACGTGTGCGGTGTCATCAACGACATTTGTAGTCTGGGGCAGATCAAGTTAGACGGACCTATCTTTCTAGAAGTGCTGAATTGTCGTCTGGTTTTAGCGGCTGTCTTTTCCTCGTCTGTATCACAGAGTAATTAATAACAGAAAAAAGTAGCCATTCACTTTCTGCATGAGTTTATAGCAACTTATATAATCGTTATTGATGTATAACTGCAAGGACCATACACATTTTTTGAATGGAGTTTAGCTACAAGTACTGAAATGTTTCTTGCATCAGCAGAAATAATTAAATAACATGAATGGGTGTAAACCTTGTGTCTCAGACGTTCTAACTTGTAGAACAAGACGAACATCTGACTTGCCCTTCTCCATGGAAGCCACTTGTTGGTTACTGTTAGTGATTAGAATCCTACCACAAACCCTTTGGTTCCTACATTGTAGACTTTGGGTGGAGAAACAAAAGCAATTATCCAGTTTCATCTTTTCAAATTACCGAGGTTGCGTAATTGATCATAACGATGGCATCATATGATAACCTCGTATCTCAATTTTTGGCCAAAATTGTTTTTTTGGATTCTCTGAATGAAAACCTCGTATCTCACCCACCTGTAATTCAATTTTTAGCGGGAATTGCGTTTTCAGCTCTCTAACGCCCTTAATGATAACCTCGGTTTTGATCAAGAGGGCTGAGCGTAACTGATAACCATGGTTTCTTATCGCTAAAAATTGAATTACAGGTGGGTGAGATACGAGGTTATCATGTGATGCCATCGATAATCGAAAATCGATTATGAATAAAAGTCGATTTTTTTAATAGAAAAGTCGTTATTTTTTCAACGAAAATCTTTTACGAAAATCAACTTCTTGCTGGTTACAGTCAACTTTTGGTTGGAAAAGTCGATTTTAACCGAAAATGATGACGACTGAGCGACGAATTTTTAACAGTCCATTAAATTTTATTTTTATCTCCGAACGGCATTTTATAGCTCCCACGTGAAGCTACGGGAAGGTTGGAGTTTATCAACCGTAATAAGAGACTGGTCCAAAAAATGTTGCTGTTTTCTCATTACGAACGATTGGATAATGGTTTCCAGTTGTTGAATGATACTTTGGTGAATATTCCCTTCATTTCTGTGCCGAGACGCTGGCGTACCTTAGCAAAAACTATCCAAGTTTTTAATAAAGTTAATGAGTCAAACTCAAAAATTCTACTTTCCGTAGGTATTGTCTCTTGTTCAGGATGGATGTTGTGGTATATTAAAAGGTAACTCCACTCTACAAAACTGAGCTTTTCACACCATTCCATTCAAAATGTCGGCCAACTCACTTTTCCTTTTAAAAAAATACGTGTGGTAGACAGAACCAACCTTTGTCCCAGGCCATGTTTTTGGGTCTCATTTTTCGCTTTCGACCTCTCACTCGGTCCTGTTTTTCGGTCTCATTTTCACATAAATTGTTTCGTGATAATTCCAACATAATATGTTATAGTAGGATAGTTTCCAAACACGGGATGTATTAGAATTTTTGAATTAAAAACATACCTACCTCAATTACTAAATAAAACTTCATAAGAAATATTAACATTTTTTTAATAATATGTTAGAGATGGCTTATAAGATTGACTTGCCCTGATAACATTAATATGATTAGATTTGAAAAGAATGTTCTTTCGAGCTTAGATAAACGGGATGAAAGTATGGGGCAAGTATGGGAAATTTCGTTCTGGAGCGTTTTGAGCCTTTGATGGATCTGCCTCAGGCAGTCATCACTTGCGCCCTAACCCTTCTTAGTGGCAGTTGACCTGAGCTGGTTGGGACTATGAAAGTACTCTTTTGGGCCCCTCGCCTGCTTTCAAGAGCTACTCTTTTGCGCCCCCAGGTAAAGGGGTAAGAAAACACAAGACACGGCATGACAGGATTACTTTTTAAAATATTAAATGTAACAAATTGGCAATTTAAATAAATATACACAACTCTGAACTCTGATCCTTCTATCATGATTGACCCTCGGGGCTAGGATTACTGACGTCGGGATTCATGCGCTTTGAATCCCGATTTCCAAGTCGGAAATAATCTCCATAGGACAAAATTTCAACACATGCGTGCCACAAATATTAGTAATGATTGAAAGACTTGACTGATGATGTACGATGAGCCGTGGGCACAAAGGAGTATTATCACTATTAAGCCCCCTTGCTTCGTGAGTGGTTCGCACTATCGACTAATGAAGGATCAGGGCCCAAGTGATGATCGCCCATCAGCCTCGGTAGCGACGGAGATTGGAATTTCTGTTGATCCTCAGTCAGAACTGGTGCGAGAACACACTGTAGAAGTCTGGTATGAAAAGAGTCGATATCAAATGCTGAACCACTGTACAAAATTTGATCCTAGGTACGGGCATAGTAGAGCTTCGAAAGTCGAGTGGAATTCCGAAGACCAAACATAACCGGAGCCTTTTGGACGTAGTGTCCTCTTTTAAGGAGTATTCAAGTTGCTCACTACACCTAACTACGCAGTTAGGTATTTTATACAAAATTGGTGTTCTCTCTACAATTATATTTTAAGTATACACACCTTAGATACAGCTTCGCTGGTACAAAGAAGCTTCCACAAATACTCTGTGCTTTAACTAATTCTTGTAAATCATTCGTTTTTTCTTTCTCTGTTCACAGCTCTTTGGAACCACCTGGCTGACATTGATGGAGTTTCGGCTGGACAGTGCCGAGTACTGCCAGGCACAGCACAAATAAGCACACTGTGAGCGCTGATAGAACTAAAAGACACTTGCCGCCGGGCCCAACGTTCCAAATAGACGAGCTTAAATCCTTGCACCGCGCTGACACCTGGTGAGAATTTCCGGAAAATTCCACCCTTCATCCCGTCGCCAGTTATCGGTTTAGAAGTCGTTCCTGTGTATGGAGGGTAGAAGCTCGCGCGCTAAAGGGTGTGCAAAATTTCCGGCTCATCAGATGATCTCCGGTGCTAGAGTTCGCCAAGTGTCATACTAAAATTTTTGTGTTAAGCAGATCTGAATAGCAGTATTTTTGTATAATACGTTTGTATAAGTTTATTTTTTCATAAATTATCTTTTCTGAAAGACGAAAACTTGATTAAAAAAGTAACTATAAAGAATAATTCTCCAATAAGTGAGTGTTTGCTATCGAGTATTTTCGTAGTATTTTCGTTTTTATATAGTACGGATTGTAAACTTTTTTTTTTCGTTTTAAAAAACTTATTTTTGAGAGTTTGGGTCCTTCGGGAAATGAGTACTGACACAATGAGACATAAGGACATTAGACCTCCCCCGTGCGAGATCCAGTACAAGAACATGAAGTTCTTGATCACCGATCGGCCCACGGACCAGAACATCCAACATTATATAGCTGTAAGTATACTGTCACTTACTATTTACCTAATGTCAATTATTATTTAATTAGAATTCAACACATTAGACCTACAAAGTTCTTACTTCATTTGACAGCATAGTAGGTTTATATCGCACGTCAAGGTCGACAGAAAATGCAAGTTTTTGGTGAGGGGAGGAAATAAGCGGCGTTTTTAGAGCATGTGGCCTACAATCCCTTTCTTCAAAAGTTTTCCACAAGTAGCTACTCAAAATAATATTCAAAGTACACCCCATTCACCGCAAGAGATTACTGAAGTGGCGAAGTACAGGATTTCTCGCCACCAGAATGTGCATAAATTTCAACTTCGTAAAACTAAGTAGAACTGATATTATTAGTTGTGCACAAACTTACATGAGGACCCTCCTTTCCTCCAGCAATTACATCACCATAATGTCCTGACGATGCCTATAAGGCGAAAGCATGCTTGACACGGAAATAGACCTCCTAAACCGAGGAAACGCCGCTCCATTTCCTCCCTTCGTCCAGAATCTTTGAAGAAGTAAGGAAGTCTACCATGAAAGAAAACGCAAGGTTTTCGGCAAATTCAAGTTTGATTTCCAATTCAATATTTTGTATTTAATTCAAGGTTTTTTGTTTAGTTTTATTTATAAAACTTCGAATTTGAAACTACTTATCTTGAAGATGCAATAAATGAATTAAGTAGAAAGGTATTGAAATCAAATTAATGACTGCTAGTAAAATTTAAATAAAATAAATGAATGCTAGTAAAAAATACAATTCAAACTGACGTGAAAATGTTTTAAAAGAATTGAGTTGATTGTCTGTTGATCAGAATGAATGAATGAAAACATGCTTTAATAATAGTTAGATTAATATAAATACATCTTTTGGCTACAAGGAGTCATGCAAATTACTTGATCACTAAGGAACGTCTGCATGGTTCGCCAAATCAAGAATATTAAGATACGGAGACAAAACAAAAACTGCAAAATATTACACAAAGCTTTATTTTTTCTATGCAGATCAATCGACAGCAAAGAAAACAGCTTTTCCATTGTCACCTTCTACCAACCCTAGATACTATCTACCTACCACATACCTACTTCACACCAAGTTTATTTGGAAGAAAGAAACGCTTCACGCTCAGTTCGAAGAAACAGGGAGTTGAGGTTACCCTAATTATTACTCGATTACTGGTTGCTAAGGACGCAAAACTGAGTAGGACAACTCGGAGAAACGAACAACGATCGTATTTTGATTAGGGATGGCATATCGAATGAAATATATCGACATACTGATCAAATGATGAATGTCAATGAGATATCGATACCTTCGATATATCGGTGAAAATGTATCGATATTTCGATGTATCGGAAGACTTACTTGGAAAAACGTGTTGAAGTAGGTAGGTGAATTAAATCGTTTTAAAAAATTACAAACATCATTTAAGAAGACATCGAAGGTTCTACTTGGAAACTCCGGTTGAAGTTAGCTTTTAACCTACTTAAAAAGTTTTACTGAGTATGAATTATCGAAATTCATAGTTCAAAAACAGAAAAAAGTGCGAAAATGTTATTGTTTCAGAGCAAAGGGTTTTCTGGGCTTAAAAATTTGGGGATAAAACTACCCTCAGGGGTTCTAACAACGTTTAAAATATCGTAAATTCCCTCACCATTGCAATGTTCGATTTATAAATTGACTGGGGTATACTGATCAAAATTGAAAATAATTGTTGTGAAAACCAGCTTCTCATCGTATAGTAGGTAGTTTTAGTCTAGACGTGGCTCCACTATTTTGCCTCGTCATATAATTGAGCCCTGAGCGCCACTGTAGGTGTAAACCATTCATGTACACCATGTTTGAGCTGAAGTCATCAGTATGAAATCAAGCCACACATGGTACCTGGAAAATTTGGAATAATATTACTTGATGTTTTACACAGATACTTGTGTGTCCCTCCTCATCCATTCAAGTTAATTGTTAATTTTTACTCGTTGAAACAAGTCGCGATATTATCGGTAGATATATCAATATTGACCAATAATATCGGTTCTCTGTATCGACATAAATATATCGATATATTAACCGTAATCTATCGATAATTTCATATATCGATATATCGTTGCCATCCCTAATTTTGATCAGCTAAAATTTGAGCGGAGGTTAGGGATTAGGCCTCTCTTCCGATTCACGATCTCGATTTTTCCTGTCACGCATTCTCGACGTGAATAAGTCATTCTTACACGTCTGATAATTGGCCACTCCAGACTGACGCACGGATTCCTCACGACACATCCGAGAGAACCTCCTCCAGAGTGTGAACGATGTAAAATCCCCCTAATCGCCCAACATCTCATTTTACAGTTGCATTAACGGTGCCGTCCATTGGGGTTCCGAGGGAGATGAAAATTTTGGGAAACGACTCGACTTATTTCAACAAATATTCCAAATTTCACTGTATTACGAAATTTAATATTAACTCTTTCCATACCTATAATGTAACTTAATCTGCCGCCCATGACCAAACGGTTAAATGCGTCATTAATAAAAGAAAAAACCTATTCACGATCGTGTTTCTGATTTATCGTAAGTCCGACCCTTAAGTTATCGTAGGGAGCGAACAGTTTGTCCTACAAAGCTCCTTGCGGTCTCTAAAAATTCAATACTATTTAAAATGGGTAAAAAACGATACTTTTATTTCGAGAGTTTTCGAGCTAGAATTGAACACTGTAAAATTTCAAACCTTAATTTTCACCCCTTAGAAGTGACTGACATCTACGAAAAGCTTTAGGGCACAACTAGACCTGAAGTGGAGCCCATATACCAAATTTCATCAAAATCGATCCATGGAAACTAAGGAAAGTTCCGCTTACTCCGGACGGACGGAAATTTTTTTATTCGATTTTCGGATTCTACGTACCTTGAAACGTAAACCATCAAATGTTGAGGGGAGGGGGGGGTAAAAAATGTCTTGGTCGATTCTAATGGTTCATTATTGAAAATAATGAACCAAAAATTAAAAATAAAACAGATGTTTTGGGAAACAATTAATATTGGTTTGTCTATGCGCAGAAGGTATTTTTGGTGTGACGGGGATGGATTGTAAGTTAATGAACATCTAGGGCATACTCGTAGGTAATGTCTAATTATGTCATCGAAATTCGATAATTTCCCATAGTTTTGCCTGGGACGAGTCTCCAACGTATTTTACTTGTTGAAACTGAAGTCAAAAACTGTCTAAATTTGATCTACTTCAGACAAGCTATAAAAATTAGTAGTTCAATTCACGTTAGTCTAACAGCAATGCAACTCATGAAGGACTGTTTAGAGACTAACTCGGATATTTTCTGAAAATGCCATCAAAATAACACATTTTCATATTGTTTTGCTCGAAAAACTTATTTTCCCCCGGGCAGGTTTTAGAAGTGATCAAAGTTCCCCAGGTGGCGTTGATGCTTTGCTGTCTCTACAGATACGACGTCGAAATTACTTCAATTTAGGTGCCACAAAATTCACGATATAATGGAGTAGATGGGAAAGAAAAGAAGGGATTTTTTTAAAACTCAGGTCGGTGATAAATTTTATAGCTGGTCATTCTGATCGGTCCACTGAGAAGAGTTAAAATATTTATGAATGAACGTTTAGTTTACCTTGATACTGTGACTACCATGGGAGAAAAACTCGTTTCAATCCATTCAAGATCTGAAAACAGCTTTATTCATTTCGTTGACGTCGAATTCACGAAAAACGAAGTACATACCTCTACAAACAGAATCTAGAGTCTGTGAATATCAATTATTCAACGATGAAATCGAGTACAGTAAACAACATTGATGAACGTTTTGTTTACATTTCGCACTTAGGGCCTTGTTTTCACTGCCCTTGTTGATGAACGTACCGAACTCAGAGAGGTCATCTTAAAATAGTCGTCAACATAAAGTAGGGGGAGAATGGAAGGGAGAAGAAGAGAAGCCACTCGCAATTTGAAACCGCTCCAATTTCACGTGCGTTGAAAAGGGAGCTATTTTAAAATCAGACTTTGTGTAGGACGGAATTTCGACTTCATAATATTCGAAAATACGCCGATTCGTATTTTAGATGAATGAATAACAAGAATTTCGTGAATGTTTACAAAAACGTTATGTAATTTCTTCAAAATATATTACTTTACACATAAGAATGATTGGCATTCAATGAAGTATAAAAACTTGATTTTTTCAAATAAATAAAATGGAAATCTAAAAGTACTATTTGAAATTTGAAACAACAGTTAGATGATGTACCTTATGAGATCTGTTGAAAATGGTTGGCATCAGCGAATGGGATACTTCGGTGAGTCGGAAATTCAGGTTTTTGACCTCAAATTTGGATTCAGCACCCTTGAAAACCAATATACTCCAACTTTTAGCCCAATGATACTATAACATGTGGTAGAAAAATTAAATAAAGAGATCACACGTTTGACAAAAAGGCGGACCGCCATAAATGCACACACACTACGCCGCGCTCGTGTGTGAGTAGTATTTTGTAGTATCCGAGAGGTTCTCCAAGGGTTTCATCTCTTCTCTGTGCATGGATACTTTTTTCAAAGACAGTTGGCTAGCTACGTCACGATTGGCTAGCTACGTCACACCATTCAAATCTTCAACTTTCCTTAGCTTCTCTGATTTTTTAAAAACATTTTCTCGACAAACAGACCCGATTAGCCATACTCTTTAAAAAAAATAAAAAAAAAAAAATAAATAAAAAATGAAAAAAATTGACTGAAATACCCCATTAGAACTCATTTCTGAAGAACTACATTATCGGTTGTAGGGGATTTTTTAAAACAATGGGGGTGCGTATGATTTTTTTTTTTTAATTTTTAATCGAAAGTAGACCTCATTCTGAGAATTTTGACACCAGCCGTTCTCTTTTTGGATGAGTTGATCTTTTTCTACGATTTTTTCGAAGTTTGAATGTTTATGACGTCACGCGCCCCTCCCCCCAGTCCACTGTGACGTCATAAACATTCAAAACTTGGAAAAATCATAGATTCTTCATCATAAATTCTTCTCACGTTAGAAGGTCGCGGTTGGTGTCAAAATTCTCAGAATGAGGTCTAGTTTAGATTAAAAATAACAAACAGTTTTTCCGAACCAGGCGCATACCATCCTTGTTTTCAAGCTTACAATCTGACCTGTGATTTGAATGTATGTAAATCATACGTCGATGTCTCAGTCGAAAGTTACAGGGTAAGTTACGTGAATACGGACCATTCTTCCCAAAATCCTGTTTTTGCACATTTTCTCAATTTTCAACCCGGCAAAATGAAATTCGTTCGAAACGGGACCACCACGAATAATGGTAAATCAAATTTCAAAAAGAATCAGGCAGAGTTGTACCAAAAATGCAAGTTGTTCAAATATTTAAAAAAACACGGAACATGCTTCAGCCGTGTTTAGTTTGTTTGCTGTTTCTTCTTACTAGGAACTTGTTGTCTGTTGTTTTAATTTAGCTCTTTATGGGCCTGCTTTTCAATTGGACCGTGTTATGCAACAACCATCTAAGTCGAATTTTAGTCAAATTGAGACAACTTCAGATTTCTCTTCTCTGGAGGTATCTTTATAACCTCCAGTTGTTATTACTGAAACATTTCAGCTCATGGCCCAAGAATTATCGACAATTTGTTATTTCATAACAGTTTCATCTCTCACATCCCTGTTTCGTAATAACCATCTAACTCTGGGTGGGACTTACAAGCTAAAATTCCAGCTATGCAACAACCGTCTAAGTCGACTTGGATGGTAGTTTTCTCTGAATTAGATTTTCGCTAAAAGCGTTGGAGTCGTGATAGGTGACTGTTTCGTTGTTTGTCACAGTAAAAATTCGCAGTAGGCGTTTATCATCTATTTCATTTGTTTGTAGGCTGCTTATTTCATTTGTTTGATCTGGAGTACCATGTTTTGCAATAAACGCAAATCTCCCAGGAAGTGGGATGGAATTCACTTAACTTCATGCGTCGACGAGCTAATTTTATTACATCACGTGGAGGGCAAAATCGGAGCATTAGGACGGTCGTAATTTTGCTTCACATTCTTCACTCGGAGGAGTTTAGTTTAAATATCATTACATTAAAATATTTACTCTCAGGTCATAGTTTCCTGCCGAATGACTCCACCGGAGATGTGGAGTGCTTATTAAAACACCAAGTCAGACTATACACTCCTGACGATTAGGTATGTTAATGTAATGAAGGCTTGCAGAAAGAAAAAAAAATTGTAGTAAACAAGATCGAGAAGAAAGACTTCTTGTCTGTCGTCATCGAACAGCAGTAACTTTTTACAGCAGTAAAACAGCACTACATAAAGTGGAGGTAGCAT
Organism: Apolygus lucorum; assembly: GCA_009739505.2. Lineage (NCBI taxonomy): Eukaryota > Metazoa > Arthropoda > Insecta > Hemiptera > Miridae > Apolygus > Apolygus lucorum. The sequence goes on along the minus strand of CM019181.2, from coordinate 8,323,454 downwards.
TTTAGGAAAATATGCGTTTCCCAATATCAGCTTTTTTGGACTTGGATGGTCATTGCGGTCCAATTAAAAGCCCGCGTTCATAACAAAATCTCGCCTAGGTTTCAAGATCCTTCGATTACATTCGTAAAAACCAAGCCAACCAACAACCTCAATATAATCCACTCGATGTTGCTTTTTCTTGTCCAAATCGATGTTGATTTTTACCACGAATGCTGTTTACAGTTCTTTTAAATCTGAGGTATATTTCGGCTTCGTCCATACTTACAGCTGTTTTGACAGTATACAAATTAAGAGCTTTACGCATAAATTGAGGGCTTTTAAACGAGTGGCGAACCACTTTCGTGGGATGAAAACTAACGGCAATACATTTCCCTAGAAACGGGGTCGGTTGTAAGTGAAAATCATTATAAAATCCCGCATTACTTTCGTCCTACGTTTTTGCCCAGTTACCTACGTGATGGTTAAAGCATGTTCCATGCTTTAAAAAAACTCGCCCCATGACACACCAAATTGAGATCCCTCCTCCTTTGGGTTTTTGGTTGTTCTGAAATTGGACAAAAAGAATCCCGCTTTTCGAAATTCTACTCCATTCAATGATTATAGTGTCAACCAAAAATGTCTGCCAAGTGGGTGAGGCACAAATCTTCCTCGTATCCATAAATATACGAATATTTATACGTATATTTACGAATATTTATATAAATATACGAATATTTAAACATACGAATGTACGAGTACAGATGATGCATAGTAGTTAATCTCAAAACTTTAATATCCAAGTACCTTCCACTACCTTCCAAATTGGATTATCACATGACGAAGACATTTATAGGGAACCTCCAGAGTCTCATTTACAAAACCCCTGAAAATCCCATTGAAGTCTATTGAAAACTGGCTTATCGAAGATTTCTCGTTAGCGCATACGCAGAGGCTGCTATCGATCCGATGAAGTAGATTTCATTTTGAAGTTCATTTTCATCTTCACGCCAACCCACACAATCCCTGGAAATTTCATCAAATTCGGAATGAATGTTTAGAAGTTATGGCTGCTACAAGATTTTTACGTTTGCGCATGCGCAGAGGTTACCATCAATTCAGGGGGGTGGGGTAATTTTCATAGGGGACCATCTACACGCCAACAAGCATAACCCCTGAAAATTTCATCGGAATCAGAAAATAACTTCGAATAGTTTGACCGACACAAGGATTTGCGGACACAGACATACTACAGACCAAAAAATCTGTTCAAGAAGTTCTAAAACGTAAAACGCGAGTAGAAATTTTGAATTGGAGGAAATTTTCTTTTCAACTATGAAAAGTGAAAACAATGCGTCCGCTATCTTGGACTCGGATGCAAAATCTCAGTTCAGTACAGCATTTGAGACACCCTATAAAATAATTTATTATTCCAGAATCGTATCTTATTTCGTATTTAGGTTGACAGATAAACTCCTACCTTTCTGTAGATACGCGTCAAAGCTATAAAATTTCGTCCAGGTAGAATACAAAAATTAAATGGACGATTCAATATTCTTCCGCCGTCATCGTAGTTCGTTACAATCCGTTTCTAAGCTATGTTAGGTATCTCTTCTAAATGGGTTTCATTCTTATCGGCAACTAGCAACCGGGGTTTTTCCAGTGGGGAATCATCCTCGGCCTATCACTGTCACTATGAATTGACTTTTGTGCTGAGTGTATTTTGCATTGATGCAAATCACTCAGGACGTTTAGTAGTAGGTAGGTACATAATATGTATTTAGTTGTTAAGGAGGTACTTTCTATCTATCTTTATGGTAGCCTTGTAACAGGAGCTTATCAATCACTCGAAAGGTTTATTTATGATTCCATCTCTTATTTCGAAGAATACTGATTACTTAATGATGGTGTATATAAATACTTAAGTGATATGGTTTCGTTTACCTACAGGATTTATCGCAATGACAGACTCTTTAAATGATAGTCGTAATAGCTTTTTGATTGGTACAAATTACGCGCAATTCCATTTGGATTTTTGTTTTCGATAACTAATTGATTCTTCTTGTCCAAACATCAACGATAAGAACGCACGGGAAGAAAGGATGTACGCATGTAGTTATATCAACAACAGAGTTCAAATTTTGTTACGTGGTCACTTCTTTTGTTCTTCCCCTTTCCTGGTGAAAAAGAATTTACCTACGAATATGTAGTACCAACCTCAGGTAGGTAGTCAATGTATTGTTACAAACTATCGAGATGGTGCGTTAAGTGAATCGAAGTAATTCGTGTAAAATGTTAGTTTCGAGAAAGAGGATTGAAATTCATCTCTTAACGGAGGAACCTATTTGATAAATTTTTGAGTAATGTCAATTATGATGGGAAGAAATGGTCCGAAGGATAGAATAAAGTAGCACCATTCCTGGACGAAGCGGTGATAAATCGGTAACTGATGAAAAGGACACAATGCGGGACTTCTTCAATAAATTGTGTAGTGATTTTGTGGTGTTGACTCGAGGGGTTCAACATATTGTGAATTTACTAATGTAAATTTGGAATAAAGAAGTTGGAATAGAATTTAAAATGAACTGTGGAACTCATTAAAAGAGTATTTTGGTGGAGCAAATTTGAGTAGCTCAAACACACCTAGTTGTTAAATAATTTAATTATTGTTTATTGATAAGAATGTTTAATTTGTCGAGGTCATCATATATCGGGTACTGATTGTAAATGTTGACATTTCAGGAGCTAAAGAAGCACAACGTCAGGGACGTGGTGAGGGTCTGCGAGCCGACGTACAAAGTGGAAGAGTTGAAATCCGAAGGAATCGACGTGAAGGATCTCGCTTATGACGACGGTACCTCTCCCCCGATGGAGGTGAGTATTTTTTTTTTTTTTTTTAATTCTATCTACTTAATCGAACTAAATGAATTGAAGACACAGCAGCAACAACGAGCCAACTCCTAAATTGTCGTGAGAACCAGATCTGATGGCTTGGTCTCACTATATTACTTTCCCTATACGAATATGGGTATTAGTTGAAATGACGAGTTTTTATCTAAAAATGGTCGTTAGAGGTACCGACCAGTACCAAGTTGTTTAGTTCACAGGTTGTAAACCACGGTTGCCAGATAGATACCTACCGCAATATCCGCCTACCTAACTGTCGCCAGATGGCATAGTATTCGCCCAGTATACTACGTATGTAGGGTAAGGTTATTGTATATTCTCCTCCTACATTTGACCATTGAATATACGAGGAAGATTTGCTTTAGCAATGTACTTGGTAAAAGTACACGTGTTGAAAATCTGTTCAAATTTCAACATTTTAGAAGCTTTTTCAATTTAACATGTTTTTAGAGGGCCTAAAGAACACTTTAGGGGGAAAATTTGAAAGAATCCCCATGGGGATTGGGAAATGTACTTTAGGCCCTCTAAAAACACGTTAAATTGAAAAAGCTTCTAAATTGTTGAAATTTGAACAGATTTTCAACACGTGTGGTATAGTAAGTGCCTTCACATCCTACACTGCCAAGTCACCGATAAATGAGAATTGTTATTAAATAAAATGAATTTCGTTCTATTGAAATCAGAAAAAAGAATTCATAAAATGAAATAATGTAAGAATCGTGTAGTAATGAGTACAATTACTGTCGGGGATTCCTACTTTTTCTGGTGGAAACTACTTGTGTTTTTGTGCTATTATGAAATAATTTCTATAAAGAAAATTCGCTTGTAGTTCTGGTGAACGAGTGACAAGTTTTTATTAACTTCAAATGGTATTTTTAAAACCATATGGGGAGTTGAAATATTAATGTGGTTTTCCACAACAATCCCCCCCAAAAAAATTCATGGCTGGAATAGATCGGGCTTCTTAACCACCCTTTCGCGGAGCGTCGTCTTCCCCTTAGTTTTGATGGACTCCGGTTTTTTCTTCGCGCATCTTCAATGCTTCCTCCCCATAGTTCATCTTCAAAACGTTTCCAACTCTTTAGTAAATTTTCCTCCTCTTCTAACAAAGCCCATTGAACTGTTCGGAAAACACGTTTTTCAGCTTCTCTCAACTCCTCATTCGTGAATAATCCGCGTCTCTCTCCTTTCTTCTGCGTTCTCCATCTCATCATCCTAGCTACAGTCGTAACTTCTTTCTTACAGACTTCTTTATTTACTTCTTCTTGTTCTATCTCACCCAGTTCTACCTTCTCCTGTGGCCAATTCTCTTCTCTAACTAGCCACTCTGGACCTTCCCACCATCTTGACTCAAACAAAACTTTTGCTGTGCATCCTCTCGATGGCACATCTGCTGGATTTATGGCTCCTGGAACGTGGAACCATTCCTCCGATTTTGAAAGTTTATTAATTTCTATACATCTGTTCCTAACAAATACTGACCAATCTCTGGCTCCCTTTATCCAATGCAACGCAACTCTCGAATCACTCCAAAAATAAGTCGGAAAGTGTGATATGTCTAACGCTTGTTGAGCGTTTCTACACATTCTGACTCCTATGAGCGCTGCCATCAGCTCTAACCGTGGAATTGACAAATTTTGCTTCCTTGGTGCAACTCTAGTCTTAGCCTGAAGGAATTGTATGTTGATGGTATCTGCCTCTCTAACGAAAATGCAAGCTGCATATGCAAACTGGCTCGCATCACAGAAAATGTGAAGACTCCCCTCTGCTTGTTTCCAGTTCTCAACTGTGATTCTTCTCTTGATCCTACATTGTGGTATCAATTCCGCTCCTTGAATCCAAGCTACTACTCTCCTTTTTAAGGATGGTCCCAAATCATCATCCCACTCACCGTTTATCGACCACGCTTCCTGTAACATCCTCCTAGGCCACAAGGTATACGGACAAATAAGAACTAGAGGATCGAAATAAGCATGGACCATGGCTAACAATGTTCTTCTAGTTACATCCTCTAGCGCGGTAGTCGGAATACGGTTCACAAATAATTCATCGTTATTTTGGTCCCAGTGAACTCCCAGAATAGATATAGGTTCACTAGTTGTAGTTTCTATTGAGATTGGTCCACTAGCCCACTGCCTCAACTCAAATTTTCCCAGTTCCATTAACATTTTTGATTGTTCCATAAATTTCACGAGTTCCTCCTTACTATCTAAACTTGTTACAACATTATCCATGTAAAACGTTCCTTTCAATTTCTGAGCCACTTCCTTAAATTCATCGGGTGCATTCTCAATGTGATGCTCAATGGTCGCATTGAGAAGAAAAGGACTTGATGTGACTCCAAACACCACACGCTTATGTCTATATGCGATCATTTTAGTTCTATTTTCATTTTCCCACCACAAAAATTTGAGAAATTTCCTGTGTTCGGGTATGATACTGATTTGAAGAAAGGCCTTGGCTATGTCAGCTGTCACACCAATAAACCCTCTACGAAATTGAAGTAATAGTTTCAGTAAATCCTCTATCAAGTTAGGACCCTTATCAAGCTGCGAATTTAACGATACACCATTATAATCTCTAGCGGACGCATCGAAAACTGGACGGAGTTTTGTAGTCTGACTAGATTCCTTAATAACAGCTCTGTGCGGTAGGTAAAACTCTTCATGTATGTTGTCTTCTGTTTCCTGAACTCTTTCTATAATGTCCAAATCCTTCCATTCTAGGAAAACTTTACCATAATCTAGGAACTTACTCATTCGTGTTAAATTCCTAGTAGTTGACATCAGTCTCTTTTCAGCTGCTATTCTATTGCATATTAAACCTGGTTTATTATTCTTCCACGGCAATGCCACTTCATATCGTCCTTCTTCATTGACATGTACCTTGAGTAGATTTGTTGCCTGTTCTCTTTTTGAAGTTTCTTTATCCTGTTCGTTTATTTCATTTATTCCAAGCGTTTCCAAACGCCAGAAATCCTGTAACTCGAAAGTGAGATTAGCCAACCCTATAGTTTGATCTGTTCTTGCGTTTTTATATGTTGGTCCCATTATTGTCCATCCTAAGGTTGTTTCAGTAGCCATTAGATTGTTATTCAAATTCATAGTTAAGCCTGTCATCAAGCTCCCTATAACATCCGCTCCAAGTAGTACGTCAATAGATGGAGGATCTGGGCCAACATCTGACAAAGTTATTTTTGCTTGTCGTAAGCGTTCAATTATATCCTTATCAACTAATCTGGGTACATGATTACATATTTTATCTTCATCTAAAACTGAGCATTTGAACACTGTCGTACTGTTAAGGCCTTGCAGCGAAATTCTATATTTTTTATGAGATCTAATTCTTGTTTCCGATCCCCCGAATAGACTATGGTTTAAATTTTCTTCTCCCTCAGTCTCCAGATTCAATTCTTTTGCCAATTCCTTCTTGATGTAGCTCCGTTGAGAGCCTGAATCTAGCAACACCCTAACTATTCTATCTTTCTTTCGCGATCTTATTATTACTAAAAGCGTTTGTAGTAGCGTAGGACCTGTTTCATGTGAAAGCAAAGATGCTGAACTTTCCTTTTTACCATTTCCCTCTAACTGTGGCTCACCAGTTATGGCTGGTGCAGAGGTGGTCTTCTTATTTGACGTCCCAACGAATTTCGAACACATGATGGTGTAGTGACGTCCTGGACACAACATACATTGAACAAATGCTCTACAATTGGATGCAATATGTCCCCCCGGTTTGAGGCATACGTAGCACACTCCCTTATTTTTTACCCAGTCTTTCCTCTCACTCAAGGTCAAAGTTCGTGCCTTGCAGCATTCGGACGACTGATGTGAGTTGCGCTCACACCAAATACAGCTCCATTCCTTCTCCGTGACTCTCCTTCTCTCTGTTTGGGAACAAGGGTGTTCAGTACGACCCCCTGATCTACTAAATGAATGTGCCCTACTCTCTTGTTTGTTCTCTCTCTTCACTCCAGAATTCGAATGAAGAGCCGAAGATGAGTATGGTGCCTCTCTTGTTTTAGATTCTCCAAAAGCTGTTTTTGCCAATAATATTCTCTGCTCACCTTCTACTTCTGCTCTCAAAAATCTCAACAACGCTTCCAATTCTTCCCCTTCCCGATTTGGATGATCCTCCTCAATTCTGAGGTGCGCTCGTGATCTTTCCCATGCTCTAAGAATTTCCTCAGGAAGTGCTGACTCTACTAGTGGCTTCAACATGGCTGCAAACTTATTCGAAGATAGTCCTAGTGATTCTAGTGCTCTCAGCTGCGTCTCGAGTTTGTCAAAGAGAGGTCTTATAGCTAAGCATTGCCCGTTTTGGTTTTGCATTACGAGTGACAATAGCTCCCGCATATATGTCTCTATTAATAACCCATCTCTTGCAAATCTAGCTTTTAAATGTTGCACTACTTTTGGGTAACTTATTTCTGACGGTACATAACTGTTAACTAAATCAGCAGCAGGGGAATCTGGAACCATTGCATCACGAAGATATGCAAACTTGTCAACAGCAGACAAGCTTTCGTCTTCATCCAATTTGGAAAATTGAGACCAAAATCCCAACCAATTTTTTATATCACCATCAAATTTTTTCAATTCTATTTTAGGTAGTTTCAAATTCCTTGTTTGCTTTGCCGTTCTTTCTTTATTATTCTCTAACTCACTTACTTTCTGTTCTGTGCTTTGAATATACAGATCATACTGTATTCTTACGTCTATGACACAGCTGTGTGCCATCTCTATGTCTTTCAGTTCTTCATTCATCTCTTCATTGGTCATCGATGTCGTTCCTTCGGTTATTCTTGCCGTAATATCTTCATCCAGAGCTATCATTCTGTCGGCTTTTGACTGCATTATCCCGAAATTCCTGTGAATGCTCGGTCCATCTCCACTCTCCATTGCTTCGTTGAATTTCTCAATGGCATCTGTGACCATTGGCCTGAGTACATCTCGTCTCCTTTTGATTCCTTCCATTTTCTCCCTTTCTTACCAATGTGGCTTCTTCTTTCTTATGTCCCACCAGGGGTACCAGATTGTCGGGGATTCCTACTTTTTCTGGTGGAAACTACTTGTGTTTTTGTGCTATTATGAAATAATTTCTATAAAGAAAATTCGCTTGTAGTTCTGGTGAACGAGTGACAAGTTTTTATTAACTTCAAATGGTATTTTTAAAACCATATGGGGAGTTGAAATATTAATGTGGTTTTCCACAACAATTACTATACCTCCTCACCTGCTGTACTAATTAGATAAAGTAGTGAACGTGAATGTACACCTATACAATTCGCAGTCTCAATAAAAGACGCAACGAGCTAATTATCTCAAATTGTGGTACCTGATTTTCCTATGGGGATTTATTTCCCCCCTAAAGTGTACCCTTGACCCTCCAAGAACATGATAAAACTGAAAAAGCTTCTATGATGTTGAAAATTGAACAAAAAACGCGTATGGTATATTAGACTTTGCGAAGTACAGGGTTAAGATGTTTTAAGAATGGACCAGTGTTACCAGATGCAAGAGTCCTCTCAGCAGGCCAATCTTACTCCAAATGGAGTTAGATTTTGTATACCAAAAACTGATCAATTTGAATGGGAGCACCTCTCTGTTATTTTTAATCTAAAGTAGACCTCATTCTGAGAATTTTGGTACCAACCGCGACCTTCTAGCGTGTGTAAATCTTTACCTAAGAATTTTTAGTTTCGACCGTTTATGACGTCACAGTGGGCTCCTGCCCAGGCGCGAGGGGTGCGTGACGTCATAAACGGTCGAAACTAAAAATTTTGATTTTTTGATTTTTAATCGAAAGAAGACTACATCCTGAGAATTTTGGTACCAACCACGACCTTCTAGCGTGTGTAAATCTTCTCCTATGAATTTTTAGTTTCGACCGTTTATGACGTCACGCACCCCTCGCGCCTGGGCAGGAGCCCACTGTGACGTCATAAACGGTCGAAACTAAAATTCTTAGGTAAAGATTTACACACGCTAGAAGGTCGCGGTTGGTACCAAAATTCTCAGAATGAGGTCTACTTTAGATTAAAAATAACAATAAACAGTTTTTCCTACCTAGGCGCACACCCTATTTAACCCCTGGCGTGTATAAACCCTCTGACGGACTCCCAGTGTATAAAGGGTCTGACAGACACGCAGCAACTGTTGTGTTGTTTTTTAGACACATGATGGGTTAATTAATAAATTGTTTGTCAAACCAACATTTTATTAGTTGAAACAAAGTAATTAGACTTAATCTCAAATGGGGTCTCAAGGTGTCTAATTTGAACAGAATTTTAAAAAAATCGATACCGTAAAGCACAAAAGGTGCTATGTCCATCCATTTTCCACATTTTCTATTTTTTTCAACTTCAGAAAAACTCAAATTTAACAAAACTATATTATTGGCCTTCTTGACGATTATAGCTCGAAAATTTCTTGAAGAAATTAAAGAGTTTGGTGTAATTAGCCATTATTTTAGGAATTGTGCACTGGTGATAACTTCTTTAGTGTTTTTATCAAAACTCTGTTTTTGAACAAAGCGCCTTTGTGCTTTAAGGTATCGACATGCGGTTTCTGGTGTCCTGGCACCATGGTGACACCACTAATTTGTTCCACGGTGGCACAAAAAATACTTAATTCATGAAATCCAGAGCTATATTGATAATGTCCCCTCAATTTCATAGTTTGGGTACAATTAGTAAGGTATGAAGGAACCGACATGTTGCAAAATCGGATAGTTTGTGGATATTATCCCTCTCTCCCCCACTCGCCCCTTCCACTTGCTAATTTCAATATTCTGATGAAATTATGCGGAACTCGGAAGTCTTCTAACAAAAAAGAATTTTGCAAATCGATTGGAAATTGAGGCAAAATTATGCCCGAAAACGTACGTTTTTTGGTTGCCTGTGTATAAAGTGTCTGCGGAACACGGTGGTTTTCAGAAACTAGGGAACTGAATACTTTTCGTGGCGGTTAGACCACAGCTGAAGGTTTGAAATGGAACCGTCTATAAAGGGGGGTTAGGGACTGAGCACCTGGGATATTCTGACGCTCACTGCTGTCAACTTACTTCATTGAAATTTCCCTCGTGTCTGTCAGACACTTTATACACACCAGGGTTTAAGAAAAAATACCAAGGTTTTAGGGTTTTAAGCCGAACATTATTTATAAGGGCCCCCACCCTTTCCTTGGTAGGAAAAAGGCTCTTACCCCTTGAACCGGGGAATCCTGGGGGTAACCCCAGGGTTATGGTGGGATGTTTTAACTAATTTGTTCATTAAAGTAATATTCTGAATTGCAGTAACTGGTTCTCCTCAGTGATTTTTGAGTTTACGCTCATTTCGACCTCTTATGTGCTCGCTTGACCTAGTGATGGTGCGAGAAACTCCCTGCCTGCTTGGTAGTTGTGGAAGTTTCTCGCATCACCACTAGATTGGGGGAGTACATGCAAGTTCAAATTGACAATTTTGGAGAGAGGCATGTTGGGGGAGGAGTATTGAAGCGGCGTTTCCTCGATGTATGGTTTATTAGTTGAGTCCACCTTCCCTGTAGAGTGTTGCATCATTATAACTTTGGAGCTATTTCCAAGATCACTTCGGTGGGAACAGAGATAGGATACGTTCATGTAAAGTTTCTGGTTGATGTGATGATGCTAAACTTATTATTTATCGACTTTTAATTATTAGTTTGACTAGATTTGCAAAATAAATTACAAGAAATGAGTGGACTGTATATCAAAGGGTGTTGTACTATAATAAATAACCAGTGATGATTATGACTTTTTATCTATATACATAATACGTCAACCATACGTACGTTTGCACGGAGGGGTTGGAGGGGTCGTGGGAGTGGGGAGAGTCGGGGGAATCGGAGATGGGAGGAGTCGGAATTGGGGGCGGGAGGAGTCGGAGGGAGTGGGTGGAGGAGAGAGTCGGAGGAATCGTTTTTGCCTACTTTTAGTAGGCTTTTCAGCTAGTTAAACAATAATGAGGCAACAATGATATAAATAATTTATATAAAGTATATAAGGACTTTATATAAGGCTTTATAAAAGATTTATATAAAGATGTAGGCATCCACAGTAATTAATACCATCATAATTATTATGATGGTATTAATTACTGTGGATGCCTACCTAAAAGTGGCCACTAAAGCTACATAATATATTATTATATTATATTACTTTATTATATTATATCACAAAGTTGGTAGGTACCCAACCCCCAAAGTTCCAGTGAAGGAGAAGAAAGCCCAAACTCCAGGTAGGTAGGTAGAAGACAGCCAGAAGATAGATCACAGGTATGGGTAGATCACAGAAGATTTGGATTATGGTAAATCTCACCTTGATTTTGGTAGCTAGCTACCTATGGTACCCTGAGCTGCAGGTGAGCAGCATACAGGGGGATATCCTGGTAGTGGTAGATGATGATCCTTGTAGTCCAAGGGAATCCAACAGAATGGTGAGATATCGCACTTGATTTTTGGCATACAGTTGAGAATCCACTTCAGGTACTAGGTACTTTAGATGAATTTAGATAACTTTTCTTTGGTGAGAGCAAGATGAAACAAAATGTGCAAGATGGCTGACTGGTTAAGACTGACTGATGATGAATGGTATGGAGTTGCTGCAGAATGATAATGATGACAAGGTGAGTTGATGATTTCAAAGACGTTTTCCAAACAGTTTCTGTTTGCTGTGTGCAACAATAGAACAAACAAGTTGATTTTGAATGAACCATTTGAAACACTGCATCAAGATATTTAAATAAATTAGTAGGAGAGAGAAAAGTCCCAAATGATCACTTCATTAGGCAAACAGCAGGAATCATAAAATGTATTTGCCACGTGCACGAGGCGGCCAAATAGTGCAATTTTAGGACGAATCCTTTTTGATTTATGCTTTGGAATTTTCTATTGTATGGGACATGAATGTGCTCTCCTCCATCAATTTGTTTAAACCTATTGAACTATGATCCTACAATGAGATCACCGGTGAAATGCCCCCGAGGCTCTGATGATGCTGCAAAGCGAAAGTGCACTCAACCAATAAACGATAAAACGAGGGAACGCCGCTTCAATACTCCTCCCTTCAACTTATCTCTCTCAAAGGCACAAACCCGCACAATGACAATTTTGGAGTTGGCTCTTTGTTGATGCACCATTATTATAGAAAGAAGAAATGATGAACGACGGGACGAGTACCTACATAGTGGAATTCTTACATTTTCTCAAGGTAATTGCAAATGTGTGGGTTTCCGCGTTGTCGGGGTTTGTAGGTACTCGTGCAATGAGGAATTTCACCATGTCGGAATTTCCTATTTTTGACCCCAAAATCGGATTCAGCACCTCGAAAAACATCCTAAGGCAAACTTTCAGCCCGAACTTTCTAATTTACGAATAAACAAAACAGTGTAGAAAATACGAATGTTTAAAAAAAACGGGAAAATGACGTCATCCTGGAATAGTTCATTTATGGCTGCTTGAAGCGCTGAGATCGAGAAATCTATAGTCCCCAGATGCAAAATTTCACAAAACAGTAAAGTTCGAAATCGAAAAACTGAAGAAAAAGGTAGAAAAAGCAAGATGGGGAAAATTAGGTTTCCCCTGTTTTTGTTTGATAACTTTTCTCTTAGAAAACACGATTTCGTCGTCCCAATGGGCAACACTGGGAGGAGACGGCGATCTGAACAGCCCAATCAGCGAGTGTTCCCGCTTCACGTCCGTTTTCCCGGTTAGTTTTGAAATCAAAAATTTTGATTGTCTCCCAAAAATAACAGGAGACTTATTTTCCGAAATCAGCCCAATTTTCATCTATCCCACACCATTAACTATTCAGGAAAAATGCAAACAGAATTCGGTGAAATTCCTCATTCTTGTGGTCACTTTTCAATCATGAATCAAATTGTTAACTACCTCTTCGACACTGCTTCAAACTCTCTCAAAGTAAGAAAATTCCCTTTTCAACCTCGTTTTTATAACGTTTTCTATCAACTCTTTGAGGCACATGGAACGCAATTTTAGAAAACTTTGCAAAAGATTTGGCAGTTCAGCACGAGATTCCAATAATGACGAAGAACTCTGATTTTTCAAGGTTAGCTTCATCTAGGTGAGAGAAATTATCCCGTGGTCAAAATGATATCCTGCGTCTTTTAAAGTGTATTCAACGTACCAGAAAGGTATTAGATTATCGAGGGATTCTGCTCAAATTCAGAGAGTGTCTAGTTCGGAAGCTGACACTTAGGGCCGGTTTCATCAACTAGAGTTGATCCAAGGACAGGATAAAGGAGCGCGTTGTCGCGGATCATCTAGGCCTTATCGAGAGTCACTTCGATTTAAACCTGCCTTCCAGGTAGTTTAACTTGCTGATCCGTAGATTATCATCGAATTGAAAATGCGTTACCTTTGGTTTATCCACGGATGAAAATCTCTTAGTAAAACGGTCAGAATCCTGTTTAAGCTTGGCTTCGGGATTGATCCACGCTGATGATTGCCTCTGAATTTCATCATGAGTGCAATGATAGTGTACTGGCATATCAATCAATCTCACAACTATGCCAACAATGATATCTGCCCTCCGGACTTGGCAGGAATTGTTGACCTCTCTCTCTCCATGAGTGGCCCCGCGCAGTCGAATAGTAGATCAGTAGAACCGGCGAAATCTTGAAGGAGTCCAACTTCTTTGTGCTGTTAATTTACCGAATTGAAGTAAGTGCCTCAATAGGCTCTGAGGTCAACTCGTCGAGTTTGTGAAACCAGTTGTACTTGAAGAACCGACTTGAAGGAAGATACAGTTTACTAACTAGCGTTTTGCGCCTAGGAACTGTATGTCCGTCATCTTACAGATTGAATTCGTGATAATTTTCAATTCTGCAACCTCGTTAAGTTTAAGCACACGCATTGGTGGCCAGTCGTGGTCGGTGTAGGCTACAGGTATTTTGGAGCTGGCTCGTTGTTGCTGCAGGGTCTTCAATTTCATCAAAACCTTGTGAATATTTAAAAATACGCAGGATCTAAAATTCAGCGTTTTGAATTTACAACGCTCTTCACAGACTTTTACCGGTGATGAGGGGCATTGGAATTTGTTTTTGTTTTTATAAAAAGAAATTGAATCAGTCGAATCATTGGATAAACATTTTTGTAAAAATGGTCATTGTTGCCCGAAAATTGAAGAAAATGAATCAAATGGATGAGAGATTTTCCAGAGTATCGGTTTTCTGCAAATTAGGTAGGTAGTTCGGAATGGGTCAGAATTTCGTAATTTTGACGTCGAATTTAAATAAATAAATGATTTTAAATTTAGCGTACTAGAAACGTTCTTGTACCAGTTTTCAGTTCGAAATTCCATTTAGTTTAGCAGTATTTCATGAGAGTCTAGCCCCCAGAAAGTGTTGTCGGGTTTCAGCGCTACCTACCGCCACTTCAACGAACTATCATCCTTATCTGCTCGATGTGAGCGTGGTCAAGCGGCATTTCTGAAAAGTAGGTTTACCTCGGTTTTACCACTCATTTCTAAAAGTTTGGCGGCTACTTCCCTGCCTTTTTAAATTGCGAAAAAAGGAACTTGTTATTGCATTTTTGTGTTTTGGAGTGACGAATCAAGCAGAATGCATTATTATAGTGGAGATAACTGCAAGTTTATAATCTTGAGATTACTGCAAGAGAGAGGAGCGGCGGTAATGTGCTCGCAAGCGTGATCACCTGATAAGACATCAGAAATGGTAGTTCGTTGAAGTGGCGGCAGGTAGCTCTGAAACCCGACAACACTTTCTGGGGGCTAGACTCTCCTCAGTATTTATATAATTAACTCTCCTCACTTGTATTGGCGGGAGAGCCGACAACAACACTGACATCACCTGGCATAAAGAAATTTCTCAATGCGTGTTAAAATCACTGCAAAAGACTAATTAAAGCCAGAAACATTAAAATAAGAAGCCGAAACAATTGTGGTAGATTCAACTAGCACAGTACCTACGATCGAGTCTTCTGTCACTAGCCAACTTACTCTTCAAACAAATAGGAACGAACTTTGATTTTTTTTTTTTTTTTTAATTGGCTGGGGGTGCACATGCGCCTTTGCTCCTACCAGTAGCCGCCCCTGGCTTCATATGCAGATTTTTAAAAACTTGTTTAAACAGCCTATGAAAAAACCTTTGCTCACAGAGGAAGAAAATGTTTTAACTGTTTAAATTTTTTCTCAACATTGCTCTCCTGAGTCGCTCACCACAACCCCGACTAGCCCTCACCCTGCAATTTCCTAGGCATTTGAGGATCTTCCCGCCTGAATCAGAAAATGCCGTTTTTTGAAAGATTATAATTTTTTTAGGAACCGTTTCTGGGAGTTTTACTTACAGATATATGTACTTCAATAGAGATTCAGTACATAGAAAACAATTAAAATATCTTACAACTACGTTTATTTTCAACTTTTGGTGAAGAAAGTAAAGTTGTTTTTGAAATTTTACGGTTTCATGTAAAATGGGACCCTCTAATTAACCTGGTGCAAATTAATTCCTTCCCTCGAGTGTTTCGGGTTTAAAAATAGGAATTATCTAATTAAAATACACTTCTCGGCGAAAACGGAGTCGCGAGGAAGTTAGTATGTACTTAGTTGGGAAACAAAAGTTTTTGGGTGGTGTGAGATGTCTATAAATAGAAGGTCGGCGTTGAGCTGCAGTTGGTATCAGGGGATGTGGGTCAGTGGGTCACCACCGCCTCATGACCTCAGCTTGCCCCCAGCCGTTTAATGGCGGCGTCCTCAGATCGTCTAACTTGCTTTGGGAGGAACCAACTAAGTGCACCTCTGGCCTCTCCAGGGGATAGTACTTCCGCCTAACTTATGAAATTATGGCGCCTATTAACCCTCGGGGCATACATTTCCAGAGATTTTGCTTGGTGACCTCGCTGGAATAAATGTGACACTGGTCCCCTAGGAGAAAGGACCTCACTCACGTTCCCCAATTAAAGTTTCGTGCGGTTGTTAGCGAAATAGTTCAACCAAATCTGAACCGACTTAATAAATAAATCTCAACTGAGATAGAATTATGCAAATCTAAATCACCCATATTGAATAGTAAGTAAAAAAGTTAACCACCGCAACCACAGAAAAAAATCGAATCATAGAGTTTTTTAAATTACTCGATAGAATTAGCTCGTCCTGCTGATCTGGCAGAAACACTGTTTTGAATTCGAACTCTGCAATCTCAAAGGCTTCCTGGGGCCATCAAGATCTAATTTACGTCACCCAGCTGATGGGGGAGGAGCTCAGTTTGTTTTTCGTATTCAGCAGTCCAAAAGCAGGTATCTCCCTTTGACATTTCAGCTTTGTAGGGTCACCAGAAGCGAATTTTGCTTGCTCAGCTGATCAGTGGGAAGTTGAATTTGTCATTACAATTACAGTCTCAGGATCCGAAATGTCAGCTTCGAAGGCCCACCAGAAGCGAATTTAGCTGCTGATGGAAGGGATCTGAGTTTGTGATTCGTACTCAGCTGTCACAAAGAGGCTTCTTGTGGAATTTCGGGTTCATGAGGTCAAAAGGTGATTTTAGCTCACCCAGATGTTGAGGGAGGAGACCTCAGTTTGACATTCATACTCAGTAGATCCCAAAAGGCTTCCTTTGAAATTTCAGCTTCGCCAGGATCACTAGAAGCGAATTTAGCTGCTGATCAGAAGGCTTCAATTTTAGCTTTCCATCAGAACCAGGAACTTCAATTGAAGGAAACATCCCAGTCCAGTTGCTCTCTGTACTGAGTGGGGTACTTGGGAGAGTTACTAGTAGAGATGATTGAAACATCGCCAGTCGTATTAATTATTTAGTGAGAGAAAAAACACTTTATTGAACATTGTAGAAGGAATGAAGGTGGACAAGGACTCCAGTAGTTGTCGAAACGTAATGGATTTGCTGAATGTTCAAAATGAGTTGCCAAAAGTTGAAATTGGTATGCCAAAAGTTTGCCAAAAGTTGAAATTGATTTATGCCAATTTTTTTTTTTGCGAGCGTGCGAGCGTAAATGTGGAGTTAGTCAAGCCAAATTGCTGCTCCGTCCTCCAGTCCGAGTCCTCGGACTTGTTTCCTTGGGCCTCTTAGAAGCCTCATGGAAACCGCTCGATGGACGGAGAATTGAGTTTTAATTATTGATTTGAATAGATTTTGGGATGCTGTTAAGTTTAGAGGCTATTATGAAAGTTCAACATGGATCCCTGTGGGTATTATGGGATGACCAATTATGCATCAGTCAAGTAATATTTATGATAGCGTCTTTCAGGTTGAAACAACCAAAGGGGTTTAAAGATATTTTCACTGTAGCTACTGGAGATTTCCTGTATTAAGTACTGCCTCCACGTATTTTATCCTCTCCTCAGCAACCCTTCCACGGGTAATCATTGTTTCTTAATTTTCCAGGTGGTTGAGGAATGGTTCACCCTTCTGAAAGCAAGGTTCACCGAGAACCCGGAAAGCTGTGTGGCCGTCCACTGCGTGGCTGGCCTGGGCAGAGCCCCCGTCCTCGTCGCCCTCGCCCTTATCGAACTCGGCATGAAGTACGAGGACGCCGTTGAACTGATCAGAGAGTGAGTATAGAAATTTACCGTCAGGGGTCTATTTTATAATTTGTTGATAAAACTGGTACGTGTCAGAAATCTACAAGTTTTAGTTGAGTTTGCCTACCTACAAGGCATACTTTACAATAAAATCCTTGGTGGTGTAATAAAAACGGAGTTGAGTAAATAATGAGTTACAAGTTAAATCGATTTCGACGGTTAGGTCATCATCAGTAACAAACAATAACAGTTATTGTTTTTACGTTACAGTTTACGTTTTACAGTTATTGTTTACGTTCTACTCAACTCCGTTTTTATTAAAATGGTTTTCCACAATCTCATCGCGAGTGATTTTATTCGTACTTGGTGGTGTACCTGGAGTACATGCTTCCAGGTTGATGGTTGGTATAGCCCCAACAATTTCTAGCTTACCTCCCATCTACTGTCGCCTGGGCGAATGAGATCCTCGCCAGGAATGCCTTCAGCCTAGCCCACCCATTCTGGTTTCAGACTATTTCATTTTTACTCTAAAAACATTCCTTGGTTGTCAACGGTGTCTCAGAGCTTTCGCTATTCATCTACTTATTCTACAATCTGAATGCGCTTAACGTCGCTGGATTTGTGGGGAACTTCCTACCCGACCAATTTAGTCAACCAGAGTAAAAAGTATTGAGATTGTAAGTTCGTTCAATGAGGAATTTCACCGATTTCTGTTTGCATTTTTCCTGAATAGTTAATGGTGTGGGATAGATGAAAATCGGGCTGATTTCGGAATATAAGTCTCCTGTTATTTTTGGGAGACAATCAAAATTTTTAATTTCAAAACTAACCGGGAAAACAGACGTGCAGCGGGAACACTCGCTGATTGGGCTGTTCGGATCGCTGTCTCCTCCCAGTGTTGCCCATTGGGACGACGAAATCGTGTTTTCTAAGAGAAAAGTTATCAAACAAAAACAGAGGAAACCTAATTTTCCCCATCTCGCTTTTTCTATTTTTTTCTTCAGTTTTTCGATTTCGAACTTTACTGTTTCATGAAATTTTGCATCTTGGGACTATGGATTTCTCGATCTCAGCGCTTCAAGCGGCCATAAATGAACTATTCCAGCATGACATCATTTTCCCGGTTTTTTTAAACATTCGTATTTTCTACACTGTTTTGTTTATTCGTAAATTAGGAAGTTCGGGCTGAAAGTTTGCCTTAGGGGGTTTTTCGAGGTGCTGAATCCGATTTTTGGGTCAAAAATAGGAAATTCCGACATGGTGAAATTCCTCATTCAGTATTCACGAAGTCACTTCAGTAGGTATCTACCTACTACTTCTTTTGGCACTTCATTAGGCTAGTGTAAAAATAAATTGTAAATAACGGGAGATATGTTGCCATAAAAATTGAAAAGAGCTTGAGAGAAAATTTTGAAAAAATTCAAAACTTTCAGGTAGAGAAATCAAAACGGTTTAAAAGAATGTTTCGTCATTTGATGTGGAGGAAAAACAGCTCACCTCAGAGCGTTTGGAGTGGAGGGAAAAGAGCTGATGTGTGATGTGAGCACGCCTTGGCCAGCTTATTCGTCATAAGGGTGTCCAGCGACCGGGAAAACCTGGAATACTCAGGGAATTTTAATCTTCTGAAAAACTCAGAATATTTAATTTATTCCCAGAAAAAAATGGAAAAATTTGTAATTTTTAATTATAGAGGTTCCAAATTAAGACAATTTTCTCAACTATAATATTCAAAATATAGATTTCAATTTTTTTAATTTACATTTTTGTTATTACAATTTATATTGCCGTTGCAATTGGTTAATTTATTTTCTTGAAAACATGCTAAAAGTGTTCATAAGGGCACATTTGAGTACCTTCATTTCTCTAGTCTGATTCTGGTTATCTCATTCATTTTCATAATGAGATTTTGCTTCCGAGTCTACCAAGGTAGAGGAAGCCTTGTTTTCACGTTCCAAGGTTGAAAAAAATGTTCTCCAAAATCAAAATTTCCACTCGCGTTTTACGTTTCAAGCCTTCCTGAACAATTTTGGTTCCTTGAATGTCTTTCTGTGTGTATGTCATGAAATCATTGTAACGGGTAAAACTATACGAAGTTATTGTCAAATTACGATGAAATTTTCAGGGATTATGCGGATTGGGGTGTAGATGGTCCCCTATGAAAATTATCAACCCCGGACTGATAGTAGCCATTTGGACTGAATTGCGTTTGTGTAAGCGTGTATTTCTTTGTAACAGCCATAACTTATACATTTCCCATCTGATATCGATAAAAATTTTCAGGGATTCTTCAGATTAGCTCGTAGATGGCCCCATTTAACACCATCGTTCCTGAATTGACAGTAGCCTTTGCCCATGCGCAAACGTAGAAACCTTGTAACAGCCATAACATCTACATTTTTCACCTGATTTGGAAGAAGTTTTCAGGAACTGTGCGGGTTGACGTGTAGATGGTCCTCTAAGAGGGCAGTGCAAGGTACATAAAGATTGTAGTTTTGAGATTAGATACTATGGGTCTCATCATCTTTCTACAATCGGTTTATTGATACGAGGAAGCTATGTGCCACACCCACTTGCTAGACGTTTTCTAATGCTTTTCATTTCAAAATCTCCTCGAAAACCTGAATTTTGAGAAAATATGGTCACTTTTATTTATATTTTAGTAAAAAGACCCCCCTGGTAAAAGACGAATATTACACTGGAAAACTCAGGGATTTTTTTCCGGGGAATCGTTGGACACCCTGGTCATTTATTGTTCAGAAAAAACCACTCATCTATTACAGTTGAGTTGTTCTTCCTCCAAATTGTTCGACCAGTCTCCAAGTTATTGGTTGGATCCGATTCAGTTCTTAGTTCCATCGATAGTACACTAAATTCTCAACAGAATGCAAAAAAAAAAATTAAAATCTAGCTAAAATAGCAGTGACACAATTGAGTTGGGAAAAAAGTAAAATCTTCAAGCGTGTTTTACTCGTAATTTTAAAACTTTGATAAGCGCCCCTTGTACCCAAAAGCGCCCCTTGAGAACTCGCAGTGCAAAATGTATTTTGTGCGCATGCGCAAACGTGAAGTCCTTGTAACAGCCATAACTTCTGCAATTTCCAACAATCAAAAGTCTCCTAAGAGGGTAGTGCAAGGTATTTAAGAGACTACTATGCACCGTATGTTTTATACAATCGAGGAAGCTATGACGTTTTTAAGGTAATTTTAGAAAAACTCGAATTCAACAAAACTATTACTATTATGGCTTGAAAATTTCTTGAAGAAATTAAAGAGTTTAGCCAGAGTAAGCCATTATTCTAGGAATTGTGCACTGGTGAAAACTTCTTTTGCGTTTTTCTCAAAACTCCGTTTTTGGACAAAGCGCCTTTGTGCTTTAAGGTGTAGAAATATTTCCCCCCTTGGGTGCGTTCTGACTCATAAACCTCGAGTATATCCACTTCACACTCTCACCTCAACGTTGAGCTCACCGATCGATACGAGAGGTTGTTATTCGCTCGAAAAACACGACTGTATCGTCGAATCGGCCCGACTGTGTCATTAGGGGGTAAATAGTCAGTGACGCGACCCGCAGGAAGAATGAGCTCTCGTTGGGGCGCCCGCTAGGCGCCGTCCGCTCACGACAAATGCCGAGTGTCGAGCCAAACTCGCGTGAGTACTAAATAACAGGCCAACGTGGGGCTCTGCCATCAATTTCGTTTTCAATTCGATTTATTTGCATTGTCTGCACTCTACTTACAACTTGAGACACGCTAGCTTGAGACATCCTCTCCAGATTTATGACCCCCTCTCTTATCTTTGTTATTATTGTAGATGTTTCAATTGCTATTCTTCTAAATCATCCAGCTCCCGCGATTCCCTGAAAATAAAAATGATTACGTACTCTCACCTTGATTTAGATTTGATAGTAATCATTTGCCAGGTCTATTTTACTTACTTCACTTACCTATTTTGAACCTCCTTTCTCTAAATAATGTAAGTAAAGTTCAAAAAGAGAGGCGTCCAAATTTTTGGTTTATTATTTTTTTCAATAATGAACCTTAGGAATCGAGCAAGAAAAAAATTCTTCCCCTCTAAATTTGATGGTTTACTTTTCTAGACTATGTCGAATCCAAAAATTAATGAAAATTTTACCGTCCGATTGCATACCGATTTTCATGAAATTTGGATACTGTCTTCATTTGGGTTCAAGTTGTGACTATCTGCACGCCAATCTGAACAATCCCTGAGAATGTCATCAAAGTCCGTTGAAATGTAGAAATTAAGTTGTAATTATTTCACGTTTGCGCATACGCAGAGGCTACTAATCAATAGAGAGTTTTTGCTTCACACGGTGGCGAGCACCCGTGAACGTGAAGCTACGGAAAACTGGAGTTGATGCTAACCTCCCCACTCCTTTTTACCACGGGACCGTGACTGTCACCATGGAAACGGGACGCTCCGTGGATTCTGTTATCATAACCTGACACCGCCACCATTTTGTCTGTGACAAGTTCACCACCATTTTCGTTCTTGTTGAAGTGGAAGCCAAAGAATGGAACCAACTACAAAAACCTAGTTTTGAGTGATCAAGAATCAAAGTTATTTCAAGTTTGTAAATCAGGTGATAATTTTATTGGAATTTGCTTCTCAAATTTAAATTAATGCCGCGTAATTTCCTACTTTGAGAGGATGCAATATCTGTAGTAGAATGCCTAAAGTTAAAATTATTTGTGGTTGATTTCTATCTGAGATTTCGGAAAACGCTGTAACCAAATCTGAGTGATGAACCAACTCAGTTGGTTCCATTCTGAGGAATTCTAAACGACTATTCACATTTAACCTTCAGTTGTTTGCAATCCTAAATTCATCATTCTTCTAGAAGAAAGCGATACCTTACTCATGACCTCACCCTCACAAATCCTCAAAAAAATATTTTTATAGGTTTTTATATAATCCTGTCTCCATTTTTTTCCGACCAAACAATATTCTGGGTATTATTGGTAGGTGTAGTAGTATACAGGGTGTTTCACGATCAGTTTTCTTTCACTAGTGAAATATCAAATGAAATTATGATCAAGTGAACTACCAACATCATTAGTGATCAATAATTAATAATTAATTAATTCGGACCTCAAAATTCAACGTGTGTTAGGCAATGTTTATCATATTAAAATTACTTTTCGCATGGGGAACTATACATATATTTATATACAGAGTTAAATAAACCTCTATTGAAGTTCCACTGCAGTGCTCTGTAATAACCTAAAGTAGTTTCAATGGGAGGTAGGTACTCATTTTTAAAGTGTATTATGGCAAGAATTGAAGAAGAAAGTAAAAGAAATCTTGCGATTCGCAAAACCAAAGCAATGTAATAACTGTTATCAGTGTGCAACCTACCTAAAGGTTGCATCTTGCGGTGGCAGGAACCGGACCACGGCAGGGGACCGTGTGAAGAGCGCTTCACACGGGCGGGCTTCGAGAACACACAGCCACCGCGATAACTTCGGGAAACTTCGTACCTTTTCGGTCATCATCGGACCGCGTTATTTCCATGGACGGTGCCTCCCACGGTGCGCCCGTGTGAAGCAAAAACTCTCTAATGGTGTGGCCAAGATTTTCATAGGGGATCATCTACAGGCCAATTCGCACAATCAATGAAAATTTCATCATAGTGAGATGAAAAAATTTAGAAGTTATAGCTGTTGTTACGAGGATTTTTTCAGAGGAGGGCACGCTAGCCTTGGAACGCTCCATGTTTACTGTAAGGTTGCAGTGCTCCAGGTTATCGCGGCAAATCAACAAAAAAACAGAATGACCACAACGAAAGGGCTAAACTTCCCAGAAATGTCAACTTTCCCTCTCGTTTTCACGCTGAAAAATAAAATTAGGAACGTTTGCTTTGGCAAACCCTTCGTAGTTGACCTAACTTCCTTGGAGTAACTTCCAAGGTAAAATCAATAAAAACAAAAAACTTTGCATAGGCATTGATTTTCTAGAGTTCAAAATTTCAACGCAGAATAGAGTCAACACAAATGAATCTCATTAGAATAATGTTCTACCTACCAAAACTGAAGCAGTTTTCCTTATTTTACATATTGTAGAATTACTGTGAATTATTGATGAAATGCGATTTGTGAAATGACGTTGTTGGGGACCACTTCATGCTGGTCGCATGAGTCTAAATTTAATAAGAATAAAAAAGCGATTCACACTCGTGTTTCTGCTTAAATTATTCGTCCTAGATGTAAGTGCTTATGGGTCTGTTCGGAGAGGCAGTTCGGAACCAAACCGGAACTGAAACGGGGAGGGGATAGAGGCGAATGGGCCGCTCCAAACTCCTCCGGGCTCCTCCAAACCATTCAGGACTGCCTCTCCGAACAGACCCTATGAGGAGTGAACGGTTAGTCCTACGTAAACAATAAAATTTTGATGGGAGGTAACATTTTTTTTTTTCTCCATTCCATAGTTTCATTATTTTCAATAAACAAAAGTCAGAAATTTTGAACTTGGACACTGTTTGGGGTCTACTTGGTTCCAAAATTTATCCAGCCAACAGATTAGTAGGGTTAACTAGGTACTGGAGTACCCCAGCGTGGGTGACCTCTTGGTACAACGTATTAAGGGGGTCTCAGTCGGTCTCCTTTCGTTCCTCGTCCCGGGTTAGTATTTCCCTGAATTGTCGGCGCTCAAATTTCAAGAGTTGTAGCTAAATTTGAAATTTTTAGTATTTTAGAAATTTATTATATTATTTATAAAATTATTATTATTTTTTTTTATTAATTATTATTTTTTTTATTATTTATTATTTTTTTTATTTTTATTTATTATTTATTTATTTTATTTATTTATTTTTTTTTTTTTTTTTTTTTTTTATTTTTTTTATTTTTTTTTTTGTATTTTTGATGCATGGGCCTTGGGAATTGAAAAACTGAAAGATTGCAGCTGGAATCTTCAAAATTGAACAATAATTGCCAGAGAAAAGTGAGAAATTCATAACTGAATAAACGATTTAAGGGGGTCTCAATCGGTCGCTGTTCGTTACTCGTTCTGGGTCAGTATTTCCCTAAATTGAAGGGGCTCAAACAGAGATATCCTACCTCCATGGCGTCTGCCCACACCTCCGCACCATGCGAGAGAATGGGGTATTTCGGTGGGTCGGAAATTCAGGTTTTTGACGTCCCATTTGGATTCAGCACCCTTGAAAACCAATATACTCCAACTTTTAGCCCAATGATACTATAACATGTGGTAGAAAAATTAATTAAAGAGATCACACGTTTGAAAAAAAGGCGGGCCGCCATAAATGCAAACACACTACGCTGTGCACGTGTGTGAGTAGTATTTTGTAGTATCCAAGAGATTCTCATTTTGGCCAGTGTTACTTTATGGTTCAATCATTAGCGCTACCTACGTCTGCCGTCTGTAATCGGTTGTTTTCTGTTTGCGTCATTTGTGGTTTCGACTTATCAAATCAGGAAAGGGTTTCATCTCTTCTCTGTGCGTTTTTCAAAGACAGTTTTGGCTAGCTACGTCACGATTGGCTAGTTGTCACACCGTTCAAATCTTCAACTTTCCTTAGCTTCTCTGATTTTTTAAAAACATTTTCTCGACGAACAGACCCGATTACCGTTATTCCTGAGCCATACTCTTTTGAAAAAATTAATTAAAAAATTTGACTGAAATACCCCATTGCCAGAGAAAAGTGGGAAATTCATGTGATGTTTTTAGTACTCGTGGTCCGGTGTGGCTACGGTTGTTGGGGCGTCGTTGTTTCGCGGTGGACTTTGGACAGACTTCTGCGGGGGTCGAGGGTTCAAGGCTCATCGCCGGCAACGCGCGTTTTTCGGTGGTCGGGGCTCTCATCTGGTCCCAACTCAGGGCGGTGAGCGAAATCATCAGAACAAATTCTGATCTTCGGAAGACAGCTTATGACGTCCGCGACGCCAGGAATGGCAGTCGGACGAAAATCCACCCTGAAATGGTTGTTTACTTTTCTACTTTTTTTACTCCATAACATTACTAATTCCAAGTTTCATCTTACAGGAAGAGGAGGGGAGCCATAAACGCCAAGCAGCTCGGATTCTTGGAGAAATACCGGCCGAAATCCAGACTGAAGATGAGGAACGGGCACAAGAACTCTTGCTGCATCCAATGAAATAATCTCGTTACAAGGGGAAAAATATATATTACAAAAAATAACAAAAATATGAATTTAAAACCCAAAAATGGAAAGTATGGTGATTAGGAAGGTGATGAGAATGATTTAGGAATACATCGACGTCATTTAAAAACAAATGGTACAGACTTTGACAAAAATGAAAGAATAATATTGTATTGATTGTACCCATCTGTCCCTCGCCAATCATTTAGCATGTTACTCGCTTATTGGTGATTCAACCCGTTTTTTGTCTCGTAGGTGTGATGTTTACCATTAATACAGCCAATTCATTATAATATGAAATAATCCACGTTAAATAGGTATTTTATTTCTTCAACCTTGGTAGGACTAACGCGACAAAATTTGGAAAAAAACGCGATTTACGATATTTTTAGCTTTTTGTATCTATTACACCATTAGTTTATAATTTCCTGTAGGTAAGAAAATTATCGTTCATCGTATTTAGTTTTCAAATTCGTTCATTTTTTGTTCCGATGAAAAATTTGTGGTGTGCTTAAAGTGTTTGTAAACCTTCCGCATTTGAGGCACTAGTGTTTACAGGCCTCTAGTGTTCCATTTGTGTACATTTAGAACCAATTGAAATAAAATTATGATTCAGAGTCGTGGCATTTTAGCTGTCATGTCTTCCCACGAAAGCGAACTTTTGTTTTCTTCAAATATTGGTTGTTTCGTTCAAAAGACGACAACTGTTATATTTTCTATCCGTTCGTATATAAAATAAAATAAAAATATATATTTCATATTACCGGGAATATCAAACTGTAACTGACCAAAATCATTTGACTGTACTTTTTTTAATAGGAAATTACCGGCGTTAACAGGTTTTAGTCAAGGAGTGTGGAAAACCACGAGAGCTCTTCTACTTGAACCGTCGTGAAAATGGTGATATATTTTCTAAACTGAAGCACCATATCTGTATTTACAAAATTTCTGAATAGTAGCTAAATAATCTTAATGGAAGGTGTATTGCAACTTTAGGAGTTGGTCTACGGTAAAATAAGATCTTTAAGTTACCAGAGAGGGTGAAAAACTATCAACCTGTACCTTTTTTTGTTGTTTTTTTTATGGACGCAACGCGTATGAATAACTCTGTGTTTTAGCGTAGACGAACTTGAAGAGGTTTTTGAACACTGCCACATCATAATCAATGGATGTTAAAATAGGATAATTCGGATGTGTGAATATGTACCTAGTTAAGGAGATGAACGTTGTAGCTTGGCGTACTTTCGCTTCTTTTAAAAAAATGTTGACTTTGACGGCCGCCTTGAGTTTTATACGAGTATTTATCCGATCGCAGTATCTACCGTATTATTTTCAACCCCAAACATCCTCCGTCCTGGAGAATGAATCATTTCCATTCGCTTTGATTCACTCCATGAATTTCTACCTTGAAGTAACAATTTCTTTCCCTCCTTCAAGACCACAAATCACCATTATGATGTTTTTCTCTTCAATTGTCAACACTTCACAAACACCCAGTAGATCGCAAGTGAGAACCCTCGTACGTTGTGGAGATTTGAAAAGCCAGACGAGAAATTGAAACTTGGAAAATTCAGGTACGCTACTGAACTTCATTTTTTGATTCATCACATTTTTATAATTAGGATCCGATAATTTCAATGTATTGAATCTTATATGTATATTTTATGTTGTGTAAAATTGGCTATAATGGTTGTTAGCATGCAAAATAGCAGAAAAATTATTAAAAAATGACTATGTTATTTATAATATTTTCCCTTTAAATGTACGATTTAAGGTGTATAGTAATTGTCTATGTCATATCTTGATTTCGCCATGAATAATGGGGACAGGATGATGAATTGAACACTACAGTAACTGTGAAACAAATAAAGGATTAAAAAAGACTTCGAGTTTATTCTTTTTGGGATCTTCCTCATATGAAATATCAACGCTTAAGGGTGTCTCAATCAGTCGCCGTTCGTTCCTCGTTCCGGGTCAATAGAGAGTTTTTGGTGCCAAAATCTCACGGGCCCGTTAGGAGGAGACTAGCGCGAGCAACAGAGGATGCTACCCAGTTGAAGGAGGAAGCCCGTTAACTTTGGACAGGAGGGGGGGGGGGGGGGAGGTGCTCTTCACGGTGGGCCTCTAGGAACAGGTGACTGTCTGGGGGCACCCTTTCATCGTAGCCCGCTGATGTCAGGAGGCAAATCCATCGTCACCCGCAAACTCTGTGCTTTGTGAAGAGGTTCCAAGGGCCCGTTAGTGGTTGCCAAAAACTCTCTAGTATTTCCCTAAATTGCAGGCGCTCAAACTTTAAAAGTTGTACCTAAATTTGAAGTGTTCAAGGATTTTCGAAATTAATTAGTGCATCAATCTAAAAATTGATAAACTGATTGTCGCTGAAATCATTAAAATCTAACAATAATTGCCAGAGAAAAATGGGAAAACCCAAACTGAATAAACGGGTTTTCCCATTTTTCTCTGGCAATTATTGTTCGATTTTAATGATTTCAGCGACAATCAGTTTATCAATTCCCTAGACTGATTCACTAATGAATTTTGAAGAATCCTTGAACTATTCAAATTTAGGTACAACTCTTAAATTCAAAGAAATACTGACCCGGAACGAGGAACGAACGGCGACTGGCTGAGACCCTCTCAACCAATTTGAACTTATCCAGAGAACTGACATCTTTTAGACTCTTTCTGGAAAGTTATTATTTACAAGGCAAGTGTATAAAAGGTATAATTGATTAGATGAACAAAACTACAGAGGGTAGTTTTCCCACTTAGTATGTTATTCCCCAATACCTATGGGTAGTTCATACCTCGTCCCTAAAAGTGGTTATTCCCTACTACCAGAGGGTCGCTGGTTTTGGTTTTCAAACAAATTTGATCGTGGGTGGTCGATGTCGCCGCGGCTCTCTGGACTGTGATTGGTTGATTGGTATAGAGTTCCTTCAATAACATGATAAACTGCTTACGAGTTTTCCTAATAATAGTTTTTACATTTAATTCTCACATCCGTGGCAGTAGTAGTGTACCAACTGTTTGCAGGGGATCTTTTGCAAATTTCAGTTGCTTTGAATAGGAGGTAAGTCCTCAGTTTGTAGGACGTATCCTTCCATGTCAATGATGGTGTTGTGCAAAACACACATGGCCTTGATCAGTGAGTCAACAGTTTTTGGATCTGTCTCGATAGTTCCACCCAGAATCCTCTACTTGGAGTAGAAGATTCCAAAACCACATTCTACTGTTTCTCTCGCTCGTGATAAGACCATGTTGAACTTCTCTTCTTAAGGCTCTCTCCTGACCTCTTCATCGACCACTTGGTTCTGAACGGTCTAGCCTGATCCTCCCTCGGCCTCGACCCTCCATCCTGCCTCCTAGCATGCCTCTTCCAGTCCCGTTACCAGAAGGTAGCTCTTCGCTCGTCCCTAGGGGTAGTTATTCCCCCATTCCCGGGGATGTAGTTTTCCTCCAACCGCCCCTTAATAGCTGGCCCAAACCTCACTAGATAGTAGGTAGATATAGTATTGTTAGCATCAAGCCAAGTGCACAATTCCACATCCACGATGATCCTACTACGGCTTGATCATCATATAGTTAACCAACTAGTCAATGAGATCTAAGTAGTAACTAATAGAAATGAAGAACAAATACAGGGAGAGTCAAGTTATGAATCGTTATTAGGTAAGTAGAACTGACGACCGCCAGGTTAGAGCACCTGTCACTCCCGCAGTGCGTTTCAGACTCCTCCAGCTGAAGTTCTTGTGATTCCATCTCTTGGGAATCATCATCGCAACAAGTTACCTTGTTTAACACATATTTTTCTCCTTGGTGCTAAGTAATTAATTTGATAACATCCAGTTATATTCTCGATATGTATGAAAAATTCGAGCGATTTTCAATAATACACTGGGTTTCAAACGTTTCTATGGGTGCCAGTTGTCGATTGAACATTTGAACTACTGGCAATAGGGACAACAACAATTGCTAGGGCAACTTGGAAATTACCTTTAGTCTCGATTTGTTTTTCTAAGTAATTCTTGCAAATCCAAGTGATGATGAAATAAAAATATATCAATTTCTGGTCATTCGAAAGGAATTGAAAAGAAGCGGCATGAAGAGAGTGTGGCCTCTTCCCACCATTTCAGGTTCCATAGTAATAGTTTCAGCTGAAAGTAGATGGCGCAACTGAGGCAGCCTCAAAAATGCTTGCACGCCATTTTAACATTAGCTTTCTCCTCTGTTATCTTGTCTCCAGTACTCTGTGATCTATACCCACTCCACCCCCCACTTTCTCACTACGAATTTCACCTCTGAAATTTTCGATGAAATTCGCGAGGATTGTGCGGGTCGACCCATGAAAATCATCAGAACGATACCAAAATTCTGTATCTTCCCCAGATCAATAGTAGCCCCAGGGCATGCGCAAACGTACGATTCTTGTAACAGCCATAACTTCTACAAGTTAGGAGCCATCACTTCTACAACATACACATTACATTATACTGTGATTGGGCTTAATTTGCAAACAAATATTGGTAAATAAAATAAAAATCTTGTTTTAATCTCAATAAAGAGTGTATCACACAGAAAAAAACTCGTATAACAAAACGAACAAAATCAATATATCAAAGAGTAGTCTTGAAAATACATGCAGATCTAATTGGTATTGGAGGAGAACTTTGTCTGGTCAATACGTTAGGAACTGAGCACCAGCTAACCATATTACTTGTAAATGTAGTATGTACTAGAACTAATAGCCATGCTTCCACTCAACAAGTCTAAAACCCACAAGTAATAGCATAGCAAAGGCACGTTGGTTAGACATCAAGACCCACAGTATCTATTCTTGCTACCCACAGTCTTGAATCGAGCCACCAACAATTTCCTGTTCTGGAAACATCGTGATACATTAGCAGATCAAATAATTTTGTTGTCGTCGACACTCCACCGTTGGACAGCACGCAGAACCGAGGATGTTGCTCCTGGAGGTCGTTGA
The DNA here is from genome assembly GCA_009739505.2 of Apolygus lucorum. Lineage (NCBI taxonomy): Eukaryota > Metazoa > Arthropoda > Insecta > Hemiptera > Miridae > Apolygus > Apolygus lucorum. The sequence goes on along the minus strand of CM019181.2, from coordinate 8,292,912 downwards.
GATGTGCAAGGGACAGGCGTCAAAGGCCAGGAAGGCGGGTGAGGCTTCACCACGTACTCTTTGTCGAACTTGGGCTGATAATAATCGGAAAGGACGGGAACGGGCTCTCTGACTCTCGTCATCTCCTTCGGCTTACCAGTGGCGATAGGGCGGAGCCCCAGGTCGTCCTCTGTCACTTTCAGGTCGATCAAATCTCGGTAGATCTTCTCGTCAAACTTGATGTTCACTTTTCTCGAAACCTGCAAATGGGGAGGAAAGTTGGTAAATCAGTGTCATGTTTCTACATTGAAGATGAGTTAGCTGGAATGTACGAAAAAACACTGCAAATTATTACACAACGGTTTATTGTTTTTGTGTGTAGATCACTCGCCTGCAAAGAGCACAGCTTTGTCATCGTCACTATCTATCAACCATGTCACAATCAAGTTTAATTTGACGAAATTAACACTCAACGCTCTATTCGAAAAAATAGGGAGTTGTGGGTGCCTTCATTAGGAAATTTGATTACTGGTTGATGAGGACGCAAAACTGAGCACAACTCAAAGAAGAGAACAGCAATCGCATTTTGGTCAGGTAAAATTTGAACGAGGATTAGGCCTCTTTTTCAATTCACACTCGTGATTTATCGTAAGACTGACCCCTAAGTTTTCATATGGAGCGAACGGTTGGTCCTACAGAGCTCTATAGGTCTACCAGAGAAACTTTGCACCCGTGTGGCACCCCCTAGGTGGCGGATCTGAGAACTAACGATCGAGTCAACCTTCGATGGTGGTGAGAAATTTGAAGTTCGTGTAGTGGCTGCACTGTGAACGAAAGGGCGTCTCCATGTCTCCATTACTCTGTTATTGTTTATACCTGTTTCCTGTTTTTATTTATTATTCTTTCCAGGTACCTAATCGGTCATACATGATTTTTGTAGCAGGTTATTTTTGTTAAAATTGATTCCACTATTTACTTACTTGATACAAAAATCACGTATGACCTATAGGTAATAAATTATAGCTACCTACCTTTTTTCGTTCTCAGATATTTTTGCTTTGTGATGGGTAGTATTTGGCAATCAAAAAATAAATACGTAGAATCAGTTTTAAACAACATTTGAATTTTATCTAATAATGCATCAAGAAAATCCAGTAGAAATCTTCATACACACATTGGGATAATACCAGAGTGTAGTTACTTCTATTATTATTATTTTCCAATTTTTAACAGTTTTCCAATTTCCGTAACTCAAAAAATTTTGTTATAAAGGTATACTTTTTCCATCAATTTGGGATAGTATTGAATTTTTAGAGACCACGCGGAGCTCTGCAGGGCAAACCGTTCGCTCCCTACGAGAATTTAAGGGTGGGACTTACGATAAATCAGAAACACGAGTGTGAATCGCAAAAGAGGCCTAATCTCCGTTCAAATTTTAGCTGACCGAAATGCGATCGATGTTTTTCTTCAGTAACAATGGCAAAGACGTAGTCTTTGCTGACGAGTGATCTATATTTAAAAAAATAATAAACCATTGTGTGACAAATATTGAATGAATGAACTTCAATATGTTCACATAATTATTATCTTAGGAAACACAGGATCCCACCCAGTTTTCCATGGGTGCTCGACTAAAATATAATTTCGTAGTAAAATTGTAACAGAAACTATATTTAAAATAAAGTTGTTAGTTAATAAACCATGGTAGAAGATTAACCTAAGAAAAGAAAATTCGAAATATTACGAAAATTAAATACAATGGGGAATTTCCCTCACATTTTTTTTTTTCCAGAGGGTTTTGATATGGAAGAAAACCATAGAACCATAGTGTGCTGCTCGAAAAAGCATCTAAAAAATTTAGAGAATTACTACAAGTCTTGTAGATAATGATGAAACCCGAAGTTTGCATTTGCTTCTTCACCTTCTCTGGGCTAGGAATGCCTCCTCAGAATTACATCGCCTACCTGCAGCAAACTATTGAGATGTGTGCGCCTGCTTAAGTCCTTTACACGCTAAAGCCAAAATAACAAGTAAAGAATCGACGTGAAATCTTACTTTTGATTGAGTTTCAGGGGGAAGTTTCTGTTCAAATCTGACGGATTTCATCCCAGCGTTCATCTTCTTTAGATTTTCTTTCATTTTCAAAGTAGTGAGCAACTGAGGTTGAGCCAAATTGGTGTCTTTACTGAGAGCTTCTGCACCTGAATAACAGATAGCGTAGGTAAGTAAATATTTTCAAAACAGCTAAGTCACACTAGGTATTAGGTATTAAATTTTAGAGGCGTGGTCCATACGAACTAAACGCAGGTCAAGAAACTAAGTGATCGAGAAAATCAGGTTTCCTAATAATAATTAGGAAGGTATTATTAAAAACGTCTGACAAGTGGGTGAGGCACATAGGTTCGTCGTATCCATAACCCGATTGTATAGATGATCCGGTGCATTGTAGCTAATCTCAAAACATCACTCCAAGTACCTTGCACTGCCCTCTTAGGGGACCATCTACACCTCAATGAGGAATTTCACCATGTCGGAATTTCCTATTTTTGACCCCAAAATCGGATTCAGCACCTCTAAAAACCCATTACTACGGCGAACTTTCAGCCCGTACTTCCTAATTTACGAATAAACAAAACAGTGTAGAAAATATGAACGTTTAAAAAAACCGGGAGGGTGACGTCAACCGGGAATAAGTAGTTCATGTATGGCCACTTGAAGCGCTGAGTGATCGTGAAATCTCATTTTGTATAGTTCTCGGAGGCAACATTTCACAAAACCAGTAAAGATCGAAATCGAAGAACTGAAGAGAAAAATATCAAAAGCAAGATAGACAAGTACATGTTTCTCCTGTTTTGATAACTTGTTGTTCTTCTGTGTTCAAGTTGTTTGATAACTTTTCTCTTAGATAACACGATTTCGATGTTCTGTTGGCCAACAAGGGGAGGGGACGGCGATCCGAACAGCCAATCAGCGATCGTTCCCGCTTCATGTTGAAGAGGTCCGTTTTCCCGGTTATTTTTTAATGTCTCCCAGAAATAACAGGGGACTTATTTTCCAAAATCAACCCGATTTTCATCTATCCCACACCATTAACTATTCAGGAAAATGCAAACAGAATTCGGTGAAACTCCTCATTCGCATAATCACTGAAAATTTCACCGAATTCGGATTGAAAATGTTGAAATTATGGCTGTAACAAGGAACTTCACATTTGCGCATGCGCACTGGTTACTATCAGTCTGAAGTACAGAACACGGTGTCGTGGAGGAGCGAATAATGGCAAAAAATTTGCAACTAGAATGAAGTGCCTGCCTTGAGCAGAAGGTAGCTCACTAGTTTCAAAAATTGGCAGACCTTTTCCCCACCCACTCGTGATGAAAGATTTCCGTCAAATCAAATAGAAGTAACTGATGGCAGTTTCGTCCACAAATCTCATTTTTTGTAGGTGAGACCTTTCGACGACTCTGTGAACTGGGTTGCATACCTACCATATTGGGTGACTCCATGACAGTCTGAGTTCTCGCAGCACAGAACAGGGCAGTTTTTTGTGAATCACCGGATTGAATGGAACAACGCACATTGGGATTCAGGGGAAGGCAGATCTGCGCCCCACAAAAAAGCTCTGTGTTATTTAATTACCTACCTATTGGATTTTTTTTTTTATTCTACATAAATTTTCTTTTTTCAAATAAAGCTTTACTTGGCTTTTTTATACACTAACCATAACGTCAAAAACTCGTCATTTCAATAGGGTGTGCGCCTGGGTCGGAAAAACTGTTTATTGTTATTTTTAATCTAAGGTAGACCTCATTCTGAGAATTTTGGTACCAATCGCGACCTTCTAGCGTGTGTAAATCTTTTCCTATGAATTTTTAAAGTTTCGACCATTTATGACGTCACAGTGCGCTGGGGGGTCCCGCCCAGGCGAGAGGGGCGCGTGACGTCATAAACGGTCGAAACTTTGAAAAATCATAGAAACAGATCTACTCACGCTAGAAGGTCGCGGTTGGTACCAAAATTCTTAGGATGTAGTCAACTTTCGATTAAAAATCTGAAAAAAATCAAGGCGTAAGGGGAAAGCATCAATAGTGGACACTGTACCAGTAGTGGACACTTTGGAAAAAAAGTTGTAGAATAAGGATTTGGGTTGAGCTGGGCACTTAACCTTTTTTGGATTCACTAAAGTAATATCCAATTAAACGTGAAGAACAAGAAAAAGACGTTAGTGTTAAGGTTAAAAACAATAACTCAGCATCAAAACAACCAGTCAGTGAGTGTAGTGATTTCGTGCAGGAAGTTGTGAAAAATGCTAAGGAAAAGAAGGTAAGTTTTAAGAAATATTCATATATAATCTTCAAATATTTGTGCCCATTGGTTTGAATAATCACTTCAGTAACTAATTAGATGATTTTCCGGCCGCTTAACTTCGTTTATGTTGGTAAACTGGGCTTTTTAAGCATGTCCGCTTCTAGTGCAGCAAAAATGTTGGATGCTCTAGTAGTGGACACCCCTGTTCACGACTGGCGCATCTTCCCTTTTCGAGAGAGGTTATTTTTTTTATTTGCCACTTATTCATTTACATTGCAACTAGCTCACGATACGATTTTCAAATGAATCTAATGTTGCGGACCAGAGGCGGACAGGGGTGTCCTCTACTAGTACAAGAGATGTCCACTACTAGTACAGAGGTGTCCTCTACTAGTGCTCACTTTATTCTTCTATTTGAATGGCATTTTTTGGGATTTTCTATTGATTGTTTTATTTTTACTTTCTTCCATAGCAAAAATGAAACACAGAAGAAACGAGGAGGGATGCGAAAAAAGAAAATTCAAAATTACTCCCAAGAACAATTAGATCAGGCGATAAGGGATGGATTACAAGAAACGGGTTCTTGTAAAACAATTTATTTCACGCATGTTTTAAAATTTTCTGTGATTTCAGTGCCTTATAACAATTTGTTCCATGTGTTTGTATGATTGAATAAATGATTATACATGATTATGAACCAAATTTTACATTGTCTTGTTGATATATACCACGTGTCCACTACTGGGTCATCAAGTGTCCACTACATCGACATTCAAAAATTTTAGCTGTCCACTACTGGTGTATTCTATTATTCCACAAATTTTGACTGAATTTCTTCAAAAATTAATAAAATGTGTGATTCCATCGATTAAAATCAATGAAAAATTCTGAAGAACATGCAGACACCCAAAAAACAGTTTTAAAGCTAAAAATGTATAAGGAAACACAAAAAAAAAACGCACACGATTTTCTTAACATGTCCACTACTGGTGCTTTCCCCTTACCCCCCATTAGAGCTCTATCCGAAATAATCAGATACTCACCTACATTTTAAAAAGTTTTATCGCCTGACTTCACAGGCCCTCATCACTTTGCTCACTCAACAGCTATCCAATGTACTTGGTACTTGCGCTAGACACTGCTGCTGTACTCATTTCCCTGTTGTACTGCACTTCTCTAGAAGCATAACTTCTGCTCTCGCCTTAGAGAGAATACCTAGACATTTCTACTCGTAATTTGAGCTTACCTTTCATACAAATGATATTTTACACCCCTCTAGTAATGACCCAAGCAGAAGCATGGTTTGCTGTTCTAAAAGAAACCAACCTCTACTGGAAAAGAGGGTCAAGGATACACAAGTCCAAGTAATGCATTTTCGGGAAGGAACCTACGGTTTAAGTAGGTACTATGAGTAGACATACAAGACCGCAACTTGACTTGAAAAATCTTCCTGGCTGTGGTGATATAATACTTTTTGAAGTTACACGAATCAGCATTGATCAATAACAAAATAGGCTGGTTTGACGGTACTTCAACGCTGTGTTTCACACGTCAGTAGGTACCTTCATTTCCATTTCCTTTACTCTTCGATTCTGCAGTTTGTGGACGGCTTGACGGTTGACAGCTTGTGACTGGGATTGCAGGAGTCGATCGACAGTTTCTCACCAACTTTTTGACAGCAGTAGGATTCTTAGCGGTGGTACTCTGTTGATCTGGACACAATTTGTTACTCATTTTCCGGGCGTCACACTGTACTGTTGTCAACGATAAACTTTAAAAATGTAAGTAAAAGATTAGAGAATTAGAAATCAGAACCAAGTGAAACGACCGCGTAAAACGTATGGATTATTTAAAATGGTGATTACGATAACAACATGGATCCTATCATTCCATGGAGTCATGGAACTTGTCGTTCTCGTCGTGCATGGATGATTTTCACAGGATAGGCAACGGCAGGAACTAATCCAACAGGTGTCTCTTGGGGCATTTCTTTCCCTGTCCGTCAAAATGAAGTGAAACTCTTGTGTTAGAACCATCCATGACACAACTCTTCACAACCATCCATGGCACAACTGGGAACCACCACCATAGAACGCTAGCGCAGTCTGTAGGTGTTTCAACAAACTACTTGTTAAATGTCTTCCCGTCCACTCCCCTCCATTCCACCACAAATCCTGTGTTGTTTCTTGTCCAGCTTTCCAGCTCCAGGAATGTCGGATCTCCAATAAGTTTTGAGGTTATTCAGGTTCTCTCGTAGAAATCTCTTTCGTTGTGATCGTGACTCATTCTTTTGGCTCTCAGTTGTCTCATCGTTTTTGTCAGGTTTTCCTCTGATGCCACTTCAGAATGCATCACTTTAGAACAGGTGGTTCATATTGCATCTAGTTCTGACGTTGCTACGACGTTTCAGTTTCATCTGGTGGCTACAACGATAGTCAGGTATGCGCATGTTGTTCCTCTAATATTAATTTATGGATAGATTTTCAGCTTTCAACTAGCGTGTTAATGGGCTCTTAAGTGCTTGTGCCAACCCTATCAGACCCATGTAAGGTTGTATTAGAGCAAGAAGGCAGTAAGATGTTTGCAAACTTCATCGATTATTGGATGTTAGAAATGAGATCTTGGGTGTACCCTCTGCAAGCTTGTACTATACCTGCTGAAGCTACCTGACCGAGAACTACCTGATTGGTACAATTGTGCCTTCTTACATCTATGAATTTTATGGATAACAAGCGAGCCTTATACCTTACTGAGGATAGATCCCTTGCCTTGCTCTAGGCGTATTCCAAGGATTTTGCCTTTTTCCCCCACCATAATATCAGCTATAATAATGATTCTGGTCATGTTACCAACCGGATTCCAGGTTCTATATTAAATATAGTCAAATTTTGACATAAATGGGTAAGTAGAGAGTTGATAGCTTTACGAAGCGAACCTAAACTTAACAGATGGACCAAAAGTAACTTCAGTTGGTCAAAATCAGTACACAAATAGAATAAAGTCTCTTATAATATAAAATCTCCATATGGGGTGTGGCATCTTACTGCCCCATCATTCATCCACATTGTGATTACTGGACTCATCCTATTATGATAACTAGGGGACCGTCTGTATCTGAGCCTCATGCATTTAGCGAAAAAAATATACATATTTACCTATAAGGTACGTAAGTGGGCTTTGAAGTAGTTGTATTTTTTCTAGATTAAATAATTAAAACTCTGAGAAACGCTTCCTAAAGCATCAGAGAGTCTTTTAAAAACAGGATTTTCGTATTCAAGCAGGAAAACCTTCACACTGAGTTGTGTTGGCAACTCAACAGCTCCAGTCTGAGCTATCAAAATATACTGCTCAAAATTAGAGCACCACCATCTATTTCTTCATTTATCCCCTTCTTTTTTATTTTATTTTTTTATCCCCAAGTTTTTATCCATTTGCACACATTGTTAGCAAACACAGAAGGAAAAATATAACCAAAAAAGGCACAAATTCGAGAAAAAAAGATGTTTTTAATAAATTAAAGAAAATATTTACTTCTTGTGGTAAAACAATGAAAATTGAAAATTTGAAAAAAAAAGTTGGAATTATGCCAGTTTAACTTTTCAATACTTGGTATTACCTTCTCTAGCTCGGATGAGGTTTTGAAGATTTCGACCCATCCTTTAATCAAGTTTTGGGTATCCTCCAGGGGGATATTGTCCCACTCCTCTTTCGCTGCTGTTTCAGCTGCCGGAGATTGTCTGATGGTGGATCTCTGGCTCGAATTTTTCTTTTAAGCACGTCCCAAACATGCTCTATCGGATTTATGTTTAGGCTCCTTGGTGGCCAGTCCAAGATACAAAATTTATAAGGGAAGAAGGAAAGAGACAAACGAAAAAATGGAGGTGGTGCTCTAATTTTGAGCAGGAGTGTATTAAACGCTTCATTACTATGAAATTTAAAAAAATTCAAATAGGGAAAGGCTGAAAAATGTATTTTATTGTTTTTATTTGTAATCATCATAATGCAGTGATCTCAACGTCCTCTAATTGGGAGATTGTTTTGCCAGGTGATGTAAGTGTTGTTGTCAGCTCTACCGTAAACACAAGTGAGGTCGGTAAAAGGACGTAGTTGTGAAGATCTTTGTATTTTTCCACGAAAATAATGAGTTACAAAGTTAAATCCATTTCGACGTTTAGGTCATCATCAGTAAATAACTCATTGTTTGTTACCAAACAATTATCGTTTGATGGAAATAGACAACGTTCTTCTCAACTCCGGTTTTTAATATTAAAATAGGTTTCCACAGTCTCGTCGCGAGTGATTTTATTTGAGGTCGGTATTTCCTTATTGAAATACGGCTAAACTGAAAAGATCTTCGAACAGAAAACTGGTACAGGAACGTTATCCAAAATTCCGGCCCATGCAACTGCCCCATTGAACTGAAAAGGGGCCACATAGGCACAATCCTCCTTAAAAATCATCAGAATTGGATGATACTCATGGAAGTTAGTTACGCTCCAGTCACGATAAAATCCGTAGATCATCAAATCGTCAAATTCCAACTTTCCTCCGAGTTTGGGCGAAATGTGACAAGTTAAGAAAATTGAGTAATAAGTTGCTGTGTGAAACAACTGAAATCTTTCGTAGGATTTTAAAGTTTGATTATAATAGCTCTATAAAAAAATAAATCCTCGTTCACTATCTTAGGCCTGGTGTGAGCCGTGAACTTGTTGGTAGGCATTAGATAAAATGAGAGATTGACTTGAGAATAGGGTGTGCGCCTGGGTAGGAAAAAATGTTTATTGTTAATTTTAATCTAAGGTAGACCTCATTCTGAGAATTATGGTACCAACCGCGGCTTTCTAGCGTGTGTAAATCTTTTCCTATGAATTTTTAAAGTTTCGACCGTTTATGACGTCACAGTGGGCTGGGGGGTCCCGCCCAGGCGAGAGGGGCGCGTGACGTCATAAACGGTCGAAACTTTGAAAAATCATAGAAACAGATCTACTCACGCTAGAAGTTCGCGGTTGGTGCCAAAATTCTCAGGATGAGGTCTACTTTCGATTAAAAATCTAAAAAAAATCAAGGCGCACCCCCCATTACCACTTACAATGAACACAAGCTCTGAAGCAAAATTTGTAAACATAAAGTGCTAATAAAATAAGAACGAAAAAGTTACATAACTAGTGTATAATAATAGTGTGGGTGAGAAATGGTTTTTATGTGCTGTTAGTTTTCTGCTTGTGTCCAACAAGCAGTAGCAGACATACGAGTTTTGCCTTGGAAGCGTAGCTGTAAGTGGGAAGAGCTGTCGCCTGCGGTATCTACTACTGACTGAGGTTGAATACACAACGCGGTCAGAAGTGACCAGAAGGTCTGGAAATCACCGGATGTAAATTTCACCTTGCCCAATCGTGGTAAATGAAGAAGCCATACCTTTAAACTACTACTCACTTTTTAAAATGATTAAATCACGTAATTAATAACGTAAATAATCACGTGATGGTTTACGTTTCAAGGCAGGTACGGATGGAATTTTTAGAATCGAATGAGACCAGAGTTCTTTAGGATCAACCGTTCGCTTCCTAAGAGGACTTGGTTTCCAAAATTAACTTAATTGCTAACTGCAAAAATTGCATGTTTCATAAAACCAAACTTACTTGTGTTGGTAGTAATATGATTTAAAACCTATATAGGATAAATCGTCAACACAATTTTTTTCTTTTCTTAACCATAGTTTTAAGCAAGTGCTTCGTGATATACGACGACGTACCTCCATTGTACCTGATTTCTGTTTGTATCAGTCTATTGCTAATGAGGAATTTCACCGAATTCTGTTTGCATTTTTCCTGAATAGTTACTGGTGTACTGTTACGCTCGCTGATTGGGCTGTTCAGATCGCCGTCTCCTCCCAGTGTTGCCCAATGGTACGACGAAATCGTATTATCTAAGAAGAAAGTTATCAAACAGAAACAGGAGAAACCTAATTTTCCCCATCTTGCTTTTTCTATTTTATTCTACAGTTTTTTTTACTGGTTTTGTGAAATGTTGCATCTGGGGACTATAGATTTCTCGATCTCAGCGCTTCAAGCGGCCATAATTGAACCATTCCAGGATGACGCCATCCTCCCAGTTTTTGTTAACGTTCATATTTTCTACACTGTTTTGTTTATTCGTAAATTAGGAAGTACGGGCTGAAATTTTGCCGTAGTTTTGGGTTTTTCGAGGTGCTGAATCCGATTTTGGTGTCAAAAATAGGAAATTCCGACATCGTGAATTTCCTCATTAAAGGATTGTTCGTGTTCTCATTTAATACAGGTAATGGGAACACTCAGTTACTTGGAACATCGAGGTCTAAATCGTAAGGCGTGGGGGCAACGGCTCCAGTGCTCCCGTGGGGACCATTAGGTGAAAGCTCTGTCACCTGAATGTTCCCGTACACTTTTCCTCTCATCGATAAGAGTAGCCGCGATGTTCCGATCGCCTACGAGCTGGTTGGTCTCAGTGCTCCGAGAATGTCGCACGTTCAATTTGTAACTGGTGGTAGCCGACAGGAAGCTGATGTCGTTTTCGTGGATGGCTACAAATTTACTTTCCATAAAATACTGTCGGGTGGTGTTCGACGTTGGTTGTGTTCGGCAAGAGGTGGCCAAATTAAGTAGCTCAGCGACAAATATGGGTTCACAAGCTTATCTCTCTGCAAAGGTCTGGGGAGATATCCGAGTACCAGTAGGTACGTGAAGCGTGTTAGCGCCAAATACCGACCACATGACGACGAGCAGTAACTTGCGATTTTTTTAAATTTGAGTACCTACCTGAAGACCTTCATTCAGTGATATATTATAAATGACGAAGTACCTGCACTGTACCTGATTTGTATGTAATAGTTTACTCGTAATTAAATTAATTAATAATTAGAGGACTATTCGTTATCTCAACTATCTCTAGTAGCACAGGTAACGGGAACACTCAGGTTACTCGGAGCATCGAGGCCTGAATCGTAAGGCACCGCTAGGGGAGCACTCGGGCGACCCGGGAACATGTAGACCAACTTTCTAGGGGAGCACTGGGGTGCTTTTTCGAGCCTCTGGGAACATCGAGGTGGTCTCCCAGGCGTGGCTAGGGGAACATTCGGGAGACCCGGGAACATGTAGACCAACATTCTAGGGGAACACTGGGGTGCTTTTTCAGGCCTCTGGGAACATCGAGGTGGACTCCCGGAGATTCAGCCATTTCGTTGGCGATTCACACTCGTGTTACTGCTTTATTATTCTTTCCAACTTCAAGCCCTTATAGTAGACCTGAACCCTCTTGTAGTGAACTTCAACTCTGGGAAGTGAAAAACATCAACCAAAAGCTTCGGGGGACAACTAGACCCCAATAAAGCCAATATAACACATTTCATCAGAATCGACCCAGGGTAACTAAGGAAAAAGGCGCGGACTGAATCGTTTTGTCTAAAAACAATTTTCTTGGTCGATTCCAAAGGTTCATTATTAAAAATAATAAACCAAAAGAGGATTATTCTGTGCTTGTTGATACTACCTGTGTGCTTTACCTGTTCAATTTATTTTTTAACATCTTGCTCCTCTACAACTGTAAGGTTTTACCATTTCGGCGGCCTAATGATCTTACGCTATCTCATGTTTACGACCCTCATTATCTTTCCAAAACCTTGGCTCACTTAGTTCTTGGTGTCTCGAGGCGTAGTTTCGTTTTTCAGTGTACCATCAGTTATTGTTCAATAAATTCTCGATCATCTTTTATCGGTTTACCTACCGCACAACATGAAGAAAGCTACTTTCTCAATAGTGGCCTGTATGTGACGTCATTAGAATAAAAAATTTTCACGTTCGTTTCAATTTTGATTTCATTTAAGTACCTATTTGTGGAAACCATTTTACTTGCTTCCATAGTTCCTACAATGAAACTTTGAAACATCACTTATAAAATCTAGGTACTCATAAATCGATTTTTGACACTTTCAACAAACCCATATTTATTATGTACTCCGTTTCAGATCCCAACATGGCCAATTATCTCGACCAGAAAATGGCTGGTTTGAAGCTGAGTTCTGGAGAAGGGCAGGCCCCTCCCAAGAAGATCGGCCCAGCAGTGCCGCCTAAACCGAAGAAACCTAGCCAACCCATGGTAAATATTATCACCTTATCGTTGTACCCGAACCACTGTAAAGCACTGGGTGAAAAAATCATCTAAAAAATTGAATTAACCCTCTACACGCGGGGACATGACAATCAATGAAGAACCAACAAAGAGGGGTCATCAATTTGGTAACAATGGTCAAAAATCTCCAAAAACTTTTTTTTTTGAGGTTTTCTTAAAGCGGAAATTATATTTCATTTAGTATGTTAAACTAAAACGTATGTTTATTCGGAGTGATTCACAAATATTTTTAAAAATCAGTACCTATGTCTTGAAAATTTGCTCATTCTCCCGTAGCGACTGCATGAATGGAATCTTTCAATTTCATCCAAAACCGACAACTTGTGACCTATCTTCCAATAATTACAACAATACTTCCGAATTTCAGCCGACAAAATTCAACCAACACAATTCTCCACACTTTAAATGTTTGTGAAACATAGAAATTTGAAATTTTCGTGAAAAAATACGTCTTTTTGGTCACGACTCCCACTACTAACACTTACAGACACGACCTCAGACATGATGAAACTGACGACTATTGAAACAATCACCTTATCTAGGAGATGAATGAATGAAAGTTTTTTATGTGCCGTTGCACACAAGGTGTATTGACAATAGGGTAGGAAAAACTGTTCATTGTTATTTTTAATCTAAGGTAGACCTCATTCTGAGAATTTTAGTACCAACCGCAACCTTCTAGCGTGTGTAAATCTTGTCCTACGCATTTTTAAAGTTTCGACTGTTTATGACGTCACAGTGGGCTGGGGGTCCCGCCCAGGCGAGAGGGGCGCGTGACGTCATAAACGGTCGAAACTTTGAAAAATCATAGAAACAGATCTACTCACTCTAGAAGGTCGCGGTTGGTGCCAAAATTCTCAGGATGTAGTCTACTTTCGATTAAAAATCTAAAACAAATCAAGGCGCACCCCCCATTGTCAATTATCAATAGTTACCTAACTTAATTGGGAACAAAACATAACAAATTAATACGGGAAAACAAAGCAATGGGATACTAGACAAAAGGACAGGGCACACGGGTAAAAAAAGCATAAAGCACAAAAACAGCGGAGCCCATCAGGGAGGCACCATGCTGGCCCTGGACCCACCCACCACGGCGGCTCTTGGACTGTATACCCATACCGGGCAACGACCATGACTCCAATGTGCCAACGTCACACGAGAAAAACCACCAAGGGGGCCGCCCCTGGGTAGGGACGGCACGATACCACCGATATGTCGGAGTATCGATACTTTTTTGGTATCGATACCGATATTTTTATCGATACTTTTGATGCATAACTACTAAACAATATATTGGTATCGACACATTTGCCTAAAATATCGGAGGTATCGGTACTTTCTTGATGATATTATCGAAAATTTTACCAAAGTAAATTGGTGAAAAAATACCAAATAAGTAACTAGAAAATAATACCATAATATGGTATTGTGTCTGTTGTGACTTGGTAAACTTGACTCCAATATTAAATCTGAAAATATACTGAATGTTTGACTGGACGAATTTGTATTGATAGTTCCGGCGTTCTCACACCGTCGACTATATGTTTGGTGGACTGTGAAGTGGTGAACTGAAATTTGATAGCGCCAGCGTACGTACGACCGTTGACTATATATTTAGCTGAATTTCGGAAAGAATGAAGCGATTTGATAGCTCCGGTGTTTGCACGACCGTTGACTGTGTCAGAGAGTTATAATTTTGCCCAGCGTCGTTAGACCACCGCAGGTTCTTTTGTGAGCTAGCAAAACTCCGGCGTTTTCACTACCGTTGTGGGTTTTAGGGTTTTGAGCGAACAAGACAAGTTTTAGTTTAAGAATGGATAACCAGCAAACCGGACGCCAGGCTTTTATACACTGGGATGCAGTCGTATTCTGGGGGTAGTCCCTGGAAGGTGTCCGTCCAAGGGAGAGGGACACGTCGCTTTGATGTAACCCTTGCCCAGCGTATGTCCCGTTAGGAATGTTGGCCTCCAACCGTTTATTGGAAAATATAGCAAATATGAGGGAGTTCACGATAATGTCAATAAATATATTATATTATACAATATATTATATAGTCTGCCATAGAATAACACTCAAAATAGGCTCAGAATAGTATCAAATGAAACGATATATCGCCACGATAGCCTCAAAATCGTATCAATATCCAATGTGAGTTTGGAAGGAATTTAAACCTGTTTTCCCGAACTTACCAGAAGAGGGAGGCATGCAAAATATAAATCGTGATGGCGACATCAGTCACGTGCGAACGGCTTTTTTTCGAATGATAAATAGTATTAACTGTATTGTAACTGATTTATTACCCGATAATTTCGATTTCTAGTGGAAGAAAAACATCATTTCATCGAACAGAGATTTCTTGCAAATAAGAATTGGAATTGAAATAAAATGGAATAATTATTCACTTTTATTGAATTTCAAATTATTGGATTTTATGACATCTTTAATTGTCATTGACTTTTATTACATTTTAAATTATCGTTTTTTAGAAAATATATTGTCTTTTCTTAATTAATAGGGTTTTTATTGGGAGTGGAAAATCATAGGTGGATTAATTTGAAATATCGGTGGTATCGATATTTTGAGCCGTTATTATCGAAGTATCGATATTTTACAATATCGGTATCGAAAAGAAATAGGGTATCGATTTTTCCTAAGAAATGTCGTATCGAAAGGAGTATCGATACTTTGGAGTAACGTGCCGTCACTACCCCTGGGCCAGCTAACGACTGCTGTTCCTACAGGACGAACCGTCAGACGGATCAAACCAACCGCTGTTCCAACAGAATAATTCGTTCAATTGCAGTTGGAATGCAGTCGGAAGAAAGCTGACGGCTCGAAGGGGTCCCGTCAAAAAGGAAACCTTTCCCATTTGAAACCTCTTTCATAACCTGCTCATTCTAAAATTGAATTCGTGGATTTCACTTCGCATCTCCTCCAAACCAATCGGGTTTTGTGTTGTTTTCGTATTTAGTTCGTTCTTCGGTCCTCTTCTCCTTATAAATAGTTTCATTTTTTGGATATCGGTCCACCTCGTTTTTCCTTTGATGTACTGCGTTACTTTTTAGCTATACATTAATTTAAAGTAATACTGTGACTGGGAAAGTATGGATAGAGTAGGAAATATTCCATTTTTTGTAGAGTTCATTTTTTTTCTTGATTTAATAAATGTGTTCATTCAACACGGACTTCTCAATTAAAACTACCCGAAAAATCAATTATTACTCCACTGCTTAAATTCATTTTTATTAGTGAGTTATGCAGTTATTAGTATATTTTTTGAGAGTTCACCCCACACTCCAGCCAATGGTCGTCCATTTAAAGCACCACGTCACTGGTTATTTCAAATCATCCTGGTCTATTTATTTATTTTTATCCTGATAGAAAAAATACACGTTATTGAACATTGTAGAAGTACAAAAGGTGGACCAAGACTCCAGTAGTTGCCGAAATGTAATGGATTTGCCAAAAGTTCAAATTGGTATGCCAAAAGTTTTATTATTTCGAAAAAACAATACACTTTAATTTTTCACGTTTTCAGGGCAAGTTGATTAAAAATTCAAAATTATACGAGACGTTTTCTTACAAGCTGTAAGAAAACCCATTATCTAATTATATAAAACGCCAACCGTACGTACGTACGTATGCACGGAGGGGTCGTGGCAGAGGGAGAGTTGTAGGCTGGAGGGGTTGGGGGCGGGAGGAGTCGGAGGCGAGAGGAGTCGGAGGGGTTGGGGGCGGGAGGAGTCGGAGACGAGAGGAGTCGGAGGGGTTGGGGGCGGGAGGAGTCGGAGGGGTTGGGGGCGGGAAGGGTCGGGGGCGAGAGGAGTCGGAGGGGTTGGGGGCGGGAGGAGTCGGAGGCGAGAGGAGTCGGAGGGGTTGAGGGCGGGAGGAGTCGGAGGGAGTTGGTGGCGGGAGGAGGGTCGGAGGAATAGTCTTTGCCTGCTTTTAGTAGGCTTTTCAGCTAGTAGTTATATAAATTTGCAGCGTTTTTTTTTTATTCAAACGCTGGGGGGGTATTGTCTAAAAATTAAAAGAGCGTTTGAGTAAACAACTTTAATGGAGATGAAAATAGATTTTTACTACAGAATACATACGTAGATGTAAACAAATAATAAAGCATTGTAATTGTTGGAAGGAATCAACAAAATCACAAAGGTACGCGGGTGGTAACATTGGTTTGCATTTAAGAAGGTTTTAGTAAGAGTTGTACTAAATGTAAAAACGTTTCACAAATTTACCACATAAGTTCATTTAGGTAAACAAAACATGGCTAGTAATGTTTTTTCGAAATGAGCAAGGAATGAAGGAGGTGAAATGACACGTGAAACTGGAAGTAACGTGAGCTTCAGTTTGTGTAGCGTTAAATAAGGGGACGTCAAAAAGCGTTCCTACAGCGCAGTTGGACAGTTCGACAATGTTGGAAGGCGATTTAGAAGGCTGTGAACTGCGGATCGACTGCCTTCCAATTGCATTCCTCTGTTGGAACAAACTTTTTATTGTGTGTGAGTGCTGTGGCAAAGTTCATATTACGAGCCTCGACCACGCCGGGAGTGCAGTGGCTATCAATCTACCAGTGGAAAGTGAGAGTCCACGTATGATTTTATGTACCTTCTCTGAAGGTCCTTCAGTGTTACCCAATTTATAATTTTGCTGCTGCATGCGTTTACTTTCCTCTGGGCATCAGCATATCTTCAGCTCTTCCATTAAACATACAAAAAGTACAATATTGTTCACTTGTTTCATCGAATTTTAAACGTTTCAGGTACCCAAAAGCTACGCAGTGAATGGACCGCCTGAGCCATCTTTCACATCCCCGCTTCAGAGTACTTCTCCCGAGAAAAGACCTGGTGGACCCATCTACTCCAATGTTGGTAAGGAAGATACTATTGATATAGATACTAATGAATTTGTCCTTGATTTTTTTTTTTTTTTTTTTTTTTTTTTGAAATAAACTCCCCTCAAAGACAAAATGTCTTTTGTGACGGAGGGGGCACGCCATAAAAACAAAATAAATAAATAAATCAAATATAATGGGGAGGACGCCCAGGACTCACCCGACGCCGGCCCTAGGGATGAGGGATGATGAGGAAGGTGGGGGTGGGAGAGAGGGATGAAGGGAAGTGCCTCTATAAAATGACCACCAGTTTAAATATGAGCCGAGCAGTACGCGGCGGGTGACACCACGGAGTACACCTACTGAGATGCCCAACTCGCGCAACTCCGTGGCACTTTTCCCGCACCACACTCCGCGCCACGACAAGGTCGCAGCCATCACCCTGATGTTGTTGGGTTCCACTCCTTTTAGCTCTGACACTGCTTGCCGTAAATCATCTCTATCATACTTTCTTATCTTAGCCCGCCAGGTCTGCTCCATGTCCATGCTGCCATTAACAACCTGGACATCCAGGATAATGCAAGACCTGTCGGGCTTGACGGCAACAATGTCAGGCTTCTTGCCCTGGTCACTTGGCATGTGGTATAATCTCTCCCTTTCAACATCCCAGCCGCTAGATGACAAGGCACCTGCTATCTGCTTGGCGACCGCATCATGACGTAGGATGCGGCCCCCATGAGTTCGTGGACACTGCTGCACTACATGATACAGGTGTTCATTTCCACTCCGACAGGCACGGCAAAGGGTATCTGTCATCCCACGACTACCTCTTGAACACCGTACCGCTGTTGGCAGTGTTGCCACGCGGACGGCGTGGAAGTTCCGGTAGTCGCGGGCCCCAATGCCCTCCGAAGCCCAATCCACCCATTGGGATGAGATAAGGCTTTCGGAGCACTGTCGGAGTTCTTTACCATCTACTGACTCATGCAGAGCAGCAGCGAACTCAGCAGACGAACTGGGTTTTGGAGCAGATGGTGTTGCTCGGTCGCACCATGCTAACTGCTGCCTGACAAAATCAAGACCAGCAGCAACACGGGCGACCTCCCAGCTCGACCCCTGAAGGGCTAGCAGGCGCTGGCGGCGCAGAGAAGGGATACATGCGGAGAGAGACACAATGCCAAGCCCACCGGATTTGACCGGTGCATGGATATAGGCACTTGGGACACCAGGTGGGAACCTCAGCCAAGAGCGCACAGCAGAGCGGACTTCTCGATCTAATTCTTGCAGCCTCCCCGCCGTAAGCCTACCGAAGACTAACCCGTAGGTTAGCTTCAGCAGTAAGTACGTGCGGAGGAGGCGCAGCCTCTGCTGCGGCTTAAGTGGAGCCTTGGTAACGCGAGCTAGCGCTCTACCAAGGTCCACACGGCTGGCAGTGATGGTGGCCACCCCCATGAAGTCGACTCCAAGGTACCGCCAGACCTCCAACACAGATCGAGAAGGAATGGGGGCTTGTCCTATGACAAAACCCCCATCCACAACCTTCACTTTGTGTTGGCGACCCGACGGGACCAAGGAGACCGACCCACATTTATCGGGGTTGACCACGAGTCCACACCTGGATAGCTGCTTAGCAAATGCATTGAGGGCAATCTGCAAGCCCTCGCGGGTTTCTGCGAGTAGGATAACATCATCGGCAAAGGCCAATGCTCCTACTCGCACCCCAGGGGCGAGATCAAACCCTACTTCTGTGGGCAGCTTACCCAAGGCCGTATCCACGACCAGGTTAAAGAGGAGTGGCGATAGGGGATCCCCCTGGCGTACCCCGCGCCCGATCACTATATCCCTTGACACCTCACCTCCTGCCTCGAGGACCGTCACGCCTTTGCGGTACAGACATACTCAATTAATCGAGATGGGGCCCCGACACCACGAAGGCAATCGGTCAGGGCAAGGTGACTGACTGTGTCAAAGGCCTTAGCGACGTCCAGAGCGGCGAGATGGAGTTGCCGGCGTTTAATACGAGCCAGCGAGATGACAGTTTGGAGAACCGTAAGGTTTTCTGCTGTGCCATCTGCTGGCCGAAACGCTCTCTGGACGTCACCAATGACACCAGCCACCTGAAGGCGAGATGCCAGTACTTTTTGGAAGTGGCGGAAGACTACCGAGGACACTGAGATCGGTCGATAGCCTCCAGGCCCACTTCCCCCTTTCTTGGGAATAAATACGGTTCGGGTACGGGTTAACGCTTTCGGGGGTCTTCCCGCAAGGATGAGCAGGTTGAGGATGAGCAGCTTAATCGTATTTGGTACTTTATTCCAGCGACGGGCGGAAACACCATCCGGTCCAGCAGATGTGGAGTTCTTGACACGGCACTTGTGTGCCTCGTCAAGTAGCACCGGCGAACACAAGATGCTGCGTAAGGAATCCCTGGTGGAGACTGGGGGAACCACTCGCTCTCCAGGGTTGTGGCTGGGAGCACTCAAAAGTGGCTCCCAAAAATCCACAAACTCCTGAAGAGGGGGCTGAACTTGATCTTCCCCAGGCTCCTCCAGTACCTCCGCAGCTACACGCGCCGGATGCTTCCTCCACAAACTCTGTCCACT
Source organism: Apolygus lucorum (assembly GCA_009739505.2). Taxonomy (NCBI): domain Eukaryota; kingdom Metazoa; phylum Arthropoda; class Insecta; order Hemiptera; family Miridae; genus Apolygus; species Apolygus lucorum. The sequence continues at coordinate 8,273,022 of CM019181.2, read as the reverse complement.
GACCTGATCTCCAGGTCGGAGATTTCGTCGTCGCTCTTACGATTTCCGAAAGAATCGTAAACTGAGAATGCATCTTCACCAATAGATGTCATAAAGCTTACCGCACTGTCATCTTTCTGGCCGTCCTGTTCCTCGCTCTTGCCCGGCGAGGCCTGCTTCTGTTTTCCTCTTAATTTCGGCACAATGTCACAATTCTAACTTTGTACTTTAGAGTAGTTAAACTAAATCGGTGTACTACTAAGTTTGATGAGAACTGTTGAAGTAGGTATATTTCATGGTGAAATTACAATAATTGTAATCACAATTATTCACAATAATTCACAATTATTGTGAATGATAGTAGACATAATTACAATAATTACAATCATTGTAATTACAATAATTATAATCACAATAATTCACAATTATTGTGAATGATAGTAGACATAATTAATGAACAGTATGAATTGGTTGGACAGTATTTAATGTCCAGCGGAGCTACTTTCGTGTAGCGTTCAAATGGTAGGTACATTACGCAGTAGGCAACTGTCAGGATCCTTCAAGACTTAGCATGGAACAGGCTTTGGCCGTGGACTAACCCTAAAACGGTCTTCTCTTCTTCTGGCAGTGCGGACATGTTGGGACAGTTACCTTTCCCATTTTATGTAGATAGGCATAAAACAGTCCATGTCCTGTGAAGAATTGTGTGAGGAAATAGTTTAATTCTCCATGCTTCCTGTCCGTCCATATCTGGATGTTTGAAGAGAGAAGATGATGATGCGCTACACACCTTTTTCAAATGCACCAAATGGACGGCTGAAAGAAGCCAGCTGCTGGCAGAGCTGGCATTAACTCCCCAAATTTCAACACCAGAAGCTGTCGTCAGCAAGATGCTGGAAGGTGAGAGGAGCTGGAGTCTTGTGGCAGCGTACGCAGAGAGTATCCTGACAAGGAAGACATTGTTAGAACGAGAGAGACAGAGAAGGGAACACCTGGTCCGTCCCGCCATCCAGAACTGATGAAGTGCCCCAGGACTCAGCCTGAAGTAATGTGTTAAACAGTTCCAGGCTGAGCAAAAAAAAAGAAAAAAAACTCCTAAAACGTTAGGCGGGAGGGTGACCGGAAGTGTCACGCAGGGGGGGGGGGGGGGGAGTTATTTCCACCCGTCCCTACTCCGCCCAAAAGCGTAGCTGAAGCATGTTCCATGTTTCTTGAATTTTAGTCGAAGGCTCTAAACAGTAAGGCGAGACCCATTGGGCCGAGTTTTCCTTTAATTGTTGTTGGCATTATCATTACTATACAGCAATGATGGTATTAAATAGTGAATTACATTAAATTTATTACAACTTTCGTTTTTAGCACATCATACTCAAGTTCCATAATTTTACGTTTTATTCTCCCTTCGTGCAACATTAGTAGGGAGAATGGTTGTCAAGTTAAAGGGCCGGAGGAGATCGTCTATTAGGGTGGATCTGTCTTCTTCGAATCTCTGAAAATCCAGAATTATGTGGTTCAACATTTTGGGCTCTAGACAAACGTCGCAGAGCTCGGGTGTGTTCACTCTAATTCTAAATAGATATGACTTAGTAACTCACTGTCACTGCAGCCCGTGTACTAAGTTATTGGCAAAGTTTTTTGGAAACAAACTTCTTTATCTTTCACCAGTTGGATAACGATTGAAAACTTGTTGCCACTGCTGGGTCATTTCCTCTCAGAAGCATCTTTGGAGGTTGGTTGGGTGATATAGTGGTGCGAGGGTATCTTAGGAAGGACGTTTCGACGCTCGTTTTTCTTTCTTGTCAACTTGCTCATTTCCTGAGATCCATCTGTGGCTCTTCACCCACACCAACCTACATTACCACCCTGATGTTTGCAGATTTCGCTGCTCTTTAAGGATTTTGCCTTTCGAGAAGTTGATATTTTAGCTGGAATTTATAATTTGGAGCTTTTTCAAGACACTTAGTGCGTCTGATAGCAGAAGTACCTGTCTTCCTGTACTTCTGTATTTCATGGGTTGACAATCGATCATCATATACATAGTGTACCGGAAAGTAGTAGCGGTGAGTCAGTGATAATCACTGATACATGAGTGTTGGCCGAGTCATGCCATTTTATTTTATTTCTTGTTTAGTTTCCTTTGAAAATGAACCAATCAACCTGTGGTTGTCCTTGAATTGGACTTGAGATCCTTCCAATTATTTAAGAAACTCCAACATATATAGTTTTTTACTAAGAAACTCCATCATATATAGTTTTTTACTATCGAAATCTATTGCTAGGTCTCCAGAGCCCTACCATCCCAAAATTCAGCTCGATATTCCAAATAATTTAGAAACTTGTCACATCTCTCCCCCAATAACATCAATTTGATGGTGATATAATAATATAAATAGGCCATGAGCTACTCTTCCTTTAAACGCTCGTTAATAACTCTGGGATGTTCCCTATCTGAAAATTACCATAAGGATTTCAATCTAATTTGGTTTAATTAGATTAGTTTTCCCTAGAAATACTAGGGTGGTAGCTGAGACTGCAATTTATTTTACCATTTTATTTAGACAAGGTCGAAATTACCCTTAAATATAATTTCGAGCCTTGTTACAAACTGTTCAGCTGTTGTTTTTAGTGATCGGAGTTATTTTGTTTCTCAGGATATCCACCAGAGGAGAGTCGAAACACTGAATCGCCCAACAACACCTACAGTAACGCGGAAATGTTCAACAAAGGCCCGTCGTATAGAAAGGCAGAGCCACAGGCCCCTGTTTATAGCAACGTCACTGTACCTCCCAACAGCACCTACAGCAATGTTCCTAGTTATGCTAATATCGGTGAGTAAAATTGTATGAGATCTTGTACGTATAACAATGCTGCTGTATCAAACGAAAATCGGAAAAAACTCATGAATCGTGTTCTTAGGAACCCTCTGATTCGGAAAAGCCAGAGATAACAACCTAAAATGTAAATAAAATAGAAATATAAATGTATAAATATAAATAATAATAAGAATCCCTAATAAGGGATTGCATTAAGAAAGTTTGATCAAGTTTGTTCCAAGCGAGGCGATTTCAGGTGCAGTGCTGGTTCAGGTTCTTGTGAGTTCACTGAGCAGTGGGGGAAGGTGTAGAGCGGGTGCAGAAATTTCTCAGTTCGTGTACTCATCGCTTGGAACACGAAATTTCGAATGATTGCCAGGTTTCCTTCGAGGCAATGTCCCCCCCCCCCTCTTCGAAACCAAATCCCGGCTACGAGCCTTTTTTATTTTTGGATTTCTCGTAAATTACTAGTGCTGGTGATGTGAGACCGCATTCATTCAACCCAGCGTGGGTAAATGACACTCCATATTATAGTACATACCTATCTTCGATTTTTTGGACCATTGCTTGGCAAATTCAACAGGTTGTTTTGGACCGTATGGGCTAGCGAGTTTTAGGTGTGTTTTCGGGCAATTTTGAAATTTAAACCTAGGCGAATCTTTTCTAAATAATTATCTAAATTATTCGCTTGATAAATAAACAATTCGCTAAAATGTACGTACTTGCGCAATTAAAGCACTGGTTCCGGACTCCCTCTCCCAACAGACGCAGAATCAACAAGTTTCGATGATTATAACGTTCGTTTTCGACTTTTTCGAACATTCGAAGGCAAAAACAAGCCTTTGAAGTGGTCGTTTCTCTCGAGATAATCAACAAGTTTGGATGGTTTTACCGTTCATTTTCGACTTTTTCAAACATTCGAAGGTGAAAAAAAGCCTTTGAAGTCGTCGTTTCTCTCATGAATCAACAAGATTCGATGATTTTAACGTTCATTTTGGACTTTTTCGAACATTCGAAGGCGAAAACAAGCCTTTGAAGTCGTCGTTTGTCTCGAACAAACCAACCAGTTTCGATGATTTTAACGTTCGTTTTCGACTGTTTTGAACTTTCGAGGGTGAAAACAAGCCTTTGAAGTCGTCGTTTCTCTCGAGCAAACCAACCAGTTTCGATGATTTTAACGTTCGTTTTCGACTGTTTTGAACTTTCGAAGGTGAAAACAAGCCTTTGAAGTCGTCGTTTCTCTCGAGATAATCAACAAGTTTGGATGGTTTTACCGTTCATTTTCGACTGTTTCAAACATTCGAAGGTGAAAAAAAGCCTTTGAAGTCGTCGTTTCTCTCATGAATCAACAAGATTCGATGATTTTAACGTTCATTTTTGACTTTTTCGAACATTCGAAGGCGAAAACAAGCCTTTGAAGTCGTCGTTTGTCTCGAACAAACCAACCAGTTTCGATGATTTTAACGTTCGTTTTCGACTGTTTTGAACTTTCGAGGGTGAAAACAAGCCTTTGAAGTCGTCGTTTCTCTCGAGCAAACCAACCAGTTTCGATGATTTTAACGTTCGTTTTCGACTGTTTTGAACTTTCGAAGGTGAAAACAAGCCTTTGAAGTCGTCGTTTCTCTCGAGATAATCAACAAGTTTGGATGGTTTTACCGTTCATTTTCGACTGTTTCAAACATTCGAAGGTGAAAAAAAGCCTTTGAAGTCGTCGTTTCTCTCATGAATCAACAAGATTCGATGATTTTAACGTTCATTTTTGACTTTTTCGAACATTCGAAGGCGAAAACAAGCCTTTGAAGTCGTCGTTTGTCTCGAACAAACCAACCAGTTTCGATGATTTTAACGTTCGTTTTCGACTGTTTTGAACTTTCGAGGGTGAAAACAAGCCTTTGAAGTCGTCGTTTCTCTCGAGCAAACCAACCAGTTTCGATGATTTTAACGTTCGTTTTCGACTGTTTTGAACTTTCGAAGGTGAAAACAAGCCTTTGAAGTCGTCGTTTCTCTCGAGATAATCAACAAGTTTGGATGGTTTTACCGTTCATTTTCGACTGTTTCAAACATTCGAAGGTGAAAAAAAGCCTTTGAAGTCGTCGTTTCTCTCATGAATCAACAAGATTCGATGATTTTAACGTTCATTTTTGACTTTTTCGAACATTCGAAGGCGAAAACAAGCCTTTGAAGTCGTCGTTTGTCTCGAACAAACCAACCAGTTTCGATGATTTTAACGTTCGTTTTCGACTGTTTTGAACTTTCGAGGGTGAAAACAAGCCTTTGAAGTCGTCGTTTGTCTCGAACAAACCAACCAGTTTCGATGATTTTAACGTTCGTTTTCGACTGTTTTGAACTTCCAAGGTGAAAACAAGCCTTTGAAGTCGTCGTTTCTCTCGAGCAAACCAACCAGTTTCGATGATTTTAACGTTCGTTTTCGACTGTTTTGAACTTTCGAAGGTGAAAACAAGCCTTTGAAGTCGTCGTTTCTCTCGAGCAAACCAACCAGTTTCGATGATTTTAACGTTCGTTTTCGACTGTTTTGAACTTTCGAGGGTGAAAACAAGCCTTTGAAGTCGTCGTTTCTCTCGAGCAAACCAACCAGTTTCGATGATTTTAACGTTCGTTTTCGACTGTTTTGAACTTTCGAAGGTGAAAACAAGCCTTTGAAGTCGTCGTTTCTCTCGAGATAATCAACAAGTTTGGATGGTTTTACCGTTCATTTTCGACTGTTTCAAACATTCGAAGGTGAAAAAAAGCCTTTGAAGTCGTCGTTTCTCTCATGAATCAACAAGATTCGATGATTTTAACGTTCATTTTTGACTTTTTCGAACATTCGAAGGCGAAAACAAGCCTTTGAAGTCGTCGTTTGTCTCGAACAAACCAACCAGTTTCGATGATTTTAACGTTCGTTTTCGACTGTTTTGAACTTTCGAGGGTGAAAACAAGCCTTTGAAGTCGTCGTTTGTCTCGAACAAACCAACCAGTTTCGATGATTTTAACGTTCGTTTTCGACTGTTTTGAACTTCCAAGGTGAAAACAAGCCTTTGAAGTCGTCGTTTCTCTCGAGCAAACCAACCAGTTTCGATGATTTTAACGTTCGTTTTCGACTGTTTTGAACTTTCGAAGGTGAAAACAAGCCTTTGAAGTCGTCGTTTCTCTCGAGCAAACCAACCAGTTTCGATGATTTTAACGTTCGTTTTCGACTGTTTTGAACTTTCGAAGGTGAAAACAAGCCTTTGAAGTCGTCGTTTCTCTCGAGATAATCAACAAGTTTGGATGGTTTTACCGTTCATTTTCGACTGTTTCAAACATTCGAAGGTGAAAAAAAGCCTTTGAAGTCGTCGTTTCTCTCATGAATCAACAAGATTCGATGATTTTAACGTTCATTTTTGACTTTTTCGAACATTCGAAGGCGAAAACAAGCCTTTGAAGTCGTCGTTTGTCTCGAACAAACCAACCAGTTTCGATGATTTTAACGTTCGTTTTCGACTGTTTTGAACTTTCGAAGGTGAAAACAAGCCTTTGAAGTCGTCGTTTCTCTCGAGATAATCAACAAGTTTGGATGGTTTTACCGTTCATTTTCGACTGTTTCAAACATTCGAAGGTGAAAAAAAGCCTTTGAAGTCGTCGTTTCTCTCATGAATCAACAAGATTCGATGATTTTAACGTTCATTTTTGACTTTTTCGAACATTCGAAGGCGAAAACAAGCCTTTGAAGTCGTCGTTTGTCTCGAACAAACCAACCAGTTTCGATGATTTTAACGTTCGTTTTCGACTGTTTTGAACTTTCGAGGGTGAAAACAAGCCTTTGAAGTGGTCGTTTCTCTCGAGCAAACCAACCAGTTTCGATGATTTTAACGTTCGTTTTCGACTGTTTTGAACTTTCGAGGGTGAAAACAAGCCTTTGAAGTCGTCGTTTCTCTCGAGCAAACCAACCAGTTTCGATGATTTTAACGTTCGTTTTCGACTGTTTTGAACTTTCGAAGGTGAAAACAAGCCTTTGAAGTCGTCGTTTCTCTCGAGCAAACCAACCAGTTTCGATGATTTTAACGTTCGTTTTCGACTGTTTTGAACTTTCGAGGGTGAAAACAAGCCTTTGAAGTCGTCGTTTCTCTCGAGCAAACCAACCAGTTTCGATGATTTTAACGTTCGTTTTCGACTGTTTTGAACTTCCAAGGTGAAAACAAGCCTTTGAAGTCGTCGTTTGTCTCGAGCAAACCAACCAGTTTCGATAATTTTAACGTTCGTTTTCGACTGTTTTGAACTTTCGAGGGTGAAAACAAGCCTTTAAAGTCGTCGTTTCTCTCGAGCAAACCAACCAGTTTCGATGATTTTAACGTTCGTTTTCGACTTTTTCGAACATTTGAAGGTGAAAACAAGCCTTTGAAGTCGTCGTTTCTCTCGAACAAACCAAACAGTTTCGATGATTTCAACGTTCGTTTTCGACTTTTTCGAATATTCGAAGGTGAAAACAAGCCTTTGAAGTCGTCGTTTCTCTCGAGAGAATCAATAAGTTTCGATGATTTTAACGTTCATTTTGGACTCTTGGAATCTTGTAACCTGGCAAGTGCCAGTTCCCGTTCAGGTATGCAAAACGGACGCTCACAAAGTTGGCTGCTGGGTCATCGCCAAATTGTAAACGTGTGGTCAGAGTCACGAGTTCTGTGGATACCGCATTGTGTGAAAAGGTTCCACAAGGCTTGCAAAAACTCTCTAATAATTAGGATACGCTGTAGTAAAAGTTGCTACTTGAAATAGTCAGTTTCATTTCTCTAATTTGCTGTCTTCTTGTTTCAGATGAAATTCCTCCAATGCCTGAAATACCGGATTACAACGATTTTCCCCCTCCTCCAGCAGATTTCCCCCCTCCGCCGTCGCCAGTCAGCTCGAGCTATTCGGAACTGAGAAGAGCAACTCTCAACAACGCTTTACCTGATTATGGAACGTACGCTCCATCCTCTCAGGTATTTTGATGTCTGTTGATTGCATTTTCAAGGATCTAGAGCGAGGGAAGAGTCAAGAGGTTTTTCTCACTTTTAAAAGTTCCTCTTCAAGATGAAAGTGGAGGCCTCCCAGTGAGATCCCAAACAGCTCGTTTCTCCTTATATTGAAGCATATCCAAGTCAAATTTATGGTTTTTCTAAACAAATTCAAGGTTTTCTATTTCAAATTCAAGGTTCTCTAATTCATAGATTTTTATTTTTCTCAGTAAAGGATTCTGTTCACAAACAATTCAGATCAAACTAAGTGTTATGCCGAACGAGAGGACGTGAATGGATTCATTAGTTATTTGAACAGTTCAATGCAAACAACGCCAGCTGCGGCGACGGAAACTTGTGACGTCATATCCATCACGTAATTAACACAATTTGTGCTGTTGACTGTTGATACACTTCCAGCTGTGGCATCACACAGTTTGTGCTAATTACGTGATGGACATGATGTTTCAACTTCACAACATCGCGCCTGGCATTGAACTGTCTAAATAACAAACTAATGAATTCATTCACGTCTTCCAGTTCGGAATAACACTTGTTTGTAAATAAAATCCCTTCTTTTTCTTCTTCCACGGCTCGACAGTCGTTCAAAGAACCTGGAAGATTTTAGATTGTAGCTGAATCCGCGGATCAGGGTGATGAGAGCCCAAAGCGCTGAAGCCTAGAGACTTATTTTGCTACTCCGCGGATTCTGTTCCTAGTCCCTGTTGGGCTGGCGGTTTGGCTAGATTTGTGCTGGGAAAAGCCTCCATGGGTGTGGGTGACCCGAGGAGGTTGTACCTGCGAATTGATAGCATTTCGCAATCGAATGTTATGTGGGAGGCTTTTTCTTCAGCCTCTCCACACAGCCTGCAGAGGGTTGTGTTCTGGCTTACCCCAATGCGGTTGAGGTGGAATCGGAGTGGAGTGAAGCCTGTTACCAGGCCAACCACTAACCTGACTTCCTTGCGGCTTAGCCCCTTCTGCTTTCTCATTTCCCATTACTCCGCTGTGTCCTGCCACTCACTCCAGAGAGACTCTGTTGTGTTGCGACAGGGAGCAGAGGGTTTGAAAGCAGTCCCACGCTAACTTTGAGTTAATAAGAAGGCGGCTAAAGCCTTGATCGCAGCCTTGATGGATACGAGGAAGCTATGTGCCACACCCACTTGGCAGACTTTTTTTGCTCGATTGTAAAGGTTTCACATTGAAAATAATAAACCAAAAGTTACACAATACATCCATTCTGGAAATAGAAGATAGAAAAAATAAGAATAATGAAAAAAGGTATTCCTCATGCGAAAATTGAATTCAAGTTTCCCCCTTCTCTTTAAAAATGTAATTTTTTCTCAAATTCGCGTAAGTAAGTGTGAAAAATGGTTGTAAAATGCGTAGGTACTCAGGAATCTTTTTAGAATTGCCTGAAACGGATTTTAATGGAGAAAATTTTCAAACGAATGTCATTGAAGAAACCCTTCGACTCTTCTAATTAGGAGGCCTCCTCCGAGATATCAACAATGACAAGGGGATTACCTATTTTTAGTCAGGACCCCTCAGGTAGCTTGCACTGACCTTTGACAATGCTGTGCCATTCCACCCAAGGAGAGAGAAGAGAACTCTATTGGGAAAGCCTCGAACTGTTTCTCGATTCCGCCCTTTTAAAACTGGGAAAATGCCGCCGAATTGCAAGCCCATGTTCCCGACATCATAACTTTTTCAAAACTGGACGGTTTCTAAAGTTCAGGCGCTTGAAATGAAGGTTGGGATCTCAAAAAGAGATCCGCCTTGTCGGATTCTCGATTTCTCATCGGTCAAAGAATAAATGACCACTTGAACAGAGCAACTCCCTACCCTCCACCTCGAAAGGTGATTGACGCTCTCAGTTGCATTTTTATTGCAAAGTCGAAAGGCCGATCGCTAGAGATTGCTCTACCTTGAAGAATAAATTAAAAAAAAAAAATCTAGGAAAACGGTGTATAATTCGAGGAGCTATTATGTCGGGAAAGTAACGTTGATTCCTTATGGGAGCAGAAAACATGGCCGACTGTGCAGCCCAGCCCGCCCGCTCTTAACAGGGGACACCCTGTAGGTGTAAACTTTTATTTTTACTGGGCAAAACGCACTCGATACATTTTAGGAATCCTAGTTTTCTAAGCGTTATTTCACCATTTGGTCGCACTTACCAGATTGGGGTCTGATGAACAGATACCGAGTCGTTCTCCTGTTTTGACCACCACTAATGATGGTTATCAATGGAAAAGGTTTCGAATGGTTTCCTTTCAGGTTTTTTCTTGGACAAAGTGGTAGACTAGAAAATGAGAACAAACTCTATTTAGTTTTTTCCAAACCTAGAAAAAACGCTCCACCAGGGTGCAGGCGATGGTACGAATAAAGCCTGCTGAATGGGTACTTGGACTCCACACTTCCTTCCCCTCACGATCCAACTTAAAAGCTGGAAAATCGCTCTAGCCGCTCGCTTCCACGTTTCAGTGAAATGAAATTGGATAAGAACACGAATAGTCTAGTGTTCTTAAAAAATAGTCTTAAATAGTTCCTAATATTCAAACTTGTTAATAATAAAAATGAAGAAATTATTGCTCATAATAAATAAAAAAATTCACAGTTACATTTTTACAAAATACTCTATTCAAGACTAGACAGAAGTCTTGAATAGTCTAGTCCTCCTGTTCAATAATTTTTTTGTCCATTGACGATATTTTAAAAACAGCTGAATCTTACTGGTTCGGTCTTCATAACTAAACATGACGATCTCACGTGTTTGTTTCAAGGGCTCCACGACTTACGATTCGATTTATGAGCCGATCACTCCTCGCCCTGCCAGCGGGATGAGCTCGCGGTCCAACTATTCGCTGTACACTCCATCCAGGATCAACACCCGCTCTCCTCACGAAGCCGAAGTGGACGCTCTCACAGACCTTCTCGTCCAGTCCATGAATTCACCCTCGGCCGACCCGGATATATTTGGTAGGTTTGTCTATTGGTGAGGAACAGGACGGAGATTCTGTTTCAGTCGGGGACCATCAATTAGCGATTCACACTCGTGTTTCTGCTTCATCATTCGTCCCAACTTCAAATCCTCTTAAGCCTTGTCCTACGTGGACGTGTCCTACGGCGTCTTAAGTAGGCGTCTACAGTAAGCATCTGGAATCCTTCTTTGCGAGGTTATCTTTGCTTAGTCCAGAGTTGTAGTCTTCCTCTACTTGTAAATTTTCTGTTTTTCGCGATATTATGAATGGCATATTTCTTTCAAGTTATGCAGCTATGCTTTATTAATTTACGAGAAAGAATTTGTTAAGACGGAAGCCAATTTCGACAATTTATTCAATGAGGAAACAATACAGTGAATTTTCAATCGTTCAATCACGAATTTCTCCCCTAAATTCGATTATAATAATGTCCGATTGTAGTCGCTGCAAATCATTGCCCTAAGGTTTATTATTTTCTGAATAGATCCCTCCCTACCAACCGTAGGTACCTACTACCTACTACGGCATTTTTGAAAATTTCAAACCCAACCACCAACCAAATGGAAGTGAAGAGTTGAAATTTTCAAAAATGCCGTAGTAGGTAGTAGTCTACTACTACCTAAGGTACCTACGGTTGGTAGGTAGGGATCTATACAGAAGGGTGATCTATACAGAAAATAATAAAACTTAGGGCAATGATTTGCATTTATTAACTGATAGCAATGATTTAGTTATTAACTACTGAGAAAGTAGGTAACAAAATTCACTTAAAGTAGATTAGCCCAACGATTTGCCAAAAATTGTGTATCAAGTTCCCACCTTCGTATTTCGAAATAGTATTGGTTTCCTGTACACCAAAAATGTCTTTTTATACACTTTACTTCTTTAATTCCATAGCGCTTCCATTTTGTTTCCGAGTCTACCAAGGTAGCTGAAGCTTTGTTTTCACTTTTCAAGGTTGGAAAAAAAAAGTTCTCCAAAATCAAAATTTCCATTCGCATTTTACGTTTCAGACCTTCCTGAACATTTTTGGTTCCGTGTCTGTCTGTCTGTGTGTTTTTGTGTATGTCATGAAATCCTTGCCACAGCCATAACTTGTACAATTCTCATCCGATTTCGATGAAATTTTCAGGGATTATGCGGATTAGGTTGTACACGGCCCCTATGAAAGTTATCACCCTCGGACTGATAGAAGCCGCTGCGCATGCGCGGACGTGAATTCCTTGTAACAGCCATAACTTCTACATTCTCGATCCTATTTTGACGAAATTTCTCAGGATTGTTGAGATTAGCGTGTAGATGGTCCCCTATGAGGGTAGTGTAAAGTACTTGGAGATTGATGTTTTTTGTTGTGTTTGATTGATGTGTTAGAGATTAACTACTATACATCATCTATACAATCGGATTATGAATACGAGGAAGCTGCCACACCCACTTGGCAGACGTTTTTGAATTTCGCTGATAAGAAGCTGGCTATAAATTATTACATCCATTTTCAGGGAAAACATGAGAGGAACACGGGCACAAACAAAAAGAAAACGGGAAAATGATAACCTCCCGGCAGAGCGACTAGGCGAGCGCTCGACCAAAAACAAACTAGTTTCAAAATCAAACCCGATCGATCGAGCGTAGCCAGAATCGCAACGTCGGGCGGCGGCATGTCGGACTCTTCGTTCAGTTTACCTTGTTTGAAATCAGCTGGTCGCTCGCTTACACCCGCGGGTCGCGGAGATCGATCCTCGACGCGGGAAGTTAATTTCTGATGATTCAACATTTGTATATAAAGTTTTTGAGCTAGGGAGTTTCAGAATTTCAACTCCTATTTCTCACACCTTTGGTATGACTGACTACCCAAAAGCTTCGCGGCTCAACATTATACCACATTTAAAGCCTATACGTATACTGTTTGCAGATTGAAAGAGTACGGATGACTTGGTAAGGTGTCTATGAGTATTACAGTCCCAAAAACATCGTCCTTCCTCTACCTGCCACTGGAAAAACGGAACCAAGGGTTGTAGACTACCGACCGATGATGAAGTGAAAGGGTTTATTTACTACAGGCTGCTCGTGGTCTGTCAGGGCTTTCATGTTTGACGTAAAACACAGGGTGTTTCTATTGAGATGAACCAAACTTCAAAAATCGACTGTACAACTAATTTGAGTTTGAAAATGTCTTTTAGCAATTTTGTTAACCAAGTTTTCTTTTGACCCTGTCACTAAAATTACCATAACTACCTACCTTAATTTACCGTAAAAATATAAAAATAAGGAAATTGTGGGAACGGGCGTCAAATTCAATCAATTATCTACCTCATTTACCGAATTATCTACCTTATTATGACTCAAGTTGCTCTATGCCTGGATTACAAAGGGGTGAGATACGGAGGCTCGGCCCTTTCCCCAGCCTGACTCAACAGGCTACCTAAGATTTTGGAACAGGTAGTCGTCTACGCTAGCAAGTATACCCTTAAGGAAATAGGTCAGCCGCATTCTTTCAATCTGCTAAGTATAGGTACCTAATTTACTATTCATTTTGGAAAAAAAACTTTTTGTCGTTACTAAAACTCACTTTCTCAAAGAGGAAGTTCTTTTAGTTTGGTATGTACAAGGACTATGATTTCATTTTCCGAGCAGTTTGCATTTTTAAAATTTGATCATCAATCTACATGGTTTTTGGATTTTGTTTCCCCTCCATGCTTACACGCGATGAAGGTGGAGTTGTATTAAACTCCTACTAGTTTTAATAAACTAAAACTGACCTGGGTAAGTTTGATTCGCAGTTCAGTTTATTCTCTCACTAATATTTGTCGTTTGTTCCTCTATTTGACAGGAGATTGTTGTAAATGTGGAGAGAAAGTGGTTGGTGAAGGCAACGGTTGCACTGCTATGGACAACGTGTACCACATCGAGTGTTTCACGTGCGATCATTGCGCCATTCAACTTCAGGGAAAACCTTTCTACGTATTAGAGGGGAAGCCCTATTGTGAAACTGGCTACTTGGTAAGTTTATAAATGTAACTTCCTTAACCCTAGAGTAGTAGACTTCCCTGACACACAGTTATTAGTAGACTACGTAAAAATGACGTGTGAAACTGAAAAAATATTTTCAACACAAAATGGTCATATATTTTTCATTCATTCAACAAAAAACGAACATAAACTCATTCTTCTTAGTATTTATATATATGTTGAGTATATAAAATAATGTTTTCTAAAGAGAAGCTATGAATACCAGAATTATATCACATAAATGTTCTTATATCACATCCAAAACTCGATTTTTACTCTGGATAATACATTATACTCGATAAAATAAATGTTTTGAAATGAGAATAATATATATTCATTTCAAAACATTTATTTTATCGTGAAATAATTTGCGCCTTTTTCTATAACATTTATATTAAGTATGAAAAATTCGAGAATGAAGCACACCTTTTCTCCACATCTCAAAATAGCAAGTGATTTCTCTTTTTTCTCAAAATTTTCATTCATTTTCTCTATCAAAATATTTCAAGCATAATATTATTATGCTTGAAATATTTTGAAAGAGAAAATGAATGAAAATTTGAGAAAAAAGAGAAATCACTTGCTATTTTGAGATGTGGAGAAAAGGTGTGCTTCATTCTTGAATTTTTCATAATATAAATGTTATAGAAAAACGCTGCAAATTATTTCACGAAGGTTTATTGTTTTCCTGTATAGATCACCCTTCTGTTGGGAGGGATCTCCCTGCCAACCATAGGTACCTACTAGGGAATTTTTGAAAATTTCAACCCCAACAACTAACCAAAGGGAAACGAAGGGTCACGTATCTTTGACGTGAGGGCGGTATGGAAAACCAAGATCCTGACGAGAAGAAGTGGAGATGAGGTCTTGACACCACAAAGGTCGTTTCACTGCTAGGTGCCGATAGCACTGGAGGAGGCCCAGTTAAGAAGGCCGAGAGGGGGGGATTGTAGGGGTCTCATTTCCCCACTCATTACGTAATTTTTACGTAGTCTATCACTCTAGGGTTAATAACAATGGAATCTGGACTAGCCTTGCTCCACCTTAATAAAAAAGGTGGATAACTGAATGTACATCACTGAGAGCATAGCGTTATACGGGGTGTCTACACTCAAGATGGCCTTAACTTCGGGGTTCAATTCTACAAGATATTTCCAACAAAACATACAACAAATGTATCATTGCAATTATTTCTTAACCCACTAAAAATGCCTTTTTTTCACTTCGAAGTTTTTTTTCTCATATTTTCGACCTTACGTCATTAAAACTGTCATAACGCCAGTTATTTACCAAGTAAATTACAATTTAAGGATATCATTGGAAAGAGCGGTAAATTTCCAAGCTACTTAGTGTAAAACAAAATCTTCTAACAATAAACCATTTCTTAAAAATCAAGTCAAAAAGCAAACTTTAAATTTTTTCGAAATTATCAATCAAAGATTTCACTTTGAACGCCTGCCCATTTCGATGGGCTCTCTTCGGAAAAACATGCTCAAATTGTCAGCTTTCCAACGGTCAATCTTGTGAGAGCCTCATGTTAACTTGTAACTCATTATTTTCGTGGAAATAGACAACGTTCTTCCGAACTCCGTTTTTTTTATTAAAATGATTTTCCACAATCTCGTCGCGAGTGACAATATTCTTGCTCCACCTTGACATGAGTATTAGTAGTTTTCTCTCCTGAGGAGTACTTGCTCCTCTCCGGGAGTACTGTAGTGCTGTGTACTCCCCTCTTCAAGGAAGTACTCTCTCACACTGTCCTTCGGAGTGAAGAGGTTTTCCCCCCCAGAGGAAGTACTCCCTCTTTCATAATGAAGTGTAGCTCTTTTCTTTCAGAGATGTACTCGTCTCTATTCAGGTGAAGCGTTTCCATCTTGAAGGAAGTGTAGCTGGCCCATATTCCACCGGGTTACCTGCTCTTACTTTAGTAGGGATTTCCCCTCTCAGGAAAGTCATTCTTGTAAATATGTAAATGTTGAAATCAAATTCTAAATTATAAGTTAGTCAGTAAATTCAATCTTTTAAAACTCAAAATATTAGTTTAGAAAAGGCCTGACGGGTCGATGTAGCTAACTCTCTCACCAACCTTTGCCACTTTGCTTCCACCTCCTCTCCTACAAGACTCAGCAGCAGCTAGGTGACTTTCCTTTCCGATACTCCCGCCTTGCAAGAGTGACTGTGCTGTCCGACCCGACATTATCATACCTTTTGGGAATCAAATCTTGAGTTTTATAGATTCTGGAATGACATTGGTTTTGACACTAATCTTGTAATTAAATTTATGGGGTCAATTATTATTATTATTTTTTTCCAGACGACCTTGGAGAAATGCTCGGTTTGCCTCAGCCCCATTTTGGATCGCATTCTCCGCGCTACCGGCCGCCCGTATCATCCTCAGTGTTTCTGTTGCGTTGTTTGCGGGAAAAGCCTAGATGGCATCCCTTTCACTGTGGATGCCGCAAATCAAATCCACTGCATTGAGGATTTCCACAAGTAAGTATCAATCAAATGAACTCGAATCGTCGTAGTATTTCTCATTTAATGCATAATAGTATTTTTCAAAATTGTAGCAAGTATAGTTATAGTACGGGTATAGTTGATTTTGCCTCCATGCATGCTGTCGTGTTGGGCTTCAATGGGTGAAGGCCACATTTGGCCCTTGCTCTTGTTGATTATCTTCTTCAAATGATTGCTCTCGCAGGAATTTCCAGTCCTTCCCTTGGCGCATCCTCACCTGTGGGTTGTCTTCTACTCTTGAAAGGCATCCTGTTAGGCAGAAGACGAAAACCCCCTTAAAGCTCTTCAGTGAAGCGGTTTTCACCCCATCCAACTTCTTCAAATGTCGTCCCCTCTGGATTCGCTTGATGCGGGGAACAAGTCCTTTGGTGCTAAGTCGGTACTGTTAGTCAGGCCCTGGTTAAGCCTCCTTTAATCTTCGATTCGAACGCGGCAAATCCTTTCGATCAACCATTTAAGGATGGCCACGTAAAATTCTTTGTTGACAGTGTATCAACAACGAATTCACAATTGATGACATCTTTGCAATTCCAAAAGGTATCTTATTTTTGTTCTCCCGTATCAAGCAAAGCCTGAAGAGACGCCATTTGGATACGTTTGATGGGGTGAAAACCGCTTCGACGCAGTGCCTCAAGAGGGTTCCGTCTTCTGCCTATGGGGGTGCCTTCCAAGACCCCAGAATATCAAGTGTTTCTACGCTTATTATCTATAAATTGTATGTATCAATAAAGTGTGCCAAGTTGGTGTGGCTCATAGTTTCCTCGTAACCATAACCCGATTGTATAGATGATCCGATGGGTAGTCCACAATCTGAAAATGTCATCGAATTCGGGTGGAAAATGTAGAAGTTGGGCTGTTACAAGGTTTTTACATTTGCGCATGGTCGAAGGCTTATATAGATTGAAGGGTATGATTTTCATAGGGGACCATCAATACGCCAACCCTCACAATCCCTGGAAATTTCATCGAAATCGGACAATAACTTCTTATAGTTTTGCCCGTTACGAGGATTTCATGACAGACATACAGACACGAAACCAACATTTTCAGGTTGGTCCAAAACGTAAAACGCGAGTGGAAGTTTTTATTTTGGACAACCTTTTTTTCAATCTTGAAGCTTTTCAATCTTCAACCTTGGTAGACTCAGAAATTTTCTCGATTCTTAAGCGACAGACCCTGTATGTGTAAACCTCCTAACCATAGTGCAGATATTTTAGAGGGCTAGTATTTATTTGTGAGGTGTAATGTACTAAGTTGGTGTACGATATTGCAGAAAATTCGCTCCTCGTTGCTGTGTGTGCCAGTTGCCCATAATGCCTGAACCTGGACAAGACGAGACAGTTCGCGTTGTGGCTCTCGATAGAAGCTTTCACATCGCCTGCTACAAGTGTGAGGTGAGTTTTGATTCATGTTGGCCATCATTTGCTTTCGTTTATGTATGTTTATATTTGAACTCAGAAAGAAACGGTATTTAAGGAAAAGCCAATTGTTATAGCTGCTAGCAGAAAATAAAAAATCCTACTTCTTCCAGAGTCCTCAAAGGTTTATTCTGATTGAGGCTATTGGGGACATTCAGAGTTCTTTTTGTTCTTTTATTGTACTCGTTATGTCGACACTATTTAAGGTTCAATATTTCTGAGCTACGGGAGCGGCCTCTTCTCTATTCCCTTAGCCGGGGGAAGTGGTGCTCCGTCCTGTAACCCCGTTCCGATGCATCCAATGCTCTTCCTCGAGCCTCAAAGGCGTCGGGAGACTGCACGAATAATGGCTATTTGGAGTTTCGTTCTAACCCAGTCAGCAATGATAGATCTCGGTTTACTCCATTCATCGGCGAGTACATTTACTGGAAGGCTATGAATTCTGCGTTGAATACGCCTTTACACAAACACACTGATGAGGTAAAAGAAGCTCTAAAATCTTCAGCAGCTTGGACATACTAATTGTGCTTTTCTTGAGCTGCCCTGTTGTTTGTGTTGAATCATCAAAAATTGACTTCCCTCGACCGGGGATCGATCTCCTATCGTCCGACCAAACTATATTTACACTTCTGAGTCGGAGCTCGTTACCACTGAGCTAAGGAAGCGAATGGACAGAAATGCGAAGAGGTCGCTGATCACAACATCCCCCCCCCCCCCTGTTAGGAAATCTTAGGTACTCCGTTACCTAGTCAGGGAGGTGAGAGGCAGCTTTGGCCGGCGTTTTCCAACCCAGTGAGAACGCGCCATTTTTGACTGGCTTTGGAGTTTTTGTTATTCTTCCTTATTGACGGGGCGGGGGATCTGCTGACCTCAACCTTTGTCCGAATAGGCGGTGGCTGGACTCGTTGTTTTGGGAGTTGTTTTTGATGACCTAATCTTAATGAATTAATGTTTCTCTGAGAAATGCTGAGGAGACTATTCATGTCCTACCGACTGCGCCACATTGTTGAATCATCAAAAATTAACTTCCCTCGACCGGGGATCGGTCTCCTATTGTCCGACTAAACTATATTTACACTTCTGAGTCGGAGCTCGTTACCACTGAGCTAAGGAAGCGAATGGACAGAAATGCGAAGAGGTCGCTGATCACAACATCCCCCCCCCCCCTGTTAGGAAATCTTAGGTACTCCGTTACCTAGTCAGGGAGGTGAGAGGCAGCTTTGGCCGGCGTTTTCCAACCCAGTGAGAACGCGCTATTTTTGTCTGGCTTCGGAGTTTTTGTTATTTTTCCTTATTGACGGGGCGGGGGATCTGCTGACCTCAAGGTTTGTCCGAATAGGCGGTGGCTGGACTCGTTGTTTTGGGAGTTGTTTTTGATGACCTAATCTTAATGAATTAATGTTTCTCTGAGAAATGCTGAGGAGACTATTCATGTCCTACCGACTGCGCCACACTGTTGAATCATCAAAAATTAACTTCCCTCGACCGGGGATTGATCTCCTATTGTCCGACTATACTATATTTACGCTTCTGAGTCGGAGCTCGTTACCTGAGTCGGAGCTAAGGAAGCGAATGGACAGAAATGCGAAGAGGTCGCTGATCTCAACATTTGTTGCAATCTAGGCTTGAGACAGGTGAGAGGCACCAGCCAACAGCATAGCCAAAAACGTGGACTCTGATAACAGCAGCAGCCCGGGGTATCCATCAACGTTTTCCTTCAGAACGGGTTAGACCCCTACTTCTCTCCACGCTAGGTTCGCCATTCCTGCAACTGCATCTTGTACCATGTCTAAGCCTTGTTTTGCAAGTCCGGCCATGCGTATGGGCGTGTCCCTTAACAGTTTAGCGGGTTAGCAGTTATCCGGAATACATTCAAGTTAAGTGCGTACAACAGGTAGGCTCCGGTAGCTCAAGGCTATTGCATAGCGTGAGAACCGGAGCTGCATCAGCAGTTTATCCCTGGGAACCAGAACTGACTCATCAAGTTCAGAAGTTATAAAAGGGACCCTGCGAGGTCCATGCCTTGTCATTCTTATACTTCGTAGTCTAGTGCTTTCATATCTTTTAGTTCTTGTGTTAAATAAAGTGTTTTTTTAAACCAGTTTTGTAAATCTCAAAACTTAATTTTCATACATTCCGTGTAAGCCAGATTGATTCCTAATTGGTATCATCCAGAGAATTGGGATCCAGAGGAAGTCCCCCTTGAACCTTTTATGTCAAACCAGATATTTGAATGTTTTTCAAGATCCCTTTTGTTCTGAAGTACTAATCACTTTCAACTTACCAAAAGATGCTTATTGCAACACTGAGTTTCAATATCGTGTGGTCCCAGCCAGTGATTAGAAGATATATTTATGTTATTGTAAAAATCTTCAATATTTACCTTGAAAAATTGTTAGAGAACAAGCGATTCGTTACCGTGTTTCTGATCACTTACTGAAAACTGATAAGATCATGATCGTAAATTGCATTAATTTTTTTCTCTAACAAAGTAGTTCGCCAGATGCCTGAGTGGTTCGTGTCTTTACAATCAGACAGTTTGCAGGCGATAAGTCTGCTTTACTTTCTAAATAGCAACTAAATAAAATTAAAAAAATAAGATTTTGTTCTCCACATTGTTTGCTTCTTCTTATAAATGTTGTGGATACGACAACGTGCCCTTACTTCCTAACTACCTCGATGGAAACAGTCGGTAGTTCGTTACTCGTGCCGGGTTAGTATTTCCCCGAATTGTAGGGGCAAACACTTTAAAAGTTGTCGCTAAATTTGAAATTTTCAAGGATTTTATAAATGTATTAGTGCATCAGCCTAGGGAATTGAAAAACTGAAAGATTGCCGCTGGGATCATCAAAACCGAACAATAATTGCCAGAGAAAACGCTGCAAATTATTACTAAAGGTTTATTATTTTTCTATATAGATCACTCGTCTGAAAAGAACACGGCTTTGTCATTGTTACCACCAACCAACATGAAGGAAAACATCGATCGCATTTCGGTGAGCTAAAATTTGAATGGAGATTAGGCCTCTTTTGCGATTCACACTCGTGTTTCTGATTAAATCCAAGTCCAACCCTTAAATTCTTGTAGGGAGCGAACGGTTTGTCCTTCAGAGCTCCGCGCCATCTCAATAATTCTATACTATCTTAAATTGATAGAAAAACAATTCCTTTATATATTTTCTAGCTAGGGCACTCTTGGAATTTTCAACACTTATTTTTCACCCCTTAGAAGTGATTGACATCAACCAAAATCTTCGGGGCACAACTAGACACCGAATGGAGCCTACTTACCGAATTTCATCAAAATCGGTTAATGGTAAGTGTGGAAAGTGCCGCGTACGGAGGACGGACGGCCAAATTTTTATTCGATTTTGGTTTATTATTTTCAATAATGAACCTTTGGAATCGACCAAGAAAATTTTTTTTCAACACCCCCTCAAAATTTGATGGTTTAAGTACGTTTCAAGGTACGTAGAATCCAAAAATCGAATGAAAATTTGGCCGTTCGTCCGCCGTACGCCATACGCGGCACTTTTGACACTTAGCATTGACCGATTTTGATGAAATTTGGTATGTAGGCTCCATTTGGGGTCTAGTTGTGCCCCGAAGATTTTGGTTGATGTAGGTCAGTTCTAAGGGTTCCAAAATCAATTTTGAAATTTTGAAAACGCCCTAACTCAAAAAATTTTGATATGAAGGTATTGTTTTTCCTTCAATTTAAGATTCTATAGAATTTTTAGAATTTTTTGAGACCACCCGGAGCTCTGTAGGACAAACCGTTCGGTCCCAACGAGAATTTAAAGTTTGGACGTACGATAAATCAGAAACACGAGTGTGAATCGCAAAAGAGGCCTAATATCCGTTCAAATTAAAGCTGACCGAAATGCGATCGATGTTTTTCTTAATTTTGGATGGTTGGTGGCTTTGCAGACGAGTGATCTATATAGAAAAATAAAAAATAATGAACCATTGTGTAATAATTTGCAGCGTTTTCTCTGGCAATTATTGTTCGGTTTTGATGATCCCAGCGGCAATCTTTCAGTTTTTCAATTCCCTAGTCCAATGCACAAATAAATTCCTAAAATCCTGGAAAATTTCAAATTTAGCTACAATTTTTAAAGTTATTGCCGAGGAACGAACGGCGATCTACTGAGACCCCCTTAAGATGCAACTCCGTTTACCTCATTTATACTTCTCTCTACTCACTTGAAAGGTGGAAGGTGAAAGTATTGGAGTTCCTAGCAGATAGCAAATGTGATATTGTACGAGTATTCTAAACATAAATTGATTTTGAACATTGAGAGTTTTACTGACCCGCGATTTCTTCATCATTACCAGGACTGTGGGCTGGTGCTGTCCTCCGAAGCCGAAGGCCGTGGCTGCTACCCGCTAGATGATCACGTCCTCTGCAAAAGCTGCAACGCCAAGAGGGTACAAGCGCTGACGTCTCACATGACCACGGAGCTCTAGTCCTCCACTAGGTAGTAAAATCCACCCTCAATATTCCTACCCATGTACTCTCTAGTGCCAAAATGATCATCATACTTGTATTATCGATAATCTCAAATATGATTCATACTAAGGTTGTTATTAAGGTGTAGTTCACACTGTATTTATTGTTATTGACGAAATGGGGTTGTAGCTTTCGTAAAATTTTAGTATTTTGACATCGACTCACTCATGGAGAGTTTCCCTACACTTGGGAAGGTACCATGTCAAGTACAGGTGCCATTGAAGAGAACCCGCGAACTCCTAGAGCGCGCATGTGAAAGCCAAGTCAGGAGGAAGACGTTATTAGCTGGGGGCTAAAAGTACAGTATTTGTCATCGCCGATCTCCTGACACTAAACAGGAGCCCCTTCTGTATCATCCATGAACCTAAGCACCTGTACGTGACATGCCAACGCCTTGTTTCAATTCCTGATTAACATTCCAGCATCTTGATGATTGAACCTGCAATATTTGCAAGTATCTCCTTGTTTACGTACCATACAGGAGAGCTTCATAAAAAATCTTGAGTAAAGGTTTATTTTGGGCAGTGCATTCATGACCTAACGTATTTATTTATTAGAAAAGCAATGTATTTCAGAATTTAGGGGAAAACGGTTCATGCACTACATATTGTGCTCCAATAATACAGTAATCGTGACTACAAATGAACCTAAACATGTCTTTACGTGCACAAAACCACAAAGGATGTGCAGTTTTAGTATTTTTGATGTGATTAATGAGCAACTGTAACATTTGGTTTTTCACATTCCCTTCTAGATGATAGTGTAATATTTTTTGAATCGTCTGTGTTGGTTAAAATGAGTTTAAAATGGTTGTCTGAAAACCTTTGTAGTTACAGATTTCGCCGCGTGCCTGGCGCTAAAACAGCATTATTGAAGATTCCTCTCGTTGTGAAAGGAGGTATACGAGGTCTGTCCCAAAGTGATTTGAGTGATTGTTTGAAAGACTTTTGTTGAAAATATTTAAAAATCCGTGTACAGTGCTACGATTGAAAGAAAGCAGTCGGTCAATTTCCCGCTGGGTATACCTCCTAACATGGACGACTACCTGTTCCAAAATCTTTGGTAGCCTGGTGAGTCAGGCTGGGGAAAGGGCCGAGCCTCCGTACCTCTGACCTTCGTTATCCGGGTATTGAGCAAGTCGAGTCATAATGAGGTGTGTTCAGGCTGGGGAAACCCCAAGCCTCCGTACCTCAGACCTCGAGTCTTGATGAGGAGCCTTGAATTTGCATGAGAAATAAGGGAGTTATGACTTAGTGCCACAAGATCGAAAACACGGAAAAAGTTCATCTGCAGAAATAAGGAGTTGAGGAGGATTCATTGGAAAATTTGAATGCTGGTTGCTAATGAAAAACGGATGAGAAATTTACTGCTGTTTTTCAACGTTGTAATCAGGTTTGAATTTGCATAAGAATTAAGGGAGTTATGTAAATTGGTAAGAGGCATTTTTGTTGAAAATAGTTGTAGAGCTGACCTTTGAAATGTGGTCCATCTCAATAGTAGATATTCTGTACATAATTGGGAACCACTGCCTGGAAGTCAATCCCGAAACCCTGGCCGACCACGAACGGTCTGTAATAAACACACCTTCCACTTCGTCATTGGTCGGTAGTCAACACACTCGGTCTCATTTTTCCCTGACGCGAGTGACAGGTAGAAGAAGGACGACGTTTTTGGGACTGTAATACACATGGACACCTGACCAAGCCAGCCGCTTTCTTTCAATCGTAACACAGTAGCTGACACAGATGCTCCCTCATATGTCTCACGACCCTTCGCAGCCGTCCTTTCAGGAGCCGAAGAAGAGAAAAAAAGAAAATATCTGAGTGTCTGAGAGGAACGTCGAGCTTCATTCACTCCTGGATTGTTTGGTCGAGGCAGTTTGCGCCTCTGAAATGGTAGGTTTTGAAAAGGTAGTGGCAGAAAGGCTGTCAGAGAAATGGGGTCGACCGCAAGGTGCAATCCAAGGATGGCTGAGAGCCAGAATAGCGTTCGCAGTGCTCCGATGTGCATCAGGGGCTCGAGAAAGAGATGGCGGAGTGCTGATGAACTCCTTGGGTTCAGCGGCGGAGCAGCACTTCAAATGGGTCTCTCTTAGTAGCTTGTCTTCCCTTCCTCCATGCGATCCTTTCAACGCTGCTAAATCAAATGCACTGCTGAACGGTATCCACAAAGGAAACAACGCCTATGCTTCTGTGACGATCTTGGTCCTAGTAGGTCTAGGTGTTTGAATAAATCACACGGACGAGAGGGGAAACGGTTTTTTTGACACTGTATTGATGGTCATCCAAATCAGAATGAGGCCTCTTGCCACTTACAAAATCATGCTTTTTCATATTTCTGCACTCCTTGCATTTCATATAATTTTGGAAGGGGACTGGCCTACTTTCGCGGTCTTCCCATCAGAGTTCATGGTCGGGGTTGACAGCCCCTTATCAACCGCTATCAGCACCACCACCCTTCATCCATGTCCCAGCTGTGGTCGCTGTGTGGACACTGGCAGCGGTAGTTGAAGGCTCGAGACACTTCCTACAATAAAAATGTATTAATTTTTAAAAAATGTATCCCCTTCGAAATAACCCTTAGAGCATTGATTGTTCCAACGGGTTTTCCATTCGTCGTAGCAGTGCTGGCTTTGGTAATGCTGTTCAACTCTGTTGTAACCCTAGCTGAGGAAGGACTAGTACACGGGTTCAGGGAACACTTATATTGAACGATATATGACAAGTAGTAAGTATAATGTAGAAAACATCGAATAATGAATAGAAAGTAGAACTATCTCAAAATCCGGCTACTTGGATACCAATGGCATCATGACAACGAGGTAATAACAATATAGAGTTACTACAAACTCCCTCGTCACAGTGGATTTTGAGCAGTTCCCAGTCCAGATTTTTCAATCTTCCCACCGCTTGCCAGGATCTCATCGCCAGTTGGGAAAGTGAGCACCATTTGTTGAATGGAGTGATCACAATTATCAACGTTGGGTTTTTTGAGTGCGACCGTGAGACAAAACGCCAAAGTTCCGAGTGGCCGACACTTCCACTTAACCATACCAGAAAAAGCGTGAATAAGTAATGAAATAATTAAAGCAAAACTAAATACCTCAAGATATCTCCCCCGAGCCATGTCCAGCCGGTGCCCAGAGGTGTGAAGTTTGGTTCTTATAAGTTTGATGAATTCAGGTCCTTCACCTTTGAGGGGAGCTTGGTCACGAATAAAAGTAGTACAGGATGAGATATGCTCACGAATAATGGCAGGCAGCCGAGCATTTTATGCCAATATGAAACTCTTCAAGAGCCGTGTGATCTCCAGATCAACGAAGATGAGGCTATATAGATCCCTGGTGCTGCCTGTGGTTTGTTATGGATCGGAGGCTTGGACCATGCGGGCTGAGTATGAGGATATTTGAGAGAAGGATTATAAGAAGCATCTATGGATCGGTCAGGGAGGGCCAAGGGAGGAGAGCAAGACAAAATGCAAAAATTGACGAATTATTAAAACATGAAGACGTAGTTCATCAAAGCTGGGCGCATCTAATGGCTGGGGCATGTCGACCGCATGCCAATGGACCGCATGCCTGTCCTAGAATGATGCTGCGAGCTAGGATGGAAACTAGAAGACGAAGAGGTCGTCCGACGATGTCTTGAGGGACCTCCGGGTGGTGGGATTGCTGAGGTCTCAGGTGGGTGATTGTGCCCGGGGCGGAAGGGGGTTCGGGAAGCCAAGGGCCACATCAGCCTGTAGTACTGTGTAGTTAGTTAGTTAAGTTAAATAAAGGTGTTGTTCATGAAGAGTTTGAACCAGAGAGGCTAATGGTGAACCAAACTTTACCAGGAGGTGCTTGAACGGTTGAGTAAACGAATTTTGAGAGTGCGACCGGAAATTGCCACAAACTGGACAATCCCCCCTCTCACACTGCTTTGTCTGTTCGCGAGTATTTAGCTCAAAATAATAATTTTTCCACAGTGCTGAATATGGTTCCTGTGATGTCTTTTTGTTCCCCAAAATGAAAAGCCATCTCGTGGGATAACATTTTGGAACTATTTTTAACATCCAGGCTGCTGTGACGAGGGAGTTGAACAGCTTTACCCAAGCAGACTTCCTGCATTGTTACGACGAATGGAAAAACCGTAAGAACAGGTGAATCAGTTCCTCAAGGATGTTATTTCGAAGGAGATAAATTTGATTTGAAAAATTTTTCAAAGTGTTTTTAACAACCACTCCGATTACTTTCGGGACAGACCTCGTATGTACACTCGTAGTAACGCATGTAAGAGAATGTGGCTGAGATCTCCCTTTACCCATAGATATAAGTGATAAAATAGTTTTTTTTTTCGGCATGCAGGTGGATCCACATTCAATCCACAGGTGGAATTGAATCTCATAAGACACCTTGAAAGGTCTGCGTCTTCAAGGTTATGTGAAATTCAAACCCACTAAAAAAAAAAAACCTTATTTTCCTCAGAAACTATTTTTATGAGTTATTTTCCCAGGCAGTGAGTGAGTACCGACACATAAAGTCCCTACAAACCCTCCACTTCAGTCTTCAGTGGAAGATGTTACCATTCCAAATTACTGGTACAGTTTCATTAGGTACCGGTACAGCTTCCCAAACCATGTTAACCAGTCCAGAAGATCCCTCTCCTGTCCCGATCCAATCTGTGATGCGATATCTTCTCAGTCCGTGGAACCAATAAGGGCATGGTTATAATTTCAGTTGCTTCTCACTCCAGGGAGCTGGACCAGTAAGATTGAGTCTTTGTATCTACATGGAACCGTTAAACTGGATTCACATGGTACGGAAAAGTCAGAAAGATGTACAGAAATAATGCAATCTGATTGATTGATTTTCCCCAGTGGAGAATGGTGGCCGCCATCTTGATGGAACGGCGGGAAGTCCATCAGCGGAAGAAATGTTTATACCATCTTCCCCTTTCCGCGTGGTGGTATCTCCAGTGGAGGCTGACTGTCGATAGTAGCTAGCAATCACTTGTTTCAATTTTTGAATTTTTTAAATTATGAATTTCAATGAGGAATGATCATCACTCTTTTAAAAACACTGCCAACAGAGATTACAGATCAGAGAGAGACAAAGGGTCTGTTCGGAGAGACAGTCCTGAACAGTTCGGAGGGGTTTGGCGGAGCCCGGAGGAGTTCGGAGAGGTCCATTCGCCTCTATCCCCTCCCCTTTTCAGCTCGAGTTTGGTTCCGAACTGGTTCTGGACTGCCTCTCCAAACCCTATCATTTCAGAGGCTCCCAGGAGGATGGTTATCATTCCATCTGTTCCATCCATTCCATCCATGTAAACCTTCCGCCAACTCCGTCTACCCCTTCCACTGGTTTCCTCGTCGTTCCAACCTTTCCGTCCCATGTGAATCCAGCTTTACAAGTTGATACTCGGTTCCACAGTCCTGGTACAGCTGCACCAACACACCTTTACACCCCAACCACAATCTCTTACATGCCCACTACATCATCGCATGAGTTGGAAAAAAGCTCATAAAATTATCTGGAAAGCGCACAGCAATCAACTCATGAACTAAGATTACAAGATACATTAAGAGATTATAATGAACTTATCATCCATGACCTACCTTGTAGATCGCAGATTTTATCCTTTCATTACAACAATAACTCCAACCATCTGCAATTTCACGAGATTCACATCTTTCCTTAATTGTGTGAATGTTTTAATGACTTTATTTATGTGTGTTATGTAATTTATATTTTGCTCAAAGATGCTCGTTTTTGAGATACTGCGGCTTCCCTCAAAATCACCGCTGCCATTTATAAAATTACTACGGTATGATTTATTATTAATGTAATTCTTAGTGTACTAGTCATTCCTGAACATTCATGTCGGTTACGCAACATTCCAATGTTTTGTAAGATATTTCTATTTTAGTAATTATGACCAAATTAAGTATTTTTCGACGGTTGTGCAATCATCGTTTTCATTGTTAGTTCTCACCAGCCAATTCTGATGTCACTTGGATGAGTGGATCTTATTGAATTCTTGAGTGTTTCTGTTTTGGAAGTTATTATTGGTATATTGCAGCATAATTTTTCTAGACTGGATGAATAATTTATTATAGACGAATCATCCTTTGCCAAGGGGAAAAGTACGAGTAGGTTTTGCCTGTCGAAGATTTATCGTTCAATTGTGTATTAGAGATGTGCCAGTCCAGGTATTTCCCTGGAACCGTTGCAACGTCTACAGTGACAAAGATGTAACAGTTCTAAATTACCGGTACAGTTCCATCAAGCTGCATCTTCCATGCGACTTCCATCGGCTGCTCCAAACCTTGCTCCGATCCTCTGGCATGCTCAGGGTGGCAAAACTTCAAAGGAATGAGGATCAGAGGAGCGGAGCTCAGTCCGATCACTCTGTTGGCAGTTTTTCATGTTGCATCAAAGAAATGTTTGGAGTGGGGTGAGCTTTGTATGGGCGGAGCGATGTTCGGTACAGAAGAGTGGAGCAGATTTGGAGCGGCCGAATGTTGCAAGTGTGGACCCAGCTTTAGGGAGTGTTGGCCCCTGATCTGTCAGTCGCGCGACTGTGGCGCCCCTACCGAGAATACCAGGGCACTCTTATCGACTCACTTACCGTCGAAATTCAGAATCTGTGTCTGCTGACTAGTCAACAATACAATTTTCTTTTTTTTTTCTAATATTTTTTTGTTTATACTGATTGTGGCTGTTCAAAAATGTCTCATGAGCTGACTATGCCAGAAGTAGCTGAGAAAAACAACCATTGATGTATATTCGTCTCAGAACCCTCGATGATAAAAAACTAACGTCGAAGGGTTGAGGAATATAATTTTTACCGTTCTGAACTCTTCTTCACTCTCCTCTCCATTACAAAATACGAGAAAACCTTTTATTCTTCTCTCCTTTAGAAAATTATTGCTTCAAATCTCAACCCACATTCACTAGAAATTTATACTTACTTTCAATTAAGTAAGTACATAATATGTAACTATTGAGGTTCTTGAGGGTTGGTCCAATCAAAAAAGTGCTTTCTACGCCGACGTTTCGATTTATTTGTAAATCGTCTTCAGGGCTAACAAACAGAGGTACAACATGGAAATTAGGTCTTATATGAACACAATGTTGTGTAAACTAGACGACTCATGACACTTCTAAATATAGTTAATAAACGAAATAAAATGAGTTGAGCTTATATACTGACGCTTATGCACTAGAATGGGTGGAAACTGAATGGGAATGAACAATTACCTTAGAAGGTGTTATACCGTTTTGTCAAAAACGGTATAACACCTTCTAAGGTAATTGTTCATTCCCATTCAGTTTCCACCCATTCTAGTGCATAAGCGTCAGTATATAAGCTCAACTCATTTTATTTCGTTTATTAACTATATTTAGAAGTGTCATGAGTCGTCTAGTTTACACAACATTGTGTTCATATAAGACCTAATTTCCATGTTGTACCTCTGTTTGTTAGCCCTGAAGACGATTTACAAATAAATCGAAACGTCGGCGTAGAAAGCACTTTTTTGATTGGACCAACCCTCAAGAACCTCAATAATTACTACTAGTGGTCGAGAACAGCAGAATCTATAATATGTAACTTCACCAAAAAGTCAGAATCAGTAGGTACATACCGTCAAAAAGGATTGTACTTTGGTAGTTGAACTTTATCAATCGTTTTATCTCTACAAAAACTAAAAACACAAAGTGCAAAATACGATTGTCATTTCTGTCCTTAACTTGAAATAAAAAGGAGGTAAAATAGACTCGGAAGCAAAAGTTTCATCACCATTGAGTTGCAAAGGATGTGGGGCACAAATGACTATGGCACACGGCCTAAACTGCAAGCATGGCGGACTGGTAAAACAAGGCCACGACATGGTACGAGAGGCAGTTGCAGGAATGGCAAACCTAGCAGGGAGAGAAGTGGGTGTCGATGATGGATCCCCGGCATAGGTAGCTGATATCAGAGTCCACGCCTATGGGACAGGGAGAGGACGGCGTTTTTGGATAATCGCATTGGTAATGTTGATGCCTCCTCTTACCAGTCTCAAAGATGGACTGTAACAGCCAACCGGGCAGCCCGAGACAAGCACAGGAAGTACGATCAGGCGGCTGAAGATCTGAGAGCTTCATTTACTCCATTAGTGTGCTCGTGTGAAGGGGTGTTGCAAGTGGATATCCTAGCCTTCCAGAAGAGGCTCGTGAATGTGCTCGCTGATAAATGGAGTAAACCATGATCTGCCATTGCTGGCTGGGTAAGAACGAAACTCCAGATGTCAATCATCCGTGCAGTCTCCCGACGTCTTCGAGGCTCGAGGAAGAGCATCAGATGCCTCGGAATGGGGTTAGAGGATGGAGCACCCCTACCCCTACTAGGAAATTAGAGAAGAGGCCACTACCGAAGCTCAGAGAAAAAAAAGGAATATTGAAATACGAATATTGGAATATGAAAGATCTCTCAACGCCTTTATTGCGCCTCTACTGTGCCCATCCGTTAGCTTCACCCTTGTTAATAAATTGTATATAACTTAAAAGCTTCGAAAAAGCTCGAGACTGGTGTGTTTCAAGTACCTACGCTTCACGCTTGATAACATTTACAGTGATAACAGCCCCATCGCACTGTGTGGCAGTCACGCATCCGACAGATCAGGGGCCAGACACTCCTGTTCCATTACTGGTACTGCTTACCAGACCATGCTTACCACTGTAGAAGCCCTTCCTGGTCCAGAGCCATTCCATGATACAATATTTTCTTGGCCCATGGGATCAGTAAGGACGCTTAGTGACGATTCGATACTTTCGATATTTATTGATATCGATATTTTGTTTCGATATTTGTATCGATATTTTTCTTGCGATATTATTGAATATTGAAAGGAAAATATTGATATCGAAAGAAATGAAATATCGGTTGTGATGGTTATATTCCTTCCCACTGTAATTTATCAATTTTCCCTGAAATATGCAAAACAATAAGAGCCCAAAATAAATAGAAACGGAAGAAACGCAACACATAAACAACAATGTTGAAATAACATCACAACCCATGAATATGTCCGACATCCAGTCCTCATGCTCGATAATCGAATGAGAAGAGGGACAAGACATCGTCATCACTTATTTTCGATTTCGCGTTCGCCATTTCTGTTTTTATTAATTTATTATGTATTATTACAGCTTTTTACGAGTAAAATTCGAACTGGCATTAAGTTTAGATATCGATTAAAAAAAAAAAAAAAATGCAAAAACACCGATATCAGTGAAATCAATATTTTTCTTTCGATAATTTGTCGTGATCACAGATATTGATTAAAAAACTATGCAAAAACGTATTCGATATCAGTATTTTTCTTTCGATATTCTATCAATATCACTGATATTGATTTAAAAAAAAGCAAAGACATATTCGATATCAGTAGGTATTTTTCTTTCGATATTCTATCAATATCACTAATATAAAAATAAAAAAAGCAAAACATATATCAGTGAAATCAGTAGGTATTTTTCTTTCGATATTCTATCAATATTACTGATATTGATTTTTTAAAAAAGCAAAGGCATGTTTGATATCAGTGAAATCAAAAGATTTTTTCTTTTGACATTCTATCAATATTACTGATATTGGTTTTAAAAAAAATGCAAAAACATATTTGATATCAGTAAAATAAGAATTTTTCTTTCGATATCAGTAATATCGATATTTTTCTTCCGATATTTTATCGATATCAATACTGCCTTCCGATATTTTTTTGATGTTAAATATCGCATCGAAAGGTACATCGAATCGTCACTAAGGACGCTTCCCGGTACATAGAACTGGGCTGATTAGGGTACGGTTACATGCTTCATGGATATTATACACTGTAAAATATCCATGCGTGATTCCCACTCCAGGGAGCTGTACCCGTAAAGAAACTGGACTGCTAAGAGCTGAGTTTTTGTCACTGCACGGAACTGTTACAAGTCGATATTAGGTTCCAGTCCCAGTACAGCTGTACCGACACGCCTCTATTGTGTAGCAATTGTGGTGGGTTTGGGATACTTTCCTGTCAGATTAATATCCGCTCGAGATCCACTCACCCAAGCATTTGCTGATACTGCATGTTTTTCTTCTCTTAGTTGGCTGGTGCTATTCATATCGTTTTATCAAAAAATGATGAGCTAGGATCTAGAGGATATCAAAAACGCCTGTAGATTAGATTGGGTATTCGCATTGTCCTGTAGAAGTTTTGGGTGACCCCTCGTTCTGCTTTTAGATTAGTGCTTTAAATTATATTTGACGTCCCATAGCTGTATAGATATCGTTCAATTTTTATTTCAGCACGCAAATGCTGTTGAGAGGAATTTCGAATTTTACCCCTTGATGTTGTTTGGTTGTTGACACAATACAGATCTTTTATATGAGTTTCCTAAACCATAATTACGATTTTTCATGCTCAATAAATCCGATTGATGACATTCGTGTTCATTGTTTGTACCTTCCTTACCTGTACCTCTGATTGGTCCTCTATGAGTTCGTGGAGACGAGTAGAACAAGAATATGGACTTATAACAATTTCAAAACATACCCAGTGCATGCAGTATGTTGGTATGCTATACTAACAATAGGGGGAAAATAACAATACAGGGTGTCTACACTCAAGATGGGCATAACTTCAGGGATCAATTCTACAACTAATTTACAACAAAAATTGTCTCTTAGCAAATTTTTCTCAACCCACTCAAAATGCCTTTTTTTTCACTTCGACGTTTTTTTCGCGTTTCCGACCTTACGTCATTAAAACTGTCATAACTCATGCTATTTACTAAGTAATTTCACATTTGAGGATATCGTTGGAAAGAGCGTTAAATGTCCAAGCTACCTAGTGTAAAATCAAAATACTTTAGCGATAAACCATTTCTAAAAAGCAAGTCGAAAAGTCAACTTGAAAATTTTTTCGAAATTCGACTTTTTTCTTTTCTACGTTTTTACGATTAACGCCTGCCCATTTCGATGGGCTCTCTTGGGAAAAAACATGCTCAACTTGTCCGCTTTCCAACGGTCTATTAGTTTTTCTTTTAAAATTCAAATTGGAAGAGTAAATCAAGTTTGAATGCAAGAAAACGTGAGTTTTACTTGAAAATCGATTGTTTTACGCGGTGTAGGGTCCGTCCCCCTCGATCTCAAGATGACTTGACGAGTTTGGTATCATTCTCAACGTAATTTCTTACGCTGAATCCAATGACGACGCTTCCGAATAATTCTGACTGCTAGAAAGTGGATTTTTCGAAGAAAATCTTCATTTTTCTTACATAAAATACACATTATTTGTAGTTATGGTAGTGAGCATAAATTAACACCTTTCTACTCAATGAAAACATCAATCAGCTTGAAGGTTGATGTTTTTGTCGAGTAAAAATGTGTTACTTTATGCTCACTACCATATCTACAAATAATGCGTATTTTATGTAAGAAAAATGAAGATTTTCCTTGAAAATCCACTTTCTAGCAGTCAGAATTATTCGGATGTGTCACCATTGAATTCAGCGTAAAAAATTACGTGATACCAAACTCGTCAGTCATCTTGAGGTCGAGGGGAACCCTACACCGCGTAAAACACTTGATTTCCAAGTAAAACTCACGTTTTCTTTCATTTAGACTTGATTTACTCTTCCAATTTGAATTTTAAAAAGAAAAACTGATAGACCGTTGGAAAGCTGACAATTTGAACATATTTTTTCCGAAGAGCGCCCATCGAAATGGGCAGGCGTTTATAGTGAAAACGTTGGAAAGAAAAACGTCTGCCAAGTGGGTGTGGCACATAGCTTCCTCGTATCCATAACCGGATTATATAGATGATCCGATACATAGTAGTTAATCTCAAAACACCAAGCTCTAAGTACCTTCCACTACCCTCATAGGGGACCATCTACACGCTAATCTGGACAATCCTAGAAAATTTCATCGAGTTCGGATGAAAAATTAAGTGAGTAGATGTATGTGATTGGATCAAAAAAATACTTAGCCTCGGCTGGGATTCGAACCCGGGACCCCTCTATGCCCAGGGTGGGACCCCGGGACAGTTCTATGCGTTGCCTATGAGCTATTGAGGAATGAATATGATTTGAGATTCTCACAGACCATCCCTCTATGAATGAATCCCTCTATGAAAAACCATTCTCTATAATTTGCATAGGGGACCATCTAAAATCTACTCTGTTACATCCCTGAAAACTTCATTGAAATCGGATGGAAAATGTAGAAGTTATGGCTGTTACAAGGAAATTCGCGTTTGCCCATGCGCAGTGGCTACTATCAGTCCGAAGGTGGTGATTTTCATAGGGGACCGTCTACACACCAACCCGCACAATCCCTGAAAATTTCATAGAAATCGGACAATAACTTCGTATAGTTATGCCCGTTACGAGGAATTCATGCCAGACACGGAACCAAAATTGTTCAGAAAGGTCTAAAACGCGAGTGAAAATTTTGATTTTGGAGAACTTTTTTTTTCATCCTTAAAAAGTGAAAACAACGCTTCAGCTACCTTGGTAGACTCTAAAGCAAAAGTCAAATTTCGAAAACATTTTCAAGTTGGCTTCTTGACTTGCTTTTTTAGAAATGGTTTATCGCTAAAATTGAAATGGTTTACACTAGGTAGCTTGGACATTTAACGCTTTTTCCAACGATATTCTCAAATTTGAAATTACTTGGTAAATAACAGAAGTTATGCCCATCTTGAGTGTAGACACCCTGTATAAGTGTGAGTACTTTATGAGTTCGGGGTGACGAAGAGAGAATTTTTGAGGTTTTATTAGACCATGGAGGAAGATGTCAATAGTTTTCTACATTTATCTCAACTGTCCGATTTTAACATTTCAAAGTGATCTGAGTTCATCTTAACCAAATAGACGTAGCTGCAATGGGGAATTCGCCTCAATTTTAGATTCTGGATTTCGAGTAAAATCCTATAATACATCGAGCGTTAGAATAAAACGTTTAACACCGGGAATATCCAAGGGAAATAATTACCGTAGAAGAAAAAGCCTTAAGGGGTCGGTCGCCGTTCGTTCTTAGTATTTCGCCAAATTAAAGGCGCAAAAACTTTAACAGTTGTACTTACCTAAATATGAAATTTTAAAGGATTTTAGAAATTTATTTGTGCACGGCCCTAGGGAATTGAAAATCATCAAAATCGAACAATAGTTGCCTAAGAGAAATGGTAAAAACTACCGAATAAACGGGTTTTCCCTTATTTCTCAGGCAATAATCGTTCGATCTTGATGATTTCAGCGGCAATATTTCAGTTTTAAATTCCCAAGGCCCATGCACTAGTGAATTTCTAAAATCCTTGACAATTTCAAATTTAGCTACATTTTATGGGAAAAACATAACTGAATAAACGGATTTTCCCATTTTTCTCTCGCAATTATTGTTCGATTTTGATGATTCCAGCGATAATATTTCAGTTTTTCAATTCCCTAGGCCCACGCACTAATAAATTTCTAAAACCCTTTAAAATTTCAAATTTAGGTACTACTTTTTAAGTTTTTGCGCCTTCGATTTCGTGAAATACTAACCTGGAACGAAGAACAAACGGCGACCCCCTCAAGGGGGTCTCATCGGTCGCTGTTAATTCTTCGTTTCTGGTTAGTATTTTCCTGAATTGAAGAAGCAAAACTTTACAAAATTTAGCTAAATTTGAAATTTTTAAGCATTTTAGAAATTCCCTCTTATCATATCTTATATTACCTCTCTTCTTTACCTTACTGAGACCCCCTTAATAAGTAAAGCCTCTGTCAAAAAACACCGTGGAAATCGAGGGAGGCTGAGGGCCTCACCCTGAGTTTTCTTCCTGCTAAACGACGCAAAAACTTACTGAATTCACTCTGCTGTGCTCTAGCGAAGCATAAAAGAAGTATCTCAGCTAATAGTATTGAAGAGCGTCAACAGGTAGAGTTGTAGGCGCCCTTGCGACCACATCTAACTCAAATTATGAAACTAAGAGACGATGAATAATAATAATGCTTGATAAACTAATAGGTAGAATTGTATTGTAAAAAAGAGTTAGTAAATTTGTTCTAAATTCTGTTCTTGTAAATTCTTCCCTCCCCCAGTTACACCTCATAAGACCACCATAAGCCCCCACCACCAGTTGACCTCATAAGCTATAGTTTCATTTATGCTTCCAGAGGTAGCACTACTGTCGTAAGGAACACGATCCCCCATGAAGGCAGATTGGTTAGAAGGCCGGATACACCGCAACATGGCTGCCCCCATACAGATTGCCGCTACATTTAAAATTTCCATCTTCCTTAAATTCTCTAATTTCTTGGATGTTTTTTTCGAGCAGCACACTATGGTAAGTAAAGTAAAAAGTAAACTGAAATAAACAACCATCTCAGGTTGGATTTTCATCCGACTGCCATTCTTGGCGTCTCGGACGTCATCAGCTCTCTTCCAAAGGGAAGATCAGACTTTGTTCTGATGACTTTGCTCATGTCTTCCCATTGCACGCTATGGTTTTCTTCCGTATCAGTAAACGACCTTTTGAAAAAATAAATTTAAAAAATGTGAGGCAAATCCCCCATTGTCCTGAGTCAAAACACATACAAAAAAAATAAAGATTACAAGGTACCTTCATATCAGGGGCGGCTACTGTTAGGAGCATGAGCGCAAGAGCAACCCAGCCAATTGAAAAAAAAAAATTCAAAGTTCGTTCTTTTTTGTTTGAAGAGTAAGTTGGCTATAAAAGAAGACACGATCACAGGTACTGTACTAGTCGAATCTATGGATGAAAATAGAGGCAGGAGCTCACTCTATCCTGACCAATCAGTGGCAGTTAGGAGCATCAGTGAATATGGGAATTGTGCAGGATTGATTCATTGCATCCCCGCCAGAGAGCTCTGCAATCCGGGTTTCCTTATCGAGTTTGAGGCAAACAAAACTGAAGGGATTTTCGTTTTTGGATCTCCGTTTTGTTTTCTGCCTCGCCAGTCCCTGTCCCTGACTTTTCAAAGTATTGTGATTATTGACGAGTGTAGGTACGATGAATAATTTGGTGTATTATATCATTGTAAACTATTCACGTTTACTTGCCGTCTCTACATGGCTTCCAGCAGAAGTGTGAAGTGAATAACAAATTATTTTGCTACATTTCAGCTATTGCAATAAGATGGATGCATTTCTTGGGTTTAGACCTTTGATGATTAAATATTTCAGAATTTCTGTACTACTAGAGAAACATGGTTTGCAATTCTAGGATGAAAAAGTTACCAAGTGTCATACATCTATGTTCGTTAGTTCTCCAATAAAGTAAGGGTAGGAAAACCCCAGAGTGGCATGAGTCATCACCAACACGGATGAGGTGAGGAAGGGAAAGAACACGTCATTTGACGTCACCTCTTTTCCACTCTCCCCTCACCATAATAGCTAGAGTATAAAAGCCGCACTCAGGGGTCTTCCTAGATCCATTCGTACCTAGTCAATGGGACTCATCATTTCTTCTCGCCTTCACCTTACCTAGGGCCCAGTTCCACAGAGGGAATGGTTTGCTCTATAAAGGTGCCGAACCTCTATCTCCCCTTAGGGATCTCTTCAGAACAACTAGGCTTCATTAGGTAAATGCTCCGCTTCCCGCTGGTCGGTCTGGGTCCAGATGCCGAGGTTTGCGAATAGATAATTCAAGCACTTATCTGGACAGTCGGCTGCAAGGCGCCGCGGATCTAGTGCCAAGGCTGTAGGCCTAGGGATCAATCTCTCCGTTGAGTAGGGTTCAGGCTAGTTCACAAATCAGCGCATCGAGAGGACCATCGCCCTCACTCGAATACACGCAAACACAACACCAAGATTTATTCCATTTGCATATCGTTGAAATTTCTATTTGGCTGAGAAAAGCACCTGTTCTGGCCCTTCCCCATAGCTTCTGATCTCTGTGCTCGTCCTGAGTTTCAAGGCAGGAGCCGCCACTGCTTCATATAATGGGATAGGTACAATCAGGGGGTCGTAAATCACACTCAACTCGTCACTTAATTATTCTTTATTAACATTTTAAATAAAAAGATGTCAACTTGACTATATATTTATATTTATTTTTATAAGTAAACAGTACTAGTGAATCGAAATTTCGGACTGTCAACTTACATCAAGTCCACACCTGACGCCCCGGAAAAGGGCGCATCGAAAAATCAGTTTTACGTCAGGCCAGCCATCCTGTACTATTTTTGGGTGCACATTCCAGACATGAACGCAGTAAAAGCAAAGGAAATGAAATTTCGTCCTCCGAACTCGGCTGCGGGAAAATGAAAAAAACGAAATTCGAACGAACATTTTTGAAGGTGTTTCGACTGCTAACTATTTCTCTTTGAGTGACAAAATCACTAAGGCGATATCAACAAAAAACAACATTTCGTTTAACAATGAAAAACAACACAAGCCCTGGTCAACTTTCGGGAAGAAGTTGATGATTTCGAAGAAAAAAATACAATGAAAGACTTTCAAAAAATACTTCACCGTTTTGAAACAACTTCCGTTGTTGAGTAGAGCTTTGTAACAAGCAGTCGTGTTTTTTTACAGTATAAAACTATTTTTGCGCACATTTTGAGCGACTACCAAAAATAATAATGATTTATAATAAATTCATTCGGTATTGAGATTTACAATAGACTATTTAAAGCGATTGGTAAGAACGTAATTTTGTAGTATGAGATGAGACAGTTTCAGTATCTACAAGTTCTGCATAGGGGAGGGTGGCCGGTCATCTATGGAGTTCTACATGATATTTACCACATTTACCCCCGGTGGTCATATAATGTTGCTGCCAGTCTTAAATGTTGATGATCAAAATGAGTTGTTGCTTATTTGACTTTTTTAAAGGTGTATTTTGGTTGAATACTGAGAAAACTGCTGCCACGGTGAGGAACCAGTCAGGTTGATTTGAGTTAATTTTGATTTCTCAAGGACTCAATAGGAAAAAACTATCATAAGTGGGAAACTATTCAACCAACTATTGCTTCCTATTTTTATTGAAAGTTATCAAACAGCCTTTTCTTCATTGAAAGTCAAAATTCTTCCAAATTATGAGATAAAATGATGACATGTTTGAGAGCCATTTCTGTACATGTCCTCTTAAGCCATGTAGTGGGAACCCCATCAACCATATTGAAACCAATTCACGTCATCACTGGATTTGGAAGAAATTGAGTGGGAAATTGGGAAGTATTGGAATGGGCAAAAATTACGCCAGAAGTATCAACTGGGAGGGAACTTCCAATTTCGGGAGTTTAAGAAGGTAAGCGGGGTTTGGTTTGAGTTTCGTCAGCAGGAGAACGAGTTTGTGGAGCTTCTTTTCCTCCAGAATCTCTCAGACTGGCAGTACAAACTGAGTGGCATTGCCCTCAGACTGGTATTACCCACTGACTGGCATTACCCACTGACTGGGGTTACCCATTTTCCGAAATAACCTACTTGCTCGCTTTACCCTCCGACTGTTTATTACCCACAGACAGGTATCACCCACGGACAGGCATACCCACAGTCTGGTGTTACCCACTGATTGGCAATACTCGGACTGGCAAACTGGCATTACCCAGTGACTGGGATTGCCCACTGAGAGGCAATACTCAGACTGGCATTACCCACAGACAGGGATCACCATCAAACTTGTATTACCCTCTGACTGGTACCACCCACTGACTGGGATTACCCATTTTCTGACATGTCCCACTTCCTCGCTTCACCCACAGACAGTGCTTTACCCATAGACAGGGATCACCCACAAACTGGTATTACCCACAGAATGGTATCACCCACTGACTGATATTACCCACAGACTGCTATTACCCACTGACTGGTATCACCCATTTTCTGACATGTCCCACTTCCTCGCTTCACCCACAGACAGTGCTTCACCCATAGACAGGGATCCCCCACAAACTGGAATTACCCATTTTCTGACATGACCCGCTTCCCCGCTTTACCCACAGACAGTGCTTCACCCATAGACAGGGATCCCCCACAAACTGGAATTACCCATTTTCTGACATGACCCGCTTCCCCGCTTTACCCACAGACAGGTATCACCCACAGACTGTTATTACCCACTGACTGGTATCCCCCATTTTCTGACATGTCCCACTTCTTCCTTCAACTGCCCACTAACTGGCATGACTTACTAACTGACATGACCCACTGACTGGCATTACATTTGGACTAGCGTTACCCAATGATCTACATCGTCTGACCGGCACTACACCCTCCCCTAACAGTAAACAACGATGAAAATGGCTGGGAACACCTGCAACTATTTAGTATCGTTTTGAACGTGTTGCCTAAACGCGAATTAGTTCTTTTTTTGGAGGAGATTTTTGAAAATTCCCCCAGGAATTCAGAGATGCAAGTTATTTTTAGTGTACAAATGCCGTTTGGTGACTCATTGGAGGGTATTTGTCGTGACGAATGGGGACTCTAAAAAATAGATTCTCGACACATCAAATAAATATAAATAAATTAAAAAAGAAACACTTGGGGGTTGAAAAACATCTTTTTCCAAATATTTACACAAAAGTTGCCTAAAAATTCCATATAAATTACTTCGGAATCGCTCGTTCACAAATCGTGTTACTTCAAACACAACAAGCACAGATTCAAAGAAACAACAAAAACATTCACTTTTCGTTGAAATATTGCCACTTGATTAATTTTTTTAAAAACTAGACACCGTTTTCAAATACATTATTCTCAAAAACAAAAAAATAAAACCGCTAGAGATCTGAAAAATTACCCAAAAGGCGAAGCATAATTTGCCCGCCCGCCCCACATTCTCAAAAAACATGGTCAGAATTGAACCCTCTCGTTTTTTTTTATTCTACAGTATAAAACCTAAAATTGAACAAACTGGAAATGAATTAAACGACCAACTACTGGTGATAGAATGAATAGTTTGCCTGGTTTGCTCATTTTTTGTACAATACAAAGGGGGTTAAAAAGGGGATTTTGAACACAATTTTTTTTTCTCTCCCAATTCACGAACTGGTCGAAATTTTGTACACATTTTTACGGGAAAATTTTAAATCGCACTACATTTTGGGTTCGTACGGACTTGAAAATAACGAAGAGGGGCCTTATCGAGGAGTTTACCCTGTGCATTCCCAGAATTTTGGGAGGGAAACTAGACACATAAATTCTCAAAGCGCATCGCTGTGGGGGGAAAAAACAACTAGAAAATTCTAAAAAAAAAGAAGGGGACTAAAAATTTTTTCCAGACATTATTCTAGTTATCCTTACAAACTTACTTCAATAGAAACTGTACACAGAGAACAATGTTTTTTAAAATTTAATCACTTTAAATATGTACATTCGAAAAGTAACAAAAGAGGAACAAAAGAAACAGCAAATTTCAAAATGAAAAACAAAATTCGCTTCAAACTTAAACAATTCGATTTACAGCGACCTTCTGTCAAAGTACGGTTCGTAAACTGACGTCCGCAAGTACACGGTACCTGACCGGTTAATCAACGTAACCAAACGTAAACAAACAACGTAAAGTACAGGCGAGAAATCAACCACTCGAGGAGTTCGTCTCGATGCCTCTTTTTTTAAAAATTAGCAAGTCTTTGTGAATAAATGTACAGAAAATCACTGACCACATTTTTGTAGATATATACAATCAAATAACTACAAAAGTACTTTGTAAAACACCACACTGGCACAACAACAGCTCTGAGGAGCTCAAATGAAATCTAGACTGTATAGCGTTGGTTGATTTTGAATTTTTCGTTTGAAAACCGCTCATAATCACATTTGAGCCTCATTTCAGCGAATTTTCGAAAATAATAAAAATGATGCACTCAAAATTTTTAATATTGAAAATTTTTTGATTTTTTTTTTTTTTTTTTTTACTGAAATCCGTTTTGGAACATTTTAAATAGAATCCTGACGTTTTTCCAATTTTCACGTAAGCACATATTTATGACTGAGTGTTACCTATATAGCATTTCTAAGTCAAATTAAACTTTGTCCAAACCAAATTACTCCTTTTCCATCACAAAACAACATATTTCCGTAAAGTACCTAATCTCACAAAGTAAGTATTTCCTCACTGAAATCCGTTTTTGAACATTCTAAATCGAGTCCTGATGTTTTCCAATTTTCATATAAGTACCTACCTACCTATATAGCATTTCTAAGTCAAATTAATCCTTTTCCGAACGAAATTAAACTTTGTCCAAACCGAATTAAACTTTGTCCAAACCAAATTAAACTTTGTCCAAACCGAATTAAACTTTGTCCAAACCAAATTAAACTTTGTCCAAATCAAATTACTCCTTCTCCATTACAAAACAATATATTTCCGTAAAGTACCTAATCTCAAAGTCATTAAAGACCGAAATGCGGTCGATGTTTTTCTTCCTGTTGGATGGTTGGTGGCTTTGCAGACGAGTGATCTATATAGAAAAATAATAAACCATTGTGTAATAATTTGCAGCGTTTTTCAAGACTACAATTCTGCACAAATTTTAGTTTTGCTGATGGATTTTTTCAAAGATGTCACACTCGTAATTTCGAAGATGTTTTTTTTTTGAAAATTTTCAAACTTTGCTGTGGAAAGCTCTGAAACGGATTGCAATCACTATATTTTCAATCAAGAATATAATTTTCCACAAATTTGAGTTTCTCTGATGCATTTTTTGAGTGAGTTGTGGTGTAAAATGACACTTGAATAATGTCAAAGATTTTTTTTGACAAAACCTCGAAATTTTGTAGTGGAATGCTCTGAAATGGATTGCAATTACTATATTTTCAATCAATACTTTTATTTTGCACAAATTTGAGTTTTTCTTCTAAATTTGTAGTAGACAGCTCTGAAACGAATTTGATTTACGGGAGTTTCAATAAATACTTTTAATTGGGACAAATTTGAGTTTTTTTAAATGGATTTATTTATCCAAAGATGATTTTTGAAAACTTCAAAATTTTGCAGCGGAATGCTCTTGAATTGGATTTTAATTGGAATTCTTCAAGACTATAATTCTGCACAAATTTTAGTTTTGCTGATGGATTTTTGAGTGGGTTGTAGTCAGGTGCGTCAGGTGAGAATATTCTCCAGGCAAACAGCTTGGCCAGAGGAATAAACAATGATGAAAAACGCAGCAAATTATTACACAAAGGTTCATCTTTTTCTGTACAGCGTCAGCAAAGAACACAGCTTTGCCATTGTCACCACCTACCAACCACGTTTTCGCTTCATAATCCAGTTTATTTAGATGAAAAGAACGCTTCATACTCCGATCAAAAAATAAAGAATTCATTCATTGAAAAGTTTGATTACTGGTTGCTAAGGAATTTCTGAATGGTGGGGAGATGATGTGAGTGGATGGATATTGCATTTGCATGCTTTGCATTGCGGGGGTTAATTAGTCATCTTCCAAGGTTACGAAACAGCTCATCGATAGTTTGCCTAGGCTGATGCTGTGGTAGTAGGGGTATATCTGCCGGCGATATAGGCGATCTGCCTAACCACTGTCAGAGGGCCACTGATCGTCGCCTGTCATCCAAAACAGTCTAACAAAATTCATCTCTCTGAACTGCTTGCCTCGCATCATCGAGCCCTGCGCTAGTTTGCGTATCATCTGCAATCGATCGTAGTTACCAATCTCTACAACTTTCTGATGTGTTGCGGGCTGGTATCCAAGGCAAAATAACTACTTACTCCATTCTCTTATTTCATTTAAATTCCTCACTAATTATGAAATACCTAGTCCCTACATTTTACAAAAATTTTCCAAAATCGGCTAATACTACATGCAAAAAATGGAAATATAGGAGAAAACAAAAATTAATTTACTCATTTTGCGTATTTTCAGTAAGGCAAACAGTGTTTGCTATGTTTGCCTGGAGGAGACTACAACTTGTAGAGTAAAGTAACACTCGTCAATAATATCAAAGATGTTTTTTGGAAAAACTTCAACATTTTGCAGTGGAATGCTCTAAATTGGATTTCAATTGGAATTTTTCAAGACAATTCTGCACAAATTTGAGTTTTGCTGATGGATTTTTTCAAAGATGTAACACTCGTTATTTCGAAGATGTTTTTTTGAAAAACTCCTAACTTTGCTGTGGAAAGCTCTGGAACGGATTGCAATCACTATATTTCCAATCAAGAATATAATTTTGTTCAAATTTGAGTTTCTCTGATACATTTTTTGAGTGAGTTGTAGTGTAAAATAACTCTTAAATAACGTCAAAGATGTTTTTTGACAAAACTTCGAAATGGTGTAGTGGAATGCTCTGAAACGGATCGCAATCACTATATTTTCAATCAATACTTTAATTTTGCACGAATTTGAGTTTTTCTTCAAAATTTGAA
The DNA here is from genome assembly GCA_009739505.2 of Apolygus lucorum. Classification (NCBI taxonomy): domain Eukaryota; kingdom Metazoa; phylum Arthropoda; class Insecta; order Hemiptera; family Miridae; genus Apolygus; species Apolygus lucorum. Next base: position 8,228,478 of record CM019181.2, on the reverse strand, counting down.
AAAGACAAAACTTCAAAATGTGTAGTAGACAGCTCTGAAACGAATTTGATTTACGGGAGTTTCAATAAATACTTTTAATTTGTACAAATTTGAGTTTTTTGATGGATTTATTTATCCAAAGATGATTTTTGAAAAACTTCAAAATTTTGCAGCGGAATGCTCTAAATTGGATTTCAATTGGAATTTTTCAAGATTATAATTCTGCACAAAAATTAGTTTTGCTGATGGATTTTTCAAAGATGTAATGTCCACAAATTTGAGTTTCTGTGGTTTATTTTTTGAGTGAGTTGTGGTGTAAAATGAAATAACGTCAAAGATGTTTTTTTTTTTACAAAACCTCAAAATTTGGTAGTGGAATGCTCTGAAATGGATTGCAATCACTATATTTTCAATCAATACTTTAAATTTGCACAAATTTGAGTTTTTTTGATGGATTTATTTATACAAAGATGATTTTGGAAAAACTTCAAAATTTTGCAGCGGAATGCTCTAAATTGGAATTTTTTAAGATTATAATTCTGAACAAATTTTAGTTTTGCTGATGGATTTTTCCATTCCATTTACGTCAATAACGTCAAAGATGTTTTTTGGAAAAACTTCAAAATTTTGCAGTGAAATGCTCTAAAATGGATTTTATTCGGATTTTTTGGTAATTTTGCACCAAATAGCTATTCGAGGTAGAAATGAGTCTCAGTTTTGGATCGTGAGGGATTTTCAAGGTTGAAATGATTCAAAATTGGGCGATTTGGAACAGTCAGTTCGCAGTATGGGGCTACAGCTACATGAAGTCAGTCGGGGGGTAATATTATTGGCCTTTCTCCTTGAGGCCCTGGAGGAGGTGCTCCGTCATGAGCGCGGGCGTGGGCTGGTGGGCGTAGCTGCGGATCTGGTGGAGGGAAATGAGCTGGTTGGGGAAGCCGTTGGAGGCGACGGGCGCTTTGGGCATCTCCATGCCGACCGAGGTCTGGACGCCGCCGAGCTGCCCCATCTTGGCGCCGGGGAAGGCGATGGCGTTGTAGGAGAGGTAGGAGCGGTGGTGGTCCGGCATCTGGTGGTGGTTGTGGTGGTGGGTCGGCATCCCCATCGACTGGATGGGCGTGAAGGCCGACGCCGAGGACGTGTTGGTTTTGATGCCGCCCGAGATGACCGAGTCGTGGTAGTTGAGCGGCGAGCCGGCGGCGGACGGCGTCGGAGGCGGCGCCGGCGGTTGGACGCCGCGCATCACGTGGTCGTCGCCGTTCATGTCCGTCCTGTGGTGCAAGTGCTCCTGCAGAACGCCGTTTTGACTCCCGTAGGCGGCCTCGTGCTGCTGCTGCATCACGTCCACCAGGTTATTCGCCGTGTCCGGCGACACTTTCGGCCAATAATGGGGGTTCTCCAAAGCGACTCGAGGGATCCCGATAATCGGCGGCCGCTTATCAGTCCTCTCAGCGTGCTTCTGCATGTGCTTCGTCAAGTACGTCTCCTGCGTGTACGACTTGCCGCAGTACTGGCAAATGTGAGTCTTCAAATGCTTGGACTCCTTATGCTTGGGGATGTGCTCCAACAACGACGGCTCGTCGCTGAAACACTTGTAACAAGAATTACACTTGTAAGGCTTATCAGTCTGATGGCACCGCGAATGGGACTGGAGGTTGCTCAGCTGGCTGAAGGCCTTGTTACAACCGGGGTGCCGACACTTGTAAGGCTTGTCGCCAGTGTGGGTCCTGATGTGCTGCTGAAGGTGCGACAGCTGAGTGAACTTCCTCTGGCAGATCTCGCACCTGTAGGGCTTGATGCCGAGGTGGATCCGCGTGTGCTGACTCAGATAGGAGCTGTTGGCGAAGGTCTTGCTGCACTGCGTGCACTTGTAAGGCTTCACTTCTCTCATGTGCAGCTGCGAGTGGAGCTGCAATTCCGACTTGGAAGAGAAAATCTGCAACAAACAGAGAAAAACAGCTGATTAGAATCCAGGACGGTTCACACCTCTCATCTACACTACAAACAGTGAATTAGCAAATATTTGAAAAAAAAAAAAAAAAATTAAACCTATTTTAAGCCTCCAAGAAGCCTCAAGGAATATTTTCATAGAGTTTCAGCCTAAAAAAAAAAAAAATTTTTGAGCATTAAAAAACCCTTGAAAGATTGATTTTCACTGATTTTCACATTAGGAAAAAAACCTTGAAAATATTTTAACTGGTTTTGGTTTATTATTTTCAATAATGAACCTTTGGAATCGACCAAGAAAAAAAAAATTTTAACACCCCCTCAAAATTTGATGGTTTACGTTTCAAGGTACGTAGAATCCAAAAATCGAATAAAAATTTGGCCGTCCGTCCGCCGTACGCGGCACTTTTGCCACTTAGCATTGACCGATTTTGATGAAATTTGGTATGTAGGCTCCATTTGGGGTCTAGTTGTGCCCCGAAGCTTTTGGTTGATGTAGGTCACTCCTAAGGGTTCCAAAATCAATTTTGAAATTTTGAAAACGCCCTAACTCAAAAAATTTCGATATAAAAGTATTGTTTTTCCTTCAAATTAAGATTCTATAGAATTTTTAGAATTTTTTGAGACCACGCGGAGCTCTGTAGGACAAACCGTTCGCTCCCTACGAAAATTTAAGGGTTTATATTGAAATATATATATATATATAAATCAAAACACGAGTGTGAATCGCAAAAGAGGCCTAATCTCCGTTCAAATTTTAGCTGACCAAAATGCGATCGATGGTTGGTAATTTTGATTTTTTTTTATTAAAAAAAAAATTTTTTTTGATTTTTTTCTTCTTTTTTTCTTTATATTGGATGGTTGGTGATTTTGTAGACGAGTGATCTATATAAAAATAATAAACCGTTGTGTAATAATTTGCAGCGTTTTTCAAGTATAAACCTTAAAACATATTTAAACTAATGCTTAGCGTTGAAGAAAAAATTAAATTTTTTTTAATGCTGAAAATATTGAAAGTGGGTTGGTTTCAGTATTAAAAAACCCTAAAAAATATTATTATTAATTTTTATCGTTGAAAAACCTTAAGAAATAATCAAACCTATTTTCAGCCTCTAAGAAGCTTCAAGAAATATTTCCACTGATTTTCAGTCTAAAACATTTTCAGCATTTAAAAAACCATTAAAACATTTTAACTGATTTTTAGCATTGACAAACCTAAAAAAATATTTTAACTGGTTTTCAGCTTAAAAAAAAAGAAAAACAAAAATTCAGCATTAAAACCCTCGAAAAATATTTTAACTATTTTTCAACATTCAAAAAAACCTTTAAAATATTTTAAACGATTTTTTCAGCTCTAAAAAAACCTTGAAAACTATTTCGACTTTTAGCATTGAAAACCCTTAACAAATATTTTCACTAATTTTCAGCATTTAAAAAACATTTAAACCAATTTTCAGCTTTCAAGGAGCCCCAAAAAACTTTTTCACTGATTTTCAGCCTAAAAAAAAAAAAAAGATTTTCAGTGTTGAAAAGACCTTGAAAAATATGTTTTCTGATTTTCAGCATGAAAAAAACTGAAATAATCGATAACCACAAAATAAATGTTGAAGTTAATGAGCGAATTTTCAAAGAAATCTTCACAGGTATGGTTAAGAAAATCGAAATATTAGCGGTATTTGAGAGTAGTCAGCCATGTGGGTGAGGCACATAGCACGAATCGTTAATATTGAGAAAAAAAACTCAACAAATTCACTTCTAGTCACCTCGTTTTTTCGATTTTCAGTTTACCTTGACCATCCTATTATATCACAGGGTATGCTTTGAAGATTTTAGTAGTACATATTGATGTTCTACTCGTCTCCACGAACTCATAGAGCGCCCACACGTATATTGGTAAATATCGGGAGTTAAGGCAGTTTTAATGTTGAAAAAAACAAAAAACTCTTTAAATTGAAATACTTGGAAAAACATGGGGTTAGAACGAAATTGCTAAGATATATTTTTTGTTGGAAATATCTTTTAGAATCGACCTCTAGAGGGTTAACAGTCGTGTGTGGCCGCTCTGTAGGTAGAAAATAGAGGTTCGCCCTTGAAAATAACAATAATTGTTGAACTTGAAATTATTTCAAGTTTCTACGGACGAGGAAAGCAGCGCGAAGCCTCTCTGATGAGTTGTATTGCCTTCACCATCACCAACATTTTAATACGATGTTTATGGTAACATGCTTTCCAATTTTCCCAATCGAATTCTTGCACTCCATTGCTGACAATTTTCTTCAAAAATATGCCGAAAAATAACGAGTTTCTAGGATTCGCCACATCGTTCGAACTCGTACGAGTGATGGAGTTTTCAAGGCAATTGCATAACCCACTTGAAATCCACCCGTCCTTCGTAATCTCGAGAGGAACGAAAATATTCGCTTTTATTTAGGCGGGTAACTTCCTAGTGTGTCTCATCCGATAGTACGCTGTTCCCGTCGTATCTGCCGAAGGTTTTAGGCAATTCGTAATCGGAAAACACTGCTGTAACAATTATCAGGGGCAGGAACACAAGATTCAAATTGGGCAGCACCAAAATTATTAGGTTTATAAGTAGAACTAACTACGAGGTCTGTAACATGAAACCCTCTAGTTCATGAAAAATTATGATAAAAGTTCCAGTTATGCAGTAGCTTAATGAGTAAAGTTCAAAAACAAACCACCATCAGCAGTTTTGTTTTAATATTTTTGTTAGTACCAGGGAAGCAAACAGGCGCGGATCCAGGGGGGGGGGGGGGGAGGTACAGGGGTCATGACCCCCCCCCCCCCTCAAAAAGCGGAGGTAGTTACGAGTAAATTGTTCAAAATCCAAAAAACCAAACGATCAAAATGAACTCAGTTTTTGTGAAATCAAAAACTAAAAGCAAACTATCAAATGACAGAAGTCAACATATTTTGCTAAAACTAAAAACATTGGAAACAAAATGTATGAATAATAACGACTCAACTTTTTATAGAATACTGATTTTTTTCTGCATTTGGTTTGTAGGAACTAAGGAACACTTGTGATTAGTTAACATTTTTCTATAATTTCCAACTGAGACGATCATTATTACAATACAAAATCTAATTTTCTATTTGTTTTCGCGAATCTATCTCAACACGCGTATTACGTTTCAGGCTTTCTTTCAGCCAAAAAATTTTGGTTCAGTGTCTGTCTTCTGTGTGTCTCGTGAAATCCTTGTAACGGACAAAACTATACGAAGTTATAGTCCGATTTCGACGAAATTTCTCAGGATTGTTCAGATTAGCGTGTAGATGGCCCCGTGGAGATTGACGTTTTGAGATTAACTGCTGTGCATCGCATCATCTATACAATCGGGTTTTGGATACGAGGAAGCTATGTGCCACACCCACTTGGCAGACTTTTTTGTTTTTTTTTTATATTGTTCTCTCCTGTGACCGGGGGGTCCTGTGACCGCCCCCCCCCCCCCCGAAAAATTTCTTGATCCACCCCTGGATGCAAATCGATTATTATCGATAATATAGAAATATCGATATTTTGCCTCCAATTATCGATTTTTATATGACAAATTTTCAATAAAAATGAAGTTATTGCAACGAACTCAAAATTATTAGCATGAGCTTTGTTTTGACTGAAGTCCGTTTTGGAACATTCTAAAACAATTCGTGAAGGTATTTGCAAAAATTTCATGTTTATAAATTTACAGGGTGGTCCTGAATGAATGGACCACCCTTCCTATTTTCGTCATAAAAAGGGTTAAATAACATTTTCAAACGCCCCCATAATTTTTTACGAGGATTTCAAACATCACACTTTCGAGCGCAACGCGCATCAATTTCGTTTTTTAAAATGGAAACCCTCATTTTTTAAATTACAGATTTGGATTCTACGCAAAATTTGATGAAAATTTGATCCCTCGAGCGAGTGCAACCCGTTCCGCGTGCGCGCAAAGTTGCCTAACTACTAAAATTGCGCAAAATATGAATTCCAGTAAACCTCGAGTGAAGTTATGAAGTTAGTGGTACATGATTTTCCATTATTCTTTACCGCTGATTCAAGTGATGCCATTCATATTTTTATGACCCGTTTTAGCGGAATAATGGATCATTTGAGGACTGCGGAATTATATATTAGGTGGGGGATTCCCGCAAATTCAAATTTATTCCATTCAAAATGATAAGCCAGTGCGAGATCAATAAATAGTTACAACTTTTCCGTTGTATTTTTTTCTTATTTGTTAAAACCTTGATTTCGATCCCTGAAAATCCCCCACAACAGGGAAAGTACCTTGGAAATATTAGACATTTTTTTAGTAAGCCTCATCACGAAAGGTGCGGCAAGTCCCCCCAACTAGATACTTGGAATTTTAATAATACTGTAATAATAATTAATGAAAATGTGTAGGTATTAATATTGATGGTCATATTTTGGCTCGTTGGCTCGTCTCCCCCCCCCCCCCCCACAGACGGACTAAGTCCAAAGTTGTATCACGTTCTAATTGTTTGAATGAAGTAATGATATTTACCTAATGGTTATTGTAGCGTTTATATCTGATAAATCTAAATAAAATGTGTTTTCTTCTTCTTCTTCCACTTGGAATATTTTTTCGAACAATAAATGTAGGTAACGAAGAAATAAAGTTAAAAAAAATATGTAAAAATTGGGAGAAGAAGTTATTAAGTTGATCGGAAGAGGAGGGGGTGGTCATAATAGGGACTCGTTCGCTACCTCATAAAATATATCATGTAAAGAAAATGGGCGAGTTTTTACATAGTAATTGAAAGGGCGTCGTTATGGACGATAATTTTCCCCAACTCATTTCTCGGTGGATTAACATAACGGCCTAGAGAATAACTTGATCAGAGGGCGGTCGAGCCGATGCAACGGACGACTCAATTTTGAATGGAAGGACATCGGAAGCAAAAACCGGAGACATTTCAAAATTGCGACGAATACAGCAGCGGGCCGATTACGCCGAAGTTACCTACTAGGTTCTGAATAATAGACGGATAATTTTTGTTATGGCATTTCTAAGTCAAATTTAGGATTCTCCCCGTACCAAATACATATTTTCCAAACTAAGGAATGTAAATTTAGCACAAACTAGGCCTTGAGCTCGTCAGAAGGGAAAAGCAGAACAATACATCGACATTTTTCAACCTCCAAGCATTCGGAAGAGATGCTTGTAAAGAAGGGGTGCGCTTAAAGAAGGAATGGACATACAGAAGGAATGGGGTGTGCGCATGGGTTGGAAAAACAGTGAATTTGGTTAGGAAAATTTTGAATTTGACTTGGTAATGCTATATATTGTTGACCTTGAAGATACACCAGTATTCGGCACCTATTATTTATGTAGGCAGTAGCACCTAGGTAGGTATTAAGTTATTATGAATCCATCTGTAGGACCAACCGTTCGTTCCTTGTAGGAAGAGCGATTCATAAGCAAATGCCCGCTGTAGGAAAATGCAGCCCAAATTCTCAGCTCATTATATTGCATGACAAACATATAATTCGGCTATAAACTCGCAGGATCACTGCAACTCCGGGTTTTAATTATGTAATGGTTAACAATCTCGTTATCAAAAGGCCCTCATTTGGAGGGACGGTGGGAAGAACCTTATAAAATCTTATGTTTTTCATATGATTTTTTTTTCGTGTTTCTTAAAATAATCTGTTTATTATTACAGCTATATACAATATATCTAGTAATTTTTCATTAATATGTACAATTAACTAGGATTAGTACATAATAAAGAGAAAATACGAGATGTATCGTATACAGTAGAATAATAAACAAATTATTAAAAATAACAAAAAACAAACCTTGAAAAACCTATGATCTTTGCAACGGTTCTTCTCGCCTTCTTTTCAAATTAACGTCTTTTGATAAAGAATTATTTAACCATCACATAATTAAAACCCGGAGTTGCAGACATCCTGCGAATTGAAAACCGTATTATTCTTAAAAATAAAGTTTGTACGTCGTCCTTCAGACTCAAAGTGTATGAAATGCAGAATTTTTCTTCTTAATTAGCGGGCAATTTTGTTCGAAATTCCACAATTTGAAGTACTTAAATAATTGCAACGTGAACGGTAGACACATTTTTGTGAATAGTCCTGACCTTTTAAAGGATTTCTTGAGAATCGGGAACGTTACTTGATTGTAGTGATTTGGAAGTAATAGAGAAGAAATTGTTTAAAAGGTGTCCTCATCGGTTGATTGAAAACCTACATAAAACATCGACGAGTCGTCCCGAAAGTTAGTCAAATTTGAGATTCGTGGATGGACAATATTTATGTACAAGACGTACTTGAATACCACCTTGTAACCTCACTTCGTCAGCTGAAAACATACTCGTATTGTTAACGAAAGAAAATCGAGAGAGGTCGCGAAAGGTGTAGTTGGGACTCTGGGAGTTGTGCTGCAACACTCTAAAGCCCCGCGGGGTTCATTTGTGCGTCGAAATTACTCTTTTTTGGCATCGCAAGTCAACTCACAGGTAGGTTTTGAAAAAGTTACATTTCATGTTTCAACAAATGATTTCAATAAACGTGGAAAAAACGTCAATTTGTTTCTAAAAAAGTGGAAATCATGGGAATTTGGTGCGTAAAGATTGTTTCCTGGGGGTTTTCATAGACGAATCGAATGAGACCAACAACAGATCGATAATGTCATTCCTGAGTTATGACGAATTAACAGTGGTGACCCTCTACGTGTTGTGGCTCTTTTTGCGGTTTACATCCTCTCCTAGCTCCTGTATGAGCTTTGAGTTCAGCCTGAAGCACAACTGCAGACATTGACTGTGGAGAAAGAACTCTGGACCCGCCAATTGGGTTCCAAATTTTGCAATGCTGGAATCATCAATTCCAGCATTGAACCAGCTGGACCACAATTCTGATTCAGAGAAGCAACTGCGGAAACTCCTGGACTTGGACACAAATGACCTGGAGATTGGAGACAAGCACCCTTCCCAGCAACTATTTGAGATTAGAGATCTTTCCATAGGTAAAGTAAGTGACGTCTTCGTCTTTGTGGAAGAAGAACTCGGTATAATGCTAGCTGGATTCCAAATTTTTCAGTGCCCGAATCACCAATCAAGTTCTTGTTTGAGCAGCATCATATAACAAAGTCCTTCTGAAAACCTCCTGGACCACAATTCCGATTCAGATGAGAAGCAACTGCGGTAATTACTGGACTTGGAGACAAATTACCTGAAGCTTGGAGACAAGTACCCTTCCCAGCTACTATTTGAGATTAGAGATCTTTCCAGAGGTAAAGTAAGGGACGTCTTCGTCTTTGTGGAAGAAGAACTCTGCATAATGCTAGCTGGATTCCAAATTTTTCAGTGCCCGAATCACCAATGACGTCACGAAGTTCTTGCTTGCTTGATACTGCAACTTCCTTCTGAAAACCTCCTGGACCACAATTCCGATGCAGATGAGAAGCAACTGCGGAAACTCCTGGACTTGGACACAAATGACCTGGAGATTGGAGACAAGCACCCTTCCCAGCAACTATTTGAGATTAGAGATCTTTCCAGAGGTAAAGTAAGGGACGTCTTCGTCTTTGTGGAAGAAGAACTCTGCATAATGCTAGCTGGATTCCAAATTTTTCAGTGTCCGAATCATCAATCAAGTTCTTGTGTGAGCGGCATCACATTACAACGTCCTTCTGAAAACCTCCAGGACCACAATTCCGATTCAGCTGAGAAGCAAATGCAAAAACTCCTAGACTTGGACACAAATGACCTGGAGCTTGGAGACCAGCACCCTTCCCAGCTACTATTTGAGATTAGAGATCTTTCCATAGGTAAAGTAAGAGACGTCTTATGTCTTTGTGGCTACAGCCCCTTCCGACCTAAATTCAGGTTACTCTCAGCACTGGTACGGACGAACTGCGTTTCTGAGACTCAGTGTAAGAGCCACAGGGCTGGTACAAGTAGTTCAAGTACTTTAGCACCAGTACCCAAGTGCCTCACAAGTAGAACTAACCCAAGTACCTCACAAACTCCACAAACATCGGAACCTAGCAGTTCGGCGGGTCAGGTTCTTCGGCTGGGGATTGTAGCGTCACAGCAGTTGTTGTCTACCAAATTTCAAAATTCCAATCAGATCACATCGAAATTCAATTCGTTGAGTCACGTCATTCATTCGATTCGTCTCCGTCCCTCTTTTGTTCGTTTTTGTATTGCCAATACAATTTTTTTCTAGTAAATTTCGGTTTTCTAAAAGTTGAAGATTTCCTGAATAAAATTTTTATAAAATGATTAGGTAACTTTAGGTAAATTCATCGAATAGTTATTTGCAGAGTTAACCACCTACTGTATTGTAATATTGACGTAGCTTCATACCCATCCATTTAATCTTCTACTCCAATTCTAACCCAAATATCTGTTCTAACGTAATTAACACAACATTTAATGCTCTATCTATGCATCTTCAGCAGCATCCATTCCGCCATTGAATCATCAAATCTAGCATCTTCAATCACGTCCTGTTCCATTTCTTCACAATAAGTTTAACATTATATGGCTTCCTGCAATATTATAAGTATCGTAATCGCATATTATATGCAGGCAGGAGTTGGAAGGAGGAAAAACACAAAATTGGCGCAGTAGGTCATCTCGCCCCCCGTATCTACCTCTTAGATGTACTTGACACGTCTACTGCAACAAGTGCTCATTGGCCTATTAGAGCAAAGGTGAGTTACTTTTCAATTTGCGGATCACCTCTCGCTAATTTTTCTTTTTTCGCTCGCCGATCCCTCAGTCACGAACAGAACCTGCTTCAATATAGAAATGCTCGGTCGAACGAGGCCAAAAAAGGTCGCGAAGGTTTCGTTCTCAAACAATTCGATAAATCAAAACATGGAACCGGCTTTTGAAAAATATTTCTACTGATTAAATGACTGGTTGGGCGAGTTGCAAGGATAAGCGTCCCGTTCATTTGGCTTCTCGGCAAAGCTTGCACCAGAAAGTTGCATCTCCCGTTTTAGGAGAGCATCAACAATTGCAGCGTACGACCTTACAACTGCTTATCCACGTATTTGCGAGAAAACGGAAAACCTCGTTTAGATGCCAAGTCTGATGAAATCTGACGTTTACTGCGATGTTTTTCCTGTTCCTCGTTTTTATATTGTATCACAGCTCAGCCAATGTTATGGTCGTTAAGGAACCACCACAGCACATCTAAAAACGCTGCAAATTATTACACAATGGTCTATTATTTATCTATATTGATCACTCGACTGCAAAGCCACCAACCATCCAACACGAAGAAAAACATCTACCGCATTTCGGTCAGCTAAAATTTGAACGGAGGTTAGGCCTTTTTGCGATTCACACTCGTGTTTCTGATTTATCGTACGTAAAACCCTTAAATTCTCGTAGGGAGCGAACGGTTTGTCCTACAGAGCTTCGGGTGGTCTCAAAAAATTCTAAAAATTCTACAGAATCCTAAATCGAAGGAAAAACAATACCTTTATATAAAATTTTTTTGAGTTAGGGCGTTTTCAAAATTTCAAAATTAATTTTTGAACCCTTAGAAGTGACCTACATCAACCAAAATCTTCTAGACCCCAAATGGAGCCTACATACCAAATTTCATCAAAATCGGTCAATGCTAAGTGGGGAAAGTGCCGCGTACGGCGAAAGTACGGCCAAATTTTTATTCGATTTTCGGATTCTACGTACCTTGAAACGTAAACCATCAAATTTTGAGAGGGTGTTAGAAATTTTTTTTCTTGGTCGATTCCAAAGGTTCATTATTGAAAATAATAAACCAAAATTACCGATTTTTGGATTTCTGTATCTTCATAATTTGACCTACAGAGCCCACGTTAGTCTAAAACTGAACCACATTTTACCTACTCTATTAAACTACTTAGGATACAATTCTAAATTATTCATCAGTTTGGTTTATGGTTGAGCCATTTGAATTTGGCCTACCAAAATAATGCAATTTTCATGTATTTGATTGAAACAATAAAAACTCATAAAAAATTCATTCAATGTTTTAGGGTCGATTTCGTAGGCAACAATAGTAATAATTGTCGCCAGAAAAAAAAATTTTGTGAAAATACTGTAATGTTGAGTTGTCGGAAGTTCGCGTTGGGAAAAGGTGGTTTTCTAGTGCAGGTACAAGCTCTCGGGATTTTCAAGATTCCGATTCGGTCGTTGAAAACTGACTCAACAATACCTACTCAAAATTTGAAGCTTCGGTGATAACGCAAATCCCTGTTTGGGGTCGTTAGTTTTGCTTGATTTGGTTCGAACTCCCGGTGTAAGGTGCAAAAAATCGTACAAAATCGTACTCGTCGAAATGTGCATAATTACGAGTATGTGCGCCTTCTTACTACACATTCATAAAACGTTTATTGCTCCGACATTTGAAGCCTTTGTCGTGTTGGAATCTCGCCTCGCCCATCCTTCCCCTCGCATTTCATTCAATCGCACCAAATCATTCATACATATGTGAATTTGTTTATGAATTCCTTCGCGTATATTCGCGAAGGCGTTCGGATCACTGAAAAAGAGAGAGCTCCGACTTTTGGAGTTGAAGAATTCCGGTTTTTTTATTATTATTTTCCAGGCCTTTTTTTTTCGCCGTGAATCGTAAAAACACCGCCATTCTGAAACCCCAACGGAGTCAAACGGTCATTCTTCTCCAAGACTTTAACGCCGTTTCGTCTTCCCTCGAGCCTATAAAATTACGAAAAAATACAACAAAATCGTTCGTCCCACTTTAACAATAATAAAGGGGAGGTTGGAAAATAAAATACGTTTCCAATATTTTTATATGAATAATTATATCGTTCTGCAGGAAATTTGTTAACTTGAAGGCTGAAAATGGAATTTTATTACCTGATAGGCAGGTGCTTCTGGAAGTTCATCGCGTCACCACTAGGTCGGGCAAGTGGTAAATTAATACGAATTCGAAACGAGTGTTTTAACTCAAAAACAACATTTTTGGAGTTTGCCAGTTGATGCAGGGTCTTCAATTGTGGAGAATCTGTTGCTTTTTGCTCCATAAATTGGATCCAGCACCCTCCATAACTCCACTTGCCCGATTTTCAGCTTCAAAATTCGAGTAGTGAAGGAGAAATCGTGAAAAGTAAATTCTTATCAAAAATTATGTATCTATCAAATTTTTGTAATTTGAAAATCTTTCGAAAAAATTGCATTTTCTAATGCCAGACGTTATTTTCGCTGAACGCGTTTTTCTCCCAGATAATTATAGTCCTGGGAAAGAATTAGGAGAATATATAAGAATAATATTAATATAATCACTCGAAACGACACTCTCAGATATCTCAAAAATTATTGGAGCACCCTCCAAAACCCCTTTAGTCCAATTGTCAGCTTCAAAATCCGAATAGTTTGGAAGAAATCATGAAAAGTAAATTCTTATCTCCAACTTTAATCAAATCTATCATTCGTATCAAAAATTATGTATCTATCAAATCTTTATAATTTGAAAATTTTGATCGTGAAAAAATTGCATTCTCTAATGCCAGACATCCTGGCATTTTTGCAGAACGCGTCCTGGGAAAAAATTAGGAGAATATATAAGAATAATATTAATATAATCACTCGAAATGACACTCTCAAATATCTTAATAATTATTGGAGCACCCTCCAAAACCTCTCTAGTCCAATTGTTAGCTACAAAATCCGAATAGTTGGGAAGAAATCTAGAAAAGTAAACTCTTGTCGAAATTTCTCTAGTCCAATTGTTAGCTACAAAATCCGAATAGTTGGGAAGAAATCTAGAAAAGTAAACTCTTGTCGAAATTTTATCAGATCTGTCATTCTTATTGCAAAAATTGTGTAGCAGTCAAATGTTTGTAATTTGAACATTTTGCTGTTGGAAAAATGCAGTTTTTAATTTCAAGAAGTTGTTTTCGCTGAACGCGTTATTATTTCCTATATTTATAGTCCTAGAAAAGACTCAGGGGAATATACATGGTGTGCCATCAAACAAAGACTCTAAAACCGTAATTTCTAGGTTGATCTGCATGTTTTCTTTTCCCAAGGGTCCCAAATATTACTACGTTACGCATTGCGGCACGCCAACTTTGTTATTTAAAATGGGAACCCCCTTTTTTTTTTGCAGATTGCATGAATTTTCAGCTCCTCATTGGTTATTTAGCGCGCGCAAAAAGCCTCACTACCAAAATTGAGCAGAATATGAATTCTAGTAAACCTCGAGTATGGTACACGAATTTCCATTATTTTTCAAAGATGATTTACGTGATGCTATCAATTTATTTGACCCGATTTTAACGGAAAGTGACCAAACTTTGGTTGTCTTGCCTATTTTCAGATGTTTGCTGGGATTAATTTTTGAAAAATGTAAAAATAGGAGATTAAAACCGTCTTCAGTAATCAAGTGAAAAATCAACTAAATTCTGAGAGTTGAAAAAAGGCATAAACAAATTTTTTTTCCACACAAAATAACCGATTTTCGGTCATTATTCCGCTGAAACCGGGTCAAATAAAAAAAGGATAGCATCACGTGAATCAGCGTTAACAAAATAGTGGAAATTCATGTACTTACCACATTTGGGGTTTACAAGAATCTATATTTTGCGCAATTTTGGCAGGTAGGCAACTCTGCGCGCTCGCTAACAAAAAACTAATAAGCAGTCGAAAAACCATAAAATTTTGTGTACAATCCAAATTTGTAATAAAAAATCCAAGAACATGTAGATTTTTAAAAATATTACCACAGGAAATTTGGAGGGGGGGGGGGGTTAACAGGATAATTATAAAAGATAATTTTATTATAAAAGATATTTTATTAAAGATATTATATTATAAAAGATATTTTATTATAGCATAATTTTATGGGAAATTTTATATGTATGAATCACAGGTTTTATGGGGGGGTTCTTTGTCAAGTAGGACAGCCCGTACAAGTTCATTGTCAACATAAGTTTACTCAAATTGAAACTCCCGACTCTCTTGATATATATATATTTTTTTGTTGTAAAAATCGACATCCGTAATCGAAATCAGCTTGGAATTTCCGTTGATTGATTGGTGAATATGTTTGGGTGGTTTGATTGAGTTTCTTAGTCATTTGAAATTATTGAGATAGTATGAGTGGATTACAATTCGGAGTATCCGATCTGAAACAACATGATTGGCCAAATTAGAAAGTTCTTATTGAAATTCCGAAAAGCAAGCAGGAATATCGTCCACGTACCTTGAGAAAGTTTCAATACGTTTCACTTGAACAATAATCTTGTATAATACGATTTCATTGACTGATCGTTATAATTAACAGAGATTTGAAAAATTAGTGAATTACTTAAATTACTACTCGTAGTAATAAAAAGGATGACTGGTAATGGCCAAATCGGAAAGCGTGCGGAGGAACTCACGTTCGGGTGGCAGTAGAACATTGCGGTGGAAGACTGAGCGTCGGGCGGCGAAGGAGAGAAAATGAGTATTTGAAGTTAGAACATGTCCCAAATTCTGTGGACACTCCACTGAAGGCAAATAAGAAGCAACCGAGGAGTTGAAAAACAAAAGAGGGGGATTTTGGTCTATTTATCGAGGTTTGCGATTGGAGAACCTTCAACCATTAATTTACGCTCGGTTGGCTGTTGGGAAAATAACGACAAATTAGTTTTTATGGATCAAATCCACTAACGAACGGAGTCGGATGTATAGAGGTAATAAAGAAACCATCACGGTTTTTAACTTCGGCAAAAATTACTGGAGGGGTACGACGAGCAAATAGGTTTTCTCGGGGATAAATTTGACAAATTTTGCGCGAACCAATCGTTGTAGGAATAAATTTTACCCCGGGAAAAAATACTGATGAGTTTTAAGGTCGAAAAACGTCAACGGTTCGACCAAGTCGATAATTTTTTTTTCCACCGAAGATACGTTCTTTGAGGCGACTTTTTATCGGAATTAAAAAAAATCGATTTAAGAGACGATAAATATGGCTAAAAATTTCAATTAAAAACATTGTATTTTACGAACAATTTTATGTTTTCTTTCTGGAGAGTAAATGATACGATATGTAAAACGAAAATGGTAGAAGTGGCGTCCTCTGGTGGCGCAGGACGTATTGATGCTCACTTATGAGGCTCAAGCTGAAGTCGACGGCCCCCTAGTGCGAATATCAGACAAGAGATGGCGCTCTCGTCATCAAAAGTTGTCCCAGCTTACACAAATTTCAACTAAAAACGGTGCAAATTATTACACAAAGGTTTATTACTTTTCTATACACGGTGTCCGAGAAAAATAGCCAAACTTCAGGGGTCGATTCTATAAGGTATTTCCAACAAAAAACGACTCTTAGCACTTTTCTTTTAAACCCTTGTTTTTTCAAGTTTATTCTTTTCAACGATTTTTTTCGTGGAAATTAAATCTGATCACACCGTTGAAAAGAGCATTAAATTTCACGTCAGATGAGCTACGACGCACATTTTTATCCTCGCATGTTGTTAGATTTTGTCTAGTCCAAACTTGGAACTTTGCAATTTTTAATTTTTTTAACGAAATTCTCAATAGATTTTCACCCATTTCCTGTAGAGGAAATTCGATGAGTTTTCAGCAAAAACAGCACCCTCGAATCCTCCCGTCAAACCGTCCATTTTGTTGAAAAAAATCCACGTTTTTTCGCGTTCAAACACAAATTTCTCCCCTAAATTCGACTGTAAAATATTTTTTGATTATACCGTTGGAAACCTGAGATTTTTAGGATGTTTTTGCTGAAAACCGCATCGAATTTCCTCTACAGGAAATAGGTGAAAATCTATTGAGAATTACGTTAAAGAAACTCATAATTGGAAAGTTTTAAATTTGGACTAGAAAAACTCTAACTAGATGCGAGATTAAAAATGTGCGTTGAAGCTCATCTGACGGAAAATTTATTGCTCTTTTCGATGGTGTAATCACATTTGAATTTCCACGTAAAATAAGAGAACTACAATAATTTTAGTGAGACAAGGTTGAATTAAAATTGTTAGATTGAAAAAAAAACAAGGGGTTAAAAGAAAAGTGGTTGGAGACGTTTTTTGTTGGAAATACCTTGTTGAATCGACCCCTGAATTTTTGCCATTATCACCACCTAGCTACCACGTACCCACTTCTCAATGAAGTTTATTTGGAAGAAATTAACGCTTCACACTCAATGCGAAGAAATAGAGAGTTGCGGGTGCCTTCATTAGGAAATTTGAATACTGTCTTACAAAGGACGCAAACCTGAGTACAAATCGAAGAAACGAACAACGATCGCATTTCGGTCAGCTAAAATTTCAACGGAGATTAGACCTCTTTAGCGATTCACGCTCGTGTTTCTGATTTACCGTAAATCCGACTCTCAAGTTCTATAGAGAGCAAACGGTTTGTCCTACAGAGCTCTGGGTGGTCTCATTCGACTCTAAAAATTCAACGCTATTTTAAATTGAAAAAAAAGAAAACCTTAATAAATGTCAGCTCTCATTTTTCCACCCTCAGAAGTGACCTGATAAAAATTTGCGGAGAATGAATAACAATAAATTTGTAGACCAAACAGCAAGCCAACTTTTTCATTGTTCTTCTGAGCCTTCAATAGTAATAAATACGAAGCTTTTTTCCTTTCTATTTTTTGTAAATTTACGACCGAAAGTTTAGTTTCAAAAGTTGATAAAAGTTTTGCAAAAAATAACGGCGTTTTATTTTGAACGATGAAACTGCTGTAGGTGATCACGAGAGGAGGCAATAAGATGCAAGATTTCTTTCATACAGTAATTATTGAATTTAAACAAAAATTAATTATTCAGTCGCGTGTCAGAAAAAATTAAAATTGCAGTAGGTACATTGTATTATTGTTGTCTTATTGACTGTGTCGTGCAAAGTTAGAAATTGTAAATTGTGCAGAATGAATCGATTTTCTGTTCACAATCAGAACTCGGTCATACAATGTCGATTTGAGCGTCAAACTCTCTTCCACAAAGCTAGGAATTCATGGAATACAGGATGGCAGCAGTTTATTCACGTCATATTTATCCAATTTCGGTCGGTATTAAAAAATCAGTCAAGCTACTCGTTGGAACAACTTAAACTGCAGAAGCGAGAGTAGCGCAGCAATTTTGTTTAGCCTTGATATAATTTTAATAAATGTTTGAAAGGAATTCGACGGGTAGGTCGAAGCTGTCGTCTTCGGAAAAATAACTATTTTTGTGCATTTTGTGGAGGAAGAACATCGAATACAGCTTGCCCTCCAACTATTGAGGCTTTCGTTTTGGCTGCTCAACGAAATGCTGCCTCCTGGAACCTCATCGACTCTCAGAAACGATTCCTGGCAAGTTTTCTGCTCTACAGCTGACTTAAAGAAGGGGATAGTCGATGTTACTATCAAAATATCGATAGTTCATGACTATCGATAGGTTTTTACTTTTTTTTGTACTTGTAAATCTCAGCATTTGGAGGGCTGTGATATTAAATACTGAGACGAGCGGAGCAGCCTCAACTCCGGAAAATCCATTTAAAAGAACTCCACAATTCACTGAGGAGTTCTTTGAGCTGGTATTCTCGAAGCAGGCTTTCAGGCAATATGTGTCTTAAGGAGTAATGCTAAACTGGAAATTCTTTCTATACATTTTAAATAAATTCGTATTTCGTTTGAAATCTTTGTGTAATCTTATAAATATACCAAATCCTGCAAGTAATAGATAGTTCAATTCAATAACATTAAATTCTCCATCGAACATGAACGTAAGAGAAAGGGGAAGCCACTATCGAGAAACCATCGATAGTATCGATAGTGCTGATCTATCGACTATCGCCCATCCTTAACTTAAAGTATCCTCTTCCGTCCCAATCTTGTAGAAGTCTTCGTTTGTTGCTTCAAATTACATCACCTGTCTGAGGGCATCAGATCGCAAACATAATAACAACGACGACCCTTCCACCAACATTGCACATAGCTAAGCAGTACGACGTCCTTTCACGCCGACGTCTTTGAACAATTTTTCGTACAATCTCAGACTTGTACATTCCGCTTATTGTTCAAAAGAAGTTACCTAGTAGAATCTTACAATTGTACAATTTCTGAATTAGCACGTAAAATTTGGACAAAATCATACTCATGAAAATGATTAAGATTTTTAATCACAGGAATATGTTTCTGGGAATATGAATAAGATTGAATTCATATTTACACACTGAGAGTATGATTACGATCTTAATCACAGGAATACTTCTGTGATTATGATTGACCCCAATTTGACAATGGTGTCAGTAGAGTCACCGAAAACATCTTAGGAATTCCACAGCTGTCCCAAGGTGTCACTCGATTAATTAAATATAAATTGGAATTTACGAATTATAGGACGAAGCTGATTTTTTAACCATTTTTTGTCCACCATTTTTTGTCCACCATTTTGTCCAACCATTTGCTGTCCCAAGGTGTCACTCGATTAATTAAATATAAATTGGAATTTACGAATTATAGGACGAAGCTGATTTTTTAACCATTTTTTGTTAGTTATCAAAAAACAATAAATTGATGTTAATAACATTATTAAAATGTTGGTCATAATATGACCAACATTTTAAATTTTTTCGTCATTTTTGTCATAACTCTATTTTGAGACTTCCAACAATCAAAAAACATTCTGCTGTCCATTAGGTAAATTTAAAATTTCAATTTAATTTTGGTTTCTCTGGTGACACTTTATGACTGCTGTGGAGTTCCTGAGATGTTTTCGGTGACACTGGTGATGAAAAGGTCCGATTAGGGTTAAGATTAAATTTGTATTCACACACTGAGAGTAACAATAAAATCATAATCACGGAGTATGATTGAGAGTACGTTCCTAATCACAGGAAATCTGTGATTAATCACAGGAGTAATAGGATTAAAATTGTATTCACGCACTATGCGTATGATTAAAGTCATATTCACATGCAATCTCTGTCTAAACACAGGATAATACGATTAATCATTAAAAAATTACGATTAATCATCATTTTTCCATAATCAATTACAGAATTCTTTGATTAATCACAATTCTTCCATGATTGATTAAAACTTTTCCATGATTAATTAGAATTTTTTAAAATGATTAATTCTACTATTTCTGTGATTAAGACTTTAATCAAACTCATAGCGCCTCAATACAATTTAAATCATATTATTTCTGAGATTAATCACAGATTAATCATATTCCATGATTACTATCATTTTATTCATAGTAATCTTTGTAATATTCTATCTGTGTAAATCTGTGTAATATTTATAGAACTATTAAAAAAATACCTATCGATATGTTTATAATAAGACTATTGAAAAATGAAGGAGAAAATAAAAAGAAACCTCGTCCGTATCGTATTTGAATATGAGGAGGTAGTATTTTGCTGGTTGAAATAAGGCTGTAAGGTCGGAAGGGAATATCTAAAGTTTCTTCATTATCTCATTCATTACGGAACAAATTGATAAACAACCGGCGTCAATCACATTGACGTCTTGCCTATTTCTGACATCAACCAAATTTTTAAATCGAGTTTCTCTCCCTAAAACGGTCCATGATAAAGAATTACGTAGGGCGGAAATCAGATAAATCGCAAGGGAAGTTGTGACGTCGTACGAGAAAACAATATCGGGTCGCCCAAGTAGGAAATCCGCGATTGTGACGTCTTTGATTGTTCACGAGTGGACTGGCGACACCAAAAATTCAGATAATTTTTAAGGAAGTTATCAGTTTTCGCTTTCCCTATGTTTGTGTCTATTTCTTAATATGCCTAGGGATGTCCCCAAAGTATCGATACTTCTTGAAAAAAGTGTTGATACATATCGATACTTTTTTCCCTGATATATATCGTAGTATCGATACTTTTTTCCAGTATCGGAGGCAATACTTTTTTATCTCTCACATTTTATGTGTTTCAACACCTACGACATGATGGTACCTACTTGACAGTACTTATATCTCTACGTAGATTGTTGGGAGTAACTTGCTCTAACATGTTCGGTAGTTACTCGAATTTATATTAGCTGAAAAAAATCGGGTCATATGGAAAGACGAGCAATTTGAAAAGCAGGCCCACAAAGAAAGGACTAAATTAAAACAACAGATGATAACAAATTCCTAGTAAAAGGAGACAGCAAACAAACAAACCACGGCTAAAGCATGTTCCATGTTTCTTGAATTTTAGCCGAAGGCTCTAAGCAGTAACCATTTGGGGGCGGGGGGGGGGGGGGGTTCAGGGGGCTTATTTTGTTTTTCAATTGTTAGGTTTTGTTTAGTTGTTTAGTGTTGACAGGGGGATTTTGTTGTACAGGTGATGAAGTATTGTTTCTCATTATTTTTTGTTACTTAGTTTTAGTCAGTATGCTTATGATGATTGTATAACCAATTTGGTCTTTACAATTAAAAAAAAAAACTATTTATTGATTGATACTTGAGTTCTAGCGAAAACTTTCAATCTTCATAGGCTTCAATCTATGGCCAACGTACAGATCTTCAACAAATTATACAGTAGGATTAATTTTTGCAGTTTTCACCCATTATTCTGCACCTGACGAGATCAACCAATAGGAAGGGGTGGGAAAATACATAGTTCGAGGAGAAGAAAGAAAATCGATGTTTATGGGCAGGTAACATGAGATTCGGTAAAGTTATTCGTGGTTTTTGAATTGGTTCTCATGCCCGGCGCGTTATACTGCACAGCGCCTTTTTGTGAATTATCGAGTGCAAACGAGTAACTTCAGGGAAAAAACATTATTTTTTTCACCTTGTTGAATCAAGGGAAAATACCGAAAATTGAAAGGAGGAAGGAAACGAGCGCCTCCCGCGGGATCTGGGAAAGGAGCGCTAAAAGGTGTTCCTGTGAAATCCAAGGAGTCCTCATTGAATGGTCATTCCTTTGTTATGGAATCGCTGTGGAAGGGGCACAGGGAAGTGATGTGTTCTCGAATTAGGGAGGGTCGCCATAGACCATACTCTTGAACCGGGAGGCGTGATTATCAAAAATAGGGAAGAACCGAAGGCTTTTCTGTAATATCCTGGAAAAATAGGATGCCACCAAAAAGAAGGAGAATTATAATAATAGGACTGGAAGGCCGGACGGTGGTTTTCTACTTCAAAAAATCTCTCGAAAAAAAAAAACCATGAAGGTGTCACGAGGCATTGTCAACGGACGGGACGGCAGAACGAATTTCCAGCTATTACCGCGTGTCCAAACACCTGGGCATCTTTTCTACTGGAGGAGGAAGGCCCTCAGCTACAAGGGAACGCTGTAGCTGCAGGATAGGTGTGACCGCCCGGATGATCCTGAGTTGTCAGGTGTCCGGGAGACCTTTTGTTGAGCTTGACGGTCTCCGGAGGGGTTACGGAAAATTGAATCAGGGACCCGCCCGTTGCGATAGGTCCGATCGTTCAAGTCCGTCCCGTTCCGAGGTCGGAAGTAGTACAATCAACAGAAAACTTCAACTTGGCAGTATGTCTAGATACGCTGAATCAAATTGGACAAAACCAGTGACAGAACAAGGTCAGGACCATCAAGTATCCAATTGTGCAGAACTGGTTATGTATTTACATACTGCCAAGGTCGATCTTGGAAGATCTAAACAAGATAACATCAATAGAAGGAGTTGATATCTGAAACTTGGCAGAATCAACCAGAGAGCTGATCCAAACTAGGCAAGATCTGTACTGACAGGAAGCTCAAATATAATATTTGTCGTGTGATAGAAGATAACTACGTAGGATGGTAGGCTTAGCAGGCCGGTTAAGATACTACCAATAAGAGAATATAAATGAGAAACACTTCAAGCATCCAACTGTGCAGAAATATGTGCTACTAATATTGCGGAACCGTAAAACTTGGCGGTATCAATGAGGGGAATCAACTAAACGGATGCATTCTGATGACAGAATCTTGATAAGGTCGGGTGAAATCCAGGATTACCTCAGAACACCACTTATGCACCATCCAACTATGCAGAATTAGCTGAAATACTGGTTTTGTATTCAAATTGTCAAAACCAATCTACATATTATCACTAGCAGGGTTTGATAGCAGCTAATATGGTTACACAGGTACTCAACGTAACTTGGCAGAATCAACCAGAGAGCTGATCCAAACTAGGCAAGATTTGAACTAACAGGAAGCTCAAATATCAAATTTGACGTGTGATAGAAGATAAACTACGTAGGATGGTAGGCTTGGCAAGGCCGGTTAAGATACTACCAATAAGAGAATATAAATGTGAAAACTTGCAAAACAGACACTTCAAGCATCCAACTATGCAGAAATATGTGCTACTAAAATTGCGAAACCGTAAAACTTCAAAGTAAAACTTGGCGGTATTAGTGGGGGGAATCAACTAGATGGATGCATTCTGATGACAGAATCTTGATAAGGTCGGGTGAAATCCAGGATTACCTCAGAACACCACGTTGCACCATCCAACTATGGAGAATTAGTTGAAATACTGGTTTTGTATTCTAATTGTTAATGCCAATCTACATATTATCAATAGCAGGGTTTGATAGCAGCTGATACAAAAAAAACCTTGGCAGAATCTACCAGAGAGCTGATCCAAACTAGGAAAGATCTTTACTGACAGGAAGCTCAAATATAAAATTTGACGTGTGATAGAAGATAACTACGTAGAATGGTAGGCTTAGCAAGGCTGGACTTGCAGGGACAGACACTTCAAGCATCCAACTATGCAGAAATATGTGCTACTAAAATTGCGAAACCGTAAAACTACAAAGTAAAACTTGGTGGTATCAGTGAAGTGAAACAAACTAGATTCTTGATAAGGTCGGGTGAAATCCTGGAATATCTGAGAACATCACTGTTGCACCATCCAACTATGCAGAATTAGTAGAAATACTGGTTTTGTATTCAAATTGTTAATGCCAATCTACAAATGATCAATAGCAGGGTTTGATAGCAGCTTATCTAGTTACACAGGTACTCAACGTAACTTGGCAGAATCAACCAGGAAAGTTTGTTCTAAGCTCGATCCGATCCAGGTAATTTTGTAGAGCATCAAGCTTTAACTTCAAATTTGGCAAAATCAAACTTGACATGGAAAGGTCAGTGAGAAACCTTGCAGAACCAGTTACACGGTCAAGCATTCAATGTGCTACTAATATTATGAAACTGCAAAATTCTAATGTCAAACTTGGAGGTATCAGTTGAGAAGGGATTCTCATGGATTACAGGAGAACATCAATGTTGCACCACCAAGACTCCATTAATGCAGATTCATGTACTGGTACAAATAAGATCGGCGCCACTCATTTATTTATGACACCAACTATCAAGAGATCCAGCCTCGTCAATCTTTAATGGATTTGATTAGCATACTCGGCATTTATCAAGTGAAATTTGGGAGACTCTGCACAAGAACCCATTTATGCAGTATCATGTTCTGACACAGGGAACAGGAGGAACTCCAACGTGAAACTAGGAAGGACAGTGGATGAAGAGATCGTAATTGTCAATCCTGGATTACATTATTTTGCTTGTGAATCAGACACTTATCATATGAAAGTTGACAGAATCAGCAATATTACCTGGAAATCAAACCTCAAGTACAACTGACCTGAGCTGCTAGATTGAATGGGGGGGAAACCTACTTCTTGCCATATTTGGCACCAGGTTACCAAGCTGTTTTCGTGGCGTATAGCAAATACTTTTACAAAGGAATTCAGCAATATAAGCTAATGAAGTATAAAATATACATGAATATGAACATAGGTGGAAGTTATCTGTGTTCCAGAATCGAAAAAAAGTTATCAGTTCTCGAGCTGAGCTAAAGACACCAAGTTAAGACTGAGGCCTGGTTGCTTCTTTCGTCTTTTATCTTTCACCGACCTTAATCGGCCAAGGTGCTTTTGTCGACAAGAACAATAAGCCCAGTCAACAAAACGGCCAAGACGCGGAGCCGGCTCTATGAAATCGGCAATGTCACGCGTTTTCAGGCCTCTTCTTCTTTCCCGCAGTATCAGCACGTGCGGTCTCCAGTGATTTTTACTGATGCCTCCCGCTGTCTCGTGAGTCGGGCTCAAGCTTCGACGAATAATCAATGATTTTCAACAATGATTTATTTCCGTTCGATTTTTTGATTGGTTTTATGAAGACCTTGGAGCTTAGTGTTGCATGTTTTGCATTCTTGCAAGTTCTGGATCTGGATCTGGGTATTCAAAAACTTGTTTGCAGAAACTATACACCCAACTATCAAATATGACCGAGAAGTCGGAGTTCATTCATGAGAGCTGCTCTAAAGTAATATAACCAGTTCCAAATCAGCATTCGTTATTTATTTTGTAGCAACGAAACTTTTATAGGTGATTCAACAAGAATTCAAATTGAGGTTGTGAAACTCCCTATAACGACAAAACTTGTGATATCAAGAGTACGTAACTTCATGTTGCAACCTCAGGAGACGTCAATGGCAGCGCTCCATCCAATAGAGATGCAAAATACCTACACTTTGTGAGGACACCTCAGGATGAACGTAATTCTCGACATTTGTACAGAGGGATTTTGTCCCCAATGACCAAAGGTGTTGAATGGTCATTACTAGTCCCCCTGAAGCTTGTAGAGAATCAAAGAGTATCGAAGAGTTTGCGGTTTTTTGGATTTGCATGCATCAAGGCGTCACCCGTGCACACATTTTCAGGTATCGAATGAGGAGAAATTCTGCTGGATTCAATCGATTAGACCGTTTCTCAATGAAATGATTGGAAAGTTTTTTTTCTCCTATGATTATCACCGAGAAACGATAAATTATCATCTCATAAAGGAGCAACGGAACCTGTTTCTCACTCGAAAAACCATGATTGGACGGCATCGGCCACTCGGTAGTCTAGCTCGAGCTATTAGTGGGCATTATTGTCAGTCGATCAATTACTATAATACAGGGTAGTGGAGAAGCGTGTTTAGCATAAAGACCAGGACGATTAATATTCTTTCCACCCAGAAGGTATAAGGCGAGATAAGGCGCGGATGGAAGGACGAAGAAGAAGATGAGTTGAAAAAAAGGGACGCAAGACGAAGCTCAGGAAGGGAGGGGGAGGTCCATTGAGAAGAGATGGTCAGAGTGGAGAGGAAGAGAAGCCAGTAAGCTCGTTTTATTGGCGTCACAATGAAAACATACAAACTAGAAGCAAGGCCATCTGAATATGTGCCTAGCCGTCGAAAGGTACTGACCGTTCCGAAAACGTCGGCCGCCTCTCCCTTCCCCTTTTGGCGGATCGTCGCGGGTGGGACGCGCGAGGGAGGAAGGGGCCCCCGCGGGCTCCTTGCCCAAAAAGCGGGCCAGAGCCCTAGGTCGGCGTTCGCCCTCCCGCCCCGTCTGCTGGACCGACCGACAAAAGGCGAACTCCCGAGACCTCGAAAAAAATTCTGATCGTTCTAAGCAGGGATTGGTCACTATCAGGCCAAACGGGGGATTCCAGCAATTTGATGCACAAAAATACGAGATTTTCTGCTAAATGGGAATATATACAACAAAAGAAGAACCCAGCGTCAAATTTTATGCAAAAAGATAACAAAATTATAAGATGTTTTGGCTGTATAGGAGTTTTTGCACTGGATAAACCACGGAGGCAAACTTTATGCACAAAAATACGAGGTTTTGGTTGAATAGGAATATTTACCCGAAATAATTGAAGAACCCAGCGTCCAATTCATGCAAAATGGGAGGTTTTCAGCACTGGATAAACCAAAATTTTAAGCACTAAAATGGGTTTTTTTTTTGGTTAAACGGGAGGTCCTACCACAAAAGAAGAACCCAGATTATGCACAAAAATACAAGATTATTTGGCTAGAAGTGTTTGCACAGGTTAAACCACAGAGGCAAACTTGGCAATTTGATGCACAAAAATACGAGATTTTCTGCTAAATGGGAATATATACAACAAAAGAAGACCCAGCTTCAAGTTTTATGCATAAAGATAACAGTATTTTAAGCTTTTTTGGCTATATAGAAGTTTTTGCACTGGATAAACCAGAATCACTAAAATTCGTATTTTTTTTTGGCTAAACGGGAGGTCCTAGCACAAAAGAAGAACCCAGCGTCAAATTGTATGCACAAAAATAACAAAATTACAAGATTTTTTTTTGGCTATATCGAAGTTTTTGCACTGGATTCTAGCAAACTCCAATTTTATGCACAAAAACACGAGATGTTTTGGCTAAATGGGAATATATACAACAAAAGAAGACCCAGCTTCAAGTTTTATGCATAAAGATAACAGTATTTTAAGCTTTTTTGGCTATATAGAAGTTTTTGCACTGGATAAACCAGAATCACTCAAATGCGCAAAAATGCGATTTTTTTGGCTAAACGGGAGATCTTAGCACAAAAGAAGAACCCAGCGTCAAATTGTATGCGCAAAAATAACAAAATTACAAGATTTTTTGGCTATATCGAAGTTTTTGCACTAGATTCTAGCAAACTCCAATTTTATGCACAAAAATACGAGATGTTTTGGCTAAATGGAAATATCTAGCACAAATGAAGAACCCAGCGCCCAATTTATGCGAGATGGGAGGTTTTTACCGTTGAAAAAACCAGACTCAAATTGTAGGCATGCACTAAAATACGGTTTTTTTTTGGCTTAAAAGAAGGTCTGAGCACAAAAGAAGAACCTAGCTTCAAATTTCATGGACAAAAATACAAGATTTTTTGGCTTTACAGAAGTTTTTGCACAGGTAAACCACGGAGGCAAACTTTATGCAGAAAACAAATATAAGATTTTTGGCTAAACGGAAGGCTGTAGCTCTGGGAATCACATTTCATGCAAAATCATACGAGAGTTTTGACTAAAAGGGAAATTCTAGTTCTAACGAAAAACCCAGCATCAAATTTTATGCAAAAAAAATTCGAGATTTTTTGGCTAAATGGAAATATTTCGCACAAAGAAGAACCCAGCGTCAAATTTTTTGCACAAAAATAGGTACGAGATTTTTCGCAAGGAAGTTTCAGCCTAGATAAACCACGGAGTCAAATTTTGTGCACAAACATACGTGATTTAGAGTTTAACAGGAGGTTCAAGCCCAACAAAAAACCCAGCCTCAAATTTTATCCAAAAAATATGAGATTTTTGCTATATGAGAGTTTTTGCACTGCATAAACCGGGGTCAAAATGTTATGCTTAACACAAGATTTTTGAATAAAATTTATTCAAAAATTCGTTCTATTTAACGGAACGTTCAAGCACAAAGGAAGAACCCAACGATCAATTTTATGCACCAAAATACGAAGTTTTTGGCTGTAAGGTCGGTTATACCACAAAGCAAGACCCCAGAGTAAAAATTTCAAGTACAAAAATAGATTTGGGCTAAACGGGAGGTAAAGCACTATGTAAACTCTGGTGTTGAATTTTTTGCTCCCAATTAGATTTTTGGTCGTAGAAGTGCAGCCAAATTCTGCCTATTAGGAGTAGGTTTGGTTACATTCAGGCCCAAAAAAATCCCTCAGATACTCCTGTGTCACATTTTATGCACACAACACTCTGTTTTGATGGATAAAACTACAGTTCGTGTTCAGGCAAAACGAGTTGATCCTAGGACAAAAGGCCTCTGGCACAAAACCTCAAATTTTTGTGAACTTTAAGACTCAGAATAACGCAGAATTCAACGTATTTGTTGAATTCAGGCTGATTTTAGGACAATGAAAAAACGCTGCAAATAATTACGCAACGATTCATCATTCGATGCAGATCAACCCGTACGTGGTGGTATTGGTCGTTTATAGTGAACTATCAGCCCAGTACAGTTTCTGGTTAGTCATCAATATCACTTACATTAATAAGGCTACTTGTAGGCACAAAATAATTTCAAACACTCGTGTCAAGAAGAAGAAATCAGCTACAAAAACTCACAACATCCAGATATTGCTCAACGCCGTTTGCCATGTTCGAAGGCAAGATTCGGAACAGCGAATGAGAGTATTAAGTAAAACGTTGAAATTGCTTCCCATAACATCCGAAGTTGACTATAACGATCAGGCTAATCATCTAGGGGATCGCACCGGAATAAACAATGTTTTATTGGAAAGCCCTTCAAAGAAGTATCACGAGTCGCAAACTTCGGACTATCTAATACGATCAATAATTGTGGTCTAATTCTCCTCGAGACAATAACAGGCATGAGAATTAAACTTTAATAAGGGATTTAGCGACGTACTTCACCAAAAAAAATGCGATGGTGGTAACTTTAACGCTGTGAGTTATCTGCGTTTCTTGATGTTTCAAATTAGGGAGACGAGTGTAAAACAGCGCACATAACAATAGTAATCGAGCCCGCACTTTGAAGGTGGAAAAACCTATTGTAGCTCCTGTTTGATGCCACAGAAAGGTAGTTATTCTGTTTCTGAAGGATAAACACCGTTAACTGCTCTGTTGGCGAAACAAAACTTGAAAAATCACTATCATAGAGACCACCCGAAATGTATTTTTACAATATACAATTTTGTTTGAAATAAGGTGAATTTTGGTTTCCGGAAATTTTATGAAAATTACCAAGGCGTTCTATAAGAAATCTCAGATAGAGTGAGGGAGCCAAATTTGTTCTAGAAGGTCGAAAAACGTAAACATGGGGTGAAATTACGATTTTGGAGGACAAAACTATCAATTCAACAACACTAGTATGAAGTGAGAGAAATTCCATGTTTCTGGAAGGATGGTCTTGATTCTAAGAGTTCATTTTATATTCTAGAAAGAAAGCCTGCGAAGTGGGTGTGGCATATAGCTTCCCGATCGTATAGATGACCCGATGCATTGTAGCTAATCCCAAAACATCGACCTCCAAGTACCTTGCACTACCCTCATAGGGGACCATCTACACGCCAACCTGCACATACTCTGAAAATTTCACAGAAATCGGGTGAAAATGTAGAAGTTATGGGTGTTTAAAAATTGTTATGTTTGCGCAAGCGCAGAGACTACAATTGATCCGAGGATGATGATTTTCGTAGGGGACCATCCACACTCCCACACGCACAATCTCTGCAAATATCATCGATATCGGACAATAACTCCATAAATAGTTTTGCAAGGATTTCATGACAGACATACACACAGACAGACACGGAACCTAAATTTTTCGGAAAGTCCAAAAACGTGAAGCAAGAGTAGAAATTTCGATTTTGGATTTTTTTTTCAACCTTGTATTGAGAAAACAATTCCCTACGGTAGACTCGTGAGCAAAATCATGTAATACATTAAATTCCAACCATACGTGTACGTCGCCGATCGTCTGGGAATCCCGGGTTCGATTCCAGGCCGAGACATCAAAATGTTATCATGGAACATGTTTTAGCCATAGGGTAACTACCCGAAAAACGTTACACTGGAGGGGGACGTGGGACGGTCACGCGCCTTTTCGACACTCCGGCTTTTCAATGTATTTTAGATATGTTGCTAGGGATAATATAACTTTTGGATCATACCAAATAGTTGTTTATAGTTGTTCTGACTCCAAGGGTACACAATTTGTTCAGGACAATGTTGTTACTCCTCCCCCTACTGGGCAACTTACTACTTACTACCCCGCACGATTTTACTGACAAGATTTAATGCATCCAAATTGGTAGCGAGCAGTCAAGTGACGTCAGCATTCCAATTTGGAGCGACTACTAGTTAACTACTTGCCGTTGACTGGAACTGACTCGAAGACGACTCAATTCAATTGCCGGTAGTCAATTTCGTGGTTGGAAAGAACAAGTTGTAAGGTTGATAGAAACTGACTTAACGACGTCTAATTTCAACTCAACTTGTTTAAAATTGAATTTACTTGAGAAAATTACTATTTACTGGTCGGATAGCGATCAGAACCCAAAGGACGTCAGCATTTCCTTCCAGTAAATAGTAATGTGGAAATACAATGTTCAATAAAGTGTTTTTTCTCTCTCAAAGTAATGTGGGAATTTTGATCAAAAGGGTAGTAAGCAGTCTTACAAGGTTTAGAGTAAGCAAAGATTGGACTTGGGAAAATCTTGAAAGAATAACTTCAACTTTTTTAGAAAACACTTCGATTAAGATACTGGCAGAATAGGCGGTTTGTAACTGGGCTGAAGGCTAGGAAAATTTTGAATTGAATGGTGCCTCAAGGGCCGGAGTACGCCGGAGTCCCATCTCGAGGTTACCCCCCTTCCTACTCAGGAAGGGTTCCCCTGAAGGGGATGGCTCCTCCTATTTTGCCAGGACCTCTTTCGTTATTTTTATTGCGAAAATACTTTGAGGGAACCCAGCAGCTAGTACTAAAGTGGGTCGGCAGACCCATTTTTGTGCCCCTAGATCTTGAACACGGTTCATTCAATTAAAATGAAATTTTTTTCCAGTGGTAGTACATATAGTCGTCTTCACTTTAGTCAGATGGATTTTGAAAATTTCAATTTATAGCTTAGGTATGATTTTTCAAAAATTCCGTTTTTTTATCTGCATTTTTTCAACTTCAAAAAAATTTTTTTAAACCTTATAATTGAAATTTTGAGAAACCATCCGACTAAAGTGGAGTTCAATAATAGCAGTTTCGAGGAAAAATTGGGGGAACACGATAACTTCAACCATTGCAGAGAAACAGGGGCAAGAAGGTCCAAAAACGTAATTTTACAGGAGAGCACTTTTTCTGAAAACTTCGCAAAACGCATCTCAAACAAAGTAAAACGTAACTCCCAATGACAACAATGACTTCAAACATGCAAAAAATGATAGAAAGTGAAGAAGAATAAGAAAGAAGGTAATTTTTAATCAGGTTCGCCGTTTTTGTTATTGTTAGTTGGTTTTTTCTCCCAAGTTTCGTGTATTCAACATATTAAATCCGCGCCGGCTAACACCTACTTTCTCAACATTGAACTAATTTTTCTACCAGTTCTAATTGTGCAAAATTCAAAAACAATACACCATTTTGTCCGCATTTAAATAAAAAAAATTTTAATGTAAAAAACCGAAAATCCATTTTTTTCCTGCTGGGTTCCCTAATAGTGGTTCACCAAACCTACCGACGACTGAAGGTTTTGCACTAAATTTGGCTAAAACATGTTCCACGTTTTTATAATTTATGCATCTGGGGGGGTCTAGGTGTGGAGTGTAATTCCGTGTAATATCCCCCATCTCTCTTCCACGGTTTTCTTTTCACATCTGCGATTTGTTTTTGCCTGCCTTTGGCATGTTTTTCAGCTAGTTATTAATAATTTGAACAACGATTGAGTGCGAGATGAAATGTCGACTCAATATCAGGATGATTTCATTTCTAACTACGCAGGTATATTGGTGTAGAAACTTTGAATTCGAGGAGAAGGATATTCTGCTTTCAGAGGGATTACCCGTCGAATACCATCGACATCACGGATGGATTGAGTGGAAAGAGAAACACCCCGGAACGCCTTCGAAAGTTGAAAACCTTATCAGGCCGTTCGGATCTATAATTTCTATAATCCGAAGCGAGTTTAAAATCCCATCACCCCCTTGAAAAGGATTAAAACATCGATTCTAGGAGACGAAAGGAAGAGAGAAAAAATCCCGCAAGATAAACATCGAAGCAATTATCGCGCCAGAAGAAATAGCCGTGCGTTGAAACGGTAGTCCGAGTCCGGTGCAGATGTGACTCGAGTCGGATTGGACTTGAATTATGTGTTCGCGTCGGCGCTTGCGTATATCAAATGGTCCTTTTTCACAAGCCGCAGAAGCTGGTCTACCTGAGCGGCGAATATGAACCTGTTCTGAGCCTGCCAGCCTGGCGTCTCATTATGATCCGTTCGTTTCGCGTTCGAAGGCTGTTTCTGCATAACAAACTCGTTCCTTCGAGTCAGGACGAGAGCTCAGTTGATTGGGGGTGCCTCGGAGTGATTGTTAACTGGGACCGTTTATGGGTAACTTGGAAATTAGTGATACCCTTATATTACCGACAATAACGAGATCGATGGGTGTAGGAATTAACTCGTAAAGAGGTGAAATGGCTCGGCTCTCTTGGAGGGTAAATGAAATGTCGTTTTATGATGCTGAATTGGGACAAGATGAAGGATTTTCTGTACGATATAAATGAGCGATACTTCATGTAGGAATTGATGTTTGTGAAATATCATAGGCGTGAAGCCCGACTGGATTGTTGCGGAAAATTTGAAATTTTTTGACTAAATGGGAGGTTCTAGCACTAAGGAAAAAACGAACGAAAAGCATCATGCAGAAAATTTGAAATTTTTTGACTAAATGGGAGGTTCTAGCACTAAGGAAGAAACGAACGACAAGCATCATGCAGAAAATTTGAAATTTTTTGACTAAATGGGAGGTTCTAGCACTAAGGAAGAAACGAACGACAAGCATCATGCAGAAAATTTGAAATTTTTTGACTAAATGGGAGGTTCTAGCACTAAGGAAGAAACGAACGACAAGCATCATGCAGAAAATTTGAAATTTTTGACTAAATGGGAGGTTCTAGCACTAAGGAAGAAACGAACGACAAGCATCATGCAGAAAATTTGAAATTTTTTGACTATATGGGAGGTTCTAGCACTAAGGAAGAAACGAACGACAAGCATCATGCAGAAAATTTGAAATTTTTGACTAAATGGGAGGTTCTAGCACTAAGAGAGAAACGAACGACAAATATCATGCAGAAAATTTGAAATTTTTTGACTAAATGGGAGGTTCTAGCACTAAGAGAGAAACGAACGACAAATATTATGCAGAAAATTTGAAATTTTTTGACTAAATGGGAGGTTCTAGCACTAAGAGAGAAACGAACGACAAATATTATGCAGAAAACTACGACGTTTTTGACTAAATGGGAGGTTCTAGCACTAAGGAAAAAACAAAAGACAAATACCATGCAGAAAATTTGAAATTTTTTGACTAAATGGGAGGTTTTAGCACTAAGGAAGAAACGAACGACAAATATTATGCAGAAAATTTGAAATTTTTTGACTAAATGGGAGGTTCTAGCACTAAGAGAGAAACGAACGACAAATATGCAGAAAATTACGAAGTTTTTGACTAAATGGGAGGTTCTAGCACTAAGAGAGAAACGAACGACAAATATGCAGAAAATTACGAAGTTTTTGACTAAATGGGAGGTTCTAGCACTAAGAGAGAAACGAACGACAAATGTTACGCAGAAAATGACGCCAAACTACTGCGCTAAAGTTTATTTGCTAAATGAGTGATTTAGGAGATTTCTTAATATATTTTATCATTGCACACAAGAAGTAAAAAAACAACGATTGTTTAATGACAAAAATTCAATGTTTTTGTTGGTTTACGATTGGATTTGGCCAAAAGTTCAAAACGGTTGTATGTGGGTGTTTGAGTATATAATTTTGTTCCTGTAATTATTCTAATATTATTATTATATGGTTATTCCTGTAGGTAAAAGGAATCCCAGCTGAATAATTCAATGAGAGGCATTTCAGCAAAGATCGGAGATTTTACTTACCTTCTCGTAGTAGCAACCAGAATGAGTCAAAAATACCTACTGGTAAATTTGAATGTATCTACGTAAATGGCTGGCGAGGGGGGGGGGGACCAGGTAAGTCATTTTTTGGTGAAAATCGAGACATCTTCGCTGTAGGCGTTATTTTGTGTCAGCTTTCGTTTGCGAGTCTAACATGCTTCCTATTGGCTGGGGCGTTAGCGATTATTCGGTTAAATCTCATTCCCGAAATTCCTGTTTCGAGAATAGAACACATAGTAACTGAGTGTGCCTACTTTTTCCCAGTGTACTAAATTGTGCTTAACCAGGCAAGTAGGTTTTCTTATGGTGGCTGAGCAGGCAAGTCTGAAAATTTGGTTGCTCCTTAACCAGGTAACTCGAAAATTTTTAAAAAACCATTGAATTTACCATTAAGCTGTAATTTGAGGGGCAGTTCGAACTATCATTTCGGTTTTGGGATACTTTCGTGAAAAAATGGCAGGGTTAAGTATCAATTTTCAATCATATTTTGAAACTTTAAAATGCTCTCCTGTAAAATTCCATTTTTTTGCTAACCTGGTTCTTTCCCCCGCCAGCCAAACGTATTAGGGACTATAAGGTTGTAAGATGTAAATTCTTAGGATGAAAATTGTGCTAATGTCACAAAATATATTATTGAGCAATTTTCAGGTCAACAGCAATAAAAAATTATTATTCAAACTACTTTACATAACGCGAGTGTCTTTGTCAAGGATATTTGGATGGTTGTCGACCTATTTTAGCTGCTAAACCGGGGGCCTTTTAATGCGATCAAATTGTCGTTCGATCTTTTAAGCATGGAAGAAAGGAAGGAGTAGCGTCCGACGGCGCCGTTGCGACACCGATGAGAATCGCCGGCCGAATCGTTGTGCAACAGTCACCTGACACCAGTCAGGACGGAAGGTCCCTCACGTTCTGATATCCGAGTTCTCAAAAAGTAAAATACTTTCACATGTCGCCTTATTTCTTCATTTTTGAACTCCAAATTTAGTTTTTTCCTGTTTGTGCCGCCATAGAAGAATCCTTTTGCATAATCTAAAGGTTTAGGTGTGAGGTTACACGCTACTCATCTCACCGAAACACGAAAAATTGTCATTACGCTAATTCAAGCCCTTTTGATATTTTTCTGAAGACGAGGTGTTTTAGATATCGATACCTTAAAGCACAAAAGCGCTACCTATGTTCATCTATTTTCCAATTTTTAAAATTTTTTTTTTAAATTTAGGAAAAACTCAAGTTCAACAAAACTATTATTGGCCTTCTTGCCGATTATAGCTTGAAAATTTGTTGAAGAATTAAAGATTTTAGAGTGGTAAGCCATTATTTTAGGAATTGCGCAATTTCTTTTGCTTCTTTCTGAAAACTCCGTTTTTGGACGTAGCGCCTTTGTGCTTCAAGGTATCGATATTGTTCAAACATAACAAATAGAATACCTTGCAAATTTCGTTGAATTTTCAAAAAAATGGTTTTGGGGTAAAAACCTATTTCGCTTAGTTCCTGTCCAAATATAGATATATAATATTTTTCATCGACACCGTTGGGGACAACCACGATTATATAATTGAACATGAGAAGATCTGAGTGGAACAAACTTAGCTCGCTTTGCTGATCAGGGAGGAGCTTAGTTTTCATTCGATTCGGCCGTCTTTGGATCACGACCAAACATTGGACAATAAACAAGGGTAACAACAAAAAACTGTGGATTTTTAAAAATAAAAACTAGATATTTGTTTTTTTTAAACCCTAATTGGATTATAGTGTCACCAGTGTCACTGTGAACATCTTGGGAATTTCACAGCTGTCCCACGGTGTCACCAGATTAACTAGATTCAAGTTGCAATTTAAAAATTGATGGACAAAGATCAATATTTGAAACATTTTTTGTAAGTTTTCAGAAGTCAAAAAATAATGTTATGACAAAAATTTTGAAACTTTTTTTCGTCGATTTCCTCGGAAATTTTTGTCGTAACTCTTTTTGAGACTTGCAATGGCCCACAAATAATTCTAGGGCCCATTAAATTTAAAATTGCAATTTAATTTTGGTTACTCCGGTGACACTTTGGGACAGCTGTGGAGTTCCCGAAATGTTTACGGTGACACTAGTGACACCACGGTCCAATTAGGGTTAAAATTGTTTTTTGCTGTAATTTTTAATGTTTATTTTTTATTTTTATGATTTTGTTATTGGTTTTACCAATTTACGTGTATTATCAACAATTTAGAAAACGTGAAAATACATTTTTTTAAATTCGGAATGGAACAGTGGATTATTGAGTAGGTTAACCAACCAACGCCTACCTACTTGGAATCAGCTTACAAACGTCAGTTTGACGTAACTTTACGGCAATACTTTTCTCTTCACCGTTCCGCAAATTCCATGAAAGTAAAAAAAAAAAAATCTTCTAATTTCTCCCTTGATGGGTAAAATCTGGAATTGAACCCGGGTCTCTCAGACCCTCCAATGATTTTAGACATTTTTATGAATCGTGTACAACAATTTGTTTAGAAACAAGTATAAAGTTGTTTACAGGTCTTTAATGTATGATCGAGTGACCGGACAGAACAATTTGTGCATCGGGCTGAAAATAAGGTACACATTTTTTCCACAGACCCCACGCTGAAAGACATATTTATGTCAAAATCTCGAAAAATACCACATAAGAAGCAACTTTCTGCGGAGTCTCGTTACTCCGCTCTTAGCTTGACCCTAAGGCGTCGAATTCCCCTCGCATGATGAATTGGCTCATGCGGCAAAACTGGCAAAGGCTTGATTTATGGGGAAAAATATCTCGAAATAAGGAAAGGAGACCAGAGGAGAAAGAGCGAGGGGCGTAACTAATGCTTGGCTCTTTGGGACTCTGGCGGACCTTGGAAAAATGAATAATTTCTCCTTTTTTTCGCATTGAAACTAGAGCGAACCGTCGGGGCTGCTATTTCGCAAAAGATGGTTTTCATGGAGTTTTTGGTCGTTTTTTTCCTAGGGGCAAAGGAAAATAATGATCCCGGTACATCCTGCAAGACTTCATTATGTCCACAAAGTTTTGATTAAGGTCCGATGAAGAGACATTTTTTGTGTGAATATATTCACTTTTTCTTGAAAAACAAATATAAACCCGCGAGCTCTATATAAGAGCTTTTATTGAAAAATAAACGTGCGACGTTATGCAAGGATTCAATGAAGGACATCACATAAATTTATAGGAAGGATGCAACACAAAGCAACTGTTATACCTTGCGGAGGGTAAGGAAAGTAAAAATAGATCCCAGAAAGAGGATAAGAGGGGGCTGATTTTGGTTGTCAACGACGAGTACCTACAGTTTTCCTATTGAACTGTACCTAAAATATTTCACCGATAAAATGGAAATATAGTATTTTCATGTGTTGACAACCCAAGATAAGCATGTATTTCAATGTGATCGAAGTTTCACCGGAGCCTACCAATACAATCCATCTGTTTCGCCAAGCTTTGGACATCATTACCTTCATCAGTGTCACAAGAAACTCAATGCCTTCAAAAAGGACCTCAAAATTGTATATCCAAGAGTACAAATGGATCGATAAACGGGTACTATTATTCATCTACATTTTAATGAAATTTGAAGAGTAATCTATCAGATAGTTTAGTAATAGTACCAGTTAACTGTTCAACCGTAGATTTGCAATTGGGAATATTCCACACGCAAACTTGATTGACTGAGTGTAAAAACATGAAGCCACTGAATTTATTCAGACCCCGATGAAGGATGAAGGAGGACCCCAAACTTGGTTAAATATCTGAGAAATGTTCTGATCATGTTAAAAATAAAATAAACAAATTCGTTGAGTTAATTACATTTTTTGAATTTGAAACTTGTGATGTCTAGCTGAAAAAGTTGAGGATTTTTAAACGAATTGTTCCCAAAAATATTGTAAAAAAATTTCTTCCAATAATATTATCTCTTTATAATTGTAGTCTCTTTTAAACTTAAATTTTGACCGTCACATTTTTCTCGATTTTGAAATTTCTTTAATTAGTTCAAATTTTGAACTATATTACCTATAATATTCATCATTGATCTTAATGAATTTGAATCTATATTACCTATAATGTACCTATAATATAATACCTATATTACCTATATTGATCCTAATGAATTTTGAACTATATTACCTATCATATTCATCATTGACCCTAATGAATTTGAACCGTTAAATTTCAACCTTTTTTTTTTGAATTTTCAAGAAAAATGTTCCAAAGCTAAGTTAAAAAGTAATTTCAAAATTATATTTTCCCTAATAAACAGGTTTTACTTTTATAATTACGAAGGTGACAGCTTTATTTTGTATTGGGGTTTCCTTCGAAGGGTTCAAGTGAATAAGCTTCTCGACGACTTATCACGGTCAAAAGATTAGAAAATGCAAGGAAGGAATGATTGAGGATCGGATTGTAACAAAAAATATTTGACCTTGCGTGGGCAAAGAGGTGCGAAATGCGGCAGTGCACGGTCTTCTTGGTCCTGATCAGGTATAAAGATGGTTAAGAGGCTTGGATTGAAAAAAGTGGTACTGGTGATTCTTGGCCTGAACTTCGTCTGTAGTAGAAAAAAACTTGTCAGCCGTCAGGCAAATATCCTTTGAAAAAACGTAATCGGGTCGTTATGTTGTCGATATGAAAACAAGGTGTGAGAACCGGGTCAAGGCCATGGCGAAATTATCTTGTCGGCTTATTTGTTAAATTTGATGCCGTAAATAATTTCGCTAATTTTTTAAACGTATTTAATATGAATCGTGAGATATCAGAAGGCAAATCCTGAACTTTCTTCTTCCCATGCAAGACAATTTTTATCAATCCTACACGAGTAATTCTCAAACTAGGCAGGTTCCAACTGTTCAGTTTCAAGTAGTGAAATTAAAAATTTTAAACTTCTAAAAAAATCCTGTAAAAAAGGGGTTTATTTTCCAGGTAGCCTCGATTAAAGAATACGTCGTTCATCAAAGTCCCACTGAACTTAGAAACTCAAAATTATAGTCCGTCGTAATAACAGAAGTGGGGATAACCAGCGCATTGAAATCCCAGTCAGAGAGTAATTAATAATCAATGTTTTCTGCAGTTTCCATGGTAGTTTCATAAATGTCAAAAGTTTTTTTTTACAATTTTAAACTTAATATCGGGA
Source organism: Apolygus lucorum (assembly GCA_009739505.2). NCBI lineage: Eukaryota > Metazoa > Arthropoda > Insecta > Hemiptera > Miridae > Apolygus > Apolygus lucorum. The sequence goes on along the minus strand of CM019181.2, from coordinate 8,188,977 downwards.
CTAAAAAAAATAAGTGACCAATGATGATTTGACTGATTTTAAAATACTCAAAAATCAGAAGGAGGAGGCCTCTCAGTTTTGTGTGCCATGGGACGATGATTCTATAAGTTCGATTATAGTTCATGTTAGCAATCAAAGCTCTCGATGATGGAAGAAGAAAATGGGGAAAGTATCAACACTTCACGCTGATATATTGTGGCGTAAATGTCTTTTTTCTCGCTATAGTAATTAAATTGTAATATTACAATGGGAACCGTCATCAACAAAACTTTACCTCACGATTTCACATCACAACCAACCCTGATTGCCACACTCGAAATTAACAAACAAACATCCTAATAGATATTAATTAATTCCGAGGGATAATTCATGTCAAAACCATAGTAACCAGGGAAACGGTACTCAGTCGGTTTTCCATCTACAAAAATCGTTATCCTTGGAAAGCTCTCGATTTATGCCGAAACTTTACCCAGACTACTCGCCCATAAAAAGTCGTGTTTTTACTAATAAAACGAATACTAATAATAACAATAAAAAAAGTGTAATATTCCGGAAATGTCGTTTGGGGAAATTCGGATTGACTCCAGAGAAAATACATATTTATACATAAAAATGGTACAGGAGGAAAAACAACAACCTATGGTAATTTCTAGAAAGAATCTGCGCAAATAAATAAATAACCTATAAATTAACCCACAACAAAAATACCCTCGTTTGACTCCCAATTATTGTCGAAATGTAGGTACTGTTTGACGAACCTACGTTTCGCATAAATTTCAATTAAAACTGGAAAAATATAGAAAAATGTAAAGTTGAAATTTTGGATTGGATTATTTACCCAAGAGTATTACTGTACAAGTATCCACTGAAAAGTAAATTTCACATGAATTTCTGTTGAAAATGCGAAAAAAATGAAATTTTGGATACATTTTTTTCTCAACAGTATTATTGTACAAGCTATCTTCCTTGAATTAAATTATTACTATTATAGCGTTTAGGGCAGATTTTTCTAGTATCACTTTTGATTTAATCCCAGCACCCTGTATAGGTACTTCGATTCAAATAATTCAAGTACCTACAAGTAGAGATTGATATTTGGCTGGTGAATGCACAACTCCATTTTTCTTGACGAAACATCATCTTCTTTTTGTTGGTAATTACAAAATGTATTACCCTGGCCACTATTTCGCGATCTTGGATAACTAATTTCTTTGCATTTTGTATCACGCGATCAAAACACAGGCTTCTCCAATACATTAAATTGTATCAGAAGGGCTATTATCAAAATTTATTGCGACTAGGAGCAGTGGAACAAAACTTGTCCTATTAGAAACAAACTAAGTAACAGAAACATCTGTATCAACAGGGCTAGAATCACGTGCTAACGATATTCATAACCCCATTCATCATAGTAAGTTTTATCGGGATAATCCAACGGTGAGGTCGGCCGGACCTCCTTAGCTATTGGGACTCTCACTAAATTTCAGTTAACGTCAGGCCGAATCGAATTCTGAATGGGCTGTTTTACATATGATTTTCGTCCTTTTCATCGGACCACTCCATATTAAAATGAGCCTACAGGGGCTCTCTTGTAACTCTAAGGATATACGGGGAGAGAAAAAAATATTATGAAAAGTGAATAAAGGATAAAATTGTCAGTTCGAGTATTGTCGTGCCTTGAGCTTTCATGAATCATACCACAAAGTAAAGTGAAGAACCACTTTAGTAGAATTTTTTCTGTCTTCCGAAGGTCGGAATTAGTTCGGATCTGACTCGAATAAATATTGGAATATTGATGGAGCCCGCGAGCCAATCCGCGAGCCGACTGGCCTTAACTTCGGTGATCTCATGGGAAATCGGTTCATTAACGAGTTGAAAACCGCTTGTAACATATTAATTTGAATATGAGCTAAAATTATTTTTATAGAATAAAGTCAAAGAGTTTTTCCAACATACCTACATCTCTCCTCGTGTAACCTACAAAACTCCAACGAGTAACAAATATTGAAAAATTATTTCGGTTTTTCGGTCTGCCTTATATTTTACGAGTGATTTACATTCGTGTTTCCCATCATCATTCATTAACTGGCAGTAACATGATTGCAAAAGTTCAATATATCAACAAGTTGGAAGTGTATTTCGATATAACAATTATAAAACCAGACTATAATGAAATAACATAGAAGAGATCATATTAATTATTCACTCTTCACCTTAAAAACACGTTTTTTTTCGGGTGCACAATTTTCATTGAACGTTCATTTCTAGCATAGCACAATTTTCATGTATATTTCCAGCTGATTGATCAGCTTTGTACACAACATTAAGTAGGTACCAATGTTTCCATACTAAAACGTAGTAATAGTAATTTTCACTCAAACCCAGTGTTTGTCCAAAAATTCCGATTGGTTCAATGATTTAATTTCCCATCCTCAGTGTTTTTTTTTTTTTTTTTTTTTTTTTTCCTAGCTGGAGGTGAATTTTGATATAAATGTATGGCAAAAAAAGAGACTATGACGAGGTCACATAGAAGAGATCATATTAATTGTTTTTTCTTCACCTTCTGAAAAAACATGTTTTTTCGATTACTCAATTTTCATTGGATGCTCAAAGTTTGTATATTTCTAGCTGATTGATCTGCTTTGTATACAACATTAGTAGTAGCACCTATCAGTAACATCAGTAGTCCCTATGTTCCGATTCTCAAACGTAATTTAAGCCCCAATCATCAGATTATATTAATTGTTTTTTCTTCACCTTCTAAAAAAAAACATTTTTTTGGCTACTCAATTTACATTGGATGTTCAAAGTTTGCATATTTCTAGCTGATTTATCTGCATTGCATACAGCATTAAGTACCTATGTTCCCATACTAGAATGTAGTAATAGTAATTTTCATTCAAACCGAGCGTTTATCCAAAAATTCCGGTTGGTTCATTGATTTGGTTTCCCAACCCCATAAGAGTTTTTGCTTCCTCACTACCGAAGGTAGGGAAGCTTTGTATTCGTGAAAGAAGTGAAAAAAAAAATGTCCTCCAAAATCAAAATTTCCACTTGCTTTTTGCGTTTTAGAGCTTCCCGAACAATTTTGGTTCCGTGTCTGTCTGTCTGTCTGTCTGTCTGTCGGTCTGTCGGTCTGTCTGTCTGTCGGTCTGTCTGTGGTCAATCCTTGTCCCGGGCAAAACTATACTAACCTGTGGTCCGATTTTGATGAAATTTTCAGGGATTGTGCGGGTTAGGTCCTAGACGGTCCCCTATAAATTTCAGCACCTTCGGACCAATAGGAGCGAGTGCGCATGCGCAAACGTGAATTTCCTGGAACCTCGGTTTCTCGGTTTCTAATGAACCGATTTTGCTCAAATTTGAAGGTTAGTTAGGGACTAACTTCTAAGAGACACCCTATAAGTTTCAATCAAATTGGTCAAGCAATAGCCGCTGCGCATGCAATGGAGAATGCTGAAGGCGCCTGAGTGATCACTGATCAGCTGAGTGAGCTCCAAGGCCATTTTCTCTCCTGTTGAACGCAGAAAGCTGAAATTTGAGAGGCAGGGTCAATGGAGAATGCTGAAGGTGCCTGAGTGGTCACTGATCAGCTGAGTGAGCTCCAAGGCCATTTCCTCTCCTGTTGAACGCAGGAACCTGAAATTTGAGAGGGCGGGTCAATGGAGAATGCTGAAGGCGCCTGAGTGATCACTGATCAGCTGAGTGAGCTCCAAGGCCATTTTCTCTCCTGTTGAACGCAGGAAGCTGAAATTTGAGAGGCAGGGTCAATGGAGAATGCTGAAGGTGCCTGAGTGGTCACTGATCAGCTGAGTGAGCTCCAAGGCCATTTCCTCTCCTGTTGAACGCAGGAACCTGAAATTTGAAAGGGCGGGTCAATGGAGAATGCTGAAGGTGCCTGAGTGGTCACTGATCAGCTGAGTGAGCTTAAATATTACAGTGGAAGAAAGATAAAGAGGGAGAGGGAGCAAAAACCTTTTCAAGGTATGTCACATTTTAGCCATTAGGCTCTAAGCGGAAATCATCCGGGGGTGCAGGGGGCGAAGCCCCCGCCGAGGCGCGCAGCGCCGAGTTTTCGCCAACTGATTCTTTACGTCCATGTTACAATGAGTGAGGAAGCTATACTGCCCACCCAACTTGGCAGACGTTTTTTTTAAAATCTTTAAAAGGCTTTATGGATGGTGATCATGTTGTAAGCGCCTACTTCAAAGACATATTTTCTGCTGAATGCAGACACAACGTGCTGACCGGAGCAAGCATACTTACCACCAGTCCGCTATCACTGACATCCGTTATCAAGATACAACTAGCTGGAAGTGAATTTCGATATAAATATATTTCAAAACCAGACTATGATGAGGTCACATAGAAGAGATCATACTAATTGTTTTTTCTTCACCTTCTGAAAAAAACATTTTTTTGGCTACTCAATTTTCATTGGATGCTCAAAGTTTGTATATTTCTAGCTGATTGATCTGCTTTGTATACAACATTAGTAGTAGCACCTATCAGTAACATCAGTAGTCCCTATGTTCCGATTCTCAAACGTAATTTAAGCCCCAATCATCAGATTATATTAATTGTTTTTTCTTCACCTTCTAAAAAAAAACATTTTTTTGGCTACTCAATTTACATTGGATGTTCAAAGTTTGCATATTTCTAGCTGATTTATCTGCATTGCATACAACATTAAGTACCTATGTTCCCATACTAGAATGTAGTAATAGTAATTTTCATTCAAACCGAGCGTTTATCCAAAAATTCCGGTTGGTTCATTGATTTGGTTTCCCAACCCCATAAGAGTTTTTTTTTAAAGGCTTTATGGATGGTGATCATGTTGTAAGCGCCTACTTCAAAGACATATTTTCTGCTGAATGCAGACACAATGTGCTGACCGCAGCAAGCATGCTTACCACCAGTCCGCTATCACTGACATCCGTTATCAAGAGCCAGAAGCCGGTGAATGAATTTCATGAAGTGCTCCTATCGATAAGAAAGGGGGGGAAATCGAAGAAGAAGTAAAAAGGAGTTGGAGGAGGTTATTGAATTGCTGCAGAAGCGAACGCGCGGCCTTTGAATGGGCGAGTCGAAGGAGGAAAAATACGCACGGAGAAGGTATAACATGGGGAAGAGATGTTATGTGCCAATAAAATGGCTTCGGAAAAAGTAATAAGAAACAAGCGCAGCTGCCATTTCCTTATCGGGGCCCCACTACCTTCATCGCCCGTTACCGCTGTTATCCTGATTTTTTTTGTGTGTGTGATATTTTAACAACTTCCAGCAAGGGGTCAAAAATCGAGGCTTGCGGCCATTTTTTTTTGTCAGTGCTCCTCTAAAAAACGGTAAAAATACACGATCATAAATGTTTGTTCAATTATCCTCCTCAGTCTAAAATATCCGAACGTCAAATTTAGGAGTACGAAGTGGCGCTAAGGCGCTCGATTAAACTATGAATAAAAAAAAACGGGACGAGTCGGTTTTTGTGTTGCATTATTCTATGATTTATAGCACAGTTATGTCGACTATTATTTATTGTCAGCTTTTATTAAGCTATAAAAATCTTTGAGACTCAACTTTTGTTGGCATTATAGTACGATTTTGCAATTTTTTTCGCTGCTTTTCGCCATATCAATAGGCATGGTTCACTTACATTTAACGATTCTTGATATAATTAAGTTGAAAAACGAGACAAGGAAAAAAAAAACGTGTTGGCACTTATCCGAATATTTTTTATTGCGGTAATAATCTATGTGCGGAAAAACTATTCGTTCGATTTGATTACGCTTTGATTGGTTGATCAATTTCATTTACGACTGGCGAATATTGAGAAGAAGGATGATAGACCGTTATTGAGGAATTACTTTATGATGAATTATGTAGGTTGTAATAACTGGAAATTTAAGGTTAACCCCGAGTAAATAAAGTAGAATATCCTTTGAGGCTAAGGGGAACGGGGGTCTAGTATGATTCTGAGACAAGAGATGGCAGGAGCGTCGCCAAAAATCTTCGCTCAGTTAATCTACACTTGAGAGATTTCTTCAAACTTGACTATACGAATGTTATCGAAACAAGTCAACTTAACGAGGGATCATACCACTTTATTATATAATTTTTTTTAATGTTTAAATTATACATTAAATTAGGTTCGTATTCCAGAAGTTTGAATTCTTCCTGTTTTTGGAAACTATTTTAGTGTGGAATGATCAGAGAATAATTTGATGGAAAATTAGAGGCCGAAAGTGGAGAATGAGACAGAAAGTCGTGGTCCGTGGAAGATTAGTAATCCAGTCAAAATGTGTTCTAACTTGAAGATTCTCTCGCGACATCTTTCATTGTCTAGATGAACTAGAGATGAAGCAGCCAGAACCGCCAGAACTCACCCCTCTCCAAGAACCCCAGCCAGGATCCTCGCAACGATAACAGCTAAAATAATACTTATAATGACTGAATATTGCATTATCAAAATTATGCGGTATTTAATTAATTACATTAATCGCAATTAAATAAGCATAATGCACTTACTGAAGTTTCTTAATATTTCAAGTATTTGGTTAATATTTTTTTTAAATAAATGAAATATCAAAGTTATGCATTTTCACATTCCAATTTTTTCCAATTTTTTTTTATGTCTTTACTTTGGCACATAAACGATAACGTCACTAGAATTGCTCACGAACATTTTTAATGACTTTTATATGGACTTTTCAGGATTCATAACTGAGTTCCGAGTTCATAAGAGTTTCCGAGTAGAGAAAAGGTGATTTATAGGGTTACAGCTGAAAGACGCATATTTCCAACCAGCCTAAATGGTTCGTCTAACCAAAAATCGTACAAATACAATTTTTAGCTAATTTTACGTGCTTTCATTTTGCATGTAATGGTTTTCGGCCAAAAGTTGGTCGTTTTTGAGTTTTAGGCGAAAAACCACCAAAAAAATCACTTTTTTTTCCTTTTTTGTATTTTTTATTCAATTCATCAATATTTTCCTTTTCACTTTTTAATTGAACTTACGAAAATGAAAACTAGAGTTTTTTTTAAACAAGTGAAAGTAGGTATAAATATGCACAATAAATACATCATGTGATTTCTGAGCCGCCTCTTGTAGAAAAAACGGCATAAGCCATATATAAATTTTATATTTTTTCCAAAGAGTGATACCTATATGGTATGTTCATAAGTGAGCGTTTTTGAAATTTCGTTATTGAGCGTTCTTGAGGTTTCTCAGTCTCAACGGTTCACCTTGTGGGGGACCTAGGTTCCAGAGCTTGAACGAAAAAACGGGAAGAAAAAACTCTTCATATGTGGCAAGTAAGTAACTACTTGATGGGCACCTACAATTTTTTTTTTTTACTGTCTGCCAAGACCATACAATCGCGTCACGGCAAAAAAGGTCCTCCTTTCCAGCCCAAGAAGTAAGAAAATTGTTTGAAAAATAAGAGGCGTTGAGCTCCTTCCAATACGGACGATCCACATACGACTTTTTACGATCACCTAGTAAAGTTCGGATCGAAATCTTAGGATTTCAAAAGCCTGGTCGAGTTTCAAGGATTCGTCATCCCTCCCGGATTTTTTTTGCGGATGTCCCGCCGAGGTATATTTGTGACTTTCCTAAGCAGAAAACGGGGAAAAAATTGTTTGGGTCCGCACAGAAAAGTTGAACATCGCAGGAGGTTCGACGCTTCGAGTGTTCGAATTTTGAGCTTTCAGCTTTCGAAGTTTCAGCTTTTATACTGTTCGTTCTTCATAATATTTCATTACTTCTACCCGCAGAAAGGCCCAGAATAAACGAAGTATAAATGTGGTCTACAACTATATTTCTAGGGCAATTCGCGAGTGAGTTTGTATGCAGTTAAAATGCATTTATGAATTGGAACATTATAAAACGATTCTTTGGGATTAACAATTTTCTCATAGTGTAAAAATGTCCAAGATGCCTTAAATTAAAAATGTGCGGCCAAAAATCTCCAAAAGCAGTTTTTCAGAAAAAGTGTTTAGTGAAGATGAGCATACTAAGTACCAACTCGAATAAATAATGCAGTACCTACCAAGATGGGGAATCGACGTAAAATTTCCATCATAAATACGAGAGCACTATTAGAAATGGGGAACTTCTTGGGTCAAACAGATAAAAATGGTTGTTTGAAAATATGCTCAATAACTCAAGTTTTTTAAAATAAAAATTGCGTGTTCTTATGTCGGTATACTCAAAAACTTGATTTTTGCTTCCGAGTCTACCAAGGTAGCGGAAGCTTTTTTACTTTTCAAGGTTGAAAAAAAAAGTTCTCCAAATCAAAATTTCCTCTCGCGTTTGAAGTTTTGGACCTTCCAGAACAATTTTGGTTTCGTGTCCGTCTGTCTGTGTGTTGCGTTGAGCGCAAATTTACACACGTTCAAGACACTCAAGTTGGTTCATTTCCCCCGCAATTTCACTGAAAAATAGAATTTTGCAATAATGTACGGCTCTTCCCTTTTGTCGCTGGTACGATTCTAATTTCAGGTAGTTATTGTTACCATTATCACGCAAGTTTTGTCGGATCATCTTTAAGATCTGTAAATTTTGCAAAAATACAAGACCTCAAGTTTTAGCATGGAACATGCTTTAGCCTTGACCTAACTGGCAAAAAGTGTTACGTTTTTTGGAAACGGTATCGAGTCACGAAATTTTGCAACATTTTGTAGCTTATGAGGTAGGGTTGTTTCAAATACAGTTGTAATCTCAGTACAACTATAAAATACCTTCCTATGTGAAGACTGATTTTTTAAAAGGCTATCGAAATAGCAGAATAGGTTTGATCGCATTCTTCCAAATAAAAAAAAAAAAATAACATTAAACAGAATAAAAAAGCACGGCTAAAGCATGTTCCATGTTTCACGAATTTTAGCCGTTGGCTCTAAGCAAAAAGCATCCGATCTCCAAATGTTGTCATTGCTCGTCAAAATTATGTGAGTAAAAAGTGGTCCTTCGAGCAGGATGCGGTAAGCAGGCCTGGGCGATAGTTTGCATTTTCAGGGAGCTAGGACCTAAATAATGAATAGGGGTTGTAAAGGTACGTTTCAAAGAATTATTGATTTTTATTACCAATTAAAATGACGAAAAATGGAGAACATAGATAAATCGAAGTGTACTGTAAACTTCGGTTAACTGGTTGATACAAACATTAGAATTTAGAGTAGTTAAAGAGGAAAAGAAAATATAACGACGTTCCAAAATCTTCCGATAATTAATGATTAGGTCGTCTCGGTTATGCAGAAAGATAAAATTTAATTTCAAAACTCTTTGAGAGAAGCAAAAAAAATTACCAAATCAAATATCTTTGAATTACCACGTATTTATGATGATATTTGTATCGTGGATGTGACGATCAGTGCTGTGTTGTACATTCAAGATATGAGTGTAGTAGAGGAAGAATGTATGTTCTACCCCATAACTATTAATACTACGACCTTTGACCTTTACCCCTACCCCCCCTCCCACCCCCTGACCCACCCCACCACCCCTCCCGCCCCCTGACCCCTCCCGCCACCGCCCCTCCCACCCCCCCGTACTCCTCCCGACCCGTACTCCTCCCGCCCCGTACTCCTCCCGACCCGTACTCCTCCCGCCCCCGTACTCATTCCGCCCCCTTACTCATTCTGCCCCCGTACTCCTCCCGCCCCCTTACTTCTCCCGCCCCCTTACTCTCCACCCCCTCACTCCCCCGCCCGTGTACTCCTCCCGCCCCCTTACTCTCCGCCCCCGTACTCCTCCCGCCCCGTACTCCTCCCACCCCCTTACTCCTCCCGCCCCTCACTCTTTCCGCCCCCTCACTCTTTCCGCCCCCTTCCTCCCCCCCCCGGACTCTTCCTGCCAGGGACTCCTTCCTACCACTCCCCCACATACTCCCCATACTTACCCTACATATTCCCCTTCCTTACCCTTCACAGTACCCCATACTACCCCTACACACCTCCCCCCCCCCATACTCCCTCTCACCTACCCCCACATACTCTCCCATACTTACCCTTAGACACTCCCCCATACTTACCCCTACACACTACCCACCCATACTCCCTCTCACCTACCCCCACATACTCCCCCATACTTACCCCTTACACACTCCCCCATACTTACCCCTACACACTACCCCATTACTCCCTCTCACCTACCCCCACATACTCCCCCCATACTTACCCTTACACACTCACCCATACTTCCTAACACACTCACCCATATTCCCTCTCACCTACCCCTACATGTTCCCCCATACTCCCACGTACTCCCCAAACTTACCCCCACATACTCCCCCATACTCTCCCCATACTTACCCCACACACTCCCCCTCACTCTCACCCTCATTCTCACCCCACCTACCAATGTCATGAGGTAAAAACTATCATTTAAGCTAGCTTGAGAATGGAGCTTCATGATAGGTTAACTAGATGGCACTATCGTCGATCTTTCCTACCCTGTAATCATGTTTCAATCTCTACTACAAGTTTCAAAGCAAGGTCAGTACAACTAAGAGAAATGATATTTATTGTCCTGAAAAGGACAGTTCAAAGGATCTAAGGTAAGTACAACTAATTTCTTTACCATTAAGATTCAATTAGTACCATTGTTCGACCCACTTGGTCATTGGAGACTAAGCTCTGTCACCACGTCAAGGTGGGGTCGATCAACAGACCGTTCAGATGTAAATTTAACATCTTGGTCCTCCAAAGGTAAAACTTATACTTCAACGAGAAATTTAAAAGTTTGTTGACCCTCTTGGTCGTTGGAAATTTCAACTAAGCTCTTCTTTTATGTAAATTTAACATGTTGGTATTCAAAAGGACCTTTGAAAAAACTTATACTTTACGAAATCACACACTTTTTTTATAATTATTTTTATTCCGTCTTTCCTTATCTTGTGTAAATTGAACTTGTTGGTCCTCAAAAGGACCGATGAAAAATTTTAATTCAAGAATAAACGATACAATGAAATAGAATAGAAAAATTAGTGTTCGTGGTCAGTTAAACATTGGGAACACCACGAAAGAAACCCTGAATCTAAGCTGTTGTTCAATAGCGGCTGGTCGTCTTCTGGTACTGGTGAGTATCTATCAACGGACGGAGATGGAGGTAGTTGATGCAGAAGAAGGTATGAGGGAGAAAGGTATGGGTATTCGACGACAGAGTAGTCTTCAAACGAGGGTGTAGGAGATGGGCGGTAAGTTTTCATCTTCTTCCTGGGCGGCGATTCTCTGGAAGATGGCATCACAGCATACGTCTGGAAAATAACCTTAAAAATTATGTAAGTAAGCAGTAAAAATTAAAATTGGTACTTGAAAGTATCTATGAAACTGAATCTACCTTATTCATGGGGTCAGAATACTCCTCTTCATCAGTGGATGGCGTTGAGAATTCGTGATTTGTAACCCACATTGATGGAGAAGCAGGACTGGGCGATCTTTCCCGTGGAGAGGCCCGAGTGCAGGATAATTCGTGGAGCTGGCATGCTCTTACTGTGACAAAGTTGGCACCACAAATTGAACACTGCTTACTGGAAGAAGCCATCTGAAAAGTTCCGATGAAACATTTATATTTACGATAGTTGAATATGGATAAAACTCATAATTTAAATGAGGTAAATGATAACTCACCTTTCACATAAATTGCAAGTCGTGCTGTCGGTTGACAAGACCTCTGTAGATGAGGTTGACTGATCTGATGACCTTGTTGTTGTACTTCTGAATTTCGTCCTCGGTGAGTACGTCGTTGAACCGTTTTGGTAGGAAGACTCTAATGGATGCTTCTGGAAGACAGCCAATGGGGATCAATGAAGCCACGATAGTGTCACCAAACCGACTTTGCAATCTTTGAAACGAGACCACTTCGTAGGGAACTCCAATGCGAAGGTCTGACAGACGGCAGATTCCGTTGTTCTGGTTGTTGGCTGCGTTGAGTTGAGATGAGAGAGAGTTGATCATCTTGAAGGGCAGGAGCAGAATGAAGAGCCGCCTCCAAGAGCAGCCCCTTATATACCCAAGATCAACCACCCCCTTTCCCCCTCCCACCACCCACCACCCCCAAGGTCAAATTAATTTGTGTATAACTTCTCTGTGAATAAGTATTCCTTCTCAATAGGTAGGTAATTTTAAAGGTTATCCTTCTTAACAGAATTGTATCGCTTCTCAATGAAATTGTATTCCTTCTCAATGCACCTTCAGTCAACCCCCAACCCAATTCAAACTTTATTCATCTATTACTTCTCTGTGAATTAGTATTCCTTCTCAATAGGTAGGTAATTTTTGAGCTTATCCTTCTTAACAAAATTCTATAACTTCTCAATGAAATTGTATTCCTTCTCAATGCCTGGAGTCAAACTCCACTCCAATTCAAACGTTTTTCTCGTATTACTTCTCTGTGAATTAAGTATTCCTTTTCAGTAGGTAGGTAATTTTTAAATTTATCCTTCTTAACAGAATTCTATACCTTCTCAATGAAAATGTATTCCTTCTTAATGCCTATAGTCAAACACCCCCCCATTCAAACTTTATTCATGTATTACTTCTTTGTGAATAAGTATTCCTTCTTAGTAGGCATTTTTTAGGGTTATTCTTCTTAACCGAATTCTATAACTACTCAATGGATTATATACCTTCTCAAAGGAACTACCCTCCTCCATTCCCACCCTATATAAGGAGCTGCTCCTCCTCTCCTCCTCCCACTCTTGCTCGTGCTTTTGTAGTGTTAACTAGTTTTCCAGTGCTCTTCTTCAAGCTCCAGCTCTCATCTTCAGCTCCAGACCTGCTCTTCAGCTATCGTCCCCTGCTCCTCTGGGATAAGTGAGTAACCTCATTAGTTTACCTCCTGGTTTGCAAATTAGGTCTACCTCTCCCCCAAAAAAACCCACACTTCCTTTTTTTTCCATTCAAGTTTGACCTTGATAACTTCTTTGTTCGTTCAAGTTTGACCTTGGTAGGTCCTTTTTTTTCTCTCAATCACTCGATTGGTTTTGTGTTTTATTTTTTCGTTCAAGTTTGACCTTGGTAGGTCCTTTTTTTTCTCAATCACTTGATTGGTTTTGTGTTTTTTTTTTCGTTCAAGTTTGACCTTCATAGGTCATTTTTTTTTCTCTCAATCACTTGATTGGTTTTGTGTTTTCTTTTTTCGTTCAAGTTTGACCTTGATAAGTTTTTTTTTCACTCAAGTTTGACCTTGATACGTTCTTTTTTTTCTCAATCACTCGATTGGTTTTGTGTTTTCTTTCTTTGTTCAAGTTTGACCTTGATAAGTTCTTTTTTTGTCTCAATCACTCGATTGTTTTTTTTTCTATTTTGTAAATAATTCCAGTATTATTTCGTTGTTTTGGTTTCTCTGAAACAATTTTCGTTTAATAGCTACTTTTCTGAAGTTTTTTTTTTCTTTTCAATCCGTTGATTGAAAATTTCGTTATTATTATTTCTTTTTCCTCAATCACTTGATTAGGTTTTTTTCTCTGTTTCATTTAAAAAATAAATAAAAAAATAAAAAAAATAAAAAATTGTGTCTTGGTTATTAGTTTTTCTAAAACAATTTTCGTTTAGTAATTTCTTGATTTTTTTTTTCTTTCAGTCCGTTGATTGAAAGTTTGGTTATTATTCACTTATCCTTGTTTTGGATTTACTTCTTCATATTCTTTTATTTGCTTGAGGTTTGTGGATTAATTTTCCCAGTTTTTTTTTTTTCATTCAATAATTTACTCGTTTCTCAATTTGAGTTAAATTGATTACAAATTTCCATAAAAATATTTTAGTTCAAATACTTTAAAGCTAGAGATGGCTAGTACATCAAAGTTGTGTACCTTTTGTGGGAGGGCATTTGACAGTTTGACCACGCTGATAGCCCATGAAACCCAATGTGGAGAAAGTAGATTCCCCACCACCAATACTTCTCCACCCATTATTTTTAAGAGGCCAGCATCTGACATTGATGATAGGTTGTCAATGTTCTCAAATTTGTGTGGATTCTGTGGGATTTATTTTCCTTCAATGGAGGAGAGGCTGAGGCATGAACAAACTCATGCTGGTTCATCTTCTCCCTCTCCTTCCAAAAAGAGGAACATATCTCCACAGATGACTTATTCTCCTCTTACTTTGCCAATGTTTGTGGATATTGTGGATTGGATTTTGCCACTAGAGATGAAAGAGAAGAACATGAAGCAGTGAGACACAATCGAGATTTTGTACTAAATGTGGCCAGTATTTCCCCAATAATTTAGAAAGGATCAATCATGAAATAGACTGTTCTGTTAACTTGGTGTGTGAAAAATGTGGGGCTAACTTCTCGAACGCTTATTTGTTTGAAGCACATAACATCAACTGTGGTCAAGAGGTGGATAATGGTAGACAAGGTGGTGACCCCAAATGTTAGAGAAAATATGGCTAATGCTCCTGATGATGAACAGATCATTCCCTACATCTCTGCTTTCACAAATAGAATTGCTTCGTTTTTTATACAATCAAATTTTGCATTAGATCTGCCTTCATTCCTTTCCGACATAAGACCAAAATTGATTAAAATCCTCAAAAACTCTCTTCGTGATCATGGGGCGATTAAATTCAACTTGGTTCTTGATATTTTAGTAAATAACTCTCTTGGAGAAGAGATGGATTGTAATTTAAAAGTCAAGAATGATATATTATTGCACAACACTCAAATAGATTCAATCCTAAGATCAATGAATGAAAAGTTAAATACAGAGTTATCCGAGTTGGAAGTTAAAAAAAGTGGTTGGAAGTTGGCATTAATTTATGGTCTACGAGTTAAAATCAATAAGTACTCCCCACTGAGAGGTGGCATGTTCATTGATCTCCCAGAAAAAATTAAAAGCAGAAAAGCATGTATCAATGTGATCAATGAGGACAATTTTTGTTTCAAATATTCAATTTTAGCCAAGTGTGTACCTAGACATCCAGAAAGAGTTTCAGTCTACACAACTCTCAATCATAGATATAATTTCGACTGTATTAGATTCCCTGCCACAATGTATGATATCAAAAAATTTGAAAAAATCAACAATATCTCAATAAACATTTTTAAATTAGATGAAAACAATAACGTCTACCCCAAGAAAATTGTTGAGCAGGAACTAGAGGACCATAGAGATTTGTTATTATTAGAGAAAAAATTGGGAAGTGGTGAGGTTATAAACAATCATTATGTTTTCATTAAAGATTTTAACAAGTTAGTTCGTTCACAAGTTACAAGAAAA